>CM044305.1:7902196-9102196 GCA_024291935.2 Okapia johnstoni
TCCTTCAACCTCCATTCAGAGTGATCAGTGGTAGTGGAGTGATGGCCCCATACCTGGATCTGGGGTTGGCCCTGTACCTGGGCCGGGGTTTGGAATCTGCAGGGCAAAACATGGGATGTTGAGAGGCAGGTGGCCTATTAAGGTCCAAGCCAATAGGGAAGCAGCTGAGGGTCAAACTCCTCAAACAGCAGGCATGGTCAGAGGGTTAGAGGTGGACCAGGCAGATGTCAAGACTTCACAGTTCAGAGCCCAGTAGGGATTAAATCAGAGGTTTGGGACAAAGTAGAATGGAGGAACCATTGTGAAAATAGCCCCTTGCATGCTCTCAAATTGTCCCCCAGGCCAAGTTCATAGACATCTGCTGTAGTTGTAGGGAGCTGCTCCTGCTGCTGTTTAGTCACTTCAGTCATGTCTGACTCTTTGCGACCACATGGACTGCACCCCTCCAGGCTCCTCTGTCCATGGGATTCTCCAGGCAAGAATACTGGAGTGGGTAGCCATTCCCTTCTCTAGGAGATCTTCCCAACCCAGGGATCAAACCCACATTTCCTGCTTGGCAGGTGGATTCTTTACCACTGAGCCACCTGGGAAACCCAATCGTAGGGAGAGTGGACTGGAAATACGAGCCTTTTTATGTAATGGAGAGCACCCATGTGCTGCTGGAAGACAAGGAGTTCTACTTGGATTGCCTGAGGTGGAGGGTCACTGGAGAGGCTTAGGGGGCCACACAGCCAACAACACTTTCAGAGAGGATGACAGCCACCTGGACACAGCCCCACAGCAGACTCCTGAGATCCACACAGCTGTCATGATAGAACACAGACATAAGATGACATGACATACCGGAGCCAGTGGAACTACACTGATGAGGACAGGTGAGCTGCAAAGAAGAAATGCTGTTAGCTCTTCCTTAGGTGACCTTGTGCCTGTATGCTGTCCATGCTGTCATGGCCCACTTTAGCAAAGAGCAGAGGATTCAATTATTATTGTTATATTCTGCCTCTTTTATAGAAGCTAAACATTAGTAAAACCATGATAGAACAGTTGCTGTAATATCTTAGGACATTGCTCTATTTTGAGCCTTTGAAAACAATCTAACTTACTTTTTAAAATTGTGACTGTCCTATGTAGATTCTGGAAATTTTCTTATGAATAGGGAAAGCAGGGAAGCAACAATGTATATTACCCATGAAGAAGAAACTTCTAATAATGTATAGGCAGTAAAAGACAAAGGTCTTCAGTGTACAGTTCAGGGAGTTTTTACAGAGGAATACATCCATGTATTCCTTTCCAGGTGGTGCAGTGTTAAAGAACCTGCCTGCCAATACAGGAGATGCAAGAGACATGGGTTGGATCTCTGGGTTGGGAAGATCCCTTGGAGGAGGAAATGACAATCCATTCCAGTGTTCTTGTCTGGGAAGTCCCATGAACAGAGGAGCCTGGCGGGCTGTGGTCCATGGGGTCACAAACATGACTGAGCACACACACACACACACACACTGCAGTTCTTTTTAGCATTTGAATTCATGTACTTTGTTATGGATGTGTATTGAAAATCTTATCCTAGTCTGTGCTTTGCCTTTTCATTTTCTTGATGGTGTCTTCTGGTGACCAGAAATTTTTCACTTTGATCAAGTGTGCTTAATCACTTTTTCTTTTATGGTTAATGCCTTTTGAGTCCTGTTTAAAGATATCCTTGCTTACTTCAAGGTCAAGGAGATATTTTCCTGTGATTTCCTCAAGAAATATTAAGGTTTTTGCTTTTACATTTAGTCCTATGATCCAGTGACAGTATTTCTTATTTTCTGCATATATACAAATCTGTCAGGGACATGAAAACCAATTTATATGACAAAACATCTCTTTGTGAAAATAATGGCATGCAAAACATATGTCCTAAAAATAAGTTATTCATAGCAGCCTATTAAATTGCAATCATGTATTAGTAAGCAAGTGATTTAGAAAATCAGCTGCCTTTCATTCTGTTGGGAGAGCTTGCTAATTAATGTAAAACTCGCTTTGTAATAATATGGGAAAGATTATCTGGCTGAATTCAGTTTTGCTAACAAAAGAATGTGCAGGTTTTTCCATACTTTTCTTTTACACAGATGCAATTCACAATTTGAAATAATTTCTTATCAATGGCATATTGTCTCTAGAAATCTCTTTTCTCAGCTTATGTGCGTAACGACTCATCAGCCCTTTTCTTTTATGAGTGTCGCATGGTGAGCCCTCCAAGAGGTGCTGAGGATAGTCTGTATCAGCAGTAAGACCAGCTGCTACAACCCTCCTCTCTTTCCAAGCAGAGACTCCAGAAAAGTTCAGTTTGCAAATGGAAATTCCTCCTTCCCTTCTTCCTTCTTCCATTCATCAAAAGTTTGAAACAAGTCAGATGTACATGAGATAGGGTACATAATTAGAGGAGCCCCAAGGTTACTTTTTGATCATTAAATGTAGTTTGCTTATTAGTTTTTGCCTGCAGGTAATATGGGAATGATTAACTGTATCAATCTCTCTTTAACGCTAGAGGAACAGAATCAATAGGATATATCTGCGTGTATGTGCATTATACATACATTTCTATATAACATATATTGAAGAGATTTATTTTAAGGAATTAGCCCATGTGACTGTGGGGCTGCCAAGTCTGAAATCTGTAGGGGCAGGTCTAAATGGGTAGGGTAGCCCAGCAAGCTAGAAACCTTGGCAAGACTTCTCTGTTATAGTCTTAAAGCAGAATTCCTCCTCTGGGAAACCTGTTATTGCTTTTAAGAGCTTCAGCTGATTGAATGAGGCCCACCCACATTATTGGAACTCATTATTAGAACACATTATTGGAGTCATTGGAAAAGACCCTGATGCTGGGAAAGATTGAAGGCAGGAGAAGGGGACGGCAGAGGATGAGATGGTTGGATGGCAACACTGACTCAATGGAAATGAGTTTGAGCAAGCTGCAGGAGGTGGTGATGGACAGGGAAGCCTGGTGTGCTGTAGTCTGTGAGGTTGCAAAGAGTCAGACATGACTGAGCGACTTAACTGAACTGACCCACATTCAGTTCAGTTCAGTTCAGTCGCTCAGTCGTGTCCGACTCTTTGCGACCCAATGAATCGCAGCACGCCAGGCCTCCCTCTCCATCACCAACTCCTGGAGTCTACCCAAACTCATGTCCATCGAGTTGGTGATGCCATCCAACCATCTCATCCTCTGTCGTCCCCTTCCCCTCCTGCCCCCAATCCTTTCCAGCATTAAGGTCTTTTCCAATGAGTCAACTCTTCGCATGAGGTGGCCAAAGTATTGGAGTTTCAGCTTCAACATCAGTCCTTCCAATGAACAGTCAGGACTGATCTCCTTTAGGATGGACTGGTTGGATCTCCTTTCAGTCCAAGGGACTCTCAAGAGTCTTCTCCAACACCACAGTTCAAAAGCATCAATTCTTCGGCGCTCAGCTTTCTTCACTGTCCAACTCTCACATCCATATATGACTACTGGAAAAACCATAGCCTTGACTAGATGGACCTTTGTTGGCAAAGTAATGTCTCTGCTTTTAAATATGCTATCTAGGTTGGTCATAACCTTCCTTCCAAGGAGTAAGCGTCTTTTAATTTCATAGAATGTATTAAAAATTTAGATGCTGTTTAGTATACCAAAGAGACTCTAATCAACTGCATTGGTGATGGGAACAAGCATTAATTAATGATCCCCCATGAGTGATTATTAAAATTTGGTAGATTTATAAGTACAATAATATGATTAGTAGATTGAGTGGAAAAGCTGAGAAGAATTAATTTTTAGTTGGAAACTTTAATAAATTGTTTTAAATATCAAAGGTAAGTTAAGACATTTTTGTGGGTAAAAGCTGATATGCTGTGCTGTGCTTAGTTGTTCAGTCATGTCCGACTCTTTGTGACCCCATAGAGAGTAGCCTGCCAGGCTCCTCTGTCCATGCAGATTCTCCAGGCAAGAATACTAGAGTGGGTTGCTATGCCCTCCTCCAGGGGATATTCCCAACCCAGGGATCGAATCCAAGTCTCCTGCATTGCAGGCAGGTTCTTTACTGTCTGAGCCACCAGGGAAGCCCGAGAATACTACAGTGGGTAGCCTATCTCTTCTCTATGGGGATCTTCCTTACCCAGGGATCAAACTATGGTCTTATGCATTGCAGGCAGATTCTTTAGCAGCTGAGCTACCGGGGAAGCCCAAAAGCTGATATAAGAATAAGCAAAAAACATTTATTGATGTTTAATAATTAACTTTACTACTTTCAAGTAGTCAAGAGCTACCCAAGGATTGTGGGTCTGCCCTTAACATAGGTATGTGAACAAGAAGGCTCACTTAAATGGTCCCTCAGACAGCAGGGTCAATTGGAAGGACAAATAGCTGCAGCAATTGAGGATCCAGATTTCTAGAAGTTTGGGTAGTGCTTCTAATCAGCAAATATTCAGAAATATTGAGGTTGAGTTGTGGGGCATCTTGCCATACTATCAAGAGGTGTTTTTTCTAATAATGTGAAAATAATAGCTTGTTTAATTCACCCAATAACCTTTAAAGTAGGTCTTGTTATTCTCCTGTTGTCCAAATGAGGAAGGAGAGGTGTGGGATGTTTATGTGACTTGCTGAACAACACAGCAAGCAAAGAATGAAACTTAAGATTCACCCTCAGAGCTCCAGAGAATGAGATCTTAAGTGTCTGTATTAGTGTCTCATTGTCTAGAGTATGAAGCACATTTCCAGAAGTAGCTGATCAATTACTGAAAAACTGGAAGCCCTACCTGGGCAAAATTGCAGGGACATTGAAGTCCAGTCAACCTAGCTCTCATCCTAACCCTTTTGTGTCCTGTCAACCTAAATAAACCTAGGAGGCAATAATCAAGCAAAAAATGTTGCTTGGGGATCAAAGAATGCAATTTGGGGCACACAGATTTGGGTAGCAACCTAAACAGTGTCCCACTAGGGAGTAAATGGATGTGAGAGTTGAACTATAAAGAAAGCTGAGCACTGAAGAATTGATACTTTTGAACTGTGTTGTTGGAGAAGACCCTTGCAAGTCCCTTGGACTGCAAGGAGATCCAACCAGTCCATCCTAAAGAATATTCATTGAAAGTACTGATGCTGAAACTGAAGCTCCAATACTTTGGCCACCTAATGCGAAGAACTGACTCATTGGAAAAGACCCTGATGCTGGGAAAGATTGAGGGCAGGAGGAGAGGGGATGACAGAGGATGAGATGGTTGGATGGCATCACTGACTCTATGGACATGAGTTTGGGTAAACTCCGGGAGTTGGTGATGGACAGGGAGGCCTGGCGTGCTGCAGTCCATGGGGTCGCAAAGAGTCAGACACAACTGAGCTACTGAACTGAACTGAGGGAGTAAAAGTCAGGAGCTTTTAAAGGCAAAGAAGGAAAGTTTGCATTACAAAGAATTTTGTTATTTTGGAGTTGGAGACAGAAGCTAGTTTTGGCTAAACCTGATTGAATATGAAGGCTGTTACTAGAGGGAGGTGAAAGTTCCTTACTGTGACAGGTTAAAGAGTTCTTGGAGTATTTGTGGTTTGACCCAGTTCAAAAATTCATGGCTCCACTGGTGAGAATGTGCTTATGGTCCACCTCCTTAATGGCCTCCCAGCTCCATTTTAAAATCCCTTGTTGTAATGACCCCATTTTATTTCATAGTTCACAGTCCTTTCTCCTAATTGTCTTGGAATCTATCATCCTCTCCCTACGTGAAAAGTTTAACTCTGTGATCTGAAACTTCCCACTGATTGGGTTAGTAAACATTTCCATTTTCAGCTATATCAGTGTTTATTTCAGTTGGCATTTTCTCTGTTGTCCTCTCTCCAGATGTGGCTTTCGCCTCAATACTAAAACAATTCCAGCCTTCAGGAAACAGGTGGATAGATATTTGTAGAGTGAAAGTGTTACTAAAAATCTCAGGTAATCCCCTTTTTGCTGCCAGAAGCTTCTCTAGCCCATTCTGAAAACTTATAGCTGGACCTCTTGGCAGTTGTCAAAAAAGGAATAGTTTGGATTGCTTGTCACTGGCTCTTTACAGGAAATGAAGTTTGTCTTCGATCTACTAGAAAGCCCATTCTGGTTTTTGTCTTTTCTCTCTTGCCTTATGTGATGTTTTAAAATATGTCCACAAATTCTTTGACTTGTTCTTCAAAAAGTAAAACCTAATTACTTTCCCCTGAAGTGTGGCATTGACTAAATGTCTTGCTTCTAATAATTCATGTAAGATAGAAAAGTAATACATGACTTCTGAGATGATGTCATAAAAGGCATTGTGACTTATTCCTTGCTCACTCTTGGATCACTCACTGTAGGGAAAGCCAGCTGTTATTTTATAAGGGCACCCATGCAGCCCTATGAACAGGTCTACATAGCAAGGAACTGAGGCCTCCTGCCAATTTCCAGCATCAGCTTGTCCATCATCGGAGCCATTTTGTAAGCAGATTCTCCATCCCCAAACTTTCAGATGACTGTAGCCTAGCCAATACCATGACTGCAGTCTCATGAGAGGCTCTGAATCAGAACCAGTCCCCTAAGTTGCTTCCAAGACTTGCATCCACAGAAACTACAAGATAATACTTGCTTGTTGCCCTAAACTGCTGGTTTTTAGGATAATTTGTTGTGTCGTGACAGATATCTAATATACTTTCCTTGTTTGAATCCCTATCAGCATTTTTGACATCTTCACTTACTCCTAAATAACTCCTTCTCACACTGACTCACTCAAGGCTCCTAAGAACATATCTGTTTTTTTCTATCATGTTTGAATATCTCATATTTATGATAATATTTGTATCACAAACTCCCTTACATTATGCCTTGGCTTGATTTTTATATGATTAATGTTATATTTCTTCTGGTATTAGAGGTTTAAACAATGAAGCCTGTTGTTGGAAATCTTCCTCATTCTTCACAGAAAGATTTCTGTAATTTTGTGGTAGCTTAAATATATTATGTCTATTCTACATTCTCCTTCTGGACATTAAGAGCTTAATAGACATGACTTCATTCTGATAAAGCCCCTTAGACATGCTGGAGTCTCATCCTCCTACTTTGTGGTCTGTGATTAAGAAAGATGAGCAGATACGTTGTATGCTATATGCTCATATTTTAGATCAGTAGTGCTCAGCTTTGCCTACATACAAGAATCACCTGGAGAGCTTCATAAAGATATAAAGCAGTATTTCTGTTGGGGTGAGGACAGGAATCTGTATATGTTAATAAAAGACTTCAGTGTCTCTTTTAGGCAGCCAATGTTGGGGGCAACTCCTTCAGATCATAGCCAGTGTAGAATACAGACTATCAGTCCCAGCTCTAAAGAAAGCACGGTGCTGGTGGTTTTGATACTATTTAGCCATACAGTGTTAGGAAAATCACTTCACCTCCTGGACATCCATTTTCTATGGTAGAGCAATGGTTCTAAACGTTGGCTCTGGTGCTGGGGAGCTTTAAAACCACTGATTCCCGAGTCTCACCCCCCGAGATTCTAATGCAAGTGTTTGGAGGGATGTTCTGAGTCAAGATTGAGAACTAGTACACAGATCATTGCTAAGGTCCTTCCACTCTGTTTTTATTTTTAGTGTCTGTAATTTGGATTGACATGATATATAATATTAAAATATTTTACACTCATGGGGAGAAGGAGTTCTCAAGCTACATAGTTGACTCGACATATATGGAACATTATTCATGAGTAATAATTTGAAGTTATTCAATAAATAGAAGGGTTGGAGCTGGAAAGGGTTAACCTTGGAACCCCTTCAGAGGAGTTAAGTTTTTAGTAAAGTTTAGGAAGTCAGGGAGAACTATGGAACAACTAAGATGCATAGCTCTTCTGACACCAGTTTTCATGGCTGATCCATGAACATAGACTAAAGGCCAACTTACTCAATTTTTCCAAAACTAGACATTGTGACTTTTATGACTGTTCCCCTAACGACCTTATTGTCTTGCTACTACACCATGGCAACAAATAAAGTACACATCATCTTTTATTTTTATTCCTTAGATAATGTGATGGAAGAAATGTGCTCTCATTTATAGAAGCAGGAATGGAAACAATTCTGTGGTTGCTTCACAAAATGCTTGTTGCTGGTTTGGAATCAGTGATTTCAGCAGGGGATTCTTGCAGGAGATGTAAGAGACTCAGAGTATTCTTGCCTAGAGAATCCCCATGGACAGAGGATCCTGGCAGGCTACAGTCCATAGTGTTGCAAAGTTGGACACAACTGAAGCAACTTAGCATGTGTATCACTATATGTGTGTGTGTGTGTGTGTGTGTGTGTGTGTAGGCTTCCCAGGTAGCTCAGCTGGTAAAAAGTCTGCCTGCAATATAGGAGACCCCAGTTCGATTCCTGGGTTGGGAAGTTCCTCTGGAGAAGGGATAGGCTACCCACTCCAGTGTTCTTGGGGGTTTTCTTGGTGGCTCAGACAGTAAAGAAACTGCCTGCAATGCGTGAGACCTAGGTTCAGTCCTTAGGTTGGGAAGATCCCCTGGAGGAGGGAATGGCTGCCCACTCCAGTATTCTTTCCTGAAGAATCCTCATGGACAGAGGAGCCTGGCGGGCTACAGTCCATGGGGTCCAAAGAGTCAGACATGACTGAGTGAGTAAGCACTACATATATATATTCTTTTTCATGTTCTTTTCCATTAGGGTTTATCACAGGACATTGAATATAGTTCCCTGAGCTAAACAGTAGCACCTTGTTGTTCATCCATTCTATGTATAAAAGTTTGCATCCAAAATCCCAATCCATTCCTCCTCTACCCCTCTCCTCCGTGACAACCACTAATCTGTTCTCTATGTCTGTGAGTCTGTTTCATAGATAGGTTCATTTGTGTTGTATTTTATATTCCATGTGTAAGTGATATCATATGGTATTTGCCTTTCTTTTTCTGACTTACTTCACTTAATAGGCTAAGCTCTAGGTCCATCTATGTTACTACAAATGGCATTATTTTGTTCTTTTCATGGCTAAGTAGTATTCCATTGTGTATATATACCACATCTTCTGTATCCATTCATCTGTCAATGGACATTTAGGTTGTTTTCATGTCTTGGCTATTGTGAATAGTGCTGCCATGAATATTGGGGTACATGTATCTTTTTAAATTACGGTTTTCTCCAGATACGTGCCCAGGAGTGGGATTGCTGGATCATATGGTAGCTCTGTTTTTAATCTTTTAAGGAACCTCCATACCATTCTCCATAGCGGCTGCACCAATTTACATTCCCACCAACAGTGTAGGAGGGTTCCCTTCTCTCCACACTCACGGGCTGACTTGAAGCCAACTGGAGAGGCCAGCATGGTAAGGAACTGAGGAGAGCCTCTAGGCAACTGCCTATGAGGCCCTGAGGCTCTCAGTCTAACAATGCTTGAAGAAGTGACCCTCCCAACAAGCACCTGAGTGAACTCGGAAGTGGATCCTCCCTCCTGAGTCCTTCAGATGACCCTTACCCTTGAGTTCAGTCGTGCGGGAGACCCTGAAGCAGAGAGCTCAGTTAAGCTGTGCCCAGATCCTTCATCAACAGGAACTATGGGATAACAAATGTGTGGTGTTTGAAGACACGAAGTTTTAGGGTCATTTGTTAGAGAGCAATAGATAACTAATAACAGTGCTGATGGCAAATGTGGCTGGAGGAGTTGCAGACGATGTTCCTTTTTGAGACTTGGAGCTCAGTGAAAGCGATGGTAACAGTTGAGTTCAAACAAGGTTCACCCCTCCGGAGGTTGACTTCAAGGATCTGATCCCTCATAGGGTTTGTCATTCAGCAATCAGCCTTAATTCCTCCTGTCATGAATGCTCTTCTTGATAAGTCTGTAACTAGGGAAGTGAATCCACTGGTAAAAGGAGAACGGAAAGAAGGAAATGGAGTGCAGGCTTGTAACATGTGCTCAGCATTTGACCCAAACATTAGTCATAAGTGTAAGGTCAGTGGTTTTCCCATTTTTCTAAGGGCGACACAGGCTCCTGGCAGTTATGTCCCTTGTTTGGACCCCAAGCTTCACTTTCTTAGATATGTTTTTTTCCTCCATCACATCAAGCTGTGTTTATAATCATCATTGGGATCTGAATGAGTCATTCTCACCTATAATTACTGCCACAAAAATATGAAAAATGACCTCCCTAACACACATCAAATTTTTGCTGAGTTGTAATCATCACCCTCATTGTCATCATTGTGTCTATCATTTCTGTGGAGAGAGCAAGAAGCACTGCAGCATGTTTTTTGAATGTTAGTTCCAACTTCAGTTAGAAATAGGTTTCATTTCCTTTGCTAGTGCCAATGGATTGGTAGTGATTGCTGGATCTCAACGTGAGGACGAATCCTGGGGCCAAAGTTTAGGCTTGGTCAGAAGACAGATGTGATCCATTAGAGATTAGTTGAGAGTAAAATAAACAGGATTTTTTTTTCTTTTTCTTTTTCTTCTTGGCCACACCACATAGTGTGCAGGGATCTTAGTTCCCTGACCTGGGATCAAACCCATGCTCCCTGCAACGGAAGTGTTGAGTTTTAATCACTGAACCGCCAGGGAAGTCTCTCCATTGCTTTTTCTAATAAATGTCCATCCTCACATTTCTAAATAGGATGACTAATTCATCCTGGCTTGTCTAGAACTTTCCTAGTTTTAGCCCTGAAAGTCCTGTATCTGGGCAACCTCCTCAGTCCCAAGCAAACCAGAACTTTTGGTCACCAGTGACATATCTTTCTGAAAACCAGGTAGACTGGGAATTGGAGTCATTGTAGTGCCTTACTACTCAAATGTGATCTAGGGACCAGCACATCAGTATCCACTGGGGGCATATTTACAAGGCACACTCTCAGGCCTTAGCCCAGACCTACTGAAGCAGAATCTGCACTTCTACAAGATCCCAAGGACATATGCACATCAAAGTGTGAATGTCTTCCCTGGGGCATTCGGCCCTGCTCAAGGACCACTGCTTGCCCATCAATGGCTTCCAGCCCTTTTCAGCTGAAACACCCAAGACTCCCCAGGTGGCTCAGTGGTAAAGAATCTGCCTGCCAATGCAGGAAATGTGGATTCGATCCCCAGGTCGGGAAGATCCCTTGGAGGAGGAAACGGCAACCCACTGCAGCGTTCTTGCCTAGAGAATCCCATGGACTGAGAAGCCTCGCAGGCTACAGTCCATAGGCTCGCTAAGAGTCAGGCACGACTGAGCATGTATGCACACCACTCCCTTTGACTGTCTGGGTGGTATTCACTCACTATCCTGCCAGCCTACTTTAAATTATCTTTTTATATATTGTCTTCATCAGTTGAAAACCATATGTGATAGACAGAATAATGGCCTCTCAAAGATGCCCATGTCTGAATCCCTGAACCTGGTAATTTATTAGGTTACATGAAAACCTGGAAATTAACATTGCAGATGAAACAAAGATTACTTATTGCTGGCCTTAAATAGAAAGATTATCTTGGATTTTCTGGGTGGGTACAACATGTCATCATGAGGTTCCTTAAAAATGCAAGAGAGGCCACCACTACTATTCAACATAGTTTTGGAAGTTTTGGCCACAGCAGTCAGAGAAGAAAAAGAAATAAAAGGAATACAGGTTGGAAAAGAAGAAGTAAAACTCTCACTATTTGCAGATGACATGATCCTCTACATAGAAAACCCTAAAGACTCCACCAGAAAATTACTAGAGCTAACCAATGAATATAGTAAAGTTGCAGAATATAAAATTAACACAGAGAAATCCCTTGCATTCCTATATACTAACAATGACAAAACAGAAATTAAGGAAACAATTCCATTCACCATTGCAATGAAAAAATAAAATACTTAGGAGTAAATCTACCTAAGGAAACAAAAGACCTATATATAGAAAACTATAAAACACTGATGAAGGAAATCAAAGATGACACAAATAAATGGAGAAATATACCATGTTCATGGATCAGAAGAATCAATATAGTGAAAATGAGTATACTACCCAAAGCAATCTATAGATTCAGTGCAATCTCTATCAAGCTACCAACAGTATTTTTCACAGAACTAGAACAAATAATTTCACAATTTGTATGGAAATACAAAAAACCTCAAATAGCCAAAGTAATCTTGAGAAAGAAGAATGGAACTGGAGGAATCAACCTGCCTGACTTCAGGCTATACTACAAAGCTACAGTCATCAAGACAGTATGGTACTGGCACAAAGACAGAAACATAGATCAATGGAACAAAATAGAAAACCCAGAGATAAATCCACGCACCTGTGGACACCGTATCTTTGACAAAGGAGGCAAGAATATACAATAGAGAAAAGACAATCTCTTTAACAAGTGGTGCTGGGAAAACTGGTCAACCTCTTGTAAAAGAGTGAAACTAGAACACTTTCTAACACCATACACAAAAATAAACTCAAAATGGATTAAAGATCTAAATGTAAGACCAGAAACTGTAAAACTCCTAGAGGAAAACAGAGGCAAAGCACTCTCTGATGTAAATCATAACAGGATCCTCTATGACCCCTCTCCCAGAGTAATGGAAATAAAAGCAAAAATAAACAAATGGGACCTAATTAAACTTAAAAGCTTTTGCACAATGAAGGAAACTCTAAGCAAGGTGAAAAGACAGCCTTCAGCATGGGAGAAAATAATAGCAAATGAAGCAACTGACAAAGAATTAATTTCAAAAATATACAAGCAACTCCTGCAATTCAATTCCAGAAAAATAAGTGACCCAGTCAAAAAATGGGCCAAAGAACTAAACAGACATTTTCCAAAGAAGACATACAGATGGCGAACAAACACATGAAAAGATGCTCAACATCACTCATTATCAGAGAATGCAAATCAAAACCACAATGAGGTACCATCTCATGCCAGTCAGAATGGCTGCTTTCAAAAAGTCTACAAACAATAAATGCTGGAGATGGTGTGGAGAAAAGGGAACCCTCTTACACTGTTAGTGGGAATGCAAACTAGTACAGTCACTATGGAGAACAGTGTGAAGATTCCTTAAAAAACTGGAAATAGAACTGCCATACAACCCAGCAATCCCATTGCTGGGCATACACACCGAGGAAACCAGAATTGAAAGAGATGCGTGTACCCCAATGTTCATCACAGCATTGTTTACAATAGCCAGGACATGGAAGCAACCTAGATGTCCATCGGCAGACAAATGGATAAGTAAGCTGTGGTACATATACACAATGGAATATTACTCAGCCATTAAAAAAAATACATTTGAATTGGTTCTATTGAGATGGATGAAACTGGAGCCCATTATACAGAGTGAAGTAAGTCAGAAAGAAAAACACCAATACAGCATATTAATGCATATATATGGAATTTAGAAAGATGGTAGCAATAACCCTATATGTGAGACAGCAAAAGAGACACAGATGTATAGAACAGTCTTTTGGACTTTGTGGGAGAAGGTGAGGGTGGAATGATTTGAATAGCACTGAAACATGTATATTATCATATGTGAAATAGATTGCCAATCCAGGTTTGATGTATGAGACAGGGTGCTCAGGGCTGGTGGACTGGGATGACCCTGAGGGATGGGATGGGTGGAGAGGTGGGAGGGAGGGTCAAGATGGGGGACACATGTACACCCATGGCTGATTCATGTGAATGTATGGCAAAAACCACCATAATATTGTAAAGTAATTAGCCTCCAATTAAAATAAATTAAAAAAAGAAGAAAAAAACAATGGAAAACCATTTCACACCCAGTAGGACAGCTGTCGTCAAAAAGTCAGATAATAACACATGTTGGTGAGGATACGAACAAATCAGAATCCTCATACAATGCTGATGGGAATGTAATAGGGCAGCTGCTGTGGAAAACAGTCTGGCAAGCCCTTGAATAGTTAAACATAGTGTTACCTTGTGACCCCCAGTGCTAGGCTTACCCCACTCTATTCTTAGGTAGAATAAAAACCCAAGAGAAATTAAATCATATCCACAAAAAATCTTGTACATAAATGTTTATAGTAGCATTATTCATAATATCCCCCTGAAACAATCCAAATGTCCACGACTGATGAATAGATAAACAAAATATATTATATACATATACTGGAATATTACTCATCCATAAAAAGGAATAAAGTATTAATACTCCCACACAACATAGGAAAAACCTTGAAAACATTATGCTAAGTGAAAAAAAGCCAGTCACAAAAGACTGTGAATTGCATGATTCCTTTTATCTGAAATGTCTAGAATAGGAAAATTCAATAGAGACAGAAAATAGATGAGTGTTCATCCAGGAATAAGAGCTTGATGGGGAAGGGGAAGTAACTGCTAATGGTTATAAGGTTTCTTAGCAGGGTGTGATAAAAATGTTCCAAAATTGATTATAATGATGGTTACACAACTCTGTGAATATTCTAAAAACCAATGACTTGTACACTTCAAATGGGTGAATTGTATGGCATGTAAATTATATCTCAATAAAACCATTATTTAAAAAAAATGGAAGAGAGGAAGAAGACGAGTCAGAGGGAAATGTGACTCTGGAAAGAAGTCAGAGTGCAGTGACGTGAGAACGACTCAGTTGGCTTTTGCTGACTTTGAAGATGGACGAAAGGGCCACCTGCTGAGGAATGTGGGTGCCCTCTAGAGGTTGTAAAAGGCAAGGAAATAGATTCTCCATCACAGTTTCCAGAAAAGAAAGCGGCCTTGAGGACGCTTTGATTGTAGCTCAGTAAGACCTATGTCAAACTTATAACCTCCAAAATTGTAAGATAATAAATATGTGTTATTTTTAACCAGCTAAATTTGTGGCATTTTGTTACAGCAATAATAGAAAAATAATGCGCCGTATCTTTCACAGTTACGTCCAGCTTAAGTACTGTCGTTCCTTAACCATACCCTTATTTGAACTTTAGATGTGAGAATAGCTTTCTGCATTTTCCTTTATTAAATTTCATTTTTTTTTGAAGCATGTTTTACCAGAAATTAAATATTGTCTATATTTAACTTAAAAAAAACCTCTTAAATCCACTTGAAATTTAACTTGATATATAGCATAAGGTGAGAGTGTCTTTTTTCCTAATTTGTTTTTTCAACAACATATGGTAAATGATTTTTTCCTTTCTGTTTTATAATGCTTTATTAAATATTCAATTTTGTACAAAAAAAGCTCATTTTCTGCACTGCTGATTCTCTTCTGATGACTGATTTCTGTCTGTTTTTGAGCCAGTATTTCACTGTTCAAATTGTTACTGCTTTTTAGTACGTGTAAGATCCTGTGAGGACTAGTCTTCTTTATTGCACTTCTTTTTAAATAATACATACTTTTAAAACTTATTTTTAAGTTTTTTATTGATCTATAATTGACATGTGTGTGTGTGCACTAAGTTGTGTCCAGCTCTTTGTGACCTTTGAAGAGGAACCTGGTGGGCTACAGTGGCCTGCCAGGCTCCTCTGTTTATGGGATTTTCCAGGCAAGAATCCTGGAGTGGATTGCCATGCCCCTCTCCAGGGGATCTTCCCAATCCAGGGACTGAACCTGTGTCTCCTTCATTGGCAGGCGGATTGTTTACCACTGAACCAACTGGGAAGCTATAATCAACATCCCAAGTGGTGCCAGTGGTAAAGAATCCACCTGCCAATATAGGAGATGCAGGAGACACGAGTTCAATCCCTGGGTCAGGAGCCTACTCCAGTATTCTTGCCTGAAAAATCCCATGGACAGAAGAGCCTGATGGGCTATAGCCCAAAGAGTCTCAAAGAGTCAGATGTGACTGAACACAAGCATAGCTGAAGTATAGATATGTGGATATAGATATCTATAGATAGATACATATAGACATAGATATATATCCTCTATGCATGTACTGTCTATAATTGACACACAACATTATATTAGTGTCAGGCCTTATTACACTTTTAATTTTTTTTTCAGATGAATTTTGATTTTTTGTTTCCGGCTCCTAGAAAAATCTCATTGAGAGTATCCTTGGCAAACACCATCAAAACCAGTCAGAACCCTCAATCACCTGACCCTACTTCTCCTATTTCCATTTTTCACAAACTTCAATAATAGTGGAGCCATTTCTTTTGTATCTTCCTTATGAATTGTTTTTCTTTTTATGAGTCTTTGTGTATTCTTTTTCAGTCCAGGTTGCACTTCTCACGGTGAAACTATCTGTGATTTGTCTCAGGAGCTTTTCTCAATAGCTTGGTGTATGAAGAGTGTGAGCGTTGGAATCAGACAGCCCTGGGCTTGAATCTCATCTCTGTTACTTACTAGCCATGTGGCTTGGAATGAGTCGCATACCTTCCTTGCGCATGAGTTTCCTTTTTAAAATGAGATTAACAGTGTCTTCTTTGCAGGGTTCTCAACTCAATCATAGCTAATGTATACAAATAATCTCATGAGATCCCTGGCACATAGTAGACTATCAATGAATATCACTTTATATTCATCTCATGGTTTTATTATCCACCCTGGTTAAACCATAAATTCGCGAAGAATAAGGGCCATGTATTATTCTTACATATATATCCCATGGAACCCAGGATATAATAAGTGCTTAATAAATATTTACTATTTAAATTTCCTCCTCCCTTTCCCTTTCATTCTCTAAGGCTCCTGCTGCAGCCCCATCTCCTTTATGACTCATCCTCACCACCTTCACCACCCCCAGACTAGGTGGTTGAGTGGAGCTGAATGATGTAAAATGGAGAACAAGGGACAAAAATACAGGTTCTTGGAAGACAGTCCATTAGATTTCTACCACTAACTTTTTGCATAATTTTTATATTTTATGGGAAGGGAGTTATTATTGAGTTCTTGTTAATGTGCCCCAAATGTTGCACATATGCTAGGACTTTTTATCAGACCATTTAAAACTCAAGTCAAAATGAGAAAATATTTACAAAAGACATATCTGATAAAGGATTGTTATCTAAAATATGCAACGAACTCTTAAAACTCAACAGTCAGAATATAAACAATCCTTTTTAAAAAATGGGCCAAAGACCTTAACAGACACTTCACCAGAGAACACATACAGATGGCAAATAAGCATATGAAAAGGTGCTCCACATCATATATCATCAGGGAAATACAATTAAAACAAAAATGAGATACTGCTAGATACCTGTTAGAATGGCCAAAATTTAGATACTGACAAACACCAAATGCTGACAAGGTCGTGAAACAACAGGAACTCTCATTCACTGGCTGGAGGGAATGCAATGGCACAGCCATTTTGGAAGACAGTGTGGTAGTTTCTTACAAAAGTAAATACACTCTTACCATATAATCCAGCAATTGTGTTCCTTGGTATTTACCCAAAGGAGCTGAAAACTTATGTCTGCACAAAAGCCTGCACACAGATGTTTACAGCAGCTTTATTCATAATTGCCAAAACTTGGAAGCAGCCAAGATGCCCTTCAATAGGTGAATGGGTGAATAAACAGTGGTACTTTCAGACAGTAGAATATTCAGTACTAAAAAGAAAAAGTGAGCTATCTAGCCATGAAAAGCCACGGAGGCACCTCAAATGCATGTTACTGAGTGTTAGAAACCAGTCTGAAAAGATTATTCCGACTAGTTGACGTTCTGAAAAAGGCAAAACTATGGACACAGTGAACAGAGCAGTGGTGCCAAGGGTTGAGGGGAGGGAAGGATGAACAAGCAGAGTATGGAAGATTTTTAGGGCAGTGAAAATACTTTGTATAAAACTATGATGATAGATACATACTGTAAGTACCAAGAGTTGAACCCTAATGGAAACTATGGACTCTGGGTAATTATGCTGTGTCAGTGTAGGTTCATCAGTTGTAACAAATGTGTCACTCTGGTGGGATATTGCTAATGGGGAAGGTTATGCATGTATGGGTGGGCTTTCCTGGTGGCTCAGAAGGTAAAGCATCTGCCTGCAATGCGGGAGACCTGGGTTCAATCCCTGGGTCAGGAAGATCCCCTGGAGAAGTAAATGGCAACCCACTCCAGTACTCTTGCCTGGAAAATTCCATGGACAAAGGAGCCTGGTAGGCTACAGCCCATGGGATCGCAAAGAGTCAGACACGACTGAACGATTTCACTATGCATGTATGGGGTGGGAAGTATATGGGAATTCTTTGTATCAATACCTTACTCTCAATTTTGCTGTGAACCTGAAACTACTCTAAAAAAAAAATAAAGTCTTTAACAGCAACAACAACAGCAAAAAAAAAAAAAAAAAAACAATGCCCAACCCTCACCATATTATACTCATTTTTCAGACGAGGAAATGTAGAAACAGAAGTTAAGTGGCAGAACCAGGACTTTTATCTCAATTTCTCTGCCTTCCAAGCCCATGATCTTTCTATTCTATCATACTGTAGTGACGCCGACAGTGGCCTGCCAGTGACTTCCTGGTCCTCACCATTTCCACACATGTCTTCAACTTCCTACCTGGAGCCCCTGTGCCTCTCCTTAGATGGCAGAAATGTACATGGTCCATTTGCCAGACAGGCCAGAAGGACCAGGAGTGGATGTGCTGGGGAGCAGCCCTTGATAATAGAGGTATCAGTGGATAACAGCCCCAGCCTCCTCACCTAGTAAGAGAGACCACTGGGGCTATAAACTGTGGTGATGGCCTTGGCCGAGATCAAGGACTCCACCTTTCTGTGATAACTTAGCGGAAGTTCAGAGTGAGCATTTAGAAACTTCCTAAAGCAACTAGACCAAGATATTCTGTGTCTTTTGATTTTAATTAATTTTAAAAGACTTGTACTTTGTATGCCTGTTTTCTAAATTTTGCTTTTCCAGTGATACATTTTTGTTGTATTTACAAAAGTCTTGTTCAATGGATTGGACGTTTTTTTAAAAAATGGGTCCTTCACCACGAGAGTTTGAGAAACACTCTTCTATAACAAGGAGTGTACAAACTATAGCCATTGGGTTAGCTGCCTGGTTTTCTAAATAATGTTTTACTGAGACACAGACATATCCATTCATTTACGTATTGTCTCTGGCTGCATTTTTTCTACAATGGAAGAATTGAGTCATTGTGACAGACATTCCATGGCTCTCAAAGCCTGAAATATTTACTCTCTGCCCTTTATCGGAAAAGTTCGCTGACCTCTGTTCTCTTATCTCTCCCACTTGCCCAGCCGAGTTGAGCTGCAGGGCTGGTTTGCCTGTTAACATACCTTCTATTGCCTTCTTTCCCTCCTCGGTCTCATTTTCTCACTCCCTGCCAGTGCTTGTTAGAGTGCCTCCCAAATAAATGACTTGTACTCACATTCGTGACCCCATGTCAACTTCTGGGGGAACCCAGAATGCACACCTCCTGTCCTCATTTGTCCTAATTTTTGGCCACATTTCCTAGCAGAGTAGGGACCACTTCCTAGCAGCGTCACCCTCAGCACAGCAATTAAGCTGTCAGTCCTGTCTCTTCTGCAGCACGGGGTGAAAATTCATCTTTGTGGGCGTGCATTTTTCTGATTCATTTATTCTGTCTTATCAAGCGGCACCCCAGTGCCAGGGAAAGGATAAAGAGAGGGAAGAGGAAAGAAAATCTCATCTTGCCCTATATGGGGATGCTGTCTTTGTACCACAGTACCCTGCTTGGAGCCGATCCCGAGGTGTCCACGCACCTGAGTCTTGGCCTGTGGTGCTCAGCCTCACAGGACATGGCCAAGTCATGGCTACCCCCACGGTACTGCTACTGCTTTCATTTGTCTCTGTCTGCCTCTCCTAATTACTTAGGTCACTTTAGACTTTAATTCTGTCTCCTAAATTGTAACACAGCCATAATTAGGCCGTATGTTAATTAGCAAGATGATGTCTTGTCACTCATGAGAAATGTGGATCATCCCAGAAGGTACCATAGAAAGGGGCAGTCCAGTGGAAGGAGGAAGTGTGAGGAGGCTGGAAAGGACCCTGTGCTTAGCCAAAATACCTGGAGAGCAGGAGAAAATGGCAGGATGTGAGAGGGGGAAAGGATGGGGTCACACAAAGAAAAAGAGTTAGACTTGACCTCTTTTCCACTCCAGGAATGAGATGTAAGCCAGGAGGCAAGCCTGAGGCCGAGAAGCCCCCAGGGATGGCAGAGTCTCCTGCCGGACTGGATGTGGCCAGGGCTGAGGTCAAGGCCCCGAGGACAGCCGTGGGCAAGGTGAGTGTCAGCCATGCTCCCGTCTCTTATCTTTGGAAGCTTGTGGGGGATGCCAGTCCAAAACCACAGCCAGGCTCTGCCTCTCTGGCCACACGCAGTGCCCTCTGGGAAATCTGAAAGAATGGGGTCCTGGGAGTTTGGGGACTGTTTCTACATGCTCTTCACTAACTTAATGTTGGTTTCCCCATTTTCTGTTAACTAAACTTATTTTCTGACAGTCTTGGGATAAGAAAGTTGGAAAAAGGATGGGGTAGGTCTCGATGATTTTCTCTTTCAGGTGGTGTCACCTTTATTACTCAGGAGATGATTTTTCCAGGAAACTCAGGGAATTCACAATTGGGCACAATGTCATATGAGTTATAAAGATATTAGCCTCCAGCTTGTTACCAAAAAACATAATGTGATGGGTACTTGTTCTGTTATCATGCAACTAATGGGTGAAAAGGACTAGGACGTTTAAGTTCCATGTTTGCCTGGATTTCAGAAGGCATTTTACACAAAATCCCTCAAAGCATACCAAAGAGGACATTTTGAGGGGTAAAGTTTGTGGTAATAGTAGTATCAGTAAGTATTATTATTATTATTTTTGCTAGTATTTTTTGAGTTCCTCCTACTGTACTCCAGATCATTACAAGCATTACTTCTAATACTCCTAAACAATCCTTTAAGGGAAGTATCATTACCCCTATTCAACGTGAGGCTCATAGACGTTGGAACATAGTCAAAGATCACACTGCCGGTTGAGATGAAACTGAAATCCATGTTTGTTTGTTTAATTTGAACTCTTAATGTACTGAGGTCATTAACCTTGTTCTATAAAGGGCCAGGTATTTTCAGCTTTACCCGTCATACAGTGAATGTTGCAGCTTCTCAATTCAGCTCTGTAGCACGAAGGCAGTCATAGATAAAACATTAATGAATGTGTCTGTGTCCCAGTCACACTTGATTCACAGACACTAACATTTGTTTTTAATGTCAGTTTCATATGTCATACATTATTGTTGTTCTTTGAATTCCCCCCCAATATTTAAAGGTGATAAAATCATTCTGTTCATGGGCCATACAAAAACAGGTGGCAGGCCCGGATTGGCCCTCGGGCTGTGATTTGCTGAACCTGCATTGTATGAGGCTGTCTAACATTGACTTCTGAAAAAAGAGAATGGAACTGAGCTATGTATTTTACCCGGGGGAGCTATGTCAGCTTACTGGCCCCAAAGCTGTAGGAAACAGTCTTTCTCTAAAGTAGTCTGGCTCTACTATCAAGTTAAATGTGTAGATGTAGGGACATCTCAAAACTTCTAGGTCTTGCTCTCCTCATCTCCCAGGTGAAATCCCTCACAGCTCCACTGTTCTTTGATCCTAATCAGAGTGTTCCTGCAGTCAGAATTTGGGTCTAAGATGACTACTTTGCATGGTTTCATCATCAGTCTGGGAAGGACTAGGGGAAAAGCCGGTTTGTGGATGCCAGTACATTCAGTTGTGAACAAGTTAAGTTTGAAGCACATGATAGATTTAAGTGGAGGCAGTTGTGTATAAGCACCTGGAGATGGGGGAGAAGACACGACTGCAGATTGAAACCTGGGAGCCATCAGCATGTGGACTGAATCTGGGTATAGTGTGGCACTGAGTAAGATCTTTAGGGCAAGATTTGATAACATGGGGACTGTTGACCCTGTGTGCTTGTGCTGTGCTCAGTCGCTCAGTCGTGTCTGGCTCTCTGATTCCCCATGGACTGTAGCCCACAAGGCTCCTCTGTCCATGGGATTTTCCCAGCAGGAATACTGGAGTGGGCTGCCCTTTCCTCCTCCAGGGCATCTTTCCAGCCCAGGGATCGAACCTGCCTCTCCTGTGGCTCTTGCATTGGCAGGTGGATTCTTTACCACTGAGCTGTCTGGGAATCCCCAATGACCCTTGGAGTGGGATAATTCTTTGTTGCAGGGGCTATTCTGTCCTACAATATACATTGTAGGATATTTATCAGCATCCCTGGCCTCTACCCACTAGATACCATTAGCACACCTCCCACCCTGCCCCTCAACTAAAAATGTCTACTAACAATCCCAGTTGGCCCCTGGGGTGAAAAATCACCCTTGGTAGAGTATCAGTATTTCAGGGAAAAGACTGAGGTTAGTCTCCAAGGACTCCAGCTGTGGAGGTTAGAAAGGAGAGAAGGAAATGGGAAAAGAAACTGCAAAGGAGAGGCCAGGGAAGTAGGAAGAAAACTCCTATGTGAGGTCCCAACTTGCTTAGGCTGGACTTGGCTGAATGGTTGCTGAAAGGCAGAGGTGAAAATTAGACAGGAAGTAATGTGCCCTAGCCCCAGCGAGCTCCGCCATATTTCCTCTGTGAGCCCCTGTTGGTGGCAGAAGGGCCAGGGGCACAGGAAGCATTAAGGCCATGCATTTTCTAACCACGTGGAATCTGGACAGTGCAGTGACAGAGCATTTTCTGGTAGGGAATGGTAGTTAAACTAAACAGGAGGTTAAAAGTAATGTTTAGAAACCAAAGATAGAGACCTTTACATGTTTCTTCTTCTTCCACATTTTATTTTTAGAATAATCCTCAGAGGACAAAAACACGCTTGTCTGGGTGCAAGAGAAAAATAAGAACAGAAATAGAGTTGCTGTGGTTTTGAGGAAAAGCAAAAGTGACTTAAGACCTGGAGCTTTTGCCATCCTGAACTGTAGGATGGACTCTCTTTTATGATCTCTTCCCTCACTTCATGCCTAATGGTAGTATTTTTAAGAAGTGAGTAGTTGTGTGAACTTTATACATTTGAAAATTGGAGAGCTATGACTTAAGAAAGGCTCATTATAAAAGTTAAAAAAAAAGCCTTCACATTGAATTTAGCGTCATTAGACAGGAGTGTCTCTTTGCCACATGCCTGATACTAAAAGATGAAAAAAAAGGGGAAATGTCTGCTTTTTCCTTTTTATTTAAGTCTTCTTTCTCCAAAACGGAGACAATAAATTTACCTCATGAAATTGTTAAATAAACACACCCAACAGTGCTTTGTGCATAGCTGGACTTCCATAGATGTTTAAAAATAATAATAATGTGTACCCTGGTTGTGGTGGTGGTTATACATGTCTAAACATAATAAAATGCCACAGAACTAAACACTGCACTCTTACCTCCAAAAAAGTGAGATGAAGGAGTGAAATCCAAATAAGATTATTAGTTGAGTTAATGTCAGTATATTATCTCCGTGTCAGTTTCCTGGTTTTGGCAATGGACTATAAGTACTAAAGATGTTTTCACTGGGACAAGCTGGGTAGAGGGTACACAGACGTCTATATTATTTTTGTGGTTTCTTATGAGTGTTAAACTTTTTCAAATAACAAGTGTTAAAAAGAAAAAAATAACTGGGTGTTGAAATAGATTGGAAAGATCGCCTGTTTGTGGAATTTGTTGCTCAGAAGCATTGTGGTTTATTTTTATTTTAATGGCACCTCGTCTCATGAGTAAGCCCAATTATCAGGTTTTATTTATAAACAACAAAACAAAATCTAATCAATATATGTTGAGGCTAATGCAATAGGTTACAATCCAGACCATGAACATAAATTGATATTAACTATGCAGTCACAAAGCCCAATGAAAGGAAGAAGTCTGAAATGAAACAGGATTATCATTTATCTTTAGTTTGGGCATATTTTATCTTTGGATAGTCCAGAATTCATCTAAATTTGCCAGAGATTGAAATCTTTGCCCAACACATCCTTAAATTCCTTGAGAAGTATAAAGTAGAGGTGGCTTGCCTACTTTTCTTGTGAGAATTTCTGCTTCAGCAGACTTTGGGGAGGGCAAGCCTCCTCTGTCTTGCTGATATGCGTAAGATGTGATCTATTTATATTACAAACCATATGCAGAGCCTGGCAAGCCTCTCTAAATGAGATCATTGGCTCTGCCCTAAAATAGAAGGCTGGGAAGGGGGCGCCAAAGACATTAGGGGACCTTTCACAATCGTTATGCCTCTTGGTGCTGATGGAACCGGAAGGATGAACAAAATCTATGAGTTCTGATAAGAAGGATAAATAATAAATACCCATCAAAGAGAACAAGGTGCCCTCTTTGGTCTGCTTTGCAGGTCATCAAAGTCAAGTTCCTGAGGCTCGAGTACTTTTTAGTGGGTTTTCCTTTGTGTGTTGTTACACAAATGCAAGTACGGATAATTTCAGATTTATCATACTGATGGGCCTCCTTCAAAGTGTGATGAGTTTTATCTAGAGCTTCATTCAAAGTAACCAGTATTTTTAGAACATTTACCCAGTGGTAAGTAATTAGATTTATCTGTAAGGAAATAGAGAAGAGCAGTTGCTGACCTCAAAAGGCTCCTAGACAAGTAGGAAAAGATGTGAAAACAAAGAAGTATATCACAAAATGACAAGCACAGTGAGAAAGGCGCAGATGAGGTTCAAAGAAAGATATAAGGGAGACATCAGTAACTATTCAGGACAGCATGGCTTAAACTGGATCTGAAAAAAAGATGTGTTCTTGGGCGGTGTTGAGTTTCCTACAAGAATTTAAAATTTCTGTGTTTTCATTTATTTTTAAAAGATATTTATTTCTTTGGCTTCACCGAATCTTAGTTGCAAACACTTCGATCTTTATTATGGCTTGTGGGATCTTTTTAGCTGCTGGGTTTTCATTTAGGTGGAAATTATATGTTTATATATATACACTTATATACATATTTTTCCAGTTACCTGGCTAAATCTAACTTAACATTTTTTTTATTATAGTAAGAACATTTAACATGCGGTCTACTCTTCTAATACTTTTTTAAGTGCACAATACATTATTGTTAACTCTGGTCCTGTGTTGTACAGCAAAGCTCTAGAACTTATTCATCTTTTTTATTTGAAACCTTATATCCATTGAGTAGCTTCTCCTTGTTTCCCTCTCCTCTCAGCACCTGGCAATCACCAGTCAACTCTCTGCTTCTATGGGTTTGACTACTCTCACTTTCTCATATAAATGAAATCATAGAATATCTGTCTTTTTGTGACTGGCTTATTTCTCTTAGCATAATGTCCTCCACGTTCATTCATGTGTCCCATTTCCACGGTTTCCTTATTTTCTAAGGCTGACTAATATTCCATTTAAAAACTATTCCATATTTTTAAAAAATCAGTCCTGAGTATTCATTGGAAGGACTGATGCTGAAGCTGAAACTCCAATAGTTTGGTCACCTGATGCAAAGAACTGACTCTTTGGAAAAGAACCTAATGCTGGGAAAGATTGAAGGCGGGAGGAGAAGGGGACAACAGAGGATGAGATGGTTGGATGGCATCACTGACTCAGTGGACATGGGTTTGAGTAAACTCCGGGAGTTGGTGATGGACAGGGAGGCCTGGCGTGATGCAGTCCATGGGCCGCAAAGAGTCGAACACGACTGAGTGACTGAACTGCACTGAAGTGAATAGTCATTGTATAAATAGGCCACATTTTCTTTATCCATTCGTTGTCTCTGGATATATAGGTTGTTTCCACATGGCAGTTACTGTGAATTGGATGAACCTGTATCTTACTGAACATTCAGGGCCACATGGTTTCAGTGTATTTACTTCTATGTACTGTTGCAATGAGTGTTTTGCTTTAGTTTGAAAGTAGGTAAGAAAACTGAGTCATTCCAGAGCACAGGGTAGTTGGAAATGTGGAATTGAAAGAACCTGGACTAGAGCATTAGTGGTATATTCTGAGCTCCAATGGATGTTTTGCATATATGCCATCTTTGTCCTAACTAGCAAAACTTCCTTAATAGGAAGTGTAGTAGTATGTACATGGTCAATGAAAAATTTGTGTGCTCCTAATTTCAACCACAACTAGATAAGATATCCTTTGTGCCTGAATAATGCCCAGTGCTTTCAGTGAACACAAAAGCTGAACCTGTGACAGATCCTTTCCCCCTTCTCCATATTCTTGTCATGAGCAAGGCAGCAGCAATTTAAATATTTTAGTGAAAAAGCCAAAGGAGCTATGGGTACACTGGCAGTGTATCAATCAGAAATTACATTCAACTGCTAGTAATAAAAACCCATAAAAGAATGACTCAAATGACAGTTTTTATTAAGTCTGGAGTCCAAGACTGTTATGGTGGTTATATGATTTAACCAGGGATAGATGCTCTTTTGACTGTATGCTTTGTCTTCCTGATCCTTCTCTTCTCAAAATGGCAGTCAGAGCTCCAGCCATCATAATTTCATTTCAGGCATAAAGAAGGGGAACAGCAAAGAGAAATGAAGGCATATGCCAGCTGTGTGAACCCTTTCAAATTGCCTTCCTGTAAGTTCCCTTCAGTGACTTTTACTTACATCTCACTGATAAGGCTGCTGCTGCTAAGCCGCTTCAATTGTGTCCAACTCTGTGCAGCCCCATAGAGAGCAGCCCTCCAGGCTCCGCCGTCCCTGGGATTCTCCAGGCAAGAATACTGGAGTGGGTTGCCATTTCCTTCTCCAGTGCATGAAAGGGAAAAGTGAAAGTGAAGTCACTCAGTCGTGTCCCACTCTTAGCGACCCCATGGACTGTAGCCTACCAGGCTCCTCTGTCCATGGGATTTTCCAGGCAAGAGTACTGATAAGGAGCTTTCTCAAACACTCCCAATTGTAAAGTGAAAGTGAAAGTTGCTCAGTTGTGTCCATCTCTTTGTGACCCCATGGACTATACAGTCCATGGAATTCTCCAGGCCAGAATACTGGAGTGGGTACCTGTTCCCTTCTCCAGGAGATCTTCCCAACCCAGGGATCGAACCCAGGTCTCCCGCATTGCAGGCGGATTCTTTACCAGCTGAGCCACAGGAAATTTCATTTTTAGCTTATTACATCATCCTTTCAAATAATCTCAAGGTTCATGTAACTCAGAAAAGATAAAATAATATTTGATAGACAGCTAGTAGCCTCTACAACATGGAGATCTTATTATCACTGAGCTCTTGATCCAGCTTCAGTGACTACCCACTTCCAGATATCTTGAAATAAACTCCTAATCGTTTAAGGTACTGTTATTTAGATGTTTGTTATTTTCAGCTAAACACATTCCTAACTGAAACCAATATAAGCACTGCTTATTGAAGTTTAATTTTTAGAGTGGACTCTTTGACCAGGAATTGCAAATTCAAATATATTCAAAACTAGATAGGTGATGTCAATGGGTGATAACTGTTGAGGAGGGGGCATGGCGAACTGGAGAATGAGTGTCCCATCTGAAGTGGGCCCCCACCACTATGGAGAAGGGTATGGGGGTTCCTCAGAAAACTAAAATAAAGCTACCATATGACACAGCAGTCCCACTCCTGTCGTATATCTGGACAAAAACATGATTCAAAAAGATACATGCACTATTCACAATAGCCAAGACATGGAATCAACCTAAGTGTCCATCAACAGAGGAATGTATAAAGAAGACGTAGTACATATATACAAAGGAATACTCCTCAGCCATTAAAAAAGAACAAAATAATGCCATTTGCAGCAACATGGATGCAGCTAGAGACTCTCATACTAAGTGAAGTAAATCAGAAAGAGAAAGACAAATACTATGCAATATCACTTATATGTGGAATCTAAAATATGACAAAAATAAACCTATCTACAAAACATGCTTATAGAAATAGAGATCAGACTCATGCTTGCCAAGGTGGGGGGTGAAATGAGAGTTTGAGGTTAGCAGACGCAAACTATTACATTTAGAATGGATAAATAACAAGGTCCTAATCCTTGTTAGCACAGGTAACTATATCCAGTTTCCTGGGATAAACCATAATGGGAAAGAATATTAAAAAAAATGTATATATATGTAAAACTGAGTCACTTTGCTGTATAGCAGAGATTGTCACAACATTGTAAATCATCTATAGTTCAATTTAAAAAAAAATAAAATAGAATAATAAGGTGGGCTGCTGCTTCTGCTATTGAACTGAGAGGCTGGTTTTCATACAAGACTGCCAGCCTACTGTTAGATTTAAAAAAAAAGAATTAAGAGAACTGGGAGGCTAGATCTTTATGCATATCATGGGGTCAGAATTTTTTCATACCACAATATCGATAGGAAAAACAAAATCTCATTTCATACTTTAGTCTGTAATTATGGCCTCTCCCAATCTCCCTTTTGGTGATTAGAGGAAAAACCCAAGAAAATAACACCAACACCTAAAAGTCAATCCTGTGTAAGTGCTAGTCCCCTCTGAAAATTTGGAAAATGTTGCTGTCTTCTTTTTTAAATCATTAAGGTATAATTCAAATGCCATAATATTCACCCTTTGAAAGTTTATGATTCAGTAGTTTTTAGTATATTCACAAAGTTGTGGAACAACTGCACAGTCTCGCTCCAGAACATTTTATCACCTCATAAAGAAAAATCATACCCTTTAGGAGTCACTCCCCTTTCCTCAACCCCTGGTAATCACTAATCTACTTTCTGTCCCTGCAGATTTGCCTACTCTAGACATTTCATATAAATGGAATCATATAATGGTTCTCTTTGTTTGGTTTCTTTCACTTGGTATAATATCTTTAGGATTTATCTGTGTGTTACATGTATTAATACTTCACTCCTTTTTATGTCTTAATAATATTCCACTGTATCGATAGACCACATTTTGTTTATGTCAGTTGATGGACATTTAGGTTATTTCCACTTTAGGGCTATTACAGATAATGCTGCTGTGAACATTTGTGCACAATTCTGTATATGAACATATGTTTTCACTTCTCTTAGATATTTACCTAGGGATATGGGAACTTTGGTTTTGACTTTTTGAGCAACTGTCAAACTCTTCCCTAAAGTGGCTACACCAGTTTACATCGTCATTAGCAGTGTACAACGGTTACAGTTTCTCCACCTTACCAACTCTTGTTATTATCTGTCTGTTTTGATTCTAGCCATTCTAGTGGGTTGCTGTTGTTCAGTCACTCAGTCATGTCCAACTCCTTGCAACTCCATGAACTGCAGCATGCCAGGCTTCCCTGTCCTTCACCATCTCCTGGAGTTTGCTCAAACTCGTGTCCATTCAGTTGGTGATGCCATCCAACAATCTTGTCATCTGTTGTCCCCTTCTCCTCCTGCCTTCAATCTTTCCCAGCATCAGGGTCTTTTCCAATGAGTTGTCTCTTTGCATCAGGTGGCCAAAGTATTGGAGCTTCAGGTTCAGCATCAGTCCTCCCAATGAATATTCAGGGTTAATTTCCTTTCAGTTCAGTTCAGTCGCTCAGTCGTGTCTGCCTCTTTGCGACCCCATGAACTGCAGCATGCCAGGCCTCCCTGTCCATCAGCAACTGCCAGAGTCTAGCCAAACCCATGTCCATTGAGTTGGTGATGCCATCCAACCATCTCATCCTCTGTCATCCCCTTCTCCTCCTGCCCTCAATCTTTCCCAGCATCATGGTCTTTTCTGATGAGTCAGCTCTTCGCATCTGGTGGCCAAAGTATTGGAGTTTCAGCTTCAACATCAGTCCTTCCAATGAACACCTAGGACTGATCTCCTTTGGGATGGACTGGTTGGATCTCCTTGCAGTCCAGGGGACTCTCAAGAGTCTTTTCCAACACCACAGCTCAAAAGCATCAATTCTTCAGTGCTCAGCTTTCTTTATAGTCCAACTCTCACATCCATACATGACCACTGGAAAAACCATAGACTTGACTAGACGGACCTTTGTGGACAAAATAATGCCTCTGCTTTTTAATATGCTGTCTAGGTTGGTCATAGCTTTCCTTCCAAGGAGTAAGCCTCTTTTAATTTCATGGCTACAATCACCATCTGCAGTGATTTTAGAGCCCCCCAAAATAAAGTCAGCCACTGTTTCCATTGTTTCCCCATCTATTTGCCATGAAATGATGGGACCGGATGCCATGATCTTAGTTTTCTGAACATTGAGCTTTAAGCCAGCCTTTTCGCTCTCCTCTTTCACTTTCATAAAGAGCCTATTTAGTTCTTCTTCACTTTCTGCCATAAGGGTGGTATCATCTGCATATCTGAGGTTATTGATATTTCTCCTGGCAATCTGGATTCCAGCTTGTGCTTCCTCAGGATGACCATAAAATGTATCATCTGATCTGGGACACACTTGAGAATGAAAGGAGGCCCTAGCTGGATGGGTTGTATGAACAACAAGTATCACCTGGGACTGTCCAAGTCAAACTAGGCAGTATGGTGACTGCACTTAAACCCTACCTATTGTAGCTAATGTCCTCCTGGCAGAGATGGGAAGACTATCTCTTGTCCGGCTACTGTAGAAATCTATTAGGCTGCTTCCTTGAAGCTGGTCCTTGGCAGACTTAAGAGGGACCTAAAGTAATCCAGAATATCCTCCCTCAAGAAGAGAGCTAGTTTTAGAGGATTAGTGTCTTCCTTCATAAGCCCATTTTTTAAGATCAGAAAATGAATAGTCCCTTGGACTTTCTCTTTGAATTTCCTCTAAAATGGATTCTGATTTCTTTCCAGGTAGCTGGATGACAGCATTCTAGGGTGAAGGGCATGTAATTGAGGAGACACAAAAGTAAAGCCTTAAAGCAATATTTGGAGAAGGAAATGGCAACCCACTCCAGTATTCTTTCCCAGGAAATCTCATGGACAGAGGAGCCTGGCAGGCTACCGTCCATGGGATCACAAAGTCAGACATGACTTAGCAACTAAAACAGCAAAAGCAATATTAAGAAAACACTACTTGCATTATAGGGAAAGTCTCTCACTTTAAAATACGCGGACATGAATGTAATGGGTAAATTTCTATTTAAATTGAACAAAACACAGCTATGTAATTTTTCATCCATAGCTGGACAAATCACAGACGAGTTTTATTACAGCATCAGTGTGGTGGGGACCAGAAAGGAGTGGTGGAAGGAAAGAGAGAACATTATTGGTTCCCCTGACAGAGTGAAGAGCCAGACAACTTTGCCTTTGGTAGAGAGAAGGTGAACTAGAGACATAGAGGTGTGCTTACTGATGGTGCGCTGATCAGTGGAGGTCTCAGTCTGATGACACAAGTAGAATACATTCCCAAATATGAGCTAGTGGACCCCGACTGTAAGTGAAATCATTATTTTCCTAAATGAGAAAGTTGAAAACAACTTCTGTTTTCTCAACTTGAATATATGACGTTTAGGGAAAGAGTTGAAATGGCCAAATGTCTACCTATCATATTTCAGTTAAACTTTAATTATATAAATACATATTTTAAACACATATTCTAAACCTTGTTTTATATCAAATATATTGTTTTACAAAATGGCCTTTTTTTAAATCTTTTTGGCTATGCTGTGTGGCTTGTGGAATCTAAGTGCCTGGGCCAGGACTCAAACCTGGGCCATGGCAGTGAAAGTGACAAATCTTAACCATTGTACCACCAGGGAATTCCACCCAAATGGTGGAATTCCACCCAGATTCTATTTTCATACTCACATTTGATGATGCATTTTTTTCAAACTCCCATACATGTACATGGACGTACACTTCTCTAGATAGAGCTGCTTGGAAACAGTGCCATGCTCACTTCCAATTGTTCACAGCACTTTTTGAATCTGAGCGTGATGCTGCCAATAGAAATTTTATCATAATTCATGTATTAATGTGTATTAAGCTCCACAACATAAGCACTTCATTTTCTGTAATAAGCTGATTTTTTTAAAAGCTTGTATGCAGTGGCACCTTGAGCTGCAGTCTGAAGTTGTTTCTCCACAAATGGTGACTCAACCTGTGTGAAATTGATTTACCTTCCCTACATCATGTCAAGTGACCTCTGTAAGCTTTCAGACTGAGTTTGACTGAGGTCATTTCAGGTTAATGTATCTTCCGCACATAGAACTTTGCTATTCAAAATGAAGGAATTGAGAGACTGCCTGTCATATGAAAGGCTTAATAAGGACTTCATTTTTGATGGGATAATTTTGAGAAAAAATCTTGTCTTAGATATGACTATGTGCAGAATTTTGGGAAGAAGGGCTTCTGAGAATTTGGGTGAGGGAAGTAAGTTAAATCTTCATCTGCAGTAGCAAAAGATTAATAGAAATTTGATTTTGATAAACCAAGATATTGTGACAAAAAGCATACTATACAAAGATGTTGAGGAAACTACTAGATGGTCAAATACCAGTAATCGTTTCAGGTAGCAGCTGCCCTAAAAGTCCTCTGTGCTCTGCCTATTCATCTCTTCCTCCCCATAACCACTGATAGCCACTGATCCTTTTCCTGTTGCCATAGTTCTGCTTTTTCCAGAGTGTCATCTAGGTGGAATCATACAGTATGTAGCCTTTTCTGATTGGCTTTTTTTCACTTAGCTATACGAATTTCCTCCGTGTTTTTTTCATGGCTTAATAGCTCATTTATTTTAGCACTGAATAATATTCCATTGTGTGGATACCCCACAGTTTATTTATCCATTCACCTACTACAGGACACCTTTTTTTAAAATTCATTTATTTTTAATGGACGGATAATTGCTTTACAGTATTGTGTTGGTTTCTGCCAAACGTGAACATGAATCAGCCATAGGTATATGTATGTCCCTTCCTTCTTGAAACTCCCTCTCACCTCCCTCCCCATCCTACCCCTGTAAGTTGTTACAGAGCCCTGGTTTGAGTTCCCTGAGTCATACAGAAAATTCCCATTGGATATCTATTTTACGTATGATAATGTATGTTTGTTCATAGTGATGCTTCCTAAGGCCCACTTGACTTCGCATTCCAGCATGTCTGTCTCTAGGTGAGTGATCACACCATCGTGGTTATCTGGGTCATGAAGATCTTTTTTGTACAGTTCTTCTGTGTATTCTTCCACCTCTTCTTAATATCTTCTGCTTCTGTTAGGTCCATACCATTTCTGTCCTTTATTGTGCCCATCTTTGCATGAAATGTTCCCTTGGTATCTCTAGTTTTCTTGAAGAGATCTCTAGTCTTTCCCATTCTATTGTTTTCCTGTATTTCTTTGCATTGATCATTGAGGGAGGCTTTCTTATCTCCTTTCTATTCTTAGGAACTCTGCATTCAAATGAGTATATATTTCCTTTTCTACTTTGCCTTTTGCTTCTCTTCTTTTCTCAGCTATTTGTAAGGCCTCCTCAGACAACCATTTTGCCTTTTTGCATTTCTTTTTCTTGGGGATGATCTTGATCCCTGCCTCCTGTACAATGTCACGAACCTCCGTCTGTAGTTCTTCAGGCACTCTGTCTATCGGATCTAATCCCTTGAATCTATTTCTCACTTCTACTGTATAATCATAAGGGATTTGATTTAGGCCATACCTGAATGGTCTAGTGGTTTTCCCTACTGTCTTCAATTTAAGTCTGAATTTGGCAATAAGGAGTTCATGATCTGAGCCACAGTCAGCTCCTGGTCTTCTTTTTGCTGACTGTATAGACTTCTACATCTTTGGCTGCAGAGAATATATATATATATATGTACATTTTTTAATTTATTTATTTTAATTGGAGGCTAATTACTTTACAGTATTGTAGTGGGTTTTGCCATACATTGACATGAATCAGCCATGGGTGTACATGTGTTCCCCATCCTGAACCCCCCTCCCACCTCCCTCCCCATCCCATCCCCCAGGGTCATCCCAGTGCACCAGCCCTGAGCACACTGTCTCATGCATCAAACCTGGACTGGTGATCTGTTTCACATATGATAATATACATGTTCCAATGCTATTCTCTCAAATCATCCCACCCTCGCCTTCTCCCACAGAGTCCAAAAGACTATTCTATACATCTGTGTCTCTTTTGCTGTCTCGCATATAGGGTCATTGTTACCATCTTTCTAAATTCCATATATATGCATTAGTATACTGTATTGGTGTTTTTCTTTCTGACTTACTTCACTCTGTATAATAGGCTCCAGTTTCATCCACCTCATTAGAACTGATTCAAATGTATTCTTCTTAATGGCTGAGTAATATTCCACTGTGTATATGTGCCACAGCTTTCTTATTCATTTGTCTGCTGATGGACATCTAGGTTGCTTCCATGTCCTGGCTATTATAAACAGTGCTGCAATGAACATTGGGGTACACGTGTCTCTTTCAATTTTGGTTTCCTCAGTGTGTATGCCCAGCAGTGGGATTGCTGGGTTGTATAGCAGTTCTATTTCCAGTTTTTAAAGGAATCTCCACACTGTTCTCCATAGTGGCTGTACTAGTTTGCATTCCCACCAACAGTGTAAGAGGGTTCCCTATTCTCCACACCCTCTCCAGCATTTATTGCTTGTAGACTTTTGGATAGCAGCCATTCTGATGGGCGTGAAATGGTACCTCATTGTGGTTTTGATTTGCATTTCTCTGATAATGAGTGATGTTGAGCATCTTTTCATGTGTTTGTTAGCCATCTGTATGTCTTATTTGGAGAAATGTCTGTTTAGTTCTTTGGCCCACTTTTTGATTGGGTCGTTTATTTTTCTGGAATTGAGCTGCAGGAGTTGCTTGTATATTTTTGAGATTAATTCTTTGTCAGTTGCTTTATTTGCTATTATTTTCTCCCATGCTGAAGGCTGTCTTTTCACCTTACTTATAGTTTCCTTCATTGTGCAAAAGCTTTTAAGTTTAGTTAGGTCCCATTTGTTTATTTTTGCTTTTATTTCCATTACTCTGGGAGGTGGGACATAGAGGGTCCTGCTGTGATTTATGTCAGCAAGTGTTTTGCCTATGTTTTCCTCTAGGAGTTTTATAGTTTCTGGTCTTACATTTAGATCTTTAATCCATTTTGAGTTTTTTTTTTGTGTATGGTGTTAGAAAGTGTTCTAGTTTCATTATTTTACAAGTGGTTGACCAGTTTTCCCAGCACCACTTATTAAAGAGATTGTCTTTTCTCCATTGTATATTCTTGCATGGAGTTATCTCTGGGCTTTCTATTTTGTTCCATTGATCTATGTTTCTGTCTTTGTGCCAGTACCATACTGTCTTGATGACTGTAGCTTTGTAGTATAGCCTGAAGTCAGGCAGGTTGATTCCTCCAGTTCCATTCTTCTTTCTCAAGATTGCTTTGGCTATTTGAGGGTTTTTTTGTATTTCCATACAAATTGTGAAATTATTTGTTCTAGTTCTGTGAAAAATACTCTTGGTAGCTTGATAGGGATTGCATTGAATCTATAGATTGGCTGCAGAGAATATAATCAATCTGATTTCAGTATTGACCATCTGGTGATGTCCATGTGTAGAGTTGTCTCTTGTGTTGTTGGAAGAAGGTGTTTGCTATGACCAGTGCGTTCTCTTGGCAAAACTCTATTAGCCAAGATGGTGATGGAATTCCAGTTGAGCTATTTCAAATCCTAAAAGATGATGGTGATAAAGTGCTGCACTCAATATGGCAGCAAATTTGGAAAATTCAGCAGCGGCCACAGGACTGGAAAAGGTCAGTTTTCATTCCAATTCCAAAGAAAGGCAATGATAAAGAATGTTCAAACTACCGCACAGTTGCACTCATCGCACACGCTAGTAAAGTAATGCTCAAGATTCTCCAAGCCAGGCTTCAACAGCACGTGAACCGTGAACTTCCAGATGTTCAAGCTGGTTTTAGAAAAGGCAGAGGAACCAGAGATCCTATTGCCAACTTCCATTGGATCATCGAAGAAACAAGAGAGTTCCAGAAAAACATCTATTTCTGCTTTATTGACTATGCCAAAGCCTTTGACTGTGTGGATCACAAAAAACTGTGGAAAATTCTTAAAAGAGATGGGAATAGCAGACCACCTGACCTTCCTCTTGAGAAATCTGTATGCAGGTCAGGAAGCAACAGTTATAACTGGACATGGAAGAACAGACTGGTTCCAAATTGGGAAAGGAGTACATCAAGGCTGTATATTGTCACCCTGCTTATTTAACTTATATGCAGAGTACATCATGAGAAATGCTGGACTGGATAAGGCACAAGCTGGAATCAAGATTGCTGGGAGGAATATCAATAACCTCAGATTTGCAGATGACACCACCCTTATGGCAGAAACTGAAGAACTAAAGAGCCTCTTTATGAAAGGGAAACTGGAGAGTGAAAAAGTTGGCTTAAAGCTCAACATTTGGAAAACTAAGATCATGGTATCTGGTCCCATCACTTCATGGCAAATAGATGGGGAAACAGTGGAAACAGTGGCTGACTTTATCTTTTTGGCCTCCAAAATCACTGCAGATGGTGACTGCAGCCATGAAATTAAAAGACGCTTGCTCCTTGGAAGAAAAGTTATGACCTACCTAGACAGCATATTAAAAAGCAGAGACATTACTTTGTCCACAAAGGTCTGTCTAGTCAAGGCTATGGTTTTTCCAGTAGTCATGTATAGATGTGAGAGTTGGACCATAAAGAAAGCTGAGCCCCGAAGAATTGATGCTTTTGAACTGTGGTGTTGGAGGAGACTCTTGAGAGTCCCTTGGACTGCAAGGAGATCCAACCAGTCCATTCTAAAGGAAATCAGTCCTGAATATTCATTGAAAGGACTGATGTTGAAGCTGAAACTCCAATCCTTTGGCCACCTGTTGCGAAGAGCTGACTCATTTGAGCAGATCCTGGTGCTGGGAAAGATTGAAGGCAGGTGGATAAGGGGTCAACGACAGAGAATGAGATGGTTGGATGGCATCTCTGACTAAATGGACATGAGTTTGAGTAAATTCCGGGAGTTGTGATGGATAGGGAGGCCTGGCGTTCTGTAGTCCATGGGGTTGCAAAGAGTCAGACATGACAGAGTGACTGAACTGAACTGAACTGACTGTATGTTTCCATGTTACTCTCTCCATACATCCCTCCCTCTCCTTCCTCCCCCCCACACCGTGTCCATAAGTCTGTTCTCTATGTCTGTGTCTCCACTGCTGTCCTGAATGGAGGACATCTTGATGGATTCCAAGTATTGGTAATAATGAATAAACCTGCTATAAACATCTATGTGCAGGTTTTTGTGTAGACGTAAGTTTGATATTTGGGTAAATACGAAGGAGTAGCATTTGCTGGATCATATAGTGACAGCATGTTTTGTTTAGTAAGAAACTGCCAAGCTGTCTTCCAAAGTGCCTGTGCCATTTTGTGTTTCCACCAGCATTGAATGAGAGAGTTCTGGTTGCTCTACCTCCTTGCTCACATGTGGTGTTTAGTGCTTTGGATTTTGGCCATTCCTTGGCTTCTGTTTGAATGCTCAGACAATGGTAAGTCACTATGTCAGAAATTCAGAATATGTATAATAGCCAGGCAAGGAAGGCCTTACAGGGTGGTAGGCTGGAATAAAGAATGTTTGTGGCACCTCCTCTGGGCAGTGCACCCTCCTACCGCACTGACTATCCATCTCTTCCCCTGTATTTCCTGGCCTCTCTCATAGTTAAGTTGGGTTCTGTGACTGAGCCCTGGCCGATGGGAGTAAGAGGAGAGGTGAAGCCTAACTCTATGTGTGAGTAATTTAAGAGTCTGGGTACCACTGCCTCTTTCTGTTCCTTATATTCAGAGAACTTGGAGTCTCTGTGACCCGGATGAACTGGCTGAACAGCTGCAAGGCACCAGAGCTCTGTGGGCTTGGACCCCAGAATTCCTGTGTGGAACAGAACTCCCTACCCACCTGCATTGGGACATGTATTTTGAGCAAGGATAAACTCTGTCGTGTTAAGCCAGTGAGATTCCAGGTTGCTTTGTTACCTCCACATAGTCTAGCCTAACCTAACTAGTACAGCTCTGTTTGCTGATCTTTAAAGTCTCTCCATCCAGTCAGAATTTCTGTCCATGTCTGTGCTAAACTGTACTTTCCAACCTCTTTAGCTTTCTTTGGCCCCTGACCCATCTCAGTAAGGCTTTGGGGATCTACACCATGTCAATAAAGCTTCCCAGGCTCCCACTTCATTCTTTGTCTTTAAACTCTGTGGGAATCTCTGTGTTCATTCTTCCATCCAGTCCTTCCATGGGGTCTCCACTGATCTCTGAGTCTCACCAACATGAGGGCTCCAGTCATGAGTGACAATGCCCCTCGCTTAATTACTGAATGAGGCAGTCCATTCTACTTTTAGAAGGCTCCAACTGACGTCAAGTTTTTCCTTAAGTGAGTTTGCTGTGTCTGATGCAAATTATCTTGTACTTGTTCAACTACCATTATCTGAAGTTGTGAAAATATCTCCTTCTATGTGGTAGTTTTCTAGGCAACTGAAGATGGCAAGCTATCATGTTCCTCTTAATTTCTTCTCTTATCTAGAGTGTCTCATTTCATCCAGGTGAATATATACATCTTTTACAAAAGTGAAACTTTCCTGATTATAATAAAAAGGAATAATAAAAGGATATATATGTAGTTAAGTACATAAATGTAGCTAATATTATACTTTTAACACAAGATAGATGAGCTTGTTTAAAAAAAAAACACAACACATGTGTAGGCTGTACGATTATACCTATAACCCATCTGCTTTTAATACATCTTTCAGGTTTTTTTGTAAGATTTCACTTGGTGTTGAAACTTGGCAAAGCCTTAGTCTGACAGTATTTTTTAAACGATGAAATGTGAGAAAAGGAGAAAAGGATCTGTCATATTTTTCAGTTACAAAGGCACTAAAGCAAGGAAGAGTTTCTTTCTCTTCTCTTCCTTTTCATGAACTCAGGAAGTCAAAAAAGCGAAGGTTGAAAGAATAAGAACCCTAGAAAGTTTCAACTTAAAAAACAAAACTTGCTCTAGGTATTTAAATGAGTGAAGTAAGGAAGGACCTCTCCAAAGTCAAGGAGGCCACTGTAATTTAAAATACACTCAGAAGAGCCTATTTATCCATGATATTTTCCCAGTGTTTTTTTTCTTTTAAAACTGGAAGGACTGTGTGTTTCTTTCAAAGTTCAGAGGGGCCCCCCAGAAGCCTGTTCTTGCCATCTTGTTCCATTTAGCTCAAATGCCTTTTCCTATTTCCATCTCATCACTGTTGGGCTTTCCCTCCCCTTCTCTTCTCTTTTCTCCTTATCAGAACAGCCAGATTACTCCAAGGTAGCAGGCCCAACGTAACAGTTATGTATATAAACAGAGTTGATGAAGACCTGGCAGGTCTCACATGGTATCAGAGGAAGTGGAGTGGGAGGTGGGGCATTGGGAGGGCAGCATGGAGCCAGGATGCTCGAGGGTCTGGTGGCTGGAGGAAAGGTCAGCTTGGGTCAACCATGTGATGACTTTCTCTTCTGTCTGCCTTCTTCCTTTTTCTGTCTTCTTTCCTTGACTTCCCTTTACTTCATTTTCTCTCCTCCTTTCAACAATTGTCTCCTTTCTGTACCTTCCTCAGTTCTGATTACTCTCCTTTCCTGTAACTTCTGCCTTCTTTGCCCAGTTTATGCCTTTCCAGGTGTGCAGGGAAGAGTTAACATAGCTGGCTTGAGGTGGCTGTCTTTAAATGGCTTGCTTTACAAGGTTGGCCCTTGGTAGGTACCTGGGAACTTTGCCTTTGAAGCGTTCTCCAGGCATTAGGTTGTTTAGCCCATCTGGGCTCCTAGACACCTGCTTCCTTCTGGGAATCTGGAAGTTCAGTAGTGGTGGAAGGTCATCATGCCTAAGCGACTCAAGTGAAAGTTAAAGTCGCTTAGTCGTGTCCGACTCTTTGTGACCCCATGGACTATACAGTCCGTGGAATTCTCCAGGCCAGAATACTGGAGTGGGTGGCCTTTCCCTTCTCCGGGGGATCTTCCCAACCCAGGGATCGAACCCAGGTCTCCCACATTGCAGGCAGATTCTTTACCAGCTGAGCCACAAGGGAAGTGACCAAGGCCTGATATAAACTCTGGACTCGGAGTCTCAAGCAGGCCTCATTGGGCAGAAAACTGCCCATCTGTTGCTGCATCTCGTTTTTAGAAGAAACACATTCCTACCTGGTGCCGGGACAGAATGGAAGAAATCTGGACATGGATTCCTTCAGACTCCTCCTACTGTCTTTTTTCCCTTCAGTGATCACTCTGATACCCTGTAATTATGGGTCCAATGGCTTCTGAATTCTGTGAGCTCTTCTCGCACATCATAGAATGTATGGGCAGTCTTGGGACCCCTGAAACACGTGCCATGGCTAATGGGTTTCCTGGCCCATCTTTGCTCCTTCAAAGTGGCATTCAAAAGTCAGATCATGACTTCCCTGGTGGTCCAGTGGTTGATACTCTGAACTGCCAATGCAAGGGGCACAGGTTTGAAATTTGTTTGGGGAACTAAGATACCACATGCTGCACAGTGTGACCAAAAGACACAACAACAGCAAAATATATATATATATATATATATATATATATATATATACATACACATATTTTATGAATATATATGTATAAACTGGGAAGAAATATTTGTAACATATATAATTTTTAATAATTAAAAAAAATGCAAGTCTGATAAAGAACTGCTGGGTTTTTTTACCTTGTGAAAACTAATGCTATTTCTCATTGGGAAGAGACTTATTTTCAAAGAAGAAGTGAGGGTGAATGGAGACTATTACACACCAGGCACTGTGCCAAGTGCTTTATATTTGTTGTTGGTGTTCAGTTGCTAAGTCATGTCTGACTCTTCGTGACCCCACGGACTGTAGCCTGCCGGGCTCCTCTGTCCATGGGATTCTCCAGGCAAGAATACTAGAATAGGTTGCCGTTTCCTTCTCCAGGGGATCTTCCTGACCCAGGGATCGAACCCACGTCTCCTGCATTGGCAGGCAGATTGTTTACCACTGAGCCACCTGGGAAGCCCAAGTGCTTTATATACATTATGCCATGTTAATTAACAACTCTGTGAGGTTTTTATTATCACCCCTACTGTGGATGTAGGAAGCTGACTCAGCAAAGATTACAAAGAGGGAAGTTGGAGGAGGCAGGACATTAGTGGTTTACTTCAGTTTAATGGACAATCAATGTGCTAGGCACAAGGGTGAAAATGATCAGTGATGCCAAGACCCAACTATAGAGTTGCTCATTATTTAATGAGGAAACAAACAGATAAACCTAATTGTTAGGCTCTGGTGAAAGCTTAGGACAAATATATGAGTGGGGTGATATGGAATTTGAATCTAAATATTTTTGATGGCAGAATTTAGGCTTTTTCTTTTTAAAATTCATTACTGATGTAACACCACCCCCATTCCTTTCAGGGGAAATGCATATGAGGAAAATGAAAAAGCCCTAGTTTGTTCTTGAATACTTTATTAGGTTTTGAAATGTAAAAGAAGTATATTTTCATGAAAAAAATGTCTGACAGTTCAAAAAAGTAATGTGTAAAGTTAAAATCTGCATCCATTTTTTTTTGCTTTTTTAAAAATTGGAGTATAATTGCTTTACAATGTTGTGTTAGTTTCTGCTGTACAACAGAATGAATCAGCTATATGTGTACATATATCCCCTCTCTCTTGAGCCTCCCTCCCACCCCACATCCCACCCCTCTAGGTCATCCCAGAGCACCAGGCTGAGCTCCCTGTGCTATGCAGCATCTTTTTAGTGTGCTTTCTTTTTGTCCAAGAATCAGACACTTTTTTGATGCAACAAGATGCAGCTTTCCAATCAATAGTGACCCTGGCTGGATTCCCACTGTTGCACATTCCAGATAATTAAAAAGAAATAAAGTCAGTCATCAGCTGGTATTCAGGGTATGGTCAACTTAATGAGATATTAGCTTGTATGCTTTTTCTTGATGTATTTTCACCCACCCCTTTCTAAATACATAAGCCAGTGTTGTGTCCTTCTGTACCAAAAAGGTTTTGGCCAAATCTAAAGAAAATTATCTCAACAACTTTCCCATAGTATTCCCCAGAGAGACTGTCTTTTCCATTTTCCCATTGTCCCACTCATTCCCTAATACTGGGAAATATCAAATAAAAAGGTATGAGCCCAACAATACTTAAATTTAATCTTAAAATAATTAATCACTTTCCTCAAAACTTTTTTGAATAGAATTTGGGCATCCTGACTGCTCATTGCCATGTTGGACTGAACTTGTGTTTCAGACTATGAATTATATTTCTGACTATAAATTATGTTACTAGAATAATATTTTAGTTTATATTTCACTTCATTTTTAACCTGAAAGGGAGTTCTATTTCAATACATTTCTTTTTTATTAAAAAAAATCCTAACTGGTCAATTCTTTATGTTGATGTTGGATTTTTTTTTGAGGAAATTATTTTGAAATGTTCCTGGATTCAGGTTGTTTTTTTTTTTAAGCTGAAATTGTTTCTTCTATGCTGGATCTGACAAAAATCTTACTTTCCTAAGGATGTGGTAGAAGAGTGAGACAAAAATAGACTTGTGCTCAACTGCTACAGAAATAGGTGATAGTGGGTAGAAATGATAAATAGTAGTCAGGAGTAATACGGAGTTGAGATTTATGTGGGCTTCCATGATAGTTCAGTTGGTAAAGAATCCATCTGCAATGCAGGAGACCCTGGTTCTATTCCTGGGTCGGGAAGATCCGCTGGAGAAGGGATAGGCTACCCACTCCAGTATTCTTGGGCTTCCCCGGTGGCTCAGCTGATAAAGAATCCACCTGCAATGCGGGAGACCTGGGTTCGATCCCTGGGTTGGGAAGATCCCCTGGAGAAGGGAAAGATTTATGTTAGATCCGCAAGGAAACTTAGAGCTCACCCAGCCTTTCCCCTCACTTTGGACTCTCCATATAGCTGGGGCTTCCCAGGTGGTGCTAGTGGTAAAGAACCCATCTGCCAACACAAGAGACATGAGACACTGATTCTTGGGTTAGGAAGAGCCCTTGGAGGAAGGCATGGCAACCCACTCCAGTGCTTGTGCCTGGAGAATCCCATGGACAGAGTAGAAAACTAGAAATGAATATTAATTCACAGTGAGAGGAGTCTGTGATTTAGCTTTTGTTTTTAACCAAGAGGCTATTTTTTGTTTACCCCTGAATATGAGTATTCCTGTGTATGTATGGGGAATTTGCAGTAGTACAAGCTGAGTAATTAATGAATAAAAAAGCTACTATGTTAGATCTGGGCTTCCCTCGTGGCTCAGATCGTAAAGAATCTGCTTGCAATGCGGGAGACCTGGGTTTGATCCCTGGGTTGGGACGATCCTCTGTAGGAGGGCATGGCAACCCACTCCAGTATTCTTGCCTGGAGAATCTGCATGGACAGAGGAGCCTGGCGGGCTACAGTCCTTGGGGTTGAAAAGAGTCGGACATGACTAAGCGACGAAACACAGTGTTAGATCTGATTCAGGAGAATGGCTCAGTCTCACCAAGCTTATTCCAATAAATTTAAATCAAGTCAGTTCAGTTCAAAGTAACTTGTCAAGAATCTAGCACAAATTCTTGCCCTGTATTCTAAGGCATATTCTTTATTCCATGAGAAATAGGATCCTCAACATGAAAAATTAGAAATCAGTGTGTCAGAGTTCAAATATGAGACACAGCAAAAGGTGCTGGAAAACGTTCATATGTTTTAATGGGCTAAAGAAGGCACTTTTCTTATTTGTAAAATAAAGATTTGGGATTAAATGGACCCAATGGTTTTCTTTTTAATTTTTTGTAAGTTTCACAGAATTGTGTAACCATCATCTCAATCTTGTTTTAAAATTTTCTTATTTTTCTCAAAATTTGTCTTGAGCCCATTTCTAGTTAATTCCTAGCCCTTTGCCCCAATCTTCACTCCTACCTTTATCAGGCCCAGGCAAATGCTGATCCGCTTTCTGTAGCTGTAGATTTTCCCTTCTGAGATTTCTAATACATGGAATCATATGATATACGGTCTCTTGTGTCTGGTTTCTCTTATTTATCACAATTGTTTTTTGATGTTCATTCATGTTGTAGCATGTATCAGTAGTTTGTTTCTTTTTACTGCTGAGCAACATTCCATTGTATGGATAGAGTGCCTTGAGTTTATGGAGTCACTGGTCGATGGACATTTAGGTTGTTTTCACCTTTTGACTATTATGAATAATGCTGTTATGAACATTCACACGCAAATCTTTGTGTAGACATATGTTTTCATTTCTTTTGGGTATACTCCAGCAGGTAGAAGTGCTGGTTTATATGGGAAGTTTCACTTTTTAAAGAAACTGCCAATAATTTTACAAAGTGGCTATACCATTTTACATTGCCATCAGCAGTATATAAGGGTTCTCCTTTCTCCAAATGAATAATGATATACATCCTTTTATATGCTTATTATTTAGCTGTGTATCATTTTTGGTGAAGTATCTATTTAAGTCTTTTAAAAAATGGTTTGTCTTTTTATTATTGAGTTACAAGAGTTTTCTATGTATTCTCAATGTAAAGAACTAAGAAATGAATTGTTAATTTTTAAACTCTTCTTATAGATTTTGCTGGGCTTCCCTGGTGCCTCAGGCAGTAAAGAATATGTCTTCAATGCAGGCAACCTGGGTTCAATTCCTGGGTCAAGAAGATTCCCTGGAGAAGGGAATGTCTACCCACTCCAGTATTCTTGCCTGGAGAATCCCATGGACAGAGGAGCCTGGTGGGCTACAGTCCATGGGATCGCAAAGAGTCAGACACGACTGAGTGACTAACACACATGGATTTTGCTAACATAGGCTTTGGGGAAATACTTGGCTTTAGCTTGGGTATGATAGCAGTAGAAATTTTTGAGAATGGGTAAACTGACAACTTGGGTGTATCTTTCCTTTTCTCCTTTGCCTTTCACTTCTTTTCTTTTCTCAGCTATTTGTAAAGCCTCCTCAGACAACCATTTTGCCTTTTTGCATTGCTTTTTCTTGGGGATGGTCTTGATCATTGCCTCCCATACAATGTCATGAACCTCTGTCCATAGTTCTTCAGGCATTCTGTCTATCAGATCTAATCCCTTAAATCTATTTGTCAAGGATTTGATTTAGGTCACACCTGAATGGTCTAGTGGTTTTTCCTGCTTTCTTAAATTTAAGTCTGAATTTTGAAATAAGGAGTTCATGATATAAGCCACAGTCAGCTCCCAGTCTTGTTTTGCTGACAGTTAGAGCTTCTCCATCTTTGGCTGCAAAGAATATAATCAACCTGATTTCGATGTTGACCATCTGGTGATGTCCATGTGTAGAGTCTTCTCTTGTATTGTTGGAAGAAGGTCTTTGCTATGACCAGTGCATTCTCTTGAAAGAACTCTGTTAGCCTTTGCCCTGCTTCATTTTGTACTCCAAGGCCAAATTTGCCTGTTATTCCAGGTATCTCTTAACTTTCTACTTTTGCATTCCAGTCCCCTATAATGAAGAGGACATCTTTTTTGGGTGTTAGTTCTAGAAGGTCATGTAGGTCTTCATAGAACCGTTCAACTTCAGCTTCTTCTGCATTACTAGTCGGGGCATAGACTTGGATTACCGTGATATTGAATGGTTTGCCTTGGAAACAAACAGAGATCATTCTGTTGTTTTTGAGATTGCATCCAAGTACTGCATTTTGGGCTCTTTTGTTGACTATGATGGCTACTCCATTTCTTCTAAGGGATTCCTGCCCACAGTAGTAGATATAATGGTCATCTGAGTTAAATTCACCCATTCCAGTCCATTTTAGTTCACTGATTCCTAAAATGTTGATGTTCACTCTTGCCATCTCCTGTTTGACGACTTCTAATTTGCCTTGATTCATGGACCTAACATTCCAGGTTCCTATGCAATACTACTCTTTATAGTATTGGACTTTACTTCCATCACCATTCACATCCACAACTGGGTGTTGTTTTGCTTTGGCTCCATCTCGTCATTCTTCCTGGAGTTATTTCTCTACTGATCTCCAGTAGCATATTGGGCACCTACTGACCTGGGGAGTTCATCTTTCAGTGTCCTATCTTTTTGCCTTTTCATACTGTTCATGGGGTTCTCAAGGCAAGAATACTGAAGTGGTTTGCAATTCCCTTCTCCAGTGGACCACGTTTTGTCAAAACTCTACACCATGACCTGTCCATCTTGGGTGGCCCTACGCAGCATGGCTCATAGTTTCATTGAGTTAGACAAGGCTGTAGTCCATATGATCAGTTTGGTTAGTTTTCTGTGATTGTGGTTTTCATTTTGTCTGCCCTCTGATGGAGAAGGATAAGAGGCTTATGGAAGCTTCCTGATGGGAGGGACTGACTGAGGGGGAAACTGGGTCTTGTTCTGATGGGTGGGGCCATGATCAGTAAATCTTTAATCCAATTTTCTGTTGATGGGCTGTGTTCCCTCCCTGTTGTTTGACCTGGGGCCAAACTATGGTGGAGGTAATGAAGATAATGGCAACCTCCTTCAAAAGGTCCTGTGCACACACTGCTGCACTCAGTGCCCCTGACCCTGCAGCAGGTTGCTTCTGACCCACACCTCTGCTGGAGACTCCTAGACACTCATGGGCAAGTCTGATTCACTGTGGGGTCTCTGGGTCGTGGTGCACACAAGGTTTGTTTGAGCCCTCCAAGCATCTCTGGTGGGTATGGGGTTTGATTCTAATTGCTATTTTGCCCCTCCTACGTCTTGTTTGAGCCTCTCCTTTGCCCTTGGACGTGGGGTATCTTTTTTTGCTGGGATCCAACATCCTTTTGTCGATGGTTGTTCAGCAGCAAGTTGTAATTTAGGAGTTCTTGCAGGAGAAGATGAGTGCATGTCTTTGTACTCTGCCATCTTATAGATATAGCCATCTTGTAGACAAGGAAAGATATACCCATTTGAATGCTGAGTTCTTTTTTTTTTTAATAAATTTATTTATTTTAGTCAGAGTTCTAAAGAATAGCAAAGAGAGACAAGAAAGCCTTCCTCAGTGATCAATGCAAAGAAATAGAGGAAAACAATAGAATGGGAAAGATTAGAGATCTCTTCAAGAAATTAGAGATACCAAGGGAACATTTGATGCAAAGAGGGGCACAGTAAAGGATAGAAATGATATAGAGCTAACAGAAGCAGAAGATATTAAGGAGAGGTGGCAAGAATACACAGAAGAACTGTACAAAAAAGATCTTCATGACCCAGATAACTATGATGGTATGATCATTCACCTAGAGCCTGACATCCAGGAATATGAAGTCAAGTGGGCCTTAGGAAGCAGTGATCACTGTGAACAAAGCTAGTGGAGGTGATGGAATTCCAGTTGAGCTATTTGAAATCCTAAAAGATGATGCTGTTCAAGTGCTGCACTCAATATGCCAGCAAATTTGGAAAACTCAGCAGTAGCCACAGGACTGGAAAAGGTCAGTTTTCATTCCAATCCCAAAGAAAGGCGATGCTAAAGAATGTTCAAACTACCGCACAATTGTGCTCATCTCACACGCTAACAAAGTAATGCTCAAAATTCTTCAAGCCAGGCTTCAACAGTATGTGACCCAAGAACTTCCAGATGTTCAAACTGGATTTAGAAAAGGCAGAGGAACCAGAGATGAAATTGCCAACATCCGTTGGATCATTGAAAAAGCAAGAGAGTTCCAGAAAAACATCTACTACTGCTTTATTGACTATGCCACAGCCTTAGACTGTGTGGATCACAACAAACTGTGGAAAATTCTTAAAGAGATGGGAGTACCAGACCATCTGACCTGCCTCTTAAGAAACCTGTATGCAGGTCAGGAAGCAACAGTTAGAACTGGACATGTAACAGCAGACTGGTTCCAAATAGGGAAAGGAGTACATCAAGGCTATATTTTGTTACCCTGCTTATTTAACTTATATGCAGAGTACATCATGTGAAGTCCCGGGCTGGATGAAGCACAAGCTGGAATCAAGATTGCTGGGAGAAATATCAGTAACTTCAGATATGCAGATGACACCACCCTTATGGCAGAAACTGAAGAACTTAAGAGCCTCTTGATGAAGGTTAAAGAAGAGAGTGAAGAAGTTGGCTTAAAACTCAACATTCAGAAATCTAAGATCATGGCACCTGGTCCCATCATTTCATGGCAAACAGATGGGGAAACAGTGGAAACAGTGACAGACTTTATCTTTTTGGGCTCCAAAATCACTGCAGATGGTGACTGCAACCATGAAATTAAAAGACGCTTGCTCCTTGGAAGAAAAGCTATGACCAACCTAGGTAGCATATTAAAAAGCAGAGACATTACTTTGCCAACAAAGGTCCATCTAGCCAAAGCTATGGTTTTTCCAGTAGTCGTGTATGGATGTGAGAGTTGGGCTACAAAGAAAGCTGAGGGCCGAAGAATTGATGCTTTCGAACTGTGGTGTTGGAGAAGACTCTTGAGAGTCGCTTGGACTGCAAGGAGATCCAGCCAGTTGATCCTAAAGGACATCAGTCCTGAATATTCATTGAAAGGACTGATGCTGAAGCTGAAACTCCAATACTTTGGCCACCTGATGTGAAGAACTGACTCATTGGAAACGACCCTGATGCTGGGCAAGATTGAAGGCGGGAGGAGAAGGGGATGACAGTGGATGATATGGTTGAATGACATCACTGAATCAATGGACATGAGTTTGAATAAGCTCCGGGAGTTAGTGATGGACACAGAAGCCTGGCGTGCTGCAGTCCTTGGGGTCACAAAGAATCGGACACGACTGAGTGGCTGAACTGAATTGAAACTGACCATGTGGAATGCGAATTATATGCAGTGTACTCACAATAACTTAGGTATAAATATATACCAGAAACCCCCTCTAAGAGATATACAGTGAGATTTTGTTACCAACTTCTAATTCTTTATCACAAGGAAGTTAGTGAAACATCTTTATCTGGTGTGCCTAAGGAGACAGTCCTAGTTTTGGTTGCAAATCTGTTTCTTTACTGGGTGTTAGCTGAAAATAAGAGTCCAAGCCATTGGGCATAAAAATGGATGATGGGTGAATTGGGGCTTGGGATATTCCCACTCAGGCACTTTGTGCCATCTGGACCCCACAATCACACTTTCTGTTTGGGAATTACTTATGTGTCAGGAGGAGGAGGCACCAGACTTCATTAGTAAAGTGGGTTACACTTCAGTACTTTTTCAGATCCTATGGTGAGAACACATTTTGTATGATCTCAGCCTTTTCAAATTTCGGGGGACGGTATGTTGGCCCTGTCTGTAGTCTCTCCGATAGAACGTTCCATGTGTACCTTAAAAGAATACTTACTATGAAGACTCTTGTGGAAGAAAATAAGTTGATTCTGAAAAGAAATATTCTGTGAAATGTACTTTGAATCAGTTTATAATACCCCTGTGTAAATGAGCCTTCTTCCTATCCTAAGATAACTTTAACAAAATGATGCATATTTATAATATAGATTATTAAGAAAACAAATATACTTGCAGAAATCCTTAAAAATGTAGCTGTCAAAATAATTTATTTTTTCTTACCCTGGTTTTAATAAAGTTGAAGATGTGAAAATATTATTTGTTTCTTCACCATGTTCTTCAACACTTGTGTACATAATAGACTTATTAAGGCCATTCCTATGCTTGAACTGAACTATTTGACATTTATTTAATTAAAATAGTATTCATTTATGGCACGTGGGAAGAAATACACTCGCAGACAAGGACAAAATTATCCGGGCCATCAATTTTTATTGTCTGCAATATGAAGTTGATAATAGCTAAAAAGAGGAAGCATAAAGCAGGAAAGTGCAGCATTATGCAGTGTTTTGAGGTTTTTCCTGCAGTGTTAAAAAGGAATTTCAGTCTTTCACATAAACAAGTTTTATAAAATATATTCACTACTGCTTTTTTTGAACTTGGAATGATCCTTTGAGACAAAATCTTGAGATGGAGGGGACACTTCACGCTGGCAGAGATTGAGAGCAGGAGGAGAAGGAGACGACAGAGAATGACATGATGATGGCATCATCAACTCAGTGGACATGAATTTGAGCCAAATCTGGGAGATGGTGAAGGACAGGGAAGACTGGCATGCTGCAATCCATGGGGTGGCATAAGAATTGGACACAACGTAGCAATTGAACAGCAACAACTTTTGCCTTGCAAATTACTGAGTATTGTTGTTGACTTAGATGAGTCAAATTATCAATTAAATGCAACAGAGACACTTCTCAGGACAATATGAATGTAAGAACACATCTGCCAGAACACTGGCAATCTACAACAATGGGCATATATTTTGGAAAGAAGAGTTTCTCAGTTTATTGTTTTTTCTTTTACAAGGATTGCTATGGTTCTTGGTTGTCAATTTTAAGCAAACTTACTACACATGGTTACTATTGCTTGGGTTAATCATGTTTTGGAGATTGGATCTAAGGAGAACTTCTTGCTGGAGAATTTTCTATGAAATCTTGGCCTGAAGTTCAGCTTCTTCCAGGATGTATCTGGACTGTGTGATTGAACCCATACCATGACCCAGGTGGCATTTGCAATCCTGATTCATCTCCTGCCAAGCAGCTTATTGAGGCCAGAGAATGTCTCCTGATTATCATCAAAGTTCTCTTTGCTTATACATCCTTGGTTTTCCCAGGAAAGAGAGTTGGCAACTTTGAGCCAGTTGGCACCTGACTAGCTATTAGTAATATGTTCTTCTCCCTCTGGATGTCTGATCCTTAAGGGCTCCTTGCCAATCAAGCTTTAACGATATTTAAAAGAGACAAATTGTCTTGGAGAAATGTTTCTGCCTTGGAAGCATCTTACGAGGTTCTTGAAACTGATTACAAATGAACTCATGAAAGAGATAACAATTTCATAAGTCAGTTGGATTCTTCCTCCACCAACTTAGGAATAGATGGTTTCTTCATTGCTGCAGGTAAGGTGAGATGAGTTTTAGGGGCTTCCATAAAGCTCAAATTCCTGGTTATTCTCAGGTATGAAGACTGATTAATCATCTTTTACTGCTGGTTGTTTTTTTTATTGAAAACTTTACAACATTCTCTGTTGTTCAGTTTCCCAGTTGTGTCCAGCTCTTCACGACCCCATGAAATGCAGCACGCTAGGCCTCCCTATCTCCCATCACCTCCTGGAGTTTGCCCAAGTTCATGTCCATTGCATCAGTGATGCCATCCAGCCATCTCATTCTGTGATGCCCTCTTCTCCTTCTGCCCTCAATTTTCCTGAGCATCAGGGTCTTTTCAAATGAGTCGGCTGTTTGTGTCAGGTGACCAAAATATTGGAGCTTCAGCTTCAGCATCAGTCCTTCCAATGAGTATTCAGGGTTGATTTCTTTTAAGATTGACTTATTTGATCTCCTTGCTATCTGAGGGACTCCAGTCACAGTTCAATCTCTGCTATGGGACTCTTAAGCAACTTAAAAGCATTTAATGATTTTATTTCCTTGTATTAATTATGGATATACAATTGACTCTTGGACAACACAAGTTTGAACCGTGTGGGTCCACTTATATCAGATTTCTTTTCAATAAATATGTACTACGGTGCTACACGATCTGCAGTTGTTTGATTCTGCAGATAAAGAACTGTGGATACAGAGGGCCAACTGTAAAGTCATACCTGGATTTTCAACTGTGCAGTCCCCCTAACCCCCACAGTGTTCAAATGTCATCTGTGTTTGGTACAAAGGAAACAAGAGTCACAAGTTCAAATGGGAGGTTGACTATGATATCTGAGAGAGTGAAAGTGAAAGTCATTTAGTCGTGTCTGACTCTTTGCAACCCATGGACTATACAGTCCATGGAATTCTCCAGGCCAGAACACTGGACTGGGTAGCCTTTTCCTTCTCCAGTGGATCTTCCCAACCCAGGGATCAAACCCAGGTCTCTCACATTGCAGGCGGATTCTTTACCCGCTGGGGCACAAGGGAACCCCAATAGCTGAGATAAGTGATACCTGAAAAAGAAATCAAGAAAAAGGAGATAGATAGATGAAGAGGTGTTATTATTATTAAGATTGTTGAATGATAAATTGAGACATAGTAAACATTTTGAGTTTTTTTGAGCAAAAGTCAGTTGGAAGAGGGAAGCCCCAAACTGGAAGTGATTAGGAATACTCCACTAACAGGAACTCTGGGGGAGACTTTTATAGAGAAAATGGGGAAAGCAAAGTAAAGGAAGTATTGATTGGCTATTAGTTAAAGCCTAGCTGGCTGTTTGTGATTGGTAGTCCATAGCATTTTGATTTAATAACCTTGAAGAACTTACAGGCTTAGATTTTGTTTGCTTAACTACACTACCAAGGCATCCGAGTCACCTCAGTTCTAATAACATTTTCTTTTTAATGAAATTATTCCCCCTTTTGGTCATCCTCTCATGCAGGAGACATTGACTTAAAATTTGATATTAGAGCCACTTTCAGGCGCCAACAGACTTAAGTTGCTCTTGTCTCACTGTGAAACTCATTGGTAATGATGTCTGATCTATGGGAGAATTATTTTTGATGATCATCTTCTTTTTGTCTCTCTAAGTGCAGTAGACCATCTGATGTACTGCTGATGGCCGTGAACACATGTTTGAGATCTTTGAGAGAACACAGCATACCAGGGGCTCTACAGTGCTGGCTATATATCCATACCAAGAGCCTGAAGTATACTTTTTAACCAGGGCCTCCATGAGTCAAACCAATTGGTATCAAATACATCAAAGAATGTACCCAAAGGAGTATCAACCTGTTTTAGCCAGGTGGCTTGATTAATTTATTGCATTTGCTCCAATACCAGAGGTGTTGATCCAGGTACAGCAGGAGATATTTGCTATGGCACAGACTCCTTGTTCAGCCAACAAGTAATCTATAGCAGTTATAGTATCTAAACCACCTTAGCGAGATAGTCTTGGGACTTTGTTGTGTCACTATGGCCTTAGCCCCAGATGCCTCGATAGTGCTCAGAATTAAGGGGGATTGTCTTCCCAGCGTTAACAGAGGGAAAATAAAAGTAGCAGGAAGGCAAAGGAATAAAGATTTCATATTGGGTATGACGATTTTGATCCATGATCTCGGAAGAGCTGTCTCCCTCAAGATGCCATCTGCTTCTGGGGAGGAACCTCCCTAGTCAATTTTACATCTCCAGCTGGTGTGCAGTTCCAAGGGTCTGGAAAAACCCTTTTTAAGTGGAAGATGTGTACCCAGGTTCATTTCCCTGAAGTTTGGCTGCCATCTGGGTAGTGAGAAGGACTCGGTATCGTCCCTTCCAAGGAGGTTCAAGGGTTGTCATTGTTCTCAGTGATTCCAAATCAGAAGAGTGGGAGAAAACTGGAAACACTAGTTTGGAGTGTTGTAGCAGATATTTGAGGAAACTAAAAGAATTCAGGATCCAGTTCAGTTTACAGGTACAATTGTTTCCTTTCACCTTTATTATTTCTAAGTGGTTTTAATTACATATATTTACTAAAATTCTTGACCCTTAAAATCCTTTATTCCTAGTGAAAACTAAGAAGTAAGCAGTGTGGAATGTCTGTTATACTAGCATTCTGTGAATTGTCAAATTTATAAATACCTTTCACAGTTTCTAGAAGTATATTCTTCTTAGCAATTTTGGGCACAAAACATATTTAGTAGTAGAACCAAATATCTTTCTTTTCTGCAAAAGAAAACCAAAAGTGGATAAACTTATGTTCATTAATTAATCTTTCAGTATTTTATCTTATTTGGAAATGATCTAGATGTTCAATTAATAGCCGTCATTTAACTTATCTCAGGTAACTTTAGGGTTTTAAGTTACCGAAAATATTTTTGAAACTGTTTTTATTGAAGTATAGTTGGTATACAATGTTGTGTTAGTTTCTGGCGTAGAGTAAATCCTCCCCTCCCTTTACCCTTTGGTAACCATAAGTTTGTCTTCTATCTCTGTGAGTCTATTTCTGTTTTGTAAATAAGTTCATTTCTATTAAGGCTTCCCTCACAGCTCAGTTGGTAAAGAATCTGCCTGCAATGCAGGAGACCCCGGCTCGATTCCTGGGTTGGGAAGAGGGATAGGCTACCCACTCCAGTATTCTTGGGCTTCCCTTGTGGCTCAGCTGGTAAAGAAGCCACCTGCAATGTGGGAGACATGGGTTCGATCCCTGGGTTGGAAAGATCCACTGGAGAAGGGAAAGGCTACCCACTCCAGTATTCTGGCCTGGAGAATTCCATGGACTGTATAGTCCTTGGGGTCCTAAAGAGTCGGACACGACTGAGCCACTTTCACTTTTCATTTGTATCATGTTTTAGATTCCACGTATAAGTGATATCATATGATATTTGTCTATCTGACTTACTTCATTGAATATGATCCTCTCTAGGTCCATCCATGTTGCTACAATTGGCATTATTTCATTTTTTTAAGACTGAGTGATATTTCACTGTATAAATGTACCACATTTTCTTTAGCCATTCATCTGTCAGTGGACATACAGGTTGCCTTCATGTCTTGGCTATTTGTAAATAATGCTGCTATGAACATTGGGGTGCATGTATCTTTTCTCATTAGAGATTTCTTCAGCTACATGCCCAGGAGTGGAATTGCTGGTTATGTGGTGACTCTGTTTTTACTTTTTTATGGAATCCCCATGCTGTTTTCCATAGTGGCCGTGAAAGCTATTTTTAAGTAGACACACCATAAAGCATGATTATTGTTGAAAAGTGCATTTACAAACATTTATGTTACTTCTGTTTCTTTAATTTAGTTGTTCTTAATTCTGTTTAGATTCAGTTTAGTTCAGTCACTGAGGCATGTCCAACTCTTTGTGACACCATGGACTGCAGCTCGCCAGGCCTCCCTGTCCATCACCAACTCCCGGAGTTTACTCAAATTCATGTCCATTGAGTCTGTGATGCCATCCAACCATCTCATCCTCTGTCGTCCCCTTCTCTTCCTGCCTTCAATCTTGCCCAGCATCAGGGTCTTTTCCAATGAGTCAGTTCTTCACATTAGGTGGCCAAAGTATTGGAGCTTCAACATCAGTCCTTCCAATGAATATTCAGGACTGATTTCCTTTAGGATGGACTGGCTGGATCTCCTTGCAGTCCAAGGGACTCTCAAGAGTCTTCTCCAACACCACAGTTCGAAAGCATCAATTCTTCGGTGCTCAGCTTTCTTTATAGTCCAACTCTGACATCCATACATGACTACTGGAAAAACCATAGCTTTGACTAGATGGACCTTTGTTGGCAAAGTAATGTCTCTGCTTTTTAATATGCTACCTAGGTTGGTCATAGCTTTTCTTCCAAGGAGCAAGAGTCTTTTAATTTCATGGCTGAAATTCCCATCTGCAGTGATTTTGGAGCCCAGAAAAATAAAGTCTGTCACTGTTTCCATTGTTTCCCCATCTATTTGCCATGAAGTGATGGGACCAGATACCATGATCTTAGTTTTCTAAATGTTGAGTTTTCAGCCAACTTTTTCACTCTTCTCTTTCACTTTCATCAAGAGGCTCTTTAGTTCTTCTTCACTTTCTGCCATAAGGGTGGTGTCATCCGCATATCTGAGGTTATTGATATTTCTCCCGGCAATCTTGACTCCAGCTTTTGCTTCATCCAGCCCAGTGTTTCTCATGATGTACTCTGCATATAAGTTAAATAAGCAGGGTGACAAAATACAGCCTTGATGTACTCCTTTCCCTATTTGGAACCAGTCTGTTGTTCCATGGCCAGTTCTAACTGTTGCTTCCTGACCTGCATACAGGTTTCTCAGGAAGCAGGTCAGATGGTCTGGTATTTCCATCTCTTTCAGAATTTTCCACAGTTTATTGTGATCCACACAGTCAAAGGCTTTGGCATAGTCAATAAAGCAGAAGTAGATGTTTTTTCTGTAACTCTTGTGCTTTTTCGATGATCCAGCGGATGTTGGCAATTTGATCTCTGGTTCCTCCGCCTTTTCTAAATCCAGCTTGAACATCTGGAAGTTCTTGGTTCATGTACTGTTGAAGTCTTGGAGAATTCTGAGCATTAGTTTGCTAGCATGTGAGATGAGTGCAATTGTGTGGTAGTTTGAGCATTCTTTGGCATTGCCTTTCTTTGGGATTGGAATGAAAACTGACCTTTTCCAGTCCTGTGGCCACTGCTGAGTTTTCCAAATTTGCTGGCATATCGAGTGCAGCACTGTTTAGATTATTTGTGAAAATTTCATGAGACATTGAACTGCCAGCCATCATCTTCAATTACCTTTCTTGCTGACAAATTATGTAACAGAGATTACATCATTAATTTCTAGCCTTATGTCTTTGAGATGTTTTAATAAACCCTGCCACCATGGCTTCAGAATGTTTTTCTTTCCCTTTTGGTGCATAGTGCTTGGGCAGAAGGCCTAAAAATAGTTCTTACCAGGCTCTGAATATCAGGTTCCAATTTGACCAACTTCTGACCATAGAGCTACTTAGAAAAAACAAACAACAACAACAAAAATCCACAGAAACTTCTTGAGTATATTGTCAGGAGGTTTCATCTGATCGAAGAGTAAATATTCTCAGCACGTTCAACAACCCCATGGGTACAATGGAGATTCTCAGAGAGGATGTAAATAACACTACCCTCTGGAGATCCAGAGCCACTCCCCAAAATAACCAAAAGAAAGAAAGACTTACTTCCTCTGACAGCTGGCAGCAGTCAGTATTTCTGTCTGGCTATATGTTTAAGGTCCCCAACCTGACAGTTGCCAAGCTAAGTTCTCAGGGCACAAAATGAGACAAACAAGAAGGCAGTAGCTATTCCTGGGAAGGAAAGGATCGATAGCCAATGTGTTTTCCTGTCCATGTGAATTTGGAAAGGAAAGGACAATGTGAAATTTCCCCTTCCTCTCTCGCCCACACTCCACAGATCCAGGAGAGTTGACCTTGCTAAGAATTGTTACCCTTTGCCAGGCTTCTGCCAGTTTCCCCATAATGCCATCTGCAGGATTCCGAGCAAGTGGGGAGTCCCAGTGGGTCTCATCCTAGTCACTGGAAACCGTAGAGGAGGAAAAGTAACTCTCTCTTGACCCTTCGTAGTGAGTGCCTGAATAAGACCCTTTTCTCTAGGGCACATTGTAACTGGATAAGGTCATCTCAGGTGGTTAAAAGTTCTCCACTGTGGCCACTGTAACTCAAGATTATCTTTGGTAAAATTAACTTCATTTTTAAAAATTTGTACTTATTAATTTTAAATTTTTTGGCTGTGCCACAAGGCTTCCAGGATCTTCGCTCCCCCACCAGGAATCAAACCCTGGCCCCCTGCATTGGAAGCTGAGAATCTTAACCCCTGGGCCAGCAGGGAAGTCCGTAAGGTTGATTTCAAGACAACATTTTATTAACCTGAGGCCTCATACCAGACCCAGTCAAGTTTCTAGGTCAAACCCAGTCCGTCCTGATGGTGAGTTGCAAGACAATGTGAATGTACATAGTGCCACTGAACTGTACTCTTAAATATGGTTAAAATAGTATGTTTTATATTATGTGACTTTTAATCACAGTTGAAAACATTAAAACACAAACCAGTCTGTCCTGGACAGGGTTTCTGGTTTCTGTTAATAAGTTGGACCCAGTCTGTCCCCAGACCCGTTTCACTTTCTCAGTCGGAACCAGTTTGCCCCTGGACCCGGTCCTGTTTCTAATTCAGACCCAGTTCTTTGCCGGACCCAGTTCTTTGCCGGACCCAGTTCGCCACTGGACCTCTTTCGGTTTCTAAGTCTGACCTGGTCTGTCCTGGAAGTTTTTAAGGTGGACACAGTTGTCCCTGGACTCAGTTCAGTTTCTAAGTCGGACCCAGTCTGATTCTGAGCAGTTTCTGGACCCAATCTGAGAAAAGAAACGCTCAAAGTCTGAAGGTCCAGGCTCTGAGAGGAACTCTCCCGTCACCTCAGGAGGCGGCGAGCGGGTCGCCTGTCAAACGACTTCACAGGTACCTCTGCCTATTTGCCCACTGTTCCTGGGGGCTCTCTGGGCTTCTTTGGTTCCCTGTGCTGACACCAGAGCTGTTAAAAGGTAAACTGAGGCATATTAAAAGTTCATAGAGTTTCTCTGAGCAAAAATCAGTTTGAATCGGGCAGGGCCATGTCAGGAGTGGTTAGGGACATTCCACTGACAGGAGCCTGGGAAAAGACATAGAAAACAAAAGCAAAATAAGGAAATTATTGATTGCCTGTAACTTCAAGCCTAGTTGGCTGTTTCTGATTGGTCATTCTTAGCATTTTGATCTTGTAACCTTGAGGCATTTACAAACTTAGATTTCAGTTTGCTTAGGTGCGCCTCTAGGGCATTAGCGCCACCTCCATCTAATGGCCTTGTTTAATTAATTTAACAGGATTCTATATTTAAACCTCTCACAAAATAGTCATTTATTGGGTCAACTTCCTATGTCAGCTTATTTTATTGAGTGTATTTGTCTATGACTGCAGCTGTCCTTTCTCAGGTCTATGGGATTTTTAGCCTCGAATGTTAGAATAAATATTGTTGTTTTTATTTAGTGGCTAAGTTGTATCTGACTCTTTTGCAACCCTGTGGACTATAGCCCACCAGGCTCCTTTGTCCATGAAATTTCCCAGGCAAGAGTACTGGAGTGGGTTACCATTTCCTTCTCCAGGGAATCTTCCTGACTCAGGGATTGAACACATGTCTCCTGCATTGGCAGGCGGATTCTATACCACTGAGCTACCCTTGGGTTTAATAGTTTCTGTTTATCTTATAAAATTAAAAAAAATCAGCACAAGCATAGAACTTAAGATATAAAGAAGGTCTTTAACTTTACTTTTAGACCTGGGTTGTTTAAGAAATACACCAGGCCAGAATTGGTCTTTCATTAATTAATTAATTCATTTATTCAATTTATTTTTTGTGTAATATTACAGGAATACAAATTTGAAGTATGTGCAATCCTTCCATGAGTTTGTGATGGTGATAAAATTTATAACAACTAAAGCGATGGACAGTGCTTAACATTCTAAATGCTCATATCTAAGTGGGTGAAATCCCATGAAGGTTCCTAGATAGGAGAGAGAACCTGTCAACTTGGGTGGAGGTTGAGCAGATGGGGTGGGAGCAAGAATTTTGAGGACAGTCTTAGTGGTTGATTGACATTTTATATGGACCTTATAGAGTGGGTAGGATCTTGAAAAGAGGGTTTGAGATGAAGAAAGTATTAGAATGAGGAAATAACATGAGGGAAAGCATTTTGGTCACCTGTGGGGCTCATAGGCAGTTGAAAATGGTACTTAAATTACTAAAAAAGTATCTAAAACAAAATACTAGAAATTGTTTGCAGGTGAGTTAGGTGGCGATCAGTGAAAATTTGAGGCTCAAGATTTATTTTATAGGTACAAACTTGAATTTCTGTGTAGTAGTGGTACGTTAAGCCCTGGGACTACACCTTGTAGACCTTCCTACACTGTGGAACAGTTGTCCCAGGGTCCCCACTCCTACAGTTCGAATCCTCTGTGGATCTTGCTTCCCAGAGGCTGCTCCCCAACTGTGACTGAGCAGGTTGAAGACAATAAGTCATGCTGTTCCAGGAAACACAAACTCCTTTGTCAGTTGACCTTGACTCAAGAACTCCCAGATGGTTTTGCTGAACCTTTACTTATACATTAAGGAAGTCTGATTTGCTTCCCTCCATAAGAAGGTGGGTACATCAGCTCTCTTAGCCTTGCCTCGCCTCATCTGTATTTCTGTTTTCACTAATAAAATCCTTGTACATTTAGTCTCATCTTGACTTCTACATCTTAGACAAGGGACCAAGACCAACTCAAACTTTTTTAGGATAGTAACCTGGTTGGAGGTGCATGGCTAGGGAGATTGTCTTGAAAAGGTGTTTGTATGGTGAACGCACTGCTTTTGTTTCGATTTCATGGATATCTGAGGAGACTCTGGTGAAACTGGTGAAAACTATGGAGGTCTGTAGCACTCCCTAAGTTACCCTGGGTGTTTGTAGGAGGTGAGTCACAAAGTTTTTGACTTATTACAAGAATGATGATGCAGCTTATTTCATAGTTCAGTTGTAAAGTATGATTAAAGTTGTATATGTAATATATGACTAAAGAAAATACTATTTGAACTCTAGTTAATTACATGTAAACTCAAAATAATGAATAATATAAATAGTTTCTGCCTCTAGTTCAGTGCTTCAGATTCAGAACTGATGTCTTAAGTGTTTGAGAAAAACAACTTAAAAATTCTTTTCTCTGTTAATTTTTTTCTCCTCAGTATACTTTTAATACATTTTATCAGGCATTATGACATGGCCATACAATTTCTTAATTTACAGTGCTCCTTCTTTGTATAATTTGTGAAACCTTCTGAGTGACTGGGGGGTTATTTAGCAAATGCAACAGCAGTCAGGCCTCTTGTCTTTATATGTAAAACTATCCTGTCATTCTTTTTGTTGCTCTGGGATTATTCTAGAAAATTGGTACCTCATTTATCCACGAAGACTTTCACTCATTTTCTAATCCCCTGGCACAAAGATGCATTCCAAAATTGGAAGGGATTTAATGGACACTTCCTATTGACCTTATTGCTCTCTGATGTTGTTGGCAATATTGACTTCTGCTTATAGTAAAATGGCTTTTTCTCTGGTAAATGTTTACTCTTGTGCAGAAAAATGTGAAAGAAACCTTATAATTCATTGTCCTCAGTAGTTTCACAGAGTTAATCATTATTTAAATTGAGGTTGGTAGAGGTAGAAAAGTCTGAAGAACATCCATCTGTGACATTGCCAAAAGAAGGATTTTTACCAGTGAGTAAAACTGAGTGAATCACAGTGTTCTTTAAAAATGCATAATGTGTTTTGTGCAAAGAAGATAGTCAAATGTGATATCATTTGTCTTATAGGTGGATGGAAATGAGACCAAGAGAAAAAAATAAGTGGCTTCATAACCTCACTTTATCCAGAGAGTGGAAAATAAAATGCAAGATTCCAAACCCTGCCCTTCCATTTCATCTTTGAAAAATACAGGTGAATGTTTATTAATCATTTTCAAAGTTGACCTGGTGTCTATGGAAACAGAAAGTGACCAAGACAGCAGTACTGATCTGATGGAAAGATTGTTTTCATTTTCTTGAAAACATCATTAGGATGGTATTGTTTTATTATTTGTGAACATAAAAATATGTGACTTGATTTTTTTCTCTTGACAACAAAGAAGAATGGCAAGGGTGTGAGGAGATGGGCCAGGCTGCCAGGCTAGTCTGGATTTTGCCAGCAATATGACCAATGACCAATGCTTCCTGTATTTGAACTCCTCTCGAGATTCTTCCCAGTCCTTGCCTCTTCCCAGTCACCCACAGTGAATGTCTGGCCATCTGAGGGCCACCTGGCCTGAATACTGTGTTACACTAGCTTGGCAAGATATGCCACCCTCACTCCCGTGGTAATTGGCATTGGGAAGAAGAGCTGTTTGCTGTATTATTCTGCAGGATGGAACACTGACAGTGTACAAATCTGTGTGCTAGGGAGATATGAGGCTACAGCCCTGAGTCACAGGTGACCAGTCATCCCATCTGACTCTCTCCACCCAAGTCTCCTGGGCTTCCCACTCTGAACCTCTGTTAGAGAGAAGAGGGGAGGCACGTGCCCCAGCAGACTTGTCCTGGCATCTGCCACACCTTCCCTGCTTCCTCTGGCCTTCCAGGATGTCATCCTCATCTGGTTTTCATCCTTCCCAACCCCTGTGCTTGCTGCTCCTTCTCTGCTTCCTTGCTGCCTTTCCCTCTGCCAGAGTGCCAGAGGCTGAAATCTCCCACGTACCTGGCTGGGAATTGCCCTCACTACCACGACTCAAGACTTTAGAATTTTGTGCGTGTATGTGTATTATATATTATATGTATTATATAATACACTCAAAATATTCAAAGCCGTATGTGTATAAGATATATATGTATTTATTTAAATTCATACAGATGTACATACATCTGTACATACATACATACATACTTGATAGTGGTCAAGTTTATGTACATACAGATGGTCATATTTGTTTATTTCTCTCCTTCATTTTTTTTCAACTTATTGCCCTCAAGGTCCATCTGTGTTGTTACAAATGGCAAGATTTCATTCTTTTTTATGGCCAAATAGCATTCCATTGTGTATTTATACTCCAGTTTCTTTATCCATTCACTCATTGATGGACACTTAGGTAGTTTCTGTATCTTGGCTGTTGTAAATAATCCTGGAGTAAACATGGGAGTGCAGATATCTTTTTGAGTTAGTGTTTTCTTTTTCTTTGGGTAAATGTCAGAAATGGAATTTCTGGATTGTATGATAGTTCTATTTTTAAATTTTAGGAACCTCCATACTTCTTCCCATAGTGGCTACACCACCAACAGTTTACATTCCCACCAACAGTATACAGGAGTTCCCTTTTCTACACCTCCTCACCAACACTTGTTTCTTATCTTTTTGATAACAGCTATTCTAACAGTTGTGAGGTAATACCTCATTGTGGTTAGGTTTGCATTTCTCTGATGATTAATGATGTTGAGCATCTTTTCATGTAACTGTTGGCCATCTTCATGTCTTCTTTGGAAAAATGTCTATTCAGATCTTCTGCCCATTTTTAAATTGGATGGCTTTTTTTTATTGAGTTGTATGACTTCTTTATGTATTTTGGATATCAGCCCCTTACATATGTCTTACGTATATTTTCTCCCATTCTGTAGGTTGCCTTTGCATTTTGTTGATGGTTTCCTTTGCTGTGGAGAGCTTTTCTGTTTGACATAGTCCCACTTATTTATTTTTGCTTTTGTTGCTTTCACTTTTTTGTATCAAAAAATCATAGCTGAGACCTATGTTAAATAACTTACTGCTTATGTTTTCTTTTAGGAATTTTATGATTTCAGGTCTTATGTTCAGGTCTTAATTCATTTTGAGTTAATTTTTGTTTGCAGTGTAAGATAGTGGTCAAGTTTCATTCTTTTGCATGTGGCTGTCCAGTTCTCCCAGTACCGTTTATTGAAGAGACTCTCCTTTCCCCACTGTATATTCTTGGCTCCTTTATCATAAATTAATTGACCATTATGTGTAGATTTACTTCTGTGGTCTATTTTCTGTCCCATTTATGTATGTGTCTGTTTTATGCCAAAACCATACTTCTTTACTTCTATAGTTTTGTAATATAGTTTGAAATCAGAGAGCATGATACCTCCAGTTTTGTTTTTCTTTCTCAGGATTGCCTTGGTTATTAGGATCTTTTGTGCTTTCATTCAAATTTAAGGATTGTTTATTTCTGTGGAAAATGCCATTGGACTTTTGATAGAGATTGCATTGAATCTGCCTACTGCTTTGGGTTGGTATGGACATTTTAACAATATTAATTGTTCTAATTAATGAACATGGATTGTCTTTCTATTTATTTGTGTCTTCTTCAATTTCTTTTATTATTGTTTTGTAGTTTTCAATATACAGGATTTTTACCTCCTTGGTTAAATTTATTCCCAGGTATTTTATTCTTTTTGATGTGATTGTAAGTGGGATTCTTTTCTTAATTTCTCTTTCTGATATTTTAGTGTATAAAAACACAATAGATTTTTGTGTATTAATTTTATATCCTGAAGCTTTACTGAATTCATTTATTATTTCTAACAGTTTTTTTGATGAAGTCTTTAGGTTTTCTACATATAATATGTCATCTGCAAATAGTGATAGTTTTATTTCTTCCTTTCCAATTTGGATGCCCTTTATTTCTTTCACTTGTCTAATTTCTCTGGCTAGGACTTCCCATACTATGTTGAATAAAAGTGGCAAGAGTGGGTATCTTTGTTTTGTTCTTGATCTTAGAGGAAAAGTATGATTTTTTTCAAAGCACATCTATGACAGTTGTATACACCATATGAAGATATGCTACACAGAACTGAATCTCCACAAGAAAATGATAGCCACAATTTATGGAGTACTCATTCTACACTGAACAATGTGCTAAATAAAGTACATTCTATAGATAACCCTTATGCTGGTTTTCCCACTATCCAAAAGTCAAGTGTTCCTATGAAACTTTTTATAAGCTGAAATGATGTAAAGTGAAGAGGCAGTTACCTTAGGACACATCTTGCTAATGCATGCACAAAATAAGATAAAGCACAGATGCTCACAGATGTAGTTCAAGGTTGTGCTGGCTTGATGCTGAGGTGCTGAGTGTAGTTCCTGAGGAAGGAGGTTGGTGGTACCACTCTCACAGCTTGGGATTCATGCTGCCTCTCTAAGGGCTGCTACAAAGCAAACGCTGAGCACTGTTTTCACTTTTTGGCTTTTTTTTTTTTTTTTTGTAAAAGCAGAAATCTTCATATTTCTTTAAGTTAGTGAAAACAAGTACCATTGTAGTGTAAAGCAAACTTTTGAAAAGCAGGGGATCCCTGTAGTAGGATTAATTAGAGGTATGTATTTTCACCATTTTATGAATATGGAAACAGGTCTAGAAAGGCTAAGACATTGGCTGAGGTTCATATATCTAATATGACTAGACTTGTTTATCTCTCTCCAAATACATTTCTAACTAGAGTGGCAACCCACTCCAGTGTTCTTGCCTGGAAAATCCCAGGGACGGGGGAGCCTGGTGGGCTGTCGTCTATGGGGTCGCACAGAGTCGGACACAACTGCAGCGACTTAGCAGCAGCAGCAGCAGAGTAAATTATGTAACTGATAAACTGAGTATTGATTGGGATACAACAAATCCTTTCACACATTTGATTTTTCTAAAAGGATATCCAGATTGTAGAGTAAGTTGAATCAAAACAAGGCAAATCATACAAGGGTCTGGCATGAGAATAACTACTACGTGGCCTACTCTTTAGATGTCTTATGTCCATCAATTACTTGCTTTGGGGAAAAGGATTTCACAGTGTGGGTACACATTCCAGGCTAGTAGTTCAGGTAATAAAGGACTTCAAACATTGAGTTTAGGCACTAGTAGGAGAAACAAGGTGGAAAATCACAGTTTTCAGTTCTAGAGTCCCGAAGATCCACAGATGGATAATGAAGGTCCAGGGCAGACAAATTCTGTGAGCTATAATGGTGATCTCCAAACTTATTTAATGTTTATATATCACCTCAGCCAAAAAAAATGGTATGACTATCTATATATGCCTGTGTCTTTATATGTCTGTATATGTTTACAGATTTATATATATGTATATATATGTATATATATATATATATATATATATATATATATATATATATTAGAGAGACTTTTAAGTTTAGTAAGATTTTGTTAAGTGATATATGAGTATTGTCTCATTGTTTTAATAGTACTGAAAAATATGGTAGTGGTTTGTTTTGTGGTCTGGGTGTTTGCATACATGCTAGTTTTTAAAATATTTTGTGAATTTTGATGACTTCATTGCTACCATTAGCCAACTTCTAAAGGGAAAAATATACTTTTGTGGTGAGATTGATAGTTAACAGTAATGGAGGTCAATCCATATTTAGATAGTCTCAACTCAATTTTGTGTGGCTGATTTCTCCTCATTTTTCAAACTGCATATTGCAACCTATTGGTAGATTATAATATTAATAGTAACTATCTCTTATTATTAATAAAACATTTTAAAAAAACAGATGATAAAATATCAGAGTCTATTACTAATAAGTATTGTTTTGATACACTCTTATTTCACTGATATACCTATATCTATGTATCTGTGTATACTTACAGGACTCTATATGCATATCTAAATACTGAACCATGATGTGAAATGTGGCATGCAAACACTTGAAAGTATTGAATTAGATCATTATTGTTTTTACCCAGGAGTTGTTGCTATTAAAGAAGTTATACTAGGGAAAGGAGAAACAATGTAAACTGTACCATTTTCTTATTATTTGACTTATTTTCAGTGCTTGATTCCTTTGCACAGAGCTTTTTAAGCACTCATGTATTTATTTCATTTAGTTACAGCTGAAGAATATAATCTAAATTCACTTAAGGCACACATCAACTGCATCAGGACAAAAACATTGCAGGTGTCCTGCAGACCCTTTGAAAACTCTTTTCCTTCGGAAAGTTTCCAGTAACATACCTGGTTCATGACATTCAGACATCCTGACTAAGAGAGAGCACCAGTGGCAGTCTTTATATGACCTAGTAGCAAAGCTTAATTCCTTTCCTGTTATTTGAGGTAGAAATATATTCAAATAAAAATGCTGATTTCTTTACCCCTCATCCCAGTGAATGGTCTGGGGTCCTGCCCTATGGAACATGTACCCTACTTTGTAGACACTGACTCATAGGTACAGTGGCCAGGGGTTGCACACCACTGCCCCCCATTCTGACATCATCTCACACTATTCTTGTGCTTACCTACTTTCTCTAGTCTAACCACACTGAACTCACACCAAGCAAGTTTCTGCCTCAGGACATTTGAGCTCAGTGCATTAAGAATCAGTTATTACCATGATCCTTATGAGGCTGGCTGCTTGTCACCATGTAGCATTTATCCCAAGTGATACCCTCTTGAAAAGACCTTCCGTGATCACTGTGTATTATATAGCTCCCCTCTCCCTCTGCATTCAATTACTCTCATTTATTTATTCTCACAGGACTTTTCACTGTTTAATGTCCTCCAAACTCTACTTTAAGCCCCTCTAGAGAGGCATTTTGTCTTTACAGTTCAAGCCAGTATGCCCAGAATGTTGTTGGGACTTGTAAATATTTGTGGAAAAATTTGAAACATTTCTCCTGTCCTCTGCTTCACTTGAACCAGTGCCTTTGGATCATTGGTTTATGAAACTGGTTCCTCCCCATGATATCCTTTGGCAAGACTCTGTATTAGAAAGGAGGAGTTGGTTGTAGGGTGAGCCAAATTCTGTGAAAACTCACTGGAAGAAATGCTCATGATCTAGCAGGAGGGTAGGGGTGCTGATCGTGGAAATCCTGATGGCTTGTTTCTGGGAATAAAATTATCAGGCCACCTATGCACTTGAGAACAGAGACTTACAACTGCAGGTGTATTATGCTGTTAGCTCTAAAGGAGATCAAATTTTTGTGTCTCATAGTTTCAATGATCAAAAATTTGATCTCCAAATGAAGATATTTTCTTGAGACACAATTGGTAGAGACTGCTAAATTTTATCCCTGTAGACAAAATATTGCAGTCTGAACTTGGGGTTATTCAACTGTACCAGAGTGCCCTACTATTCTGCCTCATGTCTGGCGCTCGGTATACTCTTAATAGGTATTAGTTAGATGACTAAATAAATAAACATAGACAGTTATATAAGCTGAGTCTGGCCTGGCTATGACATTATTTAGCTGTGCAGTCTAGGTCAGGGTTTGGCAAACTACTGCCTAGAGGCCAAGTCCGAGCTCCCACTAGTTTTTGTGAATAAAGTTTTATTGGAACACAGCCATGCTCATTTGTCAAAGTACAGTCATCCCTCAGTATCCTTGGGGGATTAGGTCCAAGACCCCCATGGATATGAAGATCTGAGGATGTTCAAGTCCCTTAAGTAAAATTGTGTCATATTTGTATATCATATACACACATCCTCCTATATACTTTAAATCATCTCTAGATTACTTATAATACCTAATACAATGTAAATGATATGTAAATAGTTGTAAATGCAATGTAAATACTATGTAAATAGTTGCCAGTGTGCAGTAAATTCAAGTTTTGCTTTTTGGAACTTTCTGGAATTCTTTTGTCTGTGAATATTTTAGATCTGTGATTGGTCGAATCCGTGGATGTGGAATCCATGAATATGGAGGGCCAACCACGTTGCCTTTCATACTACAGTGAGAGAGCTGAGTAGGTGTGGAAGAGACCATAGGACCCACAAAGCCTAAAATATTTACTATCTGGTCCTTTACAGTGAAAGTTTGCTGATCCCTGGGCTGGAAAACATTACTTAACTTTTTTGGGCATTGATTGTATCATTTGTAAAATGAATTCAGTGGACTCGGTGGTGTGCAAGATCCTTTTCAGAGCTCATGTCTGAATTCCCTAGAATTTAAGACACTATGTCCATTATGGCTGATTCACATTGTATGGCAGAAGCCAGTACGATATTGTAAAGCAGTTATCCTCCAATTAAAAATAAAAAAGATTAAAAAGACACTATGTCCCTAAAGAAAACTCAGAGTGATACAGACTTAAGGTTATACTCATTGTCTTCTTAGAAAACATTTGATTTCAAGAAGTAAAAGTTCTCATTAAGTAGACATAAAGATTTTACCACAGATATCTTGAAGACATACAGAGCATTGCAGGTTGAGTTCGTTTCTATGGTTTGCTGTCTAGTGCTTAGAGAAGAGAGTTATTATCTTGCTTGCTACTATCTCACTGCTTTCCCCAACAGCTTTACTAAAGTAAGAGTAAAGACTTTGTACAGTGACTCTGATAAGTGGCTTCACTTACAATCTGTAATGCTTTAAGTGTAGGTCTGGCATATTAAGAAGTGAAAAATAATGTTAAACATGACATTAGATCCCAGTCAAATTTCCTTGACCTACTGTGAGGTCATTTATGGACCAGATAAGAAAATTATTAGTAGCTACATATGGCAGGAGAAAAATTCTAAGTTAGAATCAATTACATTATCTTGGTTGGTTTTCTTGTTTTGGTTTAAATTATAAGTGCTTAAATAAATTAAAGCCTCATGGATACTTTCCAAAGACAGATCTGTCAAAATTTTCTTCAGGTCATAAAGTTTGCATTGGGTACTTTTTCTGATACTTGCCATCCTCTTCCTTAACTACTCATAATACTATTGGTTACACCCTCTATCCCAGGCCATGGAATATGAACATCACCATCAAATCATATAGTCAAGGGTTCCTAGCAAACTGAGCAACAAGTGGAATGCATTTATTTTTCAGTGAGAGTAAGCATTAAGTTGCAATTCAAGGACTCTATCACTCATTCATTAAGCATTAACTGAGCATCTACTATGTGGCAGTTCTGTGCCAGGAGCTGGAATATCTATTTTATGTTATCTTTTGTAGATTGCAAGCTTATAGAAATTTAGAGATGTCACACCATGATTCCACTCGATTTTCACCCCAAATTTGGGAGGGAATCAGAGCAAGAATTCTGTCCACCCCTAAAGTTTCTATGGGACCACTCTGAAGGAATACTGAGATGATGGAGTAAAGAGGTGAGCCTAAGCTGGCACTCCTGGATAAGTTCCATCTTTCCTCAGGCAACTTTCATTATATGAGATCTTGGTGTGATCTGGGGAAGACCAAGCATCTTGTTGACTTGAGCATTGTTGTTGTTTTTCTTCAGTTGCTAAGTTGTGTCTGACTCTGTGACCCCATGGACTGCAGAACACCAGGCTTCCCTGCCCTTAACCATCTCCCAGAGTTTGCTCAAACTCATGTCCATTGAGTTGAGGATGCCATCCAACTGTCTTCTCCTCTGTTGCCCCTTCTGCCCTCAATCTTTTCCAGCTTTGGGATCTTTTCCAATGAGTCAGATCTTTGCATGAGGTGGCCAAAGTATTGGATGGGTGGGAAACAGAAAAAGGGTAGTGACCTGGCTCTAGGACAGGGTGACCTCTGCATACAAGGGGACTGATTCCTAATTCACACCCTACTCTATTTCCCAGATCCAAGCAGGAGGGTGGCTTCTCAGTTCACAGTGAGGGGGACCCTCTGAGTCTACATAATACCCAGATCACTTTGGTCCTTGCTCAACTCCCCACTTCTGACCAAGCTCAAAGAGCTTCTTCTCCTTTGGGTGTGAAATGGTAGGATCCAGGTCATGAAACGTGAAAATTCTTTGCAACTCATTTATCACTGTTTGATGGTGACCTACAGTAATAGAAACAGCATCTTGGACCTGCCAAAAGGTAACTCTTTCCTTTGGATATGAAACTCAACGTCCTGATCTGTGAAGTAAGGAATTAGACTAGATTATCTTTGAGGTCTTTCCCAATTCTTACTTGCTGCGATTTTTGGACTTAGGTTTGATTCCCAAATTAACTCAGTTTATACGGGGCTCACCATCCAGAGATATCACTGTGGCAGATGCTGTCACGGCAGTGCCTATTCCTGTCTGCTTGGCACTCACCATCTCTGCTGGCTTTGCTGCAAGCACCTATCACTCTCTGCCAGAGGCTTTTAGCTGGCTGCCCAGACACGCTTGGGTGGAAATGCAGGGGAGTTAAAATCCCCAGGAGTGATCCTTAACTAATGCCAAACGTGAGCTGATGAACAATATCACAGCATTTCTGTCTCCTGGGGGACACATCTCTCAAGTGGGTTCTCACTTATCCATAGCAGTAACTTGTTGGTTAATGCACACTGTTTGGATTCCTTCCCTGCCCTCTTTTATGTCACCTCCCAATAAACCGCTTGCATTCAGATTCTTGTCTTAGGGTCTGCTTCCAGGGGAACTCAACCTAGAACCAGTCCCAAGCAAGTTCTGCTGTGATTTCTCTGGTAGCATGCACGTTAATTCACAGTGGTCAGTTTTCTTGAGGAATGTATTTTATTTGTTGTGACTAGGGTTGCCAGATTAAGCAAGTAAAAATACAAGATTCCAGGTTACATCTGAATTTCAGATAATATCAGATAATTGTTTAGTATGAGTATGTCCCATTTGAAGTATTGTGTGGGATATATTTATACTAAAAAATTCATTGTTTATTTGAAATTCAAATATAATGGGAGTCCTAAGTTTTATCTGTCATCCTGAATCCCAGCTTTCATTGGGAACATTGGGCATTACAGCTAGACAGAATTTCAGAGCTGGAGAGAAGGTGGAGGGTGACTGAGACTGGCTTGCAAGATGCAGCATGTGGAAGGAGTGCTATTTAGCACACTTACATAGCAGTGCCCAGTGATAAAGGAAATGGCAATCCACTCCAGTGTTCTTCCCTGGAGAATCCCATGGACAGAGGAGCCTGGCAGGCTACAGTCCATGGGGTTGCAAGAGTCGGACACGACTTAGTGACTAGACCACTGCCACCGCCAAAGCCAGGTCAGGAACCAAACAGCAGATGGATGTGGGGTGGTAGATGAGGAATTGCTGATTTGAAGGTCTCAGGCAGGGAAGCAAAACTACAGCCAGCAGTCTCAAACACTGAAGGGAGGGAATGCTGAAGTCACTGCAATTACCCAGACATTATTCATTTCTCTAGCCCTACTGCCTAACACAATGCCTAGGTCACTCTTGGTACTCAGTAGACATTGAATGAATGATGGGAAGGAAGATGGATGGAAATAGGAAATTCTGCCATTATGAGTTTTATGGAGAAGGGCGCCCAACAAAAAATGCAGATCCTTTTTGAGCAATGACTTGCATCTGATTATGGATGCATAGAAAACATGATTTGCTATGTGAATTCTAAGTAATGAGCTTTTATAATCTTTTTCCTCATTTTTCATTGCAGGTACAATTGAACTTACTTAAATCTTTCATGGTTAGACAGGTTTTTGAATACCACTTGTATATTCAAAGCTAATTTACTTAATAACCGACTTATCTGAACCTTGAATGATATTACTGGGAGCATTTAGATTGAGAGAAAGAGTTTGGGAAGAAAATTTCCCCTTCAATTTCGAAAGGCTGTAATCAATTTATGTTTTTAATAACATTTCCTTTTCTTTATGCAGGAAGGATAAAATCTCATTCTCTGTCAGTTATTTCTAACTATAAGTTCAAAGTTGAAAAAGATTGTTCTTATTCCCAGCAAGCTGTGTGGTATTTTCCTTACTCTTTTTACAGATAAAACAACAGAAAATAGAAAAATAAATGACAGTGTATAGATAACAGGAAAGTAGTGTCGACATTTCCTCAATTTTCATTAAAGTCAGCTTTTACTGTTACTGGAGAAAAACATTTTTACAAAACACCAAGGAGGCTGCTCTTCAAAGGGTAGTTTTAACTTTAAATAATTTATTCTGTGGATGATTTATTTTTAGAGTTAACATGTTCATTTCATGTTAACACCATGTCAACCACATGAGAAGGACAGAAATCTGTTTAAGGAGAAGTACTAAAAATGAGCATAGGAATTGAAAATAACGTATTTTAATGTAAATCTAAAGATGTACTTGTTAGCATTCTATCAAAAGTTTCCCCAGATGCTGTAAAGCCAGTGAGATTACTTTGAGATTTATTGTAGCAACTGTGTGTGATATTGTCATGGAAATTTGTTTAAAAAAAAAAAAGTAAAAGGTCTCCTGCTTCTGAGAGTGGCAGGGTCAGTTATTGAGACCAATTCTCCAGATAAAAAAGTTTTTTAAAAGCTTAAAATTACTGAACAGCTTACAAAAGTATAAAAGTGAAGGAAACTGTAAAATAACAAGTGTTGGTGAGGATGTGGAGAATTGGAACCCTTGTGCATTGCTGGTGGGAATGAAAAATGGTGTAGCTGCTGTGTGAGATAGTTTGGTAGTTCCTTAAAAAGTTCAACATAGAAATACCATGTGATCCAGCAATTCCATTCCTAGGTATATATTCAAAAGAACTGAAAGCAGAGACTCACAGCGTTAGTCACAATGTCCAAAAGGTGGAAACAACCCATGTGTCCATCAGCAGATGAACTGATAAGTAAAATGTAGTCTATCCATACAGTGGGATATATTCATCCATAAGAAGGAATGAAATTCTCATACATCTTACAACATGGATGAACTTTGAAAACATTATGTTAAGTGAAATAAGCCAAAGACCAAAGGACAAATACTGTATTGTTTTACTTATACGAGGTACCTAGAATAGGCCAATTCATAGAGACAGAAAGTATAATGGTGATTGCCGGGGCTGGGGGAGGGAGTGATGGAGAATTATTGTTGATTGGGTACAGAGTTTCTTTGGTGGATGATGCAAAAGTTCTAGAAATGGATAGTAGTGCTGGTTGCACATTGCGAGTGTGCTTAGTGTCACTGAATAGTAAACTGAAAAGTGGCTTCAAATAGTAAGTTTTATGTTATGTATATTTTACCACAATAAAAGAAAAAAATGAGAAAATTGGCAGGTAAATGAGCACAAAAACTTTTTTTGACCTAAGGGTGTGTGCCATTTCTCAGACCTTTTCTTTATAGCCTCCTACCACAAGAGAGAAATCAAAGGCCAGTGTCTTTTTGTTGCATTCTTAATATTCATTTTCTTTAATTTTTTCCTTAATGTGTTCATGAGGCTTGCTGAATCAGAGACAGACTGTCCTTAGTGTTACTTGTCTAATAATCACTACATTGGCCTCCTTGCCCCAGGCCTTATCCCTGGGGCATCAGAATGAAAGTCAGATGGAAAAACCTCTTATGTGAGGGGCCAGATAATCCATAGGTGAGGAATGGAGAAAAATGGATTTTCTCTGCTTGTGTACAAGAGAAAGAGGCAGCTGCCTCCCCCTCTTTTCAACTTTTGCTCCTCAGATATAGGATGGAAGAATCCTGGGTTCTTACTCTAGTCTTTTGGAATGTAGTTAAATCTTTTCAAGGACCGCATAAACCTGAATGTCTCTGGCTCTCTAAGGCCCTGAGCCTCATTTTCCCTTGAAATGTAAACATATACCCCTAGAGTTAGGTCCATCTCTCTGGAGTTCTCTCGGTTTGTACCTAGTTTTAAATTACTGTCCCAAGGATTGCTTTTAGCTCAGGATCCCAAGTTTTCAGCAAAATTTATTCAGAAACACAAAAATGTTTTCCCTACCCCATACACTGTTGAAGAACATGTGTTTTGAATTTTTATAAAGTTTGATTTATCAATTCTTTGTACTACTTAAGAATGCTCTTCCCATAAGGTCAGGAACAGGCAAGGATTTCCACTCTTACAACTTCCATTCAAAATTATACTGGAGGTTCTAACCAGTGCATTAAAGCAAGGTGGGGGTGGGGGATGTGGGGATAAGGTTTCGAAAGGGAAGAAGTAAAACTAATTTCATTTGCAGATCAGCTATATAGAAAATCCTAAAGTACCTGCAAAAACCGTATTAGGACAATCAGTGAGTTTAGCAAATTGAGCACAAGTCCCTGCAATGGAAGGCAGAGTGTGATAGCTGCTTTTACAGAGGTACCATGTCCTTTGGGCTTCCCAGGTGGCGCATTGGTAAAAAACCTGCCTACCAATGCAGGAGACAAAGGAGATGTGGGTTTGATCCCTGGATCAGGAAGATCCCCTGGAGAAGGAAATGGCAACCCTCTCCAGTATTCTTGCCTGGGAAATCCCATGGACAGAGGAGCCTGGTGGGCTACAGTCCATGGGGTCACATAGGGTCGGACACAACTGAGCACACATGCATACACCATGTCTTTTATAAATACCCAGGGGGGAGATTAATTCTCCTGGAGAAAGTGAAATGCATCATAGAAGATGGGCTGTGAAACTGGTGTTTGGGGAAGAATTGATTTTGGTCAGGAAGAAGGGAATTGGTGTTCTAATGGGAAGGAAGAGAAGAAACCCAAATGTCTGGAGATGGAAAATTATAGGGCACTCATTGCTTTCTTTAGTGTAATTAGCACGGGACGTATGAGTAAAAGCAGAAGAGAGGCAGGACCAGAAAGGAAGGTTGGAAAGAGATGACAGAAGCCTTGAATGTCAGACCCAAAATTAAGGATTGTATCTGAACAACTCTAAATAATTCTCAACACCTTCCTTTAGAAAAGTATAAAATTATTTTCTCAACTCTCAAGTAGTAATCTTACTTCTTTTTGACTAGGCAATAGAATATAGTCTTTTTCTATTGGCTTTCTATTGGCTAGTCAGAAAAGATGATTATGTTAGTAATTTTAAAGTCACTCCAAGTGTACCTTTAGTGTTTTAAACTAAGCAAAGCAATTCAACTTTATGTAAAAACATATACAATGAAAATATGAATTGAAATCTTTCAAATCTGCTGCTCTTGGATATTGATCATCTCTCTCCAATCCTCAAATGTAAGGTATTTGAGGATAGCAACATGTGAGGTGTCTTTCATATTTGCCCTTGTGCAGGCTGTTTGGTAGGTATTTAATAGATCTTTGGTGTCCAGCTGTAACATATGGATAAAAGTTCTGTACTCCAGTTGGTAGCTCTTGGCATTATTAAGGAGTGTTTCCAAGTTTAAAAAAAAAGAAAAGAAAAATCCACAGCACCCAATCAAGGAATATATATGAGAAATCGAATATAAATAAAGAGATTTTATTTCTTGAAGCACCTTCTTCTGGGTCCCAGTGCTCAGGTGGAGGGTCTTTCCTCCATCCAGGCCACATTGAGCACCCTGGACAGTTACCAAAGCACACAGTTTCCTCCTTGTACAATCCAGTCCTTAGAGGGGGATGTGATTTAACCATCTCAGAACACCCTTCTGCTTTATTAAAAACTCTTTCTCTGTCTTATCCCAAAGGAAATGGGATGCAGCATCTCTCTTTCCAGACCCACTCATACCCTTTCCCATAGGAACCACAAAGCACAAACCTCAACCCTTCAGAGACTGATCCCTCTATACTAACTTCCATAATAAGGCCCTGGAGTGGACAGCCAGCCATCCTGAAACACTATACCGTGTGATAAACTCGTCTTCCTCTTGATCATTGCTCCTACTCAGAAAGGAAATTCCGAGGCTCTGAAGGTTGTTCCTTCTCCCTTGACAACTACCCCATCACAGGATTTCTCCTAGGCATGCCAGTCTTCTTAATGAGGAGAGGTCCACCACTACCTGTGGAATGGCTGCTCTGTACTTTTGCTTTTGAAACCATGCACCTACTTTTTCTCAGTGTTGAATTTAAGTAGGCTGCTATTATTGTGTTTACAGGCATACCTCATTTTGTTGCATTTCACAGATACTGCATTTGTTTTGTTTTCAAATTGAAGGTTTAGAGCAACACTGTGTTGTCAGATGATAGCATTTTGGGGGGCAATAAACTTTTTAATTAAGGCACACACTTTTTTTAAGACATGATGATATTGCACACTTAACAGACTATAGTATAGTATAAGCATCACTCTTACATGTACTAGAAAGCCAAAAAATTCATATGGCTTGCTTTGTTGTGATAGTTGCTTTATTGCAGTGGTCTGGAACCAAACCCACATTATCTCTGAGGTCTATGTGTGTGTATATATACATACAGAGATTTATTGATTGATTATAAGGAAAGGGGTCACATGATTATGGAGGCTGAGAAGGCCCATGACCTTCCATCTGCAAGCTGGGGACCCAGGAGAGCTAGTAGTGTAGTTCTAGCCTGAGGGCAGGAGAAGGCCCATGTCCCTGCTCGAAAACAGGTGGAGAGTGAATTCTCCCTGGGATGAAGCCCACCCACATTGGGGAAGGCAGTCTACTTTATTCAGTCTACTGATCCAGATATTAATCTCATTTAGATGATATCTTACACATCCCAAATAATGTTTAACCAAATATGTGGGTACTCCTTGGCCCAGTCAAGTTGACACATACAATTAACCATCACAACAAGTAGTGAGTAGTTTGGCTAGTTTGTATTCCCCACTTTATTTATTTATTTTTGGCCACTTGTGGCTTGTGGGATCTTAGTTCCCCAGCTAGCAATTAAACCCATGCCCCCTGCAATGGAATTGCAGAGCTCTAAACACTGGACAGCCAGGGAATTCACTGTATTCTCCACTTTAAATGTCCGTTAAGACAAATCAATTGACCACTGGATATGAGTCCTCGGGTTAACCCACAGCCTTGACTATTTACCTACCACCTGTCTTTGGCTTAAGCCTATCTCAAATGTAAATAACATTCCTCTTATTTTGAAAAGCTTTAGTTAAGAATTGGGTCTAGGACTTCCCTGGTGGTGCAGTGGATAAGAATCCGCCTGCCAATGCAGGGGACATGGGTTTGATTCCTGGTCCCAGAAGATTTCACATGCTAAAGGGCAACTAAGCCCGTGAGCCACAACTATTAAAGCCTGCATGCCCAGAGCCCATGCTCTGCAACAAGAGAAGCCACCACAATGAGAAGCTTGAGCACCACAATGAAGAATAGCCCCCACTCACCACAACTAGAGAAACCCCATGCAAAGCAACGAAGACCCAGCACAGTGCTTCTCCAATGGCTCAATGGGTTAAGAATCTGCTTGCAATGCAGGAGACACAGGAGACGCTGGTTTAATCCCTGGGATGGAAAGATCCCCTGGAGGAGGAAATGGCAACCCACTCACTCCAGTATTGTTCCCTAGAGAATCCCATGGACAGAGGATCCTGGTGGGCTACAGTCCATGGGGTCGCAAAGAGTTGGACACAACTGAGTAATGAAGCACAAGCACAATTTAAAAAAAGAATTGGGTCTATAGCAGTGGTTTTGACTGGGGTGATTCTACCTCCCACTGGAGACATTTTTGGGTGTCACAACTGGAGGTGCTGCTGGCATCTGTGGGTAGAGACCAGGGATGCTGCTAAACATCCCCTAGTGTCCCGGGCAGCCTGGCAACAAAGAAGTATCCAGCTGAAAATGCCAATAATGCTGAGGTTGAGAAATCCTGGTCTAGAGAAAAAGAGACATTCCACAGCACTCAACACAGTGTGTCCCAAATGTCCCCATCTGTGTCATTGGAAGCCGGTGCTTTCTGAAAGCTTTCTGAAAGCTTTCTGAATCAGCATTTTCCCACTGAGTTTAAATTACTGGTTAGGCTCTAGTATTAACATTGGCAACTTCAAATGGCTTTAAGATAGTCGCGTTAAATCTCAAATTTGGATGAAACACAAGAAAGCCACGAGAGAAGTTCACAGCACTTTGAAATCTACGAGAGCTGTGAGAATTGCATGCAGGTGTGGCTTCATTCCAGCTCATAGTGCCAAATAGCCCATAGTTAGTTTTCAGTTGGGGAGGAGCAAATATTCATTTTCATCAGAGGCAGATGCTGCAACTGCAGTTATGGCCTCTTCAGAAGGTGCTGCTTTATTCCCAGTGTAGTATCACTTTGATTCTAAATGCACAGAGTTGTCCTGATTCATACGGGTCAGTGGCAGAGCTCAGATCAGAAATCTTGTTCCTTGGCTTGTCGATTTATGTACTCCCTGCCAAACGTGATTGCTTTTTTTCTGAAATGGGTAACATATGAATCTTTGCTCATGGTCGGGAAAAAGGTCCCTGTTAATAATTTACAGAAGACAGAGCTACTCCTCTTTTGCATCTTCAAATCTCTCAGAGCACGTGATTATCTCAGCATATCTGGTTTCCAAGTAGCTGAGTGTTGAAATACGATTGGCCTCTCAGCATCGATTCCGCCTCTCCTTCCCCCTCACTCTTCTTGTCTAGCAGTTGTTTATTATGATACAAACATTCTTCTTATAAAAGAATCAAAAACTGAGTTCTTTCTTTCTATCTTTAGGAAGAGGTGGGCTGTTTTGGCTTCCTACCATGGATAAGGATCTTGAAGGAGGAACTTGGCAGACCTTCTCCATTCCCTGGGGCTTCGGCAAGGCAGTAGAGGAGGAAGGAGCACACATATGCCAGTGAGTAAGAGTCCTCAAGTGCAAATAGCAGGGGGCTTATCATTGTTTTCAGAGATTAGCTCGTGTTTTTTGGTTGGACGGATTTATTTGCACAAGGGTTGAAAGCCATGTGTCAGAATTACACAAGAATGATGCCTTTGATAGAAAAGTGATGAGATGTTTCTGAGTTTTTGTCCAGGAAATTCTAGTATTTCAAAAGAATATTGCAGATGAGGTGGGAATATCCTATAAAAGAAAAGTACAAAACTCTACTCAACTCTGGTTATTTCCATAAGACTGAATGTCCAAAGGCATTTTGAGGAAAAAGAAACCGATTTCAGCTGCTCGTCCTTAGATATGGTATTATAATAGGCTATAATTCAGTAAACTTTGGACTGCCCTTTTTGAAAGAGAAATTGGATTATGTTGTGTTTATTTTCTTTTTAAAAAAGGTGTCTTCTCAGAGACAAATGTATCTGTCTGGATGAAAAGTTTTGATTTTTAAACAGAAAATGCTTTGTTGGCTATGCAAATTGGTTTGTATTTAATCTCTGTGTTCTGTGGTCTTGATAAATAAGGCTTTCTCCTTTGAGAAAAACCACAATTTTACAGCAAGTTCAGATCATTGCTGAGTGGATTATGGTTTATATAAATATGAAATTCTTTCTCGAGGTTGTCAAAATTTCAAGGATGAAAAATTTGTCAGTAATGAATACATTTTGGAATGCTGATGGGAAAGTTTCCAGTCATTCTGTTATTTAATGCTTCCTCATTAATCACTGGTACTGTGTATTTTAAGCCACTTACGAATTTGTTTAAATGACATTCTTTTGGTAGACCATGTGATAATTGAGTGTTTAAACATTGCTATAGGAATATTGTGTGGAGGCCCGACTATAAAGGAAATGCCACAGGTTAAAGAAGGTCTCCAAATGGATAAAATTCATTACCCTTGACTTCTACTACTTGGGACTTTGAGCCAAATATTTTTTAGAGTTGTTGTAATTTTCCGTAACAGTAATCACTTGGTGGCACTCTTCCTTAAACCAGTTTAACTCATTTGCATGAGTGCAAATGAAACCTCTCTGTTATGTAGTTCACTGTAAGGAAAATTTAGAAAATGATGTTGTCCTTATGTGGGACTAAATCACACAGAATGGTCTGACATTTTGGAACTAGTTATTATGCCCTCCAAACTATTGTTTGCTTATGATATGATTTCATCTGGTAACTTTTTTAGTGCACACATTTTCCTGTTGATTTCATTCTTGAAGGATGAAATGATTGAATATTTGGACTAAGGAAAGTGACTCCTTAAGATATAGGATCCTGAGACTTGTGTCTCTTTCTGGCCTGGTCAATAACATAAAAAGAAATGGATTCAGCTCCAAGCTCATTGAAGCATATTGCTTATGAGTTCGGGAGAAAGTAGGTAATAAAAGAGATAAGAAATATTTTAGATCAAAAACTCTAAAGCCAAACCACTGAATTCCAATTTGATGGTTTGTTGGCCAGAGTTTTAACTCCATGCATCCAGTGAAAAGTCTAGTATATCTTGTTTTATTAGAATTAATGCTAGATATATCTCTAAGGACTGAAGTTCTGTGTTATCCCTGGATGTGCTTAGTCATTAGATGATTCAGGTTAGTATATTACTGATTTTATTTTATATGTATACATATATAATTCCATTGTATTTTTATGACTCAACCTAAAAAGCAACCATTATTATAACTTCAACTCATTTCTCCTGTGGAGAATGCTCTCAAGATTCAGTGGATGGGGATAATTTTCATAGAGCTACAAGTGCTGCTCACTTGAGTCCCACTCCTGCTACTGGATTCACAGGAATAAGATCTAAAATCCCGAGTCTGTCCTCCATTCAGGCAGAGCAGACTTCCCAGACTGGGGCTCCCTGCACCCCTCATCCAGGTGCCTCATTGTTGATCTGAAGGATCAAAAACTCATAGTTGATTATAAGACTGATGTGATGAGGAGAATGGTTTGCTTTCTTGAACTTTGATAATCCTTCAGATTTTAAGTGACTTGAGATAGTTTTTGCTGTTGTTTAGAGAGCAGCTGGTTCCTCTGCCCAGGAGAGCGAGCCACACAGGATGGGGGTTAGGACTATGGTTACTATGGTTTCTGGAACCAGCCTGACCTGGGTGTGTACCCTGATGCCTTCTCTTATTGGCTGTATGACTTTGGGCAAGTTTTTTAGCTTCATTTAACCTCAGTCCCCATGTCTGTAAAGAGAGGATAATACCTATCTCATGGGGTTGGTGGGGTAAATGAGTTACTATAGGAATAGCTCCTAGCACAGTGCCTGGCTCACCCAATTATCTAATAACCAATGGTGATTCTTACTGTTAGTACTAGCAGCAGTGATAGTGAGCCTTTCAAAGCAATCTTGTTGGCAGGTCTTTAAGTTTGATTTATGTGAGTGAAAGTTATAGATTTTATCACTATATCAATCTTCCAAAAGGAACAGTGGTTCCTCTAGGATTTGGGAGCAGTGAATATAGGAGGATACGAGGGAATTCAATACTTCTGTGCAGCTTTTTTGGTTTTAAACACAAAGCTTTCACTATAGAAAGTATAATTAAAGTGTTAGTGAACTTGAAACATGAGTCAAAAAATGGGATGTTTATTTCAGTTTGGTAAATACTTATTGAGGATCTACCAGTGTGCTAAATGCTGGGGTACAAAGATAAAAGTCTAGGCTACAATGAGAAACCACAACACACCTAATAGAATGGGAAAAATGAAAAATGTTGACAATGCCAAGTGCTGGAAAGGATGTGGAGCCACTGAAAGTGTTATACATTGCCAGCACAATGTAGCAACAAAACAGTATTGCTGCTTTGGAGACCATTTGTTGGTTTCTCATAAAAGTATATATACATTTGCCATAAAAGCCATAAGATCCCACTCCTAGGTATCTACCCTAGAGAAATGAAAACTCATGTTCACAGAAAAACCTTTCACAAATGTTTATAGCAGCTGTATTGGAAATTGGCCCACACTGGAGACACTCCATATATCTTTCAGTGGATGAATGGATAAACAAACTGCATTAAATGCTCACAATGAAATGTTACTCGGCAGTAAAAAGGAACAAGCTATTGATATACATGACAATTTGTATGAATGTCAGACACATTATGCTAAGTGGAAAGAGCCAGTTTGAAAAGGTTATATACTGTATGGTTCTATTTATATGACATTTTTGAAAAGACAAAAGTACATTGACAGAACAGACTGTTGAGGGTTAGAGGTGGAAAGAGAGTATGATAGAACCCTATATGATGGAACTATTCAATGTCCTAATTGTGGTCATGGTTGGAGGAATCTATACATGTGATAACAGTTATAGAACTGTACATCCAGAGAAAGGTCAATTTTAGTATGTGATCATTTAAAATGTAAAAAATGAGAGTACAAAATTCTTGCCCTTGAGGAGTTCTCAGGTGCAATGAGGGACAGACACAAACACAGATAATCACAGTACAATGGGGTGCATGCAGTGATTGTGCCATCCTGACAGCAGAGTTATGAAGCATCGTGATGTGCCATATTGGCATACTATGACTCAGTCACAAGTGTACCCGAATGCTGCTGCACAAGGTCTGTGGTGGACTGAGACTCAGGCTCAAGCATTTTCCATGTGTACCAAGATGTGAAAAAATTTGGGAAGGCCTGGCTGGGGATATTATGAGGGCACAGGGGAAGAACACTTAGCCTGGTTGCCTGGGAGGAGATGGGTACCGGGAAAGGCTTCATAGGGGAGATAATACCTGCAGTGGAAATTAAGGGATAAGAGGGAGCTAGCTAGATCAAAAGGGCTTTTCCAGGAGAGTAGGAGAGCATTCCAAGCAAGCCATTCCTTGCCTGAGAAAGGTACGGAGAAGAGGAAGAGTGGGATGTGAGGTGGGAGCTCTAGGGTATTCAAAATTATAGGAATACAGAGTGAACAGATTTATAGATAACTTTGTATAATAATGTAGCATTTTGTTTTATGATAGTAGATTTTGGGCATATTTAGAGGTTAATGGGGATGAAGCAGCAGAGAGGGCAATTTGATTCAAGAGAGGAGGCTGGAGGGCTGAGATAATGAGAAGAGGTATAGGGTTTGATGTTAACTGTCAAGTGCTAGAGAACCCTCTTGTAACATGTGGAGCATTACTGGAAGACTGCCTTCTGGAGGATATTTTCATTCATTCATTTTCATTCAACATATCTTTATTGAGCACCCACCTGCATGCTAGGCACTATTTTAAGTCCTGGGGATTCAACAGCAAACAAAACAACATCCCAGCTTTTATGGAGCTGATATTTCAGAGGCTAAACGAGCTCAGCTTTGGACAGTGTTGGCGTGTAAAGGGCCTCTGAGGTAATAATACCTAGTAGACAGGAGCTGTAAAGAGCAGTCTGGGCTGAAAATATAAATCAGGACTCACTGGCACAAAGATAGAAATTAGAACCTGAGAAGTTGGTTAAATAGTGAATTTCTATACCTTAATAAAGCTGGGGAAAGTTCTAATTTTTTCACCAAAATTCTCAATGATTTGCTATCAGGATTTGTCCTTACGTGAGAGAAAGGAGCGGTGCATCTAGCGTACGCTGTAACTCAAGGATTCTCATCCATCCATATTCCTTTTTTATGACATCCTGCTAAAGGGCTCTCTAATCTTTCTAGAAGATAATTGCATCTTAAAATTTACAAATACTTTAGATATGCACAACATAATACTAATGTGTGGGTAGAGAGTGGGCAGAGGAGATGAAACAAAAAAAGAGTAGACCTAGTATCTGTTCTGAAAACACTCACAGTCTGCACAGAGAGAGAGACTCCGGACTCCTTGTAAACTTTCCTAGTACCTGAAAACAGCCATAAGCAAACAAGTGCAAATTCCTCACTGGCTAAGGGGACTGAATCTTCCAGGTAGAGTTCTAAAGTAATCGAGTACACTTCTAAAAGCAGTATGTTCTGAAATCGGTTATTGATGACCTGAATCCACAGTGGCTTGGAATACCATAGCAAGTTCTTGGGTTTCGCTTTGAACAATATAAATGGACACTGGTGTTTGAAGAGATTACTTTATTGAAGCAGTTTAGACCCAGCTGTGTTTTAGAGCTCTTGTGACTCAGGTACCTATTGATGTCATGGTGTTGACATGGCCTCAAGAACAAATCATTAAAATTTCAGCTGTTCTGATAACCTAAAAATAAACCAATAGATGCCCTTTCTCCATCCTAGGGTCTCATCTCCCCTGTGGTGGGCTTGAGAGAAGGTGGGAGTTAGAAGTGAGGAGGTAAAGAGTAGGTTCAGCATCTCCTGGCAGGCAAACCACCCATAACAGGGAGTCATGTGCTAACCACTGTCTTTGGCTCTTAAAGGCCATTCTCAGCTGAGTGACCACTCATTCTTGGAGCTAACATGGACATCTTGAATAGTCTATGTGCGTGCGTGCTCAGTCCCTCAGTCATGCCCAACTCTTTGCGACCCCATGGACTGTAGCCCACTCGGCTCCTCTGTCCATGGGATTTCCCAGGAAAGAATACTGGGGTGGGATGCCATTTCCTTGTCCAAGGGATCTTCCCAACCCAGGAATCAAACCTGTGTCTCCTGCCTCTCCTGCCTCGGCTGGTGGATTCTTTACCACTGAACACCTCATGTTAATTAATTTCACCTGTAAAATTACAGTGGCCCTACTTTGTTTATGTTCAACAGCAGATTATACTTACTCAGCTAAAAATTTAACTTGTTTCCTTTTCCATTTGATAATTAAAGGATATACATCTCTGATATTTGGAGGCTTCTTGAGCATACTCAATTTTATTGGTCACTGTTATGTTGGATACTAGGGGAAAGAGGAGGAATTTGTGTTCCTATTCTTAGCTCCACACTGCACAGAAAGTCTTCAAATAAAAGTTTCTAGCAGATCTTTTAATATATTATATTAGAATATATATATATTCTCTCTCTGTAGAATTCATTTCCAAATATTCACATTATAAATTTCCTTTGAATTGATGGTTTTAAGAGACAGTTGAGAAACCGTTAGATACTTAGTTCTAACAGACCTTAGATAATCTTTATTGCCTTTTTGTTATAAAATTAATGCATATTTATAAAAATTCAAAAAATAACAAATGAATAAAGTAGAAAGTGAAATTCACATAATTGTGGAGGGGTTAAGTATAGAATAAGGATCAGGGAAGTTTGTCCTATGCATGACTTGCTAACAGAATGCCAATCATACATTTTGAAGAGTCCCTTTCAACATGGGACCTGATTCAAAATTGCTGAGTCATAGGTGGCTCAGTGGTAAAGAATCCTCATGCCAGTACAGGAGACGTGGGTTCGATCCCTGGATCAGGAAGCTCCCTTGGAGAAGAAAATGGCAACCCACTCCAGTATTCTCGCCTGGGAAGTCCCATGGACAGAGGAGACTGGCAGGCTATAGTCCAGGAGATCACAAAGAGTTGGATGGCTTATTGACTAAACGATCACAACAAGTGTTCCTTTCGTCAATAGGACCCATAAAAATAGCTCCATCAAAATCATTGTGTTATTCCACTTCTGGGTATGCATCCAAAAGAACTGAAATCAGGATCTTGAAGAGATAGCTATACACTCATGTTTATGGCAAAATTATTCACAGCAACCAAAAGGTGGAAGCAAACCAAGTGTCCATCACAGATGAATGAATAAGCAAAATATAGTATATACATATGGCTCCCCTGGTGGCTCAGATGGTAAAGAATCTGCCTGCAATGCAGAAGACCCAGGTTCAATCCTTGGGTCAGGAAGATCCCCTAAAGAAGGGAATGGAAACCCACTCCAGTATTCTTGCCTGGGAAATCCCATGGACAGAGGAGCCTGGTGGGCTACAGTCCATGGGGTCTCAAAGTCTATACTTGCAATAGAATGTTATTCAGCCTTTAAAAGGAAGGAAATTCTGGTGAATGCTACAGTAAGGGTGAACCTTTCAGACATTATGCCAAGTGAAATAAGACAGACACAAAAAGATAAATACTCTTGTATGAGGTCCCTAGAGTAGTCAAATTCACAGAAACAGAAAGTATTGATAGAACAGTAGTTGCTGGGAGGGAGAGAGAGGTAAAATGGAGAGTTGTCCTTTTGTCTAACGCATATGGAGTTTCAGTTCTACAAGATGAAAAACTTCCAGAGGTTGTACAACAATGCAAATATACTTGACACTACTGAACTGTACACTAAATAATGATTATGATGGTAAATTTTATGTTACGTATATTTTACCATAATTTACAATTTTTTAATATTAAAAAAAAAGCTGTATGTCAACATGGCCTGCTTGAGTCTACACATCACCTATAAAATTCAAACTCTTCTAGTGCCCGGCAGACCTGAGATATTACTGTTGTCACATTCTTTGTCTTCCAGTGTCTGTGAAGCAGGGGGGCCTCAACAACAGACCCAGGAGATTCATAAACTCCTCCATACTTAATTCTGATTCTTATTTGTTTAAGCAGTTTTTTTTCTGAGGAGATTTGTTTAAGCATTTTTTCCTGAGGAAAAGGACATTACTTTCTTCAGTATCTCAAAGAGGTATACAGCTCCCTCCCCATTAGAAAAGGCTTAGAAGTTCTGCCCGATAGATTGTCTCTATTTAATAGACTTTATTAAATTAACTGTGCACAAAAGCTATTATGTCAAAGCTTTGAGTTGAATATATAGTCAAATAAAGCAAAATCTTATTAAGGCTCATTTGTGTGATTGATTATTCCATCTACGCTTTCAGTAGCTGGGATGAATTTATGGTTAAATACTTATGAAACCAGGGTGTCCCTCTGAGATGCCCAGATTAGAGAGTGCTTTACTCTGCAAAGATGCACCTGCTCTGAGGAATCATATTTGTCTTTTTCTCAGCTCTTCTGACACAAATCAAGAAAGTGAATCCAATAGTAATCAACAATTCAAGCCCCACCAATGCATACTCCCCATTCGTAATTTTCCTCAAAATGTACCCATATTTTCTGAAGATATTTTAAGATGACAATTAGGGAGTCTTCTACTGTCTCAATAAAGGGGATTTCTAGAAGGAAACAGCTGGGAAACACGTTGAAATTATAGAGAAGAGATCGATTTAGACAAATCATTTTTTTTTTTCTGGTTACAAAGCCCAGACAGACTCAGTGTTTTGAAAAGCAGAGATGTCAGAAGGTCTTTCCTGAGGCAATTCAACATGCACTTGAAGGACCCTTCTCTGACAAGGACTATGCTTTGCCTTTTCAAAGCCCACTCAGGTAAAGATGGTTATCCTGTATTATAGATAATGGCTGACAGGATTGAACAGAATCCTCCCAGGGGACTGAAGCTAATGGGTTGAAAGTTCTGTGTCTTTAATCTATTTGCCCCGAGAAATGCCATCTCTCCTTCCTAATACAGAACTCAAAACCCCAAAGTGGAGAATATAAACACACACACACACACACACACACACACACACACACACACACACAACACACAAAGCCAGCTCCAGTGATCACATCTTTGATTTTTTTATTATTTAACTTTTTGGCTTATTCTATTTCTCTATTTTTTAGTATTAATTTTGTAATCTGTTAGTCATATCTTTATAGCGAGTCTCTGACTCAGGATTTTGGTGCTAATGGCTCCCTTTCTCTGGAATGTTTTACCACTCACTGCTGCTGCTGCTGCTGCTAAGTCGCTTCAGTCGTGTCCGACTCTGTGTGACCCCATAGACGGCAGCCCACCAGGCTCCACTGTCCCTGGGATTCTCCAAGCAAGAACAATGGAGTGGGTTGCCATTTCCTTCTCCAATGCATGAAAGTGAAAAGTGAAAGTGAAGTCGCTCAGTCGTGTCCGACTCTTCACGACCCCATGGTCTGTAGCCCTCCAGGCTCCTCTGTCCATGGGATTTTCCAGGCAAGAGTACTGGAGTGGGTTGCCATTTCCTTCTCCATTACCACTCACATCTCTGCTCAAATGTCGCCTTTTCAGATACAAAATTTTCCTGAACACTTTACTTAAAAATTGTTCATGCTCACTGCTCTCCTCCTCTAAATGCAGCTTTAATTTTCTTCAGAGTATTTGCAGTCATTTAGCATTCCATAAATGTATTACTTTGTTATTGTCTGTTTTTCTCCGGCATGGTATAGGTACTCAACAAATAAATAACCCTTTAATTAGAGTTTAAATTATTGTAGCTTTTCCAATATTGGCCTTTTAGCTTCATTGTTAAATGGATAAATGAAAGAGTGTTTGAAGGATTTAACTATAAGAGGTTGAGAAAAAAAAAACCTGTATTTTCTTACTTCCTCTCTCCAAAGCTGTCTTTGAGAAAACGTACATGCATTGACATGTGTTCAGGTAGTAACTGTTGAGTGCTGACTATGTACCTGGCACTGATCTAGGTGCTAGTGGGAGAGTAACGTTATACCCTTACTAAGCTAGACTTTGTCTTTGTGAATACTTGAACACTCAGCTGTGATTTTGGGTTGGAGCTTTCGTCTAAAACAAGTACTATTCTGAGGTCTCATATTACCAGTATGTCAGGGTTCTGTTCTTTCCCCTTGGGTTTTCATGGGGAAAGAGGTAGCAAAATGATAACATAGATAAATGGAGTTTTGAGAGGATGCCTAAAAGATTAATTTCTTGTTCTAAAATACTAGATTGGTTGATTTATTATCCAGTATAGTTAAAATATGATTTTAAGTACATAATTTTCTTACAGAAAATACTTATAAAGAATTTTATTAAAATAAGTATAATTTTATTTTCCTTACATTTTATCCTTAAACACTGAACTCATTTTATTGTAATATTATTGAAAATTTTTAATTCTGAGGTTTCACATTGCCAATAGCAACCACTGAATAGAAAATACTTTTCAAAATGAAGTGTATTACTACTGGGATGTGGATGAGAGAGCTAAAGATGATCACTACATACATTGAATGTTTTATATTTATTTGTCCCAAGTCTATTTTGTATACACTTTTCACCTTTAAAGTTCTATATCATCATCTTTTCGCTTTCACACTATTCCATCCCAATTTTTACCTGTATTATATCTCTGAAATTCTACTATTGTATTTCTGTCACATGTATTCTATAATGCTCTTGAATTTCTACAATTTACTAATTTAGTGAAATTATACATGTCATATATCATAGGAAATAATAATTTCAAAGTTCTGTTTAACAATTTCAAAGGTCTATCCTTCTGGATAGACTGGTTGGATCTCCTTGCAGTCCAAGGGACTCTCAAGAGTCTTCTCCAACACCACAGTTCCAAAGCATCAATTTTTCTCTCTTTATACAGAGAATTGTCATTCTCTGTATAAAGGACTTTGAAAACTTTCTAGAATGCATTTGTCAATAGGACTGAGTTTTTCATTTTTGTATAGCAGATTTGAACACCATTACTCAATCTTTACATACCTCTTTTTACTCCATTTATCCAGGCCTAAGTTGTACTTCCTCTAGTAAATTGTTCTGTGATAACTCTAGAATACATTGACTGAACTCCTTCTAGGTGTCCATAGAATTTTATTGTTGATATTAAAATATTTTGATTCTCAAATTCAGGCTTCAGTTCAGTTCAGGCGCTCAGTCATGTCTGACTCTTTGTGACCCTATGGACTGCAGCACACAAGGCTTCCCTGTCCATCACCAACTCCCGGAGCTTACTCAAACTCACGTCCATTGAGTTGGTGATACCATCCAACCATCTCATCCTCTGTTGTCCCCTTCTCCTCCTGCCCTCAATCTTTCCCAGCATCAGGGTCTTCTCCAATGAGTCAGCTCTTCACATCAGGTGACCAAAGTATTGGAGTTTCAGCTTCAGTCCTTCCAGTTCATACTCAGGACTGATTTCCTTTCGGATAGATTGGTTGGATCTCCTTGCAGTCCAAGGGACTGTCAAGAGTCTTCACCAACACCACAGTTCCAAAGCATCAATTTTTCGGTGCTCAGCTTTCTTTATAGTCCAACTCTCACATCCATACCTGACTACTAGGAAAACCATAGCTTTGACTAGATGGACCTTTGTTAGCAAAGTATCGTCTCTGCTTTTTAATGTGCTATCTAGGTTGGTCATAGCTTTTCTTTCAAGGAGCAAATGTCTTTTAATTTCATGGTTGCAGTCACCATCTGCAGTGATTTTAGAGCCCCCCAAAATAAAGTCTGTCACTGTTTCCATCGTTTCCCCATCTATTTGCCATGAAGTGATGAGACCAGATGTCATGATCTTAGTTTTCTAAATGTTTAGTTTTAAGCCAACTTTTTCACTGTCCTCTTTCACTTTCATCAGGAGGCTCTTTAGTTCTTCTTCATTTTCTCCCATAAGGGTGGTGTCATCTGCATATCTGAGGTTATTGATATTTCTCCTGGCAATCTTGATTCCAGCTTGTGCTTCTTCCAGCCTGGCATTTCACATGATGTACTCTGCATATAAGTTAAATAAGCGGGGTGACAATATGCAGCCTTGACATACTCCTTTCCTGATTTGGAACCTGTCTGCTGTTCCATGGGACTCAAATTCAGGCTTAGTGTACTATTATTAATTGGTGCATGTTTTCTTTGTATCATACTACCATTCCCAAATATATTGCAAGTTTCTTGAAATTATGTCTCTAAATTCTCTCACAATAGCCCTGAGTAAGTACTTATTAAATTGAACTGAATATAGAAGAGAGATTTCTAAATGTAAAAGTCAACTCTTGGCATACATTGTGCTCTCCAGTTGGTAGGCATGTTCCTTTGTAGTTCTTCCAGCAGTTCTGGTTTTGAAGGTTGTATTATCTCCTATGGGAGTAAAACATGTATATCAACTGTCAATTGCTGTGTAACAAACCAACTCCAAAACATAATGGCTTTAAAAATAGATTTGTTATTTCTCATAATTCTGGGTTGGGCTCAGCAGGGTGGTTCATCTGCTGCATGAATTCTCAGCTGGGGTCACTTGTATAGTTGCATAAAGTTAGGTGGTCAACTGGGGCTAGAATGTTCAAGATAGGTATACTCCCATGTCTGGCCCCTCAGCTGCGGTACTTAGAGCTGGGGCAGGTGACCCTCCCCCTCTTCTCATACAGCAGTCTAGCCTGAGCTTTACATAGCATCTGGTTCCTAAGAAGGCAAAAAGGATAGGTGCTAAGCTTCCTCAGGGCAGAAACTGAAAGTCATGCAAGTTTATTTCTGCCACATTCTCCTGGTTTAGGCAAGTCCCAGAACCAGCCAGATTCAAGGGAAGGGGCTCCACCTCTCAATGGGAGGGGCAGCAGTCATACTGCTGAAGAGCAGGTAGTATGGGAGGAACTGTAGGTGGCCATTTTTCAGATAATCTATCACAGCATGATAGCATGAAAGAAATGTGACATCATCTAGATAAACTTTAAAAATTTCACATCTAAGAATGCTGAAGCATAGAAAAGTTAGATGGCTTACCCAGGGTACCACAGCTGTTTTCCTAGACCTTTGCTATACAAATTATAGTCCCTGGACCAGTAGCATGAACATCACTGGGAGCTTGTTAGGAATACAGATTCTCAGGCTTCCCCAAACCTACTAAGCCAGCATCTGTCTTTTCCCACAATCCTCAGGGGCTCTGAATGCACATTAAAGTTTACTGAGAAGTGCCGTTGCTGTTTTTATTTCCAAAATTGAGACAGAAAAGCTACCACCTACAAAAGAAGAATGTTTTACAGTCAGAGGCTTGACTCAGCATGGAAAAGGCCTTGTTTACTTAGTGCTTATTATGTTTTTTTTGAAAAGCACTGCCCTTAGATCTTTACAGTTAGTCTTGAATTTAATCCTTACAACAACCTTGAGGGGTAATTATTATAACTTCCATTTTACAAAAGAGGAAACTGATGCTCAAAGACCTGTACTTGTACCTAGTGGAGCAGAATTCAATCCTAGGGTTTTCTGATTCCAAACTCCATGCTCTTAATTATGGGACTGTATACATTGGCAACTGCCATATGGCAGCAGTGAAGGAGTCTAAATGTTTAGAGGAAGAGCCCGTTAGAGGGGAGCCATGGTGTGTGGCTGGCTTGGTGAGCTGCCACTTTTCTCCTGACGCCTCACACTCCCACCATGCCTGAAGCGAAGAGACTGGCATGGGTGTGTGACAGATGGTACGGCCCCGCTCTGCCATATGTGCACCTCGCCTCATTCCTGGGCACACAGCTGCCTGACACAGGCCTTGCCTGTTGGGCAGCTGCCTCTCGAGGTGTCTCCAAGAGCCATTGCTCAGAGAGTGCAGTCCAGCGTTTTCTCCACTTTCCCTTTCAGACACATCTTCCTGCCACTCCTCGGGTCTCCACCTGAAGCAGAGAGCCTGGTTTGGGCTCTGACAGGGAGCCAGTGCCAATCCTTGAGCTGCACATAACAGGTGGCATGTGAATGAAGTGCATCCAAAAGTGGGCGAACCAAGGCGAGGAGCAGGGAACAGCTCCTCCTGGAATCCCGCTTCTGGGAGAGCTCGGTGCCTGCCAGAGCTTCCTTCCACCAGCCGTGCGTGGGCTGGAAAGGCAATTTCCTCCTTGCTGTTCCCTTTCCAGGAATGAGAGAGGAAGGAATGAAAAATGAGGACCAAGTGCAAGCAAGGGCACTCCTCTTCCCAGACCCAGAAGCCATGGGAAGAGAGAGCAAAGAAAGAAGGCTACAGAATTCTTCCACATTGGAGTAAAGAGCAACATTCATATTTGCTTTGGTCCCATCAACACTTTATGCCACCACAGGATAGGTTAACAGTTGGCATCTAACCTTAGTTGTGCAGTATTAGCCGTGGTGCTATGATTACCCTCTCTGGATTCAAATTTATGTGCTGTCAGTTTCTTTGGGTAATTTACTAGAACTTGATAAGCCTCAGGGTTCTCATTTGAAAACTAAGATTAATAATTTTATCTGCTCATATGGTTGCTGTGAGGAATAAATGAAAAAATACATGTAAAGGGAGTACATAGGCCAAGAACTGGCAATTAATATGTTTTTGATAAATGCTATTTAGTAATGCTAAAGTTTTTGTTAGTGTAGAAACTTTGACTCATCCACTGTTGTAGCCCCAGCTCCCAAGACAGTTCCTGGCACATAGTAGTTACTTATTATTTGATAAATAAATGAATTATTGGATGAATGATTTACTGACCAAATACTATAATATAATATTCTGAGTGTTATTTCTGTGCTTGATCAGATGGCTCAATAGCTTTAGGTAGAGGGTTGAGCACTTCCATATGTGTGTATGTATGTGTGATTGTGTGTGTGTGTGTATGTGTGTGTGCGTGAGCACGCGCACCTATGAGAGTAGACAAAGATTTTTCAGATGCTGCTAAGTTGGTTGAAAATGATACTGCTTTTTTTTTTCAGATGCTAACTTTACCCCTTATCTGCTGCTCTCTTCCCCTTCTTTCCTTTCTTTTTCTTTTTATTTTCTGTTCTTATTTTGGCTTTGGCATTTAAATCCTGCCTCAGGGCCTATCTGAATAGATTGCTTTCATGCTCACAATAGAGCAGAAATGAATAACGTAGATGGAGACCCAAGGTCTTTGCCAACTGAAATAGTACAACCTTCGTGCTCTAAAGATAGTTTTTCAACAATGCGCTTGCTTTTGTTGTAATTCAAACTAAGCACCAGGACAGTCCTTCTCCAGCCCTCCTTGGGAGAATGAGCATCTGAGAGAGTGGGCTGTTGGAGGCCTGAAGGCTCTGATAGCCACCTGCTCCTTCATTCCTGCATGTGTTGGAAGGAAGACAGGATGAGCAAAAAGACACGTGTGCAGGAGGACACAACCAGAGGCACAAGAATCAGTACATAAAAATCTACTGTGCAGAGAATGGAGTTACTGTGCTCAGTAATTAAGTTCTGAGATGGTGAGACTGAGGGGACTTTCCATAGTTAAAGAAAGGGCCTAGAATAAAAGACTAGCCTTGCATTTCCTAGGGGTCTTCTGCTTTAGGTCAGAGATTGGGGAGCTCAACAAGGATCCTGGGCAGACATTGCTCTCTTGTCCCTCGGGTATCCTCTCTTTTCCTGAAGGGATGATTTTATAACAAGAACTGGGAACAGGGTACTTCCCTGGTAGTCCTGTGGTTTGGACTCTGTGCTTGCAGTGCATGGGGCATGAGTTCGATCCCTGCTCAGAGAACTGCAATCCTGTTTACCATGCAAAAAATAAAAGAAATGGGAATAGGATATGCTCTTTCAGAAATGAAGCTTGGGAAGACTCTCAGTCCTGGGGTTTGCTTCAGAATCAGTGACAGCTTTGTCACCGTACACATGTCTGGGCCTCAGGATTTTGATCAAAATTCCTGGAGAATCATTCAGGTTTGTTTATTATTTTATTAACTAACTCTTTTAATTTTAGAGTAATTTCAGATTTACAAGCATATTGCACAGATAGCCCAGAGAGCTTCCATGTAGCCCTCACCCATTTCCTCTCAGTGTTAACATCTTAGATCTCCGTGCTGCAATGATATTTCTATTAACCAAACTTCAGACTAAATTTAGAGTTCACCAGTTTTTCTACTACTCCTTCTTCTGTTCAAGGACCCCATTGAGATACCTCATGGCATTTAGTTGACATGTCTCCCCAGTCTTTTCTGTTCTGTGACAGTTTCTCTGTGTTTCCTTGTTTTCCATGACCTTGAGAGTCTTGAGGAATCCTGGCTAAGAGTGTATTTACTTTTTAAAAGTTTGGAGTTGACTGACTATCAAGAGCACTTTTGTTAGGAACTCCTTTCTATACAGGTGCTTGAGCTTGCATTTTATTTTGCATATATTTTCCCCCTGAGTTCTTTATTAAGCTTTCATACTGTCTGTCAAGAATCTATGACATCTTGATGACAAATAATCTATTTTTGGTTAGGAATGAAAATATGTTTTACCTAATATAAGTCAATGTAAAATTGAAATTGAGAGTTTCAGTTTCAAAATATCAAAATGTATTACATGCACAAGCAGTTTGGTATAAGAATCTTGGACTAAATAAACTTTTATGGCTTTGGTAAGGATAATTGTCACACGTTTTGAGTACTAACCATGAATGAGGTACTGTGCCTGATGAGTTGGGTGTGATAAGGCATTTAACTGTGCCATGGCTTTTTGGATGTGTCAACTTGGCTAGGCTCAACTACAGTCCAAGGAATGTGAACTCAAAGGACCAGAAGGATTCCCAGATAATTGTTTTGGACCAGATGATTCTTGCTCTTGCTTGGATAACAGACTAGAGGAGAGCATGGTTTCTTAACAGCAGCACTAACTGATATTTGTAACCAGACAATTCTTCTTTGTAGGGCTATCATATGCATAGTGGGATGTTTAGCAGCCTACATTAAATTCTATTAGCACCCCCGAGTTGTAACAACTAAAAATGTCTCCAGAAATTGCCAAATGTGCCCTGAGGGACAAAATCACCCCCAGCTGAGATCCACTGAAATAGATAGAAAGTTAGTACAGGGCTGTTGCACTCGGTTCCAAGATGAAATATTTCAAGCATAATGAAAACTGTTAGGGAGAAAGAATGAATGATAGATCCAGTCACTGCCCTGGGAGTACTTGGTCAAGGGGAAGAAGGAGAGGAGTACAGAGGGCCTTGGGTTCATCTGATGTAACAAGCCTGACCCTGTTAAAATCAACAAAAAGTTTTCTGAACTTCAAAATTGGGCAGTTTTAGGATAACAAAACGAGACTATCTGGCTGCTGGTGGTGACACTGCAGAGACCAGTGGATGGGCAGATAAACTGTTGCGGTGTGTAGGTTCATCTAACTTTAGGTTAAGATGGGGAACGTCTGCCTTTTGGTCTTCCATTAGTGCCTACCCAGGGACTGTGTGCCTTGTTGTTCTAGAAACCTCTCAACCATGTAATAGGGAGAGCTCCACCTCACATAGTCTGTTTCCTTCCTGCAGCTGGGTCAATGTTTATGGTTCTGAGAGGGTTGTGTAAGCATCTTGAGATTTTATAGCCATTTTAAAGTCACTTCACTGTTTATATTTCCACCTGAAATCCTTTCCAGTATTTTGTAATCCCCTGTAATCAAGCTACCCTCTGCTTTAGGTAAATATGTAAGAATTCAAAGATTCTTTCCTCTAAAGAAACTGTGTCTTATGGATGCTATTTGAGGTGATTCCTGCATTTCAGACTGTTATCCATTGAGTTCTGAATGATTTCCCCTGTAAATGCACAGACACCCTTCTTGAGCTCTTTAGGCTATCGTGGTTTAGATAATTCAATTAGCTTTCCTAAATCTTAGCGGTAGATGTATTTTTAAGAAGGAAATTCAAACTTGACTACATTAGTTGCTTTTTCCCAGAGTGTTCCTGCCTGATCTTTCTACCCTCTGGTGCCAAGCTGGTGTTTGCAAAGAAGCCAAGGTGATGTTAGGAGTCCTTACTTATTAGTTCATGTCAAGTGACCAGCGCAGTGAGCCCTGACACAACAGTCTGCATGTGACATGAGGATGGGGCTACTGAACTGTTCCCACAAAGACTACTTAACCAGGTGCTGCTGAAACTAGAAGGTGTCCTGGGGAGCTTGTTGAAATTGCAAATGCTAATTCAGTCGGTCTGGGGGAGGGCCTGGGATCCTGCATTTCTAGCAGATTCCCAGAGGATGCCAGCGCTGCTGGTCCCCAACAGAACACACTTTGGACAGTGAGGATTTAACTCTGTCCTTTTGTGGTTGGAAGCAGAAATCTGATTCTTCAGTGCTCAGCTTTCTTTATAGTCCAGCTCTGACATTCATACATGACTACTGGAAAAACCATAGCTTTGACTAGATGGACCTTCATTGTACTGTTCTCTATTTCTATATATGTGACAAATTCCAGAACACAAACTTTTTTTAAAAAGTGATTTTCTCTTCAGATTTTTTTGGTCACAGTGACAGCTTTTTCTTCATGTAGGCGATATTATCACCAAAGACTACTTTCATTCGGTTACTCAACATATGTTCATTGTGCCCTACACTGTGCTAGGTAATGGGGATTCATCAGTGAATGGAGCTGAGAAAATCCCTGCCTTCAGAGTGCTTGCATTCTGGTGCAGAAGACAGGCAGTAACTGGATAAGGTAATAAATAAGTAAATAGACTGTACAGTGTGTAAGATATAAGTGCCGTGGGAAAACTAGAAGAGGGTAAGGGGAGCAGAAGTGGGGGAAGGGTGTGAGGGACAGATGAGGGCTCACTGAGGAGTTGGGTGCTCAGGACAGGCCTTCCTGAGATGACATTTGTATCAAGTCCTGAAGGAAGTGAGGGACAGAGGACGCATATGTTGGGACAGAACATCCTAGGCAAAGAACAACTGGTGAGAAACCTCAACAAGAGCAGCCTGAGGCTCAAGCCAAAAGGAAGAGGACCTTGTGACTGAGTGTTCTATGGGGAAGAGGGAAGAAGGAAATAAGAGAGGAAATCAGTCAGTGAGGGTCCAGACCAGTCATTATAATGACTAACTTGCTCTCAGATGGAGGCCACCTGTGGGTTTTGAGCAGAGCATGGTTTGATCTGACTCTTGTGTTGAGAAGAGACTCTCAGAGCAAGGGCAGAAGTAAGGGGCTGGGGGCAGGCAGGTGACTCCACTAGCCTGGACTGTCTCCAGTACCTTCTCTCACGTGCTGTGTGTCATTGGCTCCATATCCTATTATTCACAGCCAAGGATACTCTCCTGTTTTCCAATCTCTCCCCCTCTCTCCAATATCCTTCCATTGGAAACACACTCCAGAGCCTGGCCACCTAAGTGTGGTCCCTAGATCGGCAGCATCGACTTCACCTAGAGGAGGAGCCTCAGACATGCCCCGTCACTAATCTGGGTGAGAGATTGTGAGGGTGTTGGACACAATGGCAGCTCTGGAGATAGGGAAAAGAAGTCAGACTCTAGAAGTCATCTGAAAGTAGAGCTAACAGGGTTTCCTGCCAGTTTTGTGTGGATTGTGAGAGTACCAGTGAGCAAAGGATGTCTCCAAGGTTAGAGTCTGAGTGAAGGGAAAAAATGGAGTTGCCTTTGAGATGAGAAGACTGCTTTGGTTGTCTGAGTAAGGGTTTAGAGGTAGTTTGACAAACCCTCCACCCTGTAATGAACATAACATCTATCTTTCCTAAAGACAGACTTATGTTTGTGCAACAGCTTCATACAGATGACAAAATGGCTTTTCCGTTGTACTGAGGAATGCAGGAAGTCTGAACTATAAATTTGTAGGACATGTCTGTGATGTAGCAGCTAACAGCATCATGCTGTACATTTCTCTCTGTGGCACTTTAATTGTTCATGCCAAAAATGCACCTGGGTGATAGAGAGTGTATTTGTTTCCTTTCAGGCTATGGGTGGTGACTGTAGCAAGAGGCATGTTGCAGAATAATTTGTTAGTGCAGAAGAAAATGGCTGAAGAGTTTATTGTGAACTAAAACCTGATATCAATCCTAATCTTATTTTCACTTGCTGTGACTTAGAAATGATGTTGACTTCCTTTGCAGCTGACACTTTGTGCTATCATCCTTCACTTTTATTTCTTTATTTTTGCTTTTGATTGTCACCCCCTTGACATCTTTCTCTCTCTTCTCATGAAAGCTAAGGTTTAAGGCTGAAATGATAGATAATATGTTAATAATTATTTTGTTGTTGTCACTGAGTTACCTGATAATACTTTTATTTTTAGGAGGAGTTTTGAACATGAGTACACATGCACTTAGATGGACTACTATGTGAAAGAATGTTTATGGGTCATTGTGTACTAAAAATAGAGAACACAATTCCAAATGGAAATATTCCTTCCTTTCCATCTCTCTGTTATTTGCTACCTGTATAGCATCATCCTTCCCTGAATCATTTTCTGCTATTACCATAGCCTCACAACAACACAAAAGTATTAGGTATTAAAAAATTATCCAAATACTTGGTCTTTGGAAAAATAGTCTGTTAGTGACTCAGGGGTCCAAAACACTGAACCATAGTCTTCAGGTCTGACGGGTGCCGAGTTCCTTGTTTATCTTTTGTTTTTTTATCCAATCATAAGAAATCCGATATAAAAGATATGATAACAACTTATTAAATTTCCTTTCAGTGACATTTTTTATTTAACTCTCACCCCAGAAAAACACAATTGGTAGGAATTTACTTTGTGTCCACTCGTACTTGGCATGGGAGATCATCTTGTTAAATGGAATTGAAATGGAAATGGTAGTGGCCTCTTACTTCTCTCTCACACCCACTATGAGGCAGGATTCTCTGAAGGAAAATGAGTGGCTGACTAAAGTTTAAAGGTAAGGGTCAGGAGACTGGAGGTTATTGCAAGAATCCAGGGAGTGAATAGGGAGGCTGGAGCCATTGGCCTGGTTGTGGATCTTATAGAAGATGGGTGGATTCTGGACATGATTTTAATATGGGGCTAACAGGAATTTATTTCAAGCATAACACCTATCCCCAAAATGGAAAATTTTTGCCTTTTGTTTTCTAAATTTTTGATTTAAAGATATTGCTAAAGCTGATTGAAGGAGAGTTGATGCAAATTAAAAACCACTCTAAATTCCTTCATCATTAAGTGAAACATTAGGCTATTGCAGGAATGGTGTCATTTATTTTGAAGTGGTCACACTTATCCCCTCTCTCTTTCTCTTTTACATGAGTAGATATAAATCATTATCATCTGGTTTAAACCATTGTCATTTTTTGCTTATTACAATATCTATTTTGATGAAAACCAGACAGGACTCTTCATCATAAAAGGTAGACTTCATAAAATGCTGTCTTATTCACTTAACTCACATCATTAAGAAGAGACTTTGCCACTAAGCTTGAGGCTAAGGAGAGTGTATGTCTCTTTCATCAAATCCTGTTGATCCTTGACCTTTTCAGATGAAGGGTAAGGGACAGTCTTAAAATACTGGCTGTAAGGAAGGCAAGAGTTGAATTTGGGTTTTAAATTTAGCATTCGATTTTGCCCTGCCAACATCAAGTCAAGTGGTTTCACACAATTAGCTGAAACCAATATTGAGCTTCCTGTCTTGGTCCTCGCTTTTAGCCTTCTCAGGAAGCAAGTTGGAATTGACTCTGCATCAGCCTTGACCTCCAACACTCATGGGAGGTCAGTACTCATCAGCACCTTTTAGGAATATCAACAGTGACCATACTAAGAAAGAATTGTTATTGATCCTTTGATTGCTGTTCTCCCTTTAATGTTAGGACTCTGAAATCTTGACCTTGTCCTTACAGCTTCTGAACTTTTATATTATGATTATGTTTAAAGATACACAGTATTATTGACACGTACAGAGTAAGTCTATTTTTGGTGATAATGGAAGTAGCTCTTCAAGTAACAAGACTGTGTTTTCTCCTCCTACTTTCTAAGCTAATGTATCCAAAATAGTGTTCCCCCGTTTCCCTTGCCACCAAGAACTCAATTTTACTTAGATGACAATATGTACTATACAAGATGAGTCTCAGAAAGTGGTCTAAACTGGTGGTCTAAATAAGTGCATGGTAATTCCCAAGGCAAGAAATGCTGACAGTGACGAAGTGGAAAGATAGAAATGATCCTGGGACCTTGATGATTTTGTTGATCTAAGGCAACAAGCTAGGAACTCCCTACCTTCTTTTATTGAGGTAATAAATTATATCTACTTTCACATGGTTAATAATTCTATTCCACAGTAAGAAGCCTTCCTTATTGATTGAGCTTTTGTCATGTTCTTCAGGCAAATCATCCATATACTCTACTTTGAGCTGGTTTTAAAGCCCCTACAGTAAAAGCAGTATAGAGGCCAAGGTTAACAGAATCATTCAAGTACTCTAGGAGACCCTGGAGTAATTATAGAAGCTTTGTGGTGCAGAATGCCAAACTGTGACACCATTTTGGGGCAAAGGGCTTCTCCATCCTTCTGAATGGACCCTAGCTCCATGCTGACACCTTAGAGAACAGCCAAAGAGAGACTCTTTGGCATAATTTTGGTGAAACCTGATAGGTACTGGCATCAGGGAGGCTTCTCCTAGAGACTCAATGGGTGGGGTACAGAGAGCAGGTTAGCAAGAGTGTGGAGCACAGGGTAGACAGCCGGGATGGACTGTAGCTGGCAGCCATTTCAGGGATACGTAGGAACTGAGAGCTACTGTGATGATAATAACAGGAGAGAGGGTTGGGGACTTCAGTGCAGCTGCTTCACAAATGAGTGCTATTGAGCATGAAGAAGAGGAGCAGTGCAGAGAAGAGAGGAAGGCTTTCCCAGGCTATGTCAGTTGCAAAGGTGGGCTCCTCCTCAAAAACCACTAAAGAAAGAAAAATCATGGCCCTTGGTCTTCTCAGTAGAAGCTGACAGTTGGGGGAAAGTGAGTTTCTCTAAACCACTCCCAGCCTCTTCTCTTATTTTTTGCCTCTTAGTTTGAAAGTTTTAGTGTAATCATGTTGGCCTCACATCTTTGTATTTAGCTCAGCCTTAGATGACTCAGGAGGTAAAGGATCTTCCTGCAATGCAAGAGACATGAGTTTGATCCCTGAGTTGGGAAGATCCCCTGGAATAGGAAATGGCAACCCACTCCAGTATTCTTGCCTGGAAAACTCCATGGACAGAGGAGCCTGGCGGGCTACAGTCCATGGGGTCAACAAAGAGTCGGACATGACTGAGCATGCAAGCAAGCAGCCTTAGAAGGTTACCCTTGGAAATGAAAACTCATGGTTAACACAGGACAAATTGTTTTCTCTTCCTGAGATCAAAAAGAAGATCAATTACCAGAAAGATGTTTTCCTCCTGCCTTACGTCGAAATGATTGACACAATGAACAGACAGTTTTAGTTTACTACTGCTCTGGTAGGTTAGATAGCAAATGACTTGTTGGGATAATAACATAAAAAATACAAAGGCTCAGATTCCTCCAAGGACAAAAATGCCACTTGACCGTTGAGTCCACTGGCCTGACAAGCTAATGAACTTATCTTGACCTATGAAGGAAAAAAGTTCTATGTATACATGATGACAAAACAAGATTTGGGACCCTGCCTGCAGATTTCTTTTGGTCAAACAGACAGTTTAAAAATACTCCATCAATCCTTGCAATATTTCTAGACATGGAAGCACTTTGTTGCTCAATCACAGCTGTAGGACATGACTCCAAGTTGCTGTTGTCTGATATTTATGGCAGAATAAATGAATGAGATTACACAAAAGAGGCTTCTTCTAGACAGTGGCAAAATGGGGAAGGGAATTTATGGATCACCAACTCTGTGATGCTGTGGCTTTATAACATATTATTTCCTTTAATTCTGAGGCCATTACCTTTACCCCATTTTAGAGATAAAGAAACTAATGCTTAGGAGATTAAGAATCTCACCTGTAAAGGGGGCCTGTAGCTTTTAAGTGGGCAAGTTGAGATTAATACCCATATCTGCCTCTAATGCCAGTGGTCCTTGTAGTTCTATACTTTTGTCTAGCCTGTGCTTTACAGTTTTACTAGGCCTACATATTTCAGAGAGAGCTGGTCATATGCAAATTCTTGAGGCCTGGCCCCAGAGATCCTAATTCTGTTGCCCTTTTGGAAGTATAGGCAGAAATTCCGATTTTCGTGGGCATCCCCTCCCACTGTGATGCTGACTGTCTGAAGCCAGTACTTGGAGGAGTACTAGTCTGGACCTGAGGTTCTCCATGCTGGCTGCACATTGAGTCACCTTGATTACAAAGTGCCAATATTTGGTGCCTCACCTCAGATTCTCTGGAGTGGAGCCCAGGCATCAGTATGTTAAAGTAAAGTCCTGCCCCTCTGGGTCATGATCATTTTGATGAGTTTGAGGGTTGTGAATCTCTGGTCTAGATGTTTCTGATCTCAGTTTCGGTAGGGAGTAACTACATGGTCACTAAACAGTCCTTGCTCCTTCATAAGGCATGGGACTGGGATGGTTAATTTTATGTGTCAGTTTGACTAGGCTAAAGGATAGCTGATAAAACATTATTTCAGACTGTGCCTGTGAGGGTGTTTCTGGAAGAGATTAGCCTGAATCAGTAGATTGGGTAAAGAAAGTGCGTCCTCACCACTGTGGGTGGGCATCATCCAATCTATCAAAGGCCCGAATAGAACAAAAGGCAGAAGAAGGGTGAATTATTGGCCTCCACAACCTCATGAAACAATTCCTGTATAAATTTTCTATTATCTCTGCATATCCTGTTGGTTGTGTTTCTCTGGAGAACCCTGACCAATACTGACCTTGACCTTCAAGAACTCTTTGAGTTACCTGAGTCTTAGAGGAAAACTAGTTGATATTGGATGTATTATTCATGGTTCAGTAAATATTCAAATAGATTGTTGCTTTCTGGAATTAAAAATTTTGATGTCATTTTTCCTTTGGCAAATCAGGAAAAACATAGTATTTGCAGGTTTCAAACTGATTGTGTTTCAGCACCTCCTGTAGAAGAAAGATCAAGAATTTCCCCAAAGCTGTGAAATAGAAGAAAGACAGCAGCTGAAGATGGTAGATTGAGTGAGTGAGCAGAGGGGTGGTGAGACCTGAGTTCAAGTTTCCTGTTTCACTGGGATTTCCAGCAAACACTGGGGAAAACAGATGTGGAGGAAAGAAAATGGAGGGGTTTGTAGATTTGATAATTATAATCGTTTTAACTACTGTAGGCAGTAAAACCTGCCAATACATCCCAGAATTCTAGTTCTGCTAGGATTCTGTGACTTGAAGAACATGGGTCTACAACTCTGTATTCTGTAAATATTTCCTGGATGAATCAGTTCCTCTAGATTTAGAGAAGGTTCATAAATGCAGGAAGTGAATTTGTCCTTTTTGTTTAAAAGATCAAAAAATCTAACTTGGTGAACTGATGATGTGTTGCATCTGAGCAGCATATTACATGGTGTCCTTCAATTATGATGTCATTTGAATAATAACTAGTTAAGAATAGGACTTTGGGGGAAAGTGTCGAGTGCTCTGAGTTAGTGGAATACCGCCTAGCCAGCTGTTTCAAACTTAAATGCCTCCAGAGGGCCAAGCAGGCTAACTAGACGGGAGTACTGAATAGACGTAAAGCAAAAAGGAATGGTGGGAACAATGAAACATTTGAGCTTGCAGGTCCTATCTGAAAGCATTCAGATAATACATTTCTTTAAAAAAAAACATTGTGTGGGTGAAATAAAATACATCCCAGGGCCACCACTTTGTAACCCCCAATTCAACAAAACCATTTAGTATCCTGTTGCCGGCTTATGTTATATACAGCTTTAAAGCCACAATCCTTGAATTATTGGAAAATTGTTTACAACTTTTAACAGTCACGTTCTTGCCATCTCTCTTCTCTCCCTGATAAAGAAAACAAAACTCAAAGCATGCAAACAACCCTGCCTGTTCTTTAAACTGTAGCTAACCATATGGGAAAGTTATTTCTATGGATATTATTATTCTCTGCGCATTGTGCTGAATGGGGGAGAAAAACTAACCTTTTTTTCATGTATACATTAAATAAGATGGTGAAGACAAAACATATGCTGCCTTTGTCACTTATATATTTTCACACTGATTTGTGAATAGTGTTCAGAAATTTAATTTAATGTTATTTCTTGATATGGATATCTGCCAAAGTTAAGCATAAATCTTCACGGAATATCTTGAGATATACATATATATATACACACACACAACATACAAAAAATAGAGAGCCTTCTAGCAATGCAAAACAAATAGCTTTCAGGATGTGCTTGTGTTTACTGCAGTTGACTTTTATTTCCTATTCCTTGGTGCCGTGTGCTGACCTTAAAAATGTTATTAGATATTGACCTGTAAATATAAAGAAGAATCGTCAGTAAGTGGAATTGTATTTCTGAACACAGAGGTCGGATTCTCTTCTAAGCTGCATGAGGTTGTTTTGTGAGCTCATGGTATCAAAAAGTAATAAAACAACTTTTTTGAGAAACATTTTCTATTAGAGTGGTTAACCAAATTTTCTAATAATAGGAATTGCGCAGCATATGCTGCAGAATGGAACTCAGCAAAATAATCTTGTCCCTCATTTGTAGGGGTAGAAAGGCTGCACTACATTTTTATGGTAGAAAAGGAAATAAGTCTATTTCAATCTAACTAGCCTTGAAGCTGGGTCCTAGGGGCATATGAACTAGCTGTAGTCTCTGCCCTTATACAGAGAGGAATATGGTACAGAGCCCTGTTGTCCAGTATGGTAGCCTCTAGTCACATATGGCTGTTTAAATTAATTAACTTAAAATCCAGTTCCTTAGTCACCCTGGTCACATTACAAGTGCTCAATACTCTGTGTGGTTAATGGTTACCATATTGGACAGTGGAGATATGCAATGTGTCCATCACCATAGAAAGTTCCATCGTACAGTGCTGGTATAGAAATTATGAACTCACCTCTGGACTCATTGACTGCATTTGAAACGAAGAAGAGTTCTTGAGATCACTGTGCCTCAGCTTTTCCCATTGTTAAATGGGTGATGATTATAGAGAGGGCTGCTGTGAGGATTAAATGAGTTTCATATAAAAAACTTTTATAAGTACCTGGCCCATTGAAACTGTATATTAGATACAGTGAGGGAATTCCTCATACAGTAGAGGTTCAACAGAACATTCTGAACACTCAGAAGAGAGAGCACATTAATTCTGCCACAGAGAGACTGAGGAAGCTTCGTGGATATGGTGACATTTAAGTTGGACCTAAAATGATGAATTTTAACAAATAAGGGAAGCGGATGTGAAGGAAGGACAAGTAGCCTGTGCAAATGCACGGAGGCATGAAATTATGTGGCATATCTGGGTAATAGCAAAATCGCCCCATTTTTCTGTGAAAAAGCTTAAAGGTAGAAGGTGAGGCTAGGAAGGCAGGTGAGGAAAGGCTGCAATGCCTCGCCTGGCACACCAAGGAGGCCAGATTGTATTTTATTTAAAAAGTAAGGAGTCAGCAAGCAGTTTTGACATGACCCTATCTAAGGTTTGGAACAATAACTATGGAGGTAGTGTGGAAGATGGATTAAAGTGGAGGGGTCCAGCAATCAGGAGGGAAAGTAGGGATGAGATCTTGAACTAAGTCTGTGATCTTGAATTAAGGCTGAGAAAGTATGGAGGTGGGAGAGAGAGGAGTGTTGACACATATTGGGGGTGAATCACACGTGGGGAGGTGGAAAGAGGGGATTCAAAGACAACTCCCTGAGCTTCTGACTTGGGTGAAGATGCTCTTTCTAAAACAGGGATTTCAGGACAAAGGTCAGGCATGTAGGAAGGCCTGTGAAGCCTTCCTTGACCTCTCCAGACAGTGCCGACAGCTCCTGTTTTGTGTTTTACCTTCTAGCTCTAGATGGCAGCAGCGGCCTTGTGCTATTCTGATTCTTCCTGCCATAGGCTGTGAGTTTTCTGAGGACAGAGCCAGGCAGTGTCTATACTATTCTATGCCTTCTTGTGGAACCTCCCAAGCCCTTTTTCTTGCCAACAGACACCCCCACCCACTTAAATGCCAGAACCTATGTTCCCTGCCTCCATTGCCACTAAGGCTTAGACATGGACATGTGATTCAATTCTGGCCAAAGTGACCTCAGGAAACTATTGGGCCTGGGGCTAGACAGAAACTTTCTTCCTTGACAGAGGAGCATATGGAAATGGGAGGCTTCTCTCTCCTTCCTGCTTTGAGACATAGTTCCATGGCAATGTAATAGTTAGAGCTGTGGCCACCCTTATTGTCACAGTGGGGCAAGTGTGAATAGATCATAGAAGCTGACACTGAATCCTGATATTGTTGAGGCTCTGGACCAAACATGGACTGCCCTTCTCCTCAGACTTCCCCTGACTCTATACATCCTCTTACTCTTGTCCCCTGAGAGGCAAACTTGTTCCCCAGTTGGGAACCGCTGCTCTAGGTAGATGCTGTGGTTATATGTCAAAATCTAAAGGGCAAATAATAGGAACTACGCAAATGTCTGTTATGAATCACTGATGAATACATAAGAATCCATCAAACAGGATTGAGTGGTGGGGAGGACAGGGCCCATGGAGCGTGGGAGGCTGTCCACAGGGGTCGGGGAGCTAGGTGACATAGGTGCTGCAGAGGTGTGATTGGTCTGGCTGGGATGTTTCAGAAAACTCTGAGGAACTCAGGGCCAACAGTGGGCACCAAGAAATCATGCTTGGCAGTTACCATTGGTGGGGTCCAGTGACAGTTCTTGCCTACTTGAAGAGTTGAATTTGAGGATAAGTGGCTGAGGAAAATGCTGCCCAAATCAGAATTCCACTACAAAAACTAATTTATGCTTCCACTTCAAGACTATTAATTGAAGCTGCCTCATAATATCCCATTCACTAGGTTTTAAAGCTAAACAGTGTAGAGCATCTTTAGAAAAAGTCCTCCACTCCTCCTCCTTGATCCTCTTCAGAGTGTCAGTTTATGTATGGTACAGAGCTCAGCATCTGTGACAGCGCTGTGTTATCTGCTGGGTAACTATTAATATTAAACTGGTCTGGAATTAGTACTGAATTACTGGAGGACAATATTGCCATGAAGAATAAGGAAATGGATATTTATTGGTGAGTAAATCTCTTTTTAGCCCTATAATTCCTGAATTAAAAACAACACAGCTGGCATCCTTTTATGAAGCGTTACACAAACACACCAAACTCTCCTCCCTTCCACCATCTAAATTCCTTATATAATTTCCACACCCTGCTCATTTTGTTTCTAATAAAAATAGAAAAATTTTCTTCCGGACCATTGAGATTCTACATTGCTAAGACCAGGGGAAAAATAAGGGAGGGAAAAAAAGCCAAGTATGTTTTCAGCTTCTGCAGTAACTGCAGGTTTTAATCAAAATTGATGATTAACACTAACATCTTTATTTAAATGCCAGCTTTGTTAGGACAAGGAAACTCCAGGCCGCTACACAGTGGCCCTGTTAACCAAATGCAGTGAACCTGTCTTCTTGCCTGCAGGTTGCCTCCATCAGCCTCCATTATTCCTTCCCCATCTCCACTCTCTACAGTCCCCATACAATTAGTCACAATATCTCTATACAGTAATCTGTCCTGTTAAGATGAGTTTTGATTTAAAATAATGATTTAGGCAGCAAAGGAAAATGTCTCTTTTGATAACACTGATACATGCTAAGCTTTAACTTCCCCTCAGGATGAATTTCCTCAGTTCCTAAGAAGTATGTAGGAAGAAAACAAAATAACATTTAATGAAAACATACTCTGTACTTGGATTTTTCTGTCCTTTACTTCTCACAGCAACCCTGGGACACAGTTATCAGTGTTATTTGACATAAACAGACAAAGTAAAACTCAAAGAGTTAATGAAATTTGCACAAGGCTACAGACACACAGATGGAAAGAAAAGAAAGCCAATGATTTCTTGGGAAATTTTAGTGGAAAAGCCTAGAAATGGAATATACCGTTCTATTTTCATTTCTTTGATGAGAATTAATCTCATGGTCCAAACTTAAATGCAAGGGAGGCTTAGAAACAGTTTTCCAGAATGCCCAGGAAAAGGAAATATTGGTGTGCATTTTGTCCCCGCTCTGCGTGAGCACCTATACTCCAGTGATGTGTCCCCATAAGAAGAGAAGAACTCATGTACACAGAGAAAGCCTTGTGAGGATAGAGACAGAGATTGGAGTGACACAACCACAAGCTAAGGGATGACTGGAGCCACCAGAAACTAGAAGACGCAAGGATTCTTCTAGAATCCTTGCCCCTTTGAAGAGTGCACAGTCCTGCAGACACCTCAATTTCAGACTTCTGGCTTCCAAAACTGTGAGAGACTAAATTTCTATTGTTTTTAGGCCATGAAGTTTATATATAGGTAATTTATTATGACAACCACAGGAAACTAATACACGAAGATGTGGAGAGTCTGTTCTGTGTCTTCCTGAGGAGTTTGGACATCATCCTGGGAGCAGGGAATGGGCACAAGAAGCATTATTGATAATCTTTAAGATGGAACTCTACTAACACAATATTGTAAATCAACTGTACATCAATAAAAAAAGAAAAGGCAATGCTCATGGCTTGGAAAGGTATCAGTTACTGTAAGTCTGTTTGTGCTTGGGAGAAGGGGTGATGAAGAGCTGTGTGTGAGCCTGAGGTACAGTGGAGCTGGAGCTGTGCATCTGTCTCTAGAGACACTCGCTGTGCCTTGGCTCTGAAGTCCTGTAGTCTCTTCTCAAGCAGTGACTTAATTCACCACCCTCTTAGGGGATGTCTAACGGGCTGCCTTTATGTAGCTCCAGAATAGCCAGTTCATTACTAGAGGAAGGGGAATACATCCTTTTCAGTGAGTCCCTTCTGTAAAGGGCAGAAAGTTTGTAACCCTCTGCTCACACATTGCCTCCTCTGGAAGACTGACCTCAGAAATACTCTGAGTGCAGCATCTGTGTGGGAGTGTCTCATTGGTGAGCCCCCAGATTCCATTGAGGGTTATTTCATTATTTATTACTGTATAACCAACCATCCCAAAATGTAAGGGCTGAAAATAACAGTCCTTTTATTCTCTCTCATAGTTCCGTAGGTTGACTGGGCTCATCTGTGCAGCTCTTCTGCTGGCCTTTCTTGGGGTTTCTCACAGTTGTGGTCAGATAACGCTGGGTCTAGAGTCATCTGGAGGCTCACCTGGGACTCTGGGGTGGCCAGGCTTCTCTCCTTCCCCACGTTGTCTCAGTACCTCTCCCCTCCACTTGGCTTCTCCACGTGTTCTCTCCAGAAAGAGAATGGGACTTCTTGCATGGTGACTTGGGAGTCCTAAACGTGAGAGTTCTAAGAGAGAGAAAACAGAAACTGTGAGTACTCTTAAAAGGCAAGTCTGAAATTAGAACAGCTTGACTTTTGCTGCATTCTTAGTTAAAGCAGTCACAGTAAACCAGATTCAAGAGAAAATGAGAAATGGAGAAATAACCTCCATTTCTTGATGAGAGAAGACCAAGAATTGGTAGCCATATTTAATCTGTCTCAAGGCTATTTTTTTAAAAAGTTGCACTTTTGTCATTTTACTTAAGCAAAACAAATGGGAGAAGAGGAGGCACAAGGTAACTAACTATTCAGTGAATATTTGATTAATAGATTTATGACTACATGAATGCACACATGCAAACAGTCACCTATGTTTCAGAATTCTCAAACTTTAAAAAGATTTGATCATAGCAAGGACATTGTAATGAAATTGACCAGAAATATTGTTTAAGTATTACATTAGAAAAAAAACAAAAGCTTCTTGTCCTGGTGTATGTGTGTGTGTGTGTATGCACATGTGTGTGTGTGCGTGTGCACATGCACATGCGTGCTCAGTTGCTCAGTTGTGTCTGACTCTTTTTGACCACATGGATCTTGTCCTGTTAAGAGTATGATAATCAGCATGAAGTAGTGTTATTAACTAAATCATGTTGTTAATTGCAAGGTGGCTATATATACCACAATCCTGAGCCCAGGGAAAACACTGTGTTTGCCCCTTGCCATTAGGTGGGAGACTTGTTATAAAGGGATATTAATGACGTTTCGTTAAGTTCCTCTTTGAAAAATGAATTCTAATCTAGCAGATAAAACTACTATAGGCATGAATTAAGAAAGATGAAGTATTCACTGAAAAACTTTATGGAATTAAAAAGCTTTTAAATCAATACATTTTCATCTTTACTGAGTAATTCTGTATTCACAATCACATTATTTCCATAGCTTAACTTTTTCTAACCTTTACCTTTCTCTCTTTCCTGTGATAAGAATCCCAAAAGTCATAAGTTTTCTACTTTCAGATATCATGATTGCTTTAACTTTATGAATTAAATACTGCCAGTTATATTAATGATTCAGGCAGCATGCAAACAGTTTATCAGCAACATTATAAATCAGTTGTACTTCAATAAAGTTTTTTAATTGGTAAAAATACTTTTTAAAGTATATCAAAATGCTGGGGGAATATTAATAACTTTTTGGGAAAATGTTATTCAAATTGAGAGATTGGTCAACTGTTCAAATGATTATGTCATTTTAAAGAAGAAATCTCCAGCTATATAATGGGCAATGAAATTCTTCGACATTCACTACTTTGAGTAGAGTGTCTCAAACCAGGTTCCAGATATTAAATACCCAAAGCAAGTATTATTCTCCTCTCTGAGCAAATGGAGGTCTCCTGAGGACCGGAGGATAATACAAGAAACATTCAAAAATGCCTTGAACTTGGCACACATTTTCCTGGGTACCTTCATCCAGCCTACTCTTTGCTCATATCCTCCTCTCCCTGAAACTCACATCTTTGGCAGGACTAGCCCCTGATTCCATTCACAGGCCTGCTTAAATTCTGCCTGTAGCACCAATTACCTTTCCTGACTACCCTTGCTAAAATATCATCCCCATTATTCTAAGTTTCTTTCTGATGTATACATTGAATGATTGGTTTCCTCTTTATAATTTGTCTCTCTCCACTGAGTGCAGGGGCATTGCTGTCCACTGCCACCATATAGTGCCTGGCATATGTCAGCTGCTCAGTGAATATCTATGTATTATTCATAAGACCAAATCCCCAAATGCCAGCACAGGGGTTGAGGGCTTAGACACTCCAAATTCAGGTACACATTTCCACAAAAGAGAAAGACAAATGCTGCCAGTGTAAGTCCTAGATTCTAACATGGAGACATCTGCCCCAATTGTGGAAAAGACTGCCAGTTTCAGTTTGGCCTCATTATTCATGGATCATAAAAAAGAATTGTTTCTTCCTCTTGGAAGATGGCTTGTCAGCAATATTTATTGTTTTGTACTAACCATCCCCTTGCAATGCTCCTCATGAAGATGGGCTTACTGCCTTTCATAGCAGTCCCCTCTCTTCCATTGGCTGTTCTCCTTTTTTGTATTTAAGCTATGAGCTAATCTCAGCAACCTCAAATGATTCGTTGGAAATGTCTTTCATTTGGATCATTGAAAGTTTTCCAGATGTGTGGAGTTGCAGTAAACCAGGAAAAAGTCAGCAGAAAATCAAACATTATATTTTATTGCTGCAAAATGATTTTCAATTCTTCCTACACCCAAATCACTGCCCAGAAATTCCAGAGAATCAAAACCCTTACTGTTTCTCAGTACCTCCGCCATCAATTCTATTTCAGAAGCTAGTTGTACCCACCTACTCTCAATTGGGGAGAATAACTGTGTGCATTTGTAGGACTGAAACTGAGGTTCCAAAATATTTGGTGACATTATTGAAGTTTTGTTTCTTTAGGGATGATCAATATAATGCTAGAATAAATGTAGCATCAAATTACTTTATTTCAGTGGCAGAACTTCTAATTATGATTCAGTTGATCAGTCTGGTGCTAAGCATGCAATAACCTTGCCCTTTTGTTTATGTTTGCCTCTGTGCTAATTTTCTTTTTAAATTAAACTCTTCAGAAGAAAGCTTAAGGTGTGGAATTTTTATTTCAGTTAAGTAGTACTGGCTTATTCATGGCATATACCCAGCTCTCCTGGCCCATTGCCAGTCATACTTAAAGGGGGATGAGCTTATCAAGATGGTTTGACAATGCCAGGCAACCAGTCTGCTGTCTGATAATCTTAATTTCAAAGAATTTCAACCAAGAGGTGTGGATTTAGTCTACTGTGCTGGTAAGATGAAAAGAACCCTGCATGCTGACTGGGTCACTGCATTGGGTACTCAGACTTGAAATTGCAGGGATTTTGTCTGTTTGCTTGCCTTACTTGAGTCTACCTAACTTTTAAAATAGGAAAGTGTGCTTGAGTTCACACTTAAGTGTGGTTCTGCCAACCTGCATGGCAGTTAATCTAAAACAGAAACAGGAAGTTTGGAGCTAGAAGGAACATCTTGACATTCAGCATCTCCAAGCGCAATACCGGTACAGAATTTGTTGAGAAATGGAGAGCATCTCTCTGGCTGCTTGGAATGGTAGTCTCTAAACTATAGCTCTACCCTCTCCCCACCCCCAGGAAAGTCTCCATGGTAAGAGTGGTTTACTTAACTCATGAGGGAGACTGACTTTCATTATAAATGTAAAGAGAAAGTTTGAGAAAGTACTGTGTTCTTGACAAACATAATTGGGTAGTATGTAGTATTTTGAGACTGTAACTTGATGAAGGAAGACTTTGTCTTTTCTAAAACAATTATTTGTTTGTAATTATTTACAAATCTGCAAGCTTATAAACTCTTTGAAGTTATGAACCATGACTATCTCTTCCACTACTGTATCCCCAACCTAAGACAGACAAGTTACTTGCAATGTGATTGGTCTTTTCTTGTGAATGCTGAAGGTCAGGTTCATCCATATATACAAGTTTGCCAGTAAACTTTGGCCCTTTGTGACACTGAATTTCTAGCAGTACAATAAAGTAGTGTTGAATTTTTTTACAGTACATTCAGAAGGTTTTAGGAGATGATTATTATGTGCAATGCCATATGTTTACCTGTAGGCTATTCTGGTATTTGCTAGTAACCGCATTCCCCACAGCCCCGAACACTTGGTGAAATATAGAAACATTCTGCCCGTCCTTCCCCACAGTTAGCCATATGCTACCTCAGATCCATAGGTAATTCTTACACATCATCCCTTCCTGAGAAGGAAAAACAGCTTACATATATGAGAAGCATGGATGGTGTTTCATTTGCTTAAGAAACATTTCAGCCTCAAGTATTCAAAATCTTAAAGAGAGCAGTACATTTGTTGAAAAGAATCTAGTGTTCAAAGTTTGAAGAAATCCAGTCAACTTCAAGCAAGCTTCTAGATTTATCCCCTAGTTTAGAGGACTTAGGCAAGGGAGATTGAAGGCATGGCAGTTACTTTTAGCACTTATTATGGAGGGATATCTTTATCACTCTGTAGGTTGAGAAGGCTTTTCTCCTGTGCTGAGTACTTCAGGTCTTCTTCCTTCCTAAGGCCATGCATGTGAGGCCAACAGGAGCCCTGTTAAACATCAATCCCCAATAGTCAGTTGTGACCAGAGGCTTCCAGCAAGGACATGTGTGGTGAAGAAATGAGGAAAACACACCACCCAGATGCATATGAATGCTAAACCTATGGAGGTGAACAAAGGCTAAACGTTATTGCAAATTGGCTTCTGGTTTTGATGCATATAAAGTAGCAAGGTAAAAGCTACTACTGATTCTTCCCAGTGTAAATGCATCTTTGAAAAGTTGTACTGTAGTGGAAATTTATGCTACGTTTTGCATTTTAATAGTAACTTTGCTTCAGACTCTTACCCTGTGGAAATTTTCTGGATGATTATGTTGATTTGTAGTTGCAAGATGCATTTTAAAATATATCATTACCTAAATAATCAGTTCAGTTCAGTTGCTCAGTCATGTCAGAATCTTTGTGAACTCATGGACTACAGCACGCCAGGCCTCCCTGTCCATCACCAACTCCCGGAGCTTACTCAAACTCATGTCCATCAAGTCAGTGATGCCACCAACCATCTCATTCTCTGTTGTCCCCTTCTCCTCCTGCCTTCAATCTTTCCCAACATCAAGGTCTTTTCCAGTGAGTCAGTTCTTTGCATCAGGTGGCCAAAGGATTAGAGATTCAGCTTCAGCATCAGTCCTTCCAATGAATATTCAGGACTGATTTCCTTTAGGATGGACTGGTTGGATCTCCTTGCAGTCCAAGGGACTCTCAAGAGTCTTCTCCAACACCACAGTTCAAAACATCCATTCTTCGGTGCTCAGCTTTCTTTATGGTCCAACTCTCACATCCATACATGACTACTGGAAAAACCATAGCTTTGACTAGATGGACGTTTGTTGGCAAAGTAATGTCTCTGCTTTTTAATATGCTGTCTAGGTTGGTCATAACTTTTCTTCCAAGGAGCAAGCGTCTTTTAATTTTATGGCTGCAGCCACCATCTGCAGTGATTTTGGAGCTCCCCAAAATAAAGTCTGTCACTGTTTCCATCGTTTCCCCATCTATTTGCCATGAAGTGATGGGACTGGATGCCATGATCTTAGTTTTCTGAATAGTATTTAATTTAAAAAGCGTTAACTACAAATTAAGGCACAAAAGAAGCAAAGTAGAATTCTGACTATAGTAGAATTAAGGTAAAATAGTAAAATCCTACCTCATAAAATCTACTGGAAATGAGAAAATGGAAGCTCCCCCCAAACATAGTGAGGTTTATTATCCATTTAGGACCAGATTTTTGTGTCTAACAAAGGGGTGTTAAGGATTAGGTTATCTTCAATAATCCTGGTCTCTTATTTTTAAAGTGAGTAAAAGGAAGTCACATAGGATCCATTTTTTTATTGTGGCAAAATTTGTAAATAATGACATTTTAATTCACCAATTTAACCATTTTAAAGTGCATAATTCAGGGGCATGTAGTATATCCCATCAGACTGAGCTAGTTCCAGAATGTTTTCACCACCCCCAAGGAAATCCCCATATCCGCTGAGCAGTCCCTTCCTCTTTCCCCCTCCTCCCAGCTCCTGCAACCAAGTATCAAACTTCAGCAGCCAGTAAAATATGCTTTGTCTTCGGATTTATGGATTCTGAACATTTCATATAAATGGATCAACTTTTTAACAGGAAAATCTAAGCCAGCAATCATCATTCTTTGATAAGTACGCTAAAAGTGAATGGTTAGATTTTGCAATCTGGGACCTTTCCTTCTGCCAAAAATGAAGGACCAGCTGGAGAATCTTGATAATTGAGCAGAAAGTGATGCTAGAATACCTAGGTACTGTGGATGAAACTCTAGAATTTCAGGTGAATTCCTGTGTCACAAAACCAGAAATCTGAGCAGAATTCCATACTGGAGTCTCAAATCATTACAGTGACCTGAATATGGTACATGAAATTACCAATGGTGAGCTGAGAAGCCAGCTTTCTTCATATCTCTTACCCTCCCTTCCTTATTTTCTTTTTCAAACAAGTGTCATTCAGCACATAGCATGGTCAACACTATGGAAACAGTGATGTACAAAGCAAGCATTATCTCTGCCCTCACAGAGTCTACACTTGTGTGGAGAGACACAATAAAAGAAATAGCTACACTGTGCTCTAAGTATTATGAAGGAAGAGAAAACCATAATACGAGTGTGAATAATTGAAGTAGGAAGCTCCTTTAGACCAAGTGTTCAAGAGTTGCCTCTTTGAGGATGTCATATTCAAGCTAGGAGTTGAAAGATACAAAGGAGGCAACTGTGTGAAAGTGATGTACAAGAGTTCCAGGTTTAAAAAAATTGCCATGTGCAGTAGCCCCATGGCAAGAAGGATCATAACACATTCTATGAAGAAAAGATCAGAAACTTAATGAGTGAGGTGAGCCTGGAGAAGTAGCCAAGGGGCCAGTTGTGCAGGGCTTCGTAGCCCATGGTACAGAATTTATTATGAAAGCAATGGTGAGTCATTGGGCAGTACCAAGTAGGAGATTGACTTGATGCAATATTTTTCACTTGTTGCTGTGAGAAGATATGATTAAGGGGGAAAGAGTAGAGTTATGAGGGTGATGAAAACTTCTGAGAGCAAGATAGTGGTGGCCGGACAGGGTGGAGGTATATCTATTTATACACTAATCAACTCTGGAGTCCTACAACTGTGCCAGGCAAGATGGAATGAGCACGGGTGTTCATATTCTTGTCATATTTTGTCCATGTAATATTCCCCTAGGGGACTTGGAAAAAAAGAAAGTACAAATCAGAAATAAGGTTGGTAATTTGCTGTAGCTTAATAAATATTTATTGAATGTCTCTCTGTGCCAAGCAGATGGCACCATTTTCCTTTCAAACTTTGAAGGCATTGCTTCCATGTATGTCTTTCAGGAGCCGGTACTGCTGTTGGGAAGACCAAAGCTGTTCTGATTCTTCATCTCTTGATTTGACCTGGTTTTTCTCTCTGGAAGTTGGAGGGATCTTTTCTGTTCTGCTCTTTGATGTTGACAGGCCTTTGTTTGGGTCTCTGGTCATCCATTTTGCTGGGCACTCACTGGGCAAATTCATTCTCAACATTCATTCTCTTCAGTACCTGATATTTTAAAAATAATTTCATCAATGATTTCCTGTCTCCCATTTTCTTTTTATTTTCTAGATATCTTATTATATTCAGATACCAAACTACTAGACTGGTCCTTTATATTTTCCCCCTGGTTTTGGAACATTTAATCTTATCTTCTGACCCATTCATTGAGCTGTTTTTAATTTCTATGAACCTCCTTCCCCTTTTGTATTTAATCTCTGGATGTCCCTTTTGTACAGGATCTGGGAAACTGGAAATCTAATTGCTTCTTAAACATACTTTTAACCAACCATCTTTTTTTTTTATAACTTCACCTTCTCACCAACTCCCTGAGGTACTTGATACTGCCAGTTCCTGACCCTCTGGAGTAATGTATGACGGGGATCAGCAAGCTTCTCGAAAGGGGCAGATAGTATCATAGGCTTTGTGGACCGTATAACTGCTCAACTATAAAATCACAGCTGCTCACAACTGCTCAGCTCTGCTGATGTATCATGAAAGCAGCCATAGACAATAGTGAAAGAAATGGGCATATCTGTGTTTCAGTCAAACTTGATTTACTGACCCCTGGTCTGTGATATACATTGAGCTGCATTGTGGCTTTTCCCACTGTCAAGTTAGGATGGAGTGTCTTTTGGTCTGCTAAATTTCTGATTTCTTACCCATCTGCTTTCCAGCTTCCAGAATTTTGTTGCTGTTGTTTGTTCCCTGTTCAGTTCTTGCTGTTTTGAAATTAGTTGTTTTAAATAGTTTTTACAGTGCTTTTATTGGAGTTTCAGGAGTGAATGTAAATAAATATTGCAATATCTTGTTTCTACCAACACCTTTACCTGAACATGGCAGTTAAGCATTAATAAAGGGTAGTATTAGGGGTTTCCATTTCTATAAGTTGACCCAGACATTGTAGGCCATTTAAATGATTTTACTTGTTTCACCCTTTTGCAGGGCTCATTTGGGGCTTATAATCATTGTTTTCCTTTCTTGCCATACAAATTTTACTCTCCTTTCAGCTTTTATCAAGAAATCTATTTCCAGCAGTTGGTGGGATGTTAGCGTTTGTAATTTTGCACAAAATTAATAGGACATAGACTTTAGGCCATGCATTTGTAATTTTGTACAAAATTAATAGAACATAGATTTTAGGCAGTATGAGGCTAACTTGCAAATGGCAGGTGAGAAAAACAGCTCTCCCAGGGAGAGGCCAGGAGCAGCAGAATATGCTCAGATAATCCAGAGGCTGCTGCTTCCATGACCACCCACCAGGGATAGAACTGAGGCCACCAAGAGCAGTTGCTAGTCCTTGTACCCTGAACCTTGAGCCATGGTGGCAAATAGGACAGAAAGCCACTATCTGAACCAACACCTCCCAATAAGCTGAGAGCAGCACCACATATGTCCACAAACCACAATTATGCTCCAAAACTCCCTCCCTTCCTCTCTTAGAGCAAGACACAAAAGCTTTCTGTGCTGTTGCTGAGGAAAGAGAGCTAAAAAACAAATACACTGTTTTTTCCAACTAGAGGATGCTGATTTCCTGTTTCAGGAAATGCCATCATAGCAGCAGTTTTCTAATGGGACTGTACCTTGGTATCACCTGGGGAGCTTTGCAGAATTCTGATGCCCAGGCCTCATCCCAGATTATTTATACTCAAGAAATAAGTAGCAGATCTGGAAGTCCACCTCCAGGGTTCAAGGTCATGACCACACTCCCACTACATTTAATTTTGCAAATAGACACCGTCTTTATGGAAAAGAATCAAATTATAACAAAATAAATATAAAACTGAGCAAAAATAGAAATTTGACCACAGCACATGTCTACTATCCTTTACATCTGAAATGCCCAAAGCTTGAAAAACAGAGACTTTTGTAAGTTTGGCCCCCAAAGTCATTTGTGTACGAGGCCTGAACTGAACCAATGTGAGGTCATACATCATCTCTTTTTACAACCACCCCCCAGTGTAAATATTCACAGTTTTTATGGCACAAATATTGGGTTTTCTTACTCCTTGCTGTGGCAGACTCTGCTACATAATATATGATATGGAAATCCAAAGGACTTTGTAACAGAAATTTCCTGTTCTTCACTCTTTGGGCACATTGTGAGGCTGGCACTTTGCTTCCCCTTGGAAGTTAGGTTTGACCATATGACTTGATTTGGCCAAAGAAAAGTGAGCAGATGTAATCTATGTCACTTCCGAGTCAAAGTTTTAGTAGACAATTTGCAATTAGCTTTCATTCTTTCCCTCTACAACTCTGACCAGCAATGCTCCTGACAGTCTCTGTTCTGACCTGAAGAGATGGAGAGCAGAACCCCCATGAACTTACATTTTGAAGATATTCATTACTGGAGTATAATCTAGTCTATCCTGACAAATATAGTGGTATAAGTACCACCTTACCTTTCTAAAATCTGAAAACTTCTAAATTCTGAAACAAATCTGGCACCAAGGGTTTCAGATAAGATATTGTGGATCTTTACTTAAAGATTTGAAGTTGTGTGCTTTCCCCAAGAAAATCTGAACTGTGTCAATGCTTTGACTCCGGCAGTTTCCTGAAATGAGCAGACTAGCATCTGGGCAATGTCCTCTGGACTGAGCTCTTGGAAGCCAGAGATTGTCTTGGTAGCCTCAATGCCTGATATGAAGTGAACACTTGGTAATTAGGCACTGAAAAAAATTAATGGCACAAAGACAGATAATACCTGGAGCTTGAGGCTCTGAGAGAGAGAGAGCAAAAGAGGAAGATATGTGGTGAAGGCAAAAGTTATCTACTTCATCTAGTTCATGGTTTTTCCTTGTTCAAATAATGAGCTGGAGGCAGAGCAAATCTTGTTTGAAAGGACTGTATACTGGCTATAAGTTAACGCTCATGGGTGGATGTCAACATTAATTGAGGTAATTTGAACAAGTAAGGCTCTTAGCACAGAATAAGTTTATAGCTGTTGTTTTAGTTGCTAAGTTGTGTCAAACTCTTTACAACCCCATGGACTTGTAGCCCCTCGGGCTCCTCTGTCCACGGGATTTCCCAGGCATGAATACTGGAATGGGTTGTCATTTCTTCTACAGAGGATCTTCCTCACCCAGGGACTGAACTCTTATCTCTTGCATTGGTGGGCGAATTCTTTACCACTGAGCCACCAGGGAAGTCCTGTTTTATAGTTAACCTGTAGTAAATGTAACTATTATTAATATTAATTAGAAATACATTGGGAGTTAAAATAGATAGCCAACAAGGACCTACTGTATAGTGGTAAATAAATAAATAAATCCAATTCGTTAAAAAAATAGCAATCCCCCTGAAACTGTATTGGAGAGGGGAAATTGGCTAATAATTGTGCCTTTCAAATTGTACTTTACTCTTCAGTGGATTCTGAAGCACCTCTTTAATACCTCTAGGGTGGATTATCTCTCAGCCCTGGAGAGGGGAAGGGGCAGCTATGTGGCTAGGGCCTGAACCATCAATGCCCATTCCAACCTCAAAAGCTCTGCTTTGCAGCCATCATGGGTTAGCTTGCACATAGGACTTTGATTGAAGAAAGTCCTATAGATAAAAATAACCTTGAAGATCATTAAATAAGATGTTTATATATATGTGTGTGTGTATAAACTGAATCACTTTGCTGCACACTAGAAACTAAGACATTGTTGTAAATCAACTATACTTCAATGAAAATAAAATAAAATAATAAAAGATGTATTTCAGAGAGACCTTCAGCAGCTAGTGTTGAAAACCAAGGCTTTTTGGTAAATTTTGTTTTAAAATAAATGAATTAACAAATTATTTGTGGTGTCCTGGTATTCTGGCTAATTAAGGTTTTAATGTAGCATTTTGACATACCATTTAAAAAAATATTTGATGTCTAGCAATCATGAGCATTTGAATCCTTACAACATTTTCCCTGTGTTCTCAAAAAACAAATAATAGTCTTGAAAATGTATAAAGTTAATCATATAAGAGCCCTGCTAAGCTAGAATTTAATGAGATATTACTTAAAGTTCCTAGAATTTCCTCCTTGGCTTGTGAATTAGTTCTCTGAGGAGCTATCAGTGTTCCACTTTAAGGTATAGTTAGAGGCTTTGAGAAGAGGCTGTTGGAGATTCTCTTTTTGAGGTCTCATTAATATGATAAATGTGATATCATTGAGTAACAAAAGCCCAGTCTGGCTTTTGAATTGTGTGGGCTGTGAGGTGTATGTGTGTGTATGTACAGATGGCTGTCCTCTCATGCACTGATTGATCCGTGAAGTCTCATAAGAAGATGCTTTCCCTACTCATCCTGCGTCACTGTTGGTACTTCAGGGATTCCTGTTCTTGGGAGCCCTTATGGGAAAAACAAAAAAGAAACTGGAAACTCGCAGAGTATTTGTTCAGAGGGGAAGAGTTGGGGCAAGGGGCAGCTTCCAACACCTAATCCAAATTAGAGCCTTGCAGGGAGATGGCAAGTTTCCAAAGAAGAGATCAGATAATGTTAACATTTCTAGAATGAACTCTGTAAACATGTGTACATATATGGTGGTAAAGGCTAGCTTTGGGGGGGAGACAGAATTTTTCCCTTTTCCTCTTTTCTCATATCCAAAATGTGTCTTATTTCCAGGACTCTTAAGTGAGAACAATATTATTATAAGTTTACTTGGGGTCAAGGATAGGCTCAGTGAGGACTGTGGTTGGCCTTGGACCATGATCACTCTGTGAAAAAAGATGGAGATATAATTCACATACCATGAAATTCACCCTTTTAAAGTGCCCAGTTCAGTGGTGCCTAATATGTTCACAAGATCGAGTCTTGGGCACCAAGCCTCATATGCCTAGTGAGTGAATCAGTCCTGCTTTCATGAATAGTCCAGCCACTGGTCAGTGTTTCAGGGGGACCCAGGGCCTGTGGGAGCCTATTGCCCTAAGGGGAGCTATAAGAGAATAACAGGATGCAGACTCCTTCCTCATCAGGCTAAGCTTGGTGCTTTTATTTCTTGAAGTTACAAAATCGACACTTCTTGGTACATCAGGATGGGAGCATTAAATCACAGCTGGAGCATACAAGGGAAGTCATGTTTATCAGGGTAACACCTCCTCAAATTTATCGCAGATGCTGCAGTTTGCATCCCAGGGGAGCAAAACCTAATCTGCCTTCCCCAGAGCCCAATTTTAATCTTTGAAAGGCAGTGGGAACTGGCAGCAGTCCAACCAATGCCTCCTTTCTCCTCCCATTGCAGGAAGTAGATGCTTGAGATTGAAGCCGTTACTCAAAGCTCAAAAAAGTGTATTTGAAAGGCCTTGGTGTTTTGCATTTCTTCCTGTCCTGGAGATTCTAGAAGGGGAAAAGCTAACCCTGAGGATGTATTTGCAGCCATCACCCTACCCACTTTCATACAGCATCTCCCTTGTCACCAACACCTCTCTTGTGGATGGCTGCCCTGGCCAAAGGGGTTGGAACTTCCTGCCTGAGGATGGCCAAATAATGAATAGAGTCAAGGTGGGGACCATCAGCAGCATCAGTATTGCCCTGAAATTTATCAGGAATGCAAAATTTCAGGCTCCACCAAAATCAGAAACTGAGAGTGATGCCCAGCAAGCAGTGTTTTAACAAACCCTGCAGGAGATTCTTTCTGCACATTTAAATTTGAAATGCAGTGAGAAGACCAAGATCAGGTGGGGTTCGGAGTGCAAGACATAACGAGATGGCTCTGAGAGCTGGTGCAAAACCAATAAAAAGAAATCAGGTGACACGAATCCAAACCTCTGAAGCTTGCATATATGTGGCCATAAATAGGCACCCACTGTACCATTTTCATTTAGGCTAAAAGTGAATGAGATTTCCTCTCTCCTACCTGCCTCTGTTAGTTTATCATTTGTGTTAATATCCTTCTTCCTTCAAGAAGCACTTTATTGTTAACTTCATTGCAAATAGATAAGAAATAAAAAAATAGTGTAGAGGATATTAGTGGATAATAGTGGAGAGGATAATAGTGGAGGGAACTTTTTTGGATCCTGGAATTTAGGAGTCAAAGATTCTTAACCATGGTACTGTTTAAAACTTTTACCCAAATTTCTCTTGTCAAATAAAAACGAAATCCAGATTTAGGTAAGGAAAGACCTTTATTCAGAAGGATTATTGTAATAAGTGGAGGGGACCACTGTGTTAGGGAAAGAAAACTTAACAGTAGAGAGAACAATCTGACTATAAGATCTCAAAGGCCAGGGAGAAAATAGTTTTCTTATATAAGAACAGGTAAATAAGGCTAGAAAGAACCCAAATATTGCAGAGAGGGATGAACAAGTGGTGTGTTCCAACAGTTGAGGAGGAAATGTCTTTCTCTGGGGTCAGCTGATTTTCTTGAAGGGTCAAGAGGGCTTGGCATTCCAATGCTGTTGGCAGGCATTTTGTCCAGACCAGTCAGTGGTAAAACCAGTCCAGCTAATCATTTATGGCAATGAAAGGAAATGTGGAGGGTCGTGTCTAGCATTGTCCTAGGTAAATGCACAAGTCTTATGGAAGTCATATGGGGAAGCCATATTAAGTAAGCCATTCCCTGGAAAACAAAACGATGGAGACATTTCTTAACCTTTCCTGTATTCCAAGCCCCTTTGGCTCAGATAAAGTCTAATGTTGTCACTGTATGTGACTGGAACATTTTAAAACACAAGCCTCTTAGCATTTATTTAATAAAAAGATTCTCTTTAATACAAAACACACTTGTTGACTTTTGTTCAGTTAACTGATGTGTTTTATAATTAAAGAGATTTTGCTTTTTTGGGTGAATGCTGAATTTTTCTTTTAAGAGAAGAATCAGTAACCAAACTTAGCATTAAACACATGCAAATATATAGCATAGATTTTAAAAAAATACTTTGAGGATAGATAGAATTGAGTAAATTATTTAAAGCTAGATGGAAGAGTTGCAACTGAAAAAGATATTACATAATTTTTCCCGTGTCAGTGAATCTGGTGTACACCAATATGTGATTTTGGTGAACAAAGAAATGCTGGGAAGTCATTAATTACAGTAAAGAGAGAACATTGTGGCTAAGAGGGTGTTCGCAGGTTGTCCCATTATCACCTCCTAAAAATAATCATCATGGCTGAAGTGCTTTTTTTTAATATGAAAAGCTTAATAATTTAAATTAAGAAAAACAACTAAGAGCAGGGGAATCTTTCAGTGGAGGTGAGGGAGGAAAAAAGGTTAATATTTTTAACACCATATTTTTCAGTGCTGTGGTCCACTATGATTATCAGCTGACTACAGCTTCTATAAAACAATGCAGATCCTTTTTAATATTATCCTGGAGTCTTGACATAGTGTTCTACAATTTGCACTGTTATTTGCTATCATTCTATCTTTCATTATGAGATCATGAATTGCTTGTAGGAACTGCTGATTTCCATTGAGAATTTGTTCTTAACCTTGCTTGTGTCCTTGGCAGCGTTTTAACAGAGTAGGAACCCCTGGTGGCTCAGACGGTAAAGAATATGCCCACAATGTGGGAGACCCAGGTTCAATCCCTGGGTTGGGAAGGTCCCCTGGAGAAGGAAATGACAACTCATTCTGATATTCTTGCCTGGGAAATTCCGTGGACAGAGGAGCCTGAGGGGCTACAGTCCATAGACTCCCAAAAGAGTTGGACATGACAGTGACTAACACTTTCACTTTTTTCTTTCACAGGAAAGTCTTATCACCAAGGAGGAGTCTACAGCTCCTCCCAAACAACCGCAGTGACAGCAGTAACAAGAAAACCATGTATTAACAATCAGCCAGAGTCTGTCTTAGGCAGTGATAAAGTTAATTCTTATATTGGGCCCCACAAAATGGAGGCTGTTCACATGGCCCGATCCCCATCACAAATCTAAACCTAAGTCAGCCTGCATTTACATGCCTCATGGTCACAGAAACCTCATACCAATCACAGACCTCCAACTCAGCTTTAACTAGTTTACCTTACTAGCAGTTTATATATTTTGTTTCACAGATGCAAAATTGAATTTTCCAAAAGGATAGTCTCAGTCTTATCACTACACTACAGGAAACGTCTAAAACACATGGCAAAGAAAGATGTCCCCTTTTGAGCCTAGATTTCTGAAGGACAAATAAGGGGTCATTGTGGGGGTGAAGGTATTCCTAACCTATTTAGTGGATATTGTTTCACTCCACTTTGCCAAGTTGCAAAATCAACTCTGACAGAGGTAGGCAGTATGGCAATGTTACAGGGTTCAGGATGTGCATGCATGCTAAGTCACTTCAGTTATGTCCAACTCTTTGTGACCCTTTGGACTGTAGCCCACCAGGCTTTTCTGTCGATGAGATTTCCCAGGCAAGGATATTGGAGTGGGTTGCCAAGCCCTCCTCCAGGGGATCTTCCCAACCCAGAGACTGAACCCATGCCTCCTGTGTCTCCTGCATTGGCAGGTGGGTTCTTTACCACTAGCACCATCTGGGAAGCCCACAGGGTTCAGGATACTCTACCTCAAACTATGATACCTCGGCATATTGAATATTATAAGCTGAAGAAATTTGAGAAATGGCAGGAGCAGGAAGGCCTCTGCCCTTCCCCTGAGTCAGGTCATAAGACCCTCAAGTGAGAAGTGCCCCCCACCCCCATACCCGAGGAGAGGAGCATTCTTTTCTCTGCAAGTGGAGCGATGCTGGAGGAAATCTGAAGGAACAGTCCTTGCTCATTTTCCTCCAGTTTACCACCCTTAGCTCATACCCTTTGTCCTGGCTCATTTCCACAACTTTGCATTCTTCATCAGACCTAGTATGAAAACAGTTCGGTAACTATTTCTGAAACTAAGCAGGACCCCATGGGGCCCTCCTGAATACAAAGGGTTTTCTGTGTCCCCCATTTCTTGTTTATTGGACTAAGGTTTCAACCTCCTAGACCTTCTCTGAGTTCCAAAGGGCAGATTCAAACAGTTACTAATTCGAGAAGTGAGAGGATGCAGAAAGAAACAATAGTGCAGCCAGTAGCACCTGGCCTGGTTCTGGTTCCTTCTCAGGTATGTGCATAACAATTTGATACATATCTGTGAGTTCTTCTACAGGAGTGCAGGCCTCCCACCAAGGTGGAGGATGGTAACTTCAGGCTGAACACAAGTAAGCGCACCTCAAACCTGTTGGAACCAGAAGACTGATAGTTGAGATTTCAGGAACACCACTCTTTTACCTCCTCACCAACCGGAGGAGGGTTACACACCCTGCAGCCCTCCCTTGAGATTTTGCCTATGAAACGTTCTTCCCTGAAACCCATCAAAGAGAGTCAGGTCTTTGAGCATGAGCCACCTGTTCTCCTTGGGTGACCCTTGCAATAAATCTTTCTGTGCACCACACTCCATTTTGGTTTGTTTGGGCTCTCTGTGTTGGGCACTGGAACTTAGGTTTGACAACACTTCTTCATGTCTTTATTTCCTTATGAAGGCTCCCAGGTCACATAAAACATAAATGTGAGTGCTTTTCTCTTGTTAATCTGTCTTTTGTTATGGTGGCCTCAGCTGAGAACCTAGAAGAGTAGAAGGAAAAGATACGTTTCTTCCCATGCAATGGCTCATGCCCTCTGAAAGATGTGCTCTATTCTTACTGCCCATCATGTGCTTGATCGCTGGCATGTCCATAAATCTTCCACTCTCCCCAGCTCTATGCATGCATTGAACTCATTGCCCAGTTCTACTCCATGTCTAAGCGTTCCATTTCCCCCAGTGAGACTGGAGGCTACCTCCACTATATATTCTATTTATTGCTTTCCAAAAGATGGTATTGTAATAAATTCAATTAAAAATGTACATGAGCTTCGAAGAGAGGAGGACTGCTTTAGAGACATTAGCTACTCAAAAATCATGTAAAGCCATTACATTAGAAGATGCTGAATATAGTAATAAGAGCTCATTTTACTGTTAGTAGAGTTAGATTGACCCTTAGTGGAATTCATGGGTGCTGTGGTCCCATGATACATGTATGGACACTTTGAATTAGTCTCTAGTGTGACCTAGCTTTTCCTTGCTTGTGGACAGTTTCCTCTTTTATCACTGTGCTTTCTTTTGTGTAGAAAACTCTTTGAAATATTCTTCTGTACCAGTTTTAAATAGCATCTTTGTTCTCCTTTTCATCTTTGGCCTTTCAGAAAATATACTTAGAATATTTCAAGAACATTAGAAATTTTTTTCATGTTAAAGTTAGAGAACTGAGGTTGAATTGTTGCCAAAGAAAGCAAGCTGGCTACTAACATATGTTCTAGTATCTGGCTGGTCCTTAGGTTTGGAGTTTCAGAAATGAGGCTCATGTGGTATTCAGAGTCAATCAGCCTTATGTGTAGCCTAATCATACTCACAAGAGAATGGTTTATCGTCAGTCAGAATTTATTTGTTCACACTAAGAAATCCAGTTTGTAAGAAGACAAGAACGCCTGTTGTATTGCATTTTCTCCCTTACAGAAAAGCTGTGATTGTCGGCAGACCAGAGAACTAGAGCAACAAAAAGGTAAATGAACTCACTGGCTGGTGTCATCTCCCTCTAGATCTCTTGACTATTAACAACTTCCTTCATAGAACCTGTTAAAGGATAATTTGAAACAAAAGGTAAAATCATGATTCATACAAATATAAACTGAACATGTAAAATATTTTATGTAACTCATTAATTAAATGAGGGTCCCAGAAAGATGTGACAGCCAATTCAAAGTAGCATTAGTGAGAACTACTGATACGTATGGAGTAAAGAAATTTTGAAGCGAATTTGCAAATGGACACAAAGCTGGCTTATTTTCGAGGGATGTGGTTGAGGGAGTCAACTGCCACCAGACAATTTATTTGCATGTCCATAAGCAAGAATTATTTTACATTGCTGTCATCTACAATTTACTGTTGTAAAATAGCTCAAAGAAAATGATAGGCTAGAATCAGATAACCCAGAAGGTTGTGTTCTTTTCAGTTCATAGTTTTCCCATTGGAGATACCCAGTAATCTTTTTTGCTTTTTTCAGATTTTCTTGTAAACTTGTCTGACATCTTCTTTTGATGGACAGTCATCATCTTGAAGATCAGTTGTAGAACTGATTTCTCCCAGCCTTTATGATGCAGCAGAAGGGAAATATCAAGCTTCTTATATATGGGCTGGATAATTTCATATGCTAACAAGTGGCATTCCTTCCCTTCATATTACTTCATACTCCAGAATAATTTTATTATGGGTATTTTAATCAGAAATAAGACTCATCAATTCACTATAACTCACCTCAGTGTCCAAAAAGATATTATATCTGCTTATTTATTGCAATTCACATGCTACCAAAGGTGTTGTCATTTACCACATGCTCTTCCCATTGTTTGATTCTGTAAGTATTTCCATTCCTTCAGGAGTCCCTGGGCTGTCTGGCAGGATAAGTCCAGCAAAAGCATCCTCTCATTTCATCATTGTTGTTGGGAATAGAAATTAGTATTCTTGTGCTGGCTGTACATGGTTTTGTCTGTTGCTTTCCACTCTCTCAGTATCTTAAATTAAAAATAAAATCAAACAATACGTGAATATAAAAGAAAATAGCGTTAGCTGTTTTCACCCCAGTATGGAACTTGAATAGTACCTTGATTTGATTGTTATTTAGAATCAAACTCCATATGTTCCATAGTCTTGCAATGCAAGTTCTTTCCTCACTAACAAGGGTAAAATAATAGTTTTCTTATATCTTGTCAATGAAAAACTTAACTAGTCACTCTAAGAAAAGAAATGGAAAATTTAATTCAGGTCAAATTGAGGATTGCAACCTGGAAACCACATTGCAGAAAGCTCTGAGAACTGTTCCACTTATTAGGAGTCAAAGCACAGATATATGTTTTTGAGACAGGGCTGTATATTAATGATGAATTATTGACAGTTTACACAGTCTAACAGGTCATGGGTCATCATGGGCCCTTATAAGATCAAGAAAAAAGATAAACTTTTAAGGAGTTGTCTTGTTGGTGCTAGGAGAATGTTGCCCTTTATGTCTGAGCAGGTGTTTCTGCTGATGGGAAGGTTTGGTAGATGCCTAATGCAGATACACAGTGCACAGTAGAGGCGAGTGAGGGGGCCAAAGGGCAGAGATATTTTTTTATGTTTAAAGTTGTCGACTGAAAAACTGCACAACCTAAAAGTGGAGTTTTATGTTTTGTTTGGTGGACTTTCTGAGGACACAGATATCTCTGAGGAAAGAGGTAAGAGGAGGAGGATTTATAGGAGTTTTGCAACAAAGACCAGGTAGTCAGAAAGTCAAAAGATTATTGTTAATGAAAGAAAACCAAATATCTCAAGGTAATGAATTTAGTGCTTTTCTTTGTATGGGGAGATGCAGGAGTCTGGGCTCACTGAAATCATTCCTTTGATATGCACTTTATCTAGGGTCAGTATCTTGTTCTTTCTCCTCCTGATTCCCCTTAGGCTGCACCATTGGGGGTGACTACAGTGGCTGAGGGCTTGGCAGCCAGCAGCCCATTTTTCTCCTACTGAGTCCCCTCAGGGCTCACTGTGTGGGAGGCCAAAGAAGCTTGATGGCTACAGCATCCTTTGTTTACTGATAAAGCAGGCAACATTTTTCATTCACAAATTTTTCTTGCATTAAAATATGAAATTTATTTCACAGTCTCTCACAATATTGTCATACTTCCTCAACTCTATATTTTATATTTAGTGACTCAATCAGGGGGTATCTTTTAAGTGCTGTGCTTGAAAATCCATCTAAGATACAAATCCTGCCCAAAAGAGACTTAAATTGAGTGAAAACATACAAAGTTGGAAGGAAAGAAGGTTTTATACAAAGAATAGAATGAATGAAACCTTTCTATGCCATGGACACATTTGCATCTAATCATAATAATGCTATTTTAGCATTTTCTCAATTGACCATGGCAATGGGTTGAAAAGATAGCATGGATATGTAAAAATACTTTGTGATTTCAAAATGCTTAAACCAAGACTTAATTTTTCATGAATCTATTATTTTCTAAAGCAACTAAGTCAAATTTGCTTTTTTCTCTTTTTTCTTTCCAGTAATGCCAAGTGACAATCCTTTCATTCACACAGACTCTTGCTTTGATCCATAATCCTGCTGAATGCTTCATCCTTTATGTCTCTACTTTCATTTATTTTTAAGAAACTAATTTATATGAATACAGCTGATTTTTTTTCAAGTTCAGTTCAGGTTGCTCAGTTGTGTCCGACTCTTTGCGACCCCATGAATCACAGCATGCCAGGCGTCCCTGTCCATCACCTACTCCCGGAGTTTACCCAAACCCATGTCCATCGAGTCGGTGATGCCATCCAACCATATTATCCTCTGTGGTCCCCTTCTCCTCCTGTCCTCAATCATTCCCAGCATCAGGGACTTTTCCAATGAGTCAACTCTTTGCATGAGGTGGCCAAAGTATTGGAGTTTCAGCTTCAACATCAGTCCTTCCAATGAACACCCAGGACTGATCTCCTTTAGGATGGACTGGTTGGATCTCCTTGCAGTCCAAGGGACTCTCAAGAGTCTTCTCCAACACCACAGTTCAAAAGCATCAATTCTTTGGCACTCAGCTTTCTTTATAGTCCAACTCTCACATCCATACATGACCACTGGAAAAACCATAGCCTTGACTAGACGGACCTTTGTTGGCAAAGTAGTCTCTGCTTTTTAATATGCTATCTAGGTTGGTCATAACTTTCCTTCCAAGGAGCAAGCATCTTTTAATTTCATGGCTGCAATCACCATCAGCAGTGATTTTGGAGCCCAAAAAAATAAAGTCTGACACTGTTTCCACTGTTTCCCCATCCATTTCCCATGAAGTGATGGGACCAGATAGAAAACAGATGGGGAAACAGTGGAAACAGTGTCAGACTTTATTTTCTGAGGCTCCAAAATCACTGATGATGGTGATTGCAGCCATGAAATTAAAAGAGGCTTACTCCTTGGAAGGAAGGTTATGACCAAACTAGATAGCATAGTTAAAAGCAGAGACATTACTTTGCTAACAAAGGTCTGTCTAGTCAAGGCTATGGTTTTTCCAGTGGTCCTGTATGGATGTGAAAGTTGGATGGTGAAGAAAGCTGAGCCCCAAAGAATTGATGCTTTTGAGCTGTGGTGTTGGAGAAGACTCTTGAGAGTCCCTTGGACTGAAAGGAGATCCAGCCAGTCCATCCTAAAGGAGATCAATCCTGGGTGTTCATTGGAAGGTCTGATGTTGAAGCTGAAACTCCAATACTTTGGCCACCTCATGCGAAGGGTTGACTCATTGGAAAAGACCCTAATGCTGGGTAGGATTGGGGGCGGGAGGAAAAGGGGGCGACAGAGGATGAGATGGTTGGATGGCATCACCGACTCGATGGACATGGGTTTGGGTAGACTCCAGGAGTTGGTGATGGACAGAGAGGCCTGGCGTGCTGCAATTCATGGGGTCGCAAAGAGTCGGACACGACTGAGCGACTGAACTGAACTGAACTGATGAACACCTACAAGACCTTATAGAACTAACACCCGGAAAAGTTGTCCTTTTTATTTTAGGGGACTGGAATGCAAAAGTAGGAAGTCAAGAGATACCTGGAGTGATAGGCAAATTTGGCCTTGGAGTACAGAATGAAGCAGGGCAAAGGCTAATAGAGTTTTGCCAAGAGAACTCTCTGGTCCTAGCAAACACCCTCTTCCAACAACACAAGAGAAGACTCTACACATGGACGTCACCAGATGGTCAATACCGAAATCAGATTGATTATATTCTTTGCAGCGAAAGATGGAAAAGCTCTATATAGTCAGCAAAAAAAAAAAAAAAGATTTGGAGCAGACTGTGGCTCAGATCGTGAACACCTTAAGCCAAATTTCAGACTTAAATTGAAGAAAGTAAGGAAAACCATTAGATCATTCAGGTATGACCTAAATCAAATCCCTTACGATTATACAGTGGGAGTGACAAATTGATTCAGGGGATTAGATCTGACAGACAGAGTGCGTGAAGAACTATGGACAGAGGCTCATGACATTGTACAGGAAGGAATGATCAAGACCATCCCCAAGCAAAAGAAATGTAAAAAGGCAAAATAGTTGTCTGGGGAAGCCTTACAAATAGCTGTGAAAAGAAGAGAAGTGAAAAGCAAAGGAGAAAACGAAAGATATATCCATTTGAATGCAGAGTTACAAAGAATAGCAAGGAGACGTAAGAAAGCCTTCCTCACTGATCAGTGCAAAGAAATAGAAGAAAACAATAGAATGGGAAAGACTAGAGGTCTCTTCAAGAAAATTAGAGATACCAACTAAACTTTTCATGCAAAGATGGGCTCAATAAAGGGCAGAAATGATATGGACCTAACAGAAGCAGAAGATATTAAGAAGAGGTGGCAAGAATACACAGAAGAATTATACAGAAAAGATCTTCATGACCCAGATAATCATGACGGTGTGATCATTCACCTAGAGCCAGACATCCTGGTAAGCGAAGTCAAGTGGACCTTAGGAAGCACCACTACGAACAAAGCTGGTGGAGGTGATGGAGTTCCAGTTGAGCTATTTCAAATCCTAAAAGTTGATGCTGTTACAGTGCTGCACTCAATATGCCAGCAAATTTGGAAAACTCAGCAGTGGCCACAGGACTGGAGAAGGTCAATTTTCGCTCCAATCCCAAGGAAAGGCAATGCCAAAGAATGCTCCAACTACCGCACAATTGCACTCATCTCACATGCTAGCAAAGTAATGCTCAAAATTCTCCAAGCCAGACTTCAACAGCATGTGAACTGTGAACTTCCAAATGTTCAAGCCAGATTTAGAAAAGGCAGAGGAACCAGAGAACAAATTGCAAACATCTGTTGGATCATCAAAAATGCAAGAGAGTTTCAGAAAAGCATCTACTTCTGCTTTATTGACTACTCCAAAGCCTTAGACTGTGTGGATCACAATAAACTGTGGAAAATTCTGAAAGAGATGGAAATACCAGACCACCTGACCTGCTTCCTGAGAAATCTGCAGGTCAAGAAGCAACAGTTAGAACTGGACATGGAACAACAGACTAGTTCCCAATCAGGAAACAATACGTCAAGGCTATATATTGTCACCCTGCTTATTTAACTTATATGCAGAGTACATCATGAGAAATGCTAGACTGGATAAAGCACAAGCTGGAGTCAAGATTGCTGGGAGAAATATCAATAACCTCAGATATGCAGATGACACCACCCTTATGGGAGAAAATGAAGAAGAACTAAAGAGCCTCTTGATGAAAGTGAAAGAGGACAGTGAAAAAGTTGGCTTAAAACTCAGCATTCAGAAAATGAAGATCATGGCATCTGGTCCCATCACTTCATGGCAAATAGATTGGGAAACAGTAGAAACAGTGAGAAACTTTATTTTTTGGGCTCCAAAATCACTGCAGATGGTCACTGCAGCCATGAAATTAAAAAAGACTTGCTTCTTGGAAGAAAAGCTATGACCAAGCTAGACAGCATATTAAAAAGCAGAGACATTACTTTGCCAACAAAAGTCTGTCTAGTCAAACCTATAGTTTTCCCAGTAGTCATGTATGGATGTGAGAATTGGACTATAAAGAAAGCTGAGTGCTGAAGAATTGATGCTTTTGAACTGTGGTGTTGGAGAAGACTCTTGAGCATCCCTTGGACAGCAAGGAGATCCAACCACTCCATCTAAAGGAAATCAGTCCTGAATATTCATTGGAAGGACTGATTTTGAAGCTGAAACTCCAATACTTTGGCCATCTGATGTGAAGAACTGACTCATTTGAAAAGACCCTGATGCTGGAAGGATTGAAGGCAGGAAGAGAAGGGGGAAACAGAGGATAAGTTGGTTGGATGGCATCACCAACTGAATGGACATGAGTTTGAGTAAACTCCGGGAGTTGGTGATGGACAGGGAGGCCTGGCATGCTGCAGTCCATGAGGGTGCAAAGAGTCGGACATGACTGTGCAACTGAACTGAACTGAGCTTTGCAGTCACATGAGGCCTAACAAATAGACCTGCGGAAACTCGTTTGCTTCTGTTTCAACCTCTTTCTTATTTTCTGGTCAGAGAGAAGTAAGGAATCAGTGCGGTGGTTTGCTTTCAGATGTTGAGGCTAAGTAAAGTTTTACTCACTCCTTTCTGTATCATATTCATTCCAATTCAGACATTCGTTCAACTGACATATGCTCTCTTCATAAATATTGCTATAAGTGGGAGTTCCCTGGAGATGATATTAGCTATTTTTTAGTCGTTATAGAGAAGTGTCTTTAAAAAGCTATAGGTAGTGCTGAGGATTACAAGATAACTATGAGTTTGTTGGCAGGGAGGACGAGAATGCTTATTGAGTGATATTAAGATTCCAAATGGCCTTAAACCATTTGTAGGTGGTTGTCCTGCCTCTTGGAAATTAAGTTCACGTTTAAAGTTGCCTTGATGCATGGCAGTAACCATCAGCATCAAATAGTTAAGAGCTTAAGGCCATCTTGATATAAACCCACTGATAAATTTGTGTGAAATGTTGTAGTCTGTGAAAGACTGGCTAAGTTTGGTATTAGGGAGATGCAGAAAGCCTTGAATCTGTGTGATTTGATAAAATATCATTGTTATTTAAAAATATAAAACATATCAATTTATTCTTACTGACATCTGTCAAGGTAATTAGCTTTCTAGACTTAGAGGGTCACTCTAGTCAAAGCTATGGTTTTTTTCAGTAGTCATGTATGGATGTGAGAGTTGGACTATAAAGAAAGCTGAGCGCAGAAGAATTGATGCTTTTGAACTGTGGTGTTAGAGAAGACTCTTGAAGTCCCTTGGACTACAAGGAGATCCAACCAATCTATCCTAAAGGAGATCGGTCCTGAGTGTTCATTGGAAGGACTGATGTTGAAGCTGAAATGGCCAATACTTTGGCCACCTGATGTGAAGAGCTGACTCATTTGAAAAGACCCGGATGCTGGGAAAGATTGAAGGCAGAGGAGAAGGGGACGACTAGAGGATGAGATGGTTGGATGGCATCACTGACTCGATGGACATGAGTTTGGGTAAACTCCAGGAATTAGTGATGAACAGGGAGGCCTGGCATGCTGTAGTCCATGGGGTCGCAACGAGTCGGACATGACTGAGTGACTGAACTATCACCGACTCGATGGACATGAGTTTGGGTAAACTCCAGGAATTAGTGATGAACAGGGAGGCCTGGCATGCTGTAGTCCATGGGGTCGCAACGAGTCGGACATGACTGAGTGACTGAACTGAACTGAACATGTCAGTTCATTCTTACTGACATCTGTCAAGGTAATTAGCTTTCTAAATTTAGAGGGTCACTTTAACCACTTTAACCCCATTTCTGCCGTTCTTCACTCCCACCAACCCTCACTGAAATATTCAAAGTACAGTTAGTTTTACTCCAGCCATCTGCTTCCTCATAACTGAGTTACAGTAATAAACTGTTAATTGTACATTCCTTCTCCATCTCAGATCCAATAACTGTGGTATTTGGGGTTTCTAGGATACTGTAGCAAAACCAGAGGCAGATATAACTTGCTGTATTGAAGGAAGCCTTACTAATTTTATGATGCCTATTGGAACCAAGAGAGTAGGCAACTTGCGTCTCTAGCCCAGATCAAAGAGATACACTTTTCTAAAAGTGTATATCAAGTCTCTTCTCCATTTCCCTTTCAACTCCCTTTGCCCCTCTTGTCACTATAACAATCTTCATCCCTAATGAGCAGCAATTATCAGGAGAGTCTAAAGAGGAGAGCTTTTCCTGGTGTCTTTTTTTTCTCTTCCTGGGGCCCATCAGGTGATCTGATCTTCTTGCAGGCCCTTGGCACTTTGTAGTACATAGATGTCATATTGGCATGGGACTTGTCTTCATAGATGGAGTCTGATGCTGCCACCTCGTGTGCAAACTTTTTGATCACTTTTGCCTTATCATTGCCAAGAGTCCACATACTGTGATCAGGATAAATGCCTAAGCACACTGGCTGCCTAGAAAACAGGGGAGAAGGGCATGCTCTCAGCGCTAACCAACCACATCTCAATCACAAAAATTGACTAATAGCACTCTGTACAGATGATCTGCAGGATGCCACTGTTCTTCATAAATAGGAGGTATATAAGAACCACCAGGGAACAGAAAGAGTAGCTGCCAGGAGGAAAATTTCTGCTGACTGCAAATCTCTGCCACTTTGGCTGGGTGAAATGATTTTTCCCGGAAGGTTTTGGTGATTGCCTAAAGCACTTGCTAGTTTTGCTAATGTGGTTTGACCTCACTGGGGCTCTCATCACAAATGCCTGTTATTTATCTCATACTATACACAGCTGAGACAGAGAATTTGTTCCCAGCCAAGAATCTCATAGAAATTGGATAATCATCCTTTGGCTCAATCCAATTCTGTTTTATTGTCCCAGGTTTAAGCTTCCCCTGAAAATAAATATAGTATTGATCTGATAGTCAGTATGTGTAATTGGCAATTGTTCTTCCTTTCTTCCAGATCATTTGTGTGTCTCACATGGTTTATAATGGCTGAATTTGTCAGGGGTTTTTCCACTGGGCTTCCTAGATATCTGCAGGTCATGATCTGATACCCAATGTTTCTTTATTTCCTTCCTTTCTGGAATCTGTGAGTCACTGAATGCATGTTAGCCATGGACGAGTCTGCCATTCTTACTCCAAAATCGAAATCTGAGTTGCTGTGTTACATGCCTCAGATTTTGTTAGGGCCTAGGAGACATGCTTCCTTCTCTTGCAGCAAAGCTTTTGGAGTATAAGATTCCATACACCACTTTATCTGTGGCCTGGCCATTTCCTTTAGCTGATTATTATCTGATTATTATTGGTAGAACATGACTCCAGAGTTATTATAATATTGTAATTGTATTACTTATGTAGAAACATATGTATATGTAAAATTTAATAATGTAATAGCAGCAGAGAGTATGAGCTGGTCAGTCGCAACATCTGTATCTCAATCATTTATATTCTAGCACCTTGAAGAATACCAGCTCATAGTTGGAATTCAATAAATGCTTTCATTTAAATGAATAAATAAATGGTGGGATAAAAGAATGAATAACTTAGCACTAGACTTTTTACATTAGTACGTTCCTAGTAACTTAAAGAATATTTCAATTGTCTTCCCAACATTTGTTCCACCCTTCCCCATGGGAACTAGCAGTAATGCATTCGGTACAAAGATTGAGGCTGCCATGGCTCTGGAAATCATTCCTGACTGGTTAGTCCCAGTGTTAGGTACCAAAAAGGACACACTATTTTAGGAACCACTTCTCTGGTGACTCAGATGGTAAAGAATTTGCCTACAATGCAGGAGACCTGGGTTCAATCCCTGGGTCAGGAAGATCCCCTGGAGAAGGGAATGATGACCCACTCCCATATTCTTGCCTGGAGAATTCCATGGACAGAGGAGGCTGGTGGGCTACAGTCCATGGTCACAAAGAGTCAGACATGACTGACAACTAACACTTCCACTTTTGAAGAAAAAATGAGGAAAAACCCTGACCTAACTATACATGAGTTGTAAGATGTATTTTTAGCAATGCTTCAGAGATGTTACAATATGAAAAATATGCATTTTATAATGGATCCAGTATAATGAGTTGGTTCTATCAGAGTGAAGCTCAGCACTTTGATAGTTTGGGGAAGAGATGGTCCTCCTCTCAAGTGGAAATGAGGAAGCAAGTAGCTATGAGAGTCCCTGGCCATCCACATCCTAGAATTCTAAGTGGGGCAGGCCCCAGATGTGGTCAGCAATTTCAACAGCAATGTGAAATGATGAAAAGGAACTGGGTTCTTGACCCTGTCCTATCTTGGGAGTTTTCAGTTATGTGGATTAATATATTCCCTTTATCATTTAGGGCTTCCCTGGTGACTCAGATGGTAAAGAATCTCCCTGCAAAGGGGAGACCCAGGTTTGATCCCTGGGTCAGAAAGATCCCTTGGAGAAAGGAATGGCCACCCACTCCAGTATTCTTGCCTGGAGAAGTCCATGGACAGAGGAGCTTGACGGGCCACAGTCCATGGGGTTGCAAAGAGTCGAACACAACTGAGCAACTAACACTTTATCATGTAAGCCAGTTCCAGCTGTATTTTTAAAATTTGGAACCTAAAGCATCCTGAATATGACTTTTCATAAAGGATACTGAGCTCAGAGAGGGCAGACTATACACTGAACAGCAATTAGTATTGTAGAGGAAGAAATCCAAACCATATTCAGTATAGAATGTGGATGAAAGAACCACAAGTAAGGAGAGTAAAGTGTCCCTTCTATATTCTCTCTTGAGCTAGATTCTCAGATCATATTTAGTTCCTGCTCTCGAGTTCGCTGGAGGACTTTTTATTAGAATTCCAGAGGAGTCTTCCAGGGATGAGAAAATACACTGTAATTGCTCAGCTTTTTTTTTTTTTTAAAAAAACATGTAATAATGAAGAGGCAGGATAGTTAGTGGGAAACTTTGGGCTAGAGTCATAGGCCTGAGTTCAAATCCTGCCTTTGTTGCTCACTCCTTAGACCTCAGGCACATTGCCTGCTCTCCCTCTCTTCTTTCTTCATCTGCCAGATAGGGCTAAAAGAGTGCTTACCCTTTGTGTTGTTAAGAGAATTAGCTGACGTTGATTCATAGAAAGCACATATAGAATGCCTTACAGATGCTAGCTATTGATATTCCAAAAATTTAGAAAATTTTCAGTTATATGCCATATCTAGAAGAGAGAGTAATCAGGTGGCTCTAGCCTTATGAGTATGTAAGATAAATTAGTTCATATTAAAGCTCAAGGATTTAGGTTGATTAAAAAAAAGGGAAAGCTTTTCAGCCAGTAAAAGCTGCCAGACCTCAATAAACAAGTAAGACTCTTCCCTGTCTTGATTCAGTCAAGTCCTATCTAGACTTAGCCCAGTGCAACATTCTGAAATGGAGGCTTGACTTTGCCTCCCTCTCACATGGGGTCGTGTCCTTGGGGGTCTTTTATTCGTTAAGCACCAGTATTCAGTAACTTTATTTGTTCAGGTTGCCCAGTAACTGCCACTTCAATGCCTCACTTTCTCTCTCCTTTCTCCTCCCCTGTGGAAAGAAACGACCACTGTGTTTATTAATTTAGGCTCCCATCCATAGCTAGGAATACAGAAATCATTGCTACGTTGGAAAACATTTGGTTTTGTTTACATGTATTCTGTAAAATGTGGTGTTTCTAAGATGAGGGCTAAGGTTTGAAGAATTAGGATTCAGTCCAGCAATTGACAGTGATAGAAGGTTCCTTAGATGAAAGGGAGTTGGGCTTGACAGACCTGGGTACAGCATAGACACAAGTTCCAGGAGGGGCTGAAAGCTGAGAGTCAGACTTGAACTAGAGATCTGGAGTGGTTTAAAGTGGAACACAGGTCAGCCAGAAGGTGAAGGATTTGCTGAGATAAAAGGTCAAAGTCAAGAGACGGAGAGTTGCAAGTGGTCTAGGAAAGAGCAAGCTTCCCTGGTGGCTCAGACAGTAAAGAATCTGCCTGCAATGCAGGAGACCTGGGTTCAATCCCTGAGTTGGGGAGATCCCCTGGAGAAGGGAATGGCTACCCACTCCAGTATTCTGGCCTGGAGAATTCCATGGATAGAGGAGCCTGGCAAGCTACAGTCCATGGGGTTGCAAAGAGTCAGACACACGACTAAACGACTTTCACTTTTTAGGAAAGTGAAAAGGTAAAGGTTAAAAGTCCAAAGTAATCATCAGAAACCAGGAGATACATGGGAGCTGAAAGGTGGGAAAAATCATGCGGGAGGTCTGGGGGGCAGCCCTCTGAGCAGCTTTGCTAATGAGAATCTCTTTCTGAGCCAGCCACATGCCGTTGTATGTGCAGGACATTGAGCCCTGTGTGTGGTTTGCCTGGAATCTAGGCTGTTATTAAGTGGGAGCTCCTGGTTGGAGTGAGTAGAGAGGGTCACAGAGAGAGTCTGCTGCTGAGCGGGAGCTGTTGACCCAGGCCAACCCCTGCCGTGTCAGTCGCGGTGGGGCAAGAATGGGCGGGAAAGATGAAGTCCACACGGTCAGAAAATCTAGAGCAGGAAAGATTAATGGAGGAGGTCTGGTTTCCCCACTGTACCAGGCTGAGGAGCAGACCTCCTAAAGGGCTGCTGGGGGCCAGGAAAACCACACAAGGTCATCAGCTCAGGTCAAGAAGGTAAGCGTAGTCAGGAGAATGAGGCTGTTGGCTTGGGATGCTGATATTTTACTGTTGGTTCTCTGCTTTATCAGAGTCTGATGAGGCACTGATGACCCTGAGCAGAAATCACATCACAAAGGAGGGCAGAGGCCTGGGGAGAACAAGAGCAGATGCCTTGCGTCTGTGAGGCCTGTGTCTCCGCCTAGTGCTTTCAGTTGTTTAAGCCTTTATCCAAAGAAAGTGGTACCATTTTGAATATAGAACAAAGCATGCTCTCGAGAAAATTTGCAGGTATTGCAGTCAGACACATTGGGGCTTTGGAAAATTATCTTTGAGCTTTAGTTTCTGGTTCCATAAAATTGAGAAAAATGCTACCTCCTTTGCAGACTTGTTGGGAAGGTTTAAAACATGTAGAAAATGTAACTCAGAAACACCAGGCACATAGCGGGGCCTTTATAAGATCCAAGTAAATAACTGTGGGGCAAGAAAGCAGTCATACTGCTGCCTGAGCCTTCTGCCTACTGCTGCCTCATTATGGACATTCCCTTACTCCTTTAGCATTGTTTCTCTGCATGCTAAGTCACTTCAGTCTGACTTCTGACTCTTTGCCACCCTATGCATTGTAGCCCGCCAGATTCCTCTGTCCATGGGATTTCCCAGGCAAGAACACTGAGTGGGTTGCCATGCCCTCCTCCAGGGGATCTTCCTAACCCAGGGATCGAACCTGCATCTCCTGTGGCTCCTGAATTGCAGGCAGATTCTTTACTGCTGAGCCACCAGGGAAGCCCACCTTTTTGCTTTGAAAGAAAGTGAAAGTGTAGTTTCTCAGTCATGTCCGACTCTTTGCAACCCCATGGACTGTAGCCCACCAGGCTCTTTCTGTCCATGGAATTCTCTAGGCAAGAATACTGGAGTGAATTGCCATTTCCTTCTCCAGGGGATCTTCCCGACCTGGGGGTGGAACCTGGGTCTCCCTCTTTGCAGGTAGATTCTTTACTGTCTGAGCCACAAGGGAAGCCCTTTTTTGCATTGGGGAATACTAAATTTGGGGGGCATTCACTGCACAAAGAAGATGAATTCTATTTCTGATGGGTAATGCATAAGGACAAATATAATTCCTAGTTAAAAATATAATTGATAGAAAGTTGAACTCTACCTAGAAGCCATGCACAGTACAGCCTTACTTTGCCCGCTTCCCTGTGGGTGAGCAGAGAGCCTGGAGGGAAATAAGTCTTTGATGCAAGCTCTGAAAATCCATGTCTATAAAGTGCTGGCCAGTTTCTCAGCTAAAACTGAAGCATTTCTAGTTATGTGATGAATTACATGAAGTTAGTGGGTGGGTATAAGTGAGTACCCTTCCCTCTCCAGACATGCTGTTTGCATTTTATCAGGGTATTCCAGAGAAAAAGACCACCATTCACAGCAGTGGCTCTTACACTGGGAATTGTTGAGGCTGTGGCAGAGCCATAAGGACAGGGAGACTTTATGATATTCCTCTCCATGGCACTCCTGAATGTTCCCTCTTTGGGTGAGTGTCTCTTCTGCCAAGTTAATCCTAAACTTCCCTGATGTTGAGGTTGGGAGTAGGTTCTTTTCAAGTTTTCAGGCCTGAGATGTTAGGTCTTGCAACAGAGGTGTCTGAATAATCTGTAGCTTATCACACAAAAAATTTAAAGACAAATTCTTCATGAAGAACTAAGGGACAATAGAGGAGGGCCTACTGGCCTTTTGATAGTGAATACCATGAAAGATAAAGGTGCTTTCTCTAAAAGCTGTTTTTTTCTTTAAAAAAAAAAAGTCATGCAGTCATGATCTGGTACTGTCTTTTTTTTTTTTTTTCCTTTAAGAAATATCTAAAACGCAACACTCTTGACTACACATCCTTTTTCCGGTAAGCTGTGGCCTTGATCAGTAAACTGATTTTTATTTAAATAGAAAGGGAAATCTACTTTCTGGCCAGGGCATCAATCTGGTTGACCCTTTAAATGTGTTAATTGGAAGACATAGCTTTAAACGTTAGATCAATTTAACAAATATAATGTGATTCATCAGATCACATACTTCCGTTGTGTATCAAACAAGCCCATCACTATTCAAGTTGTTGCCTAAAGAGAGTTACCGATGACTAGCCAATTTAAGAGATTAACCTGGCTCAAAAAGACCCTGAATGGCTGTGATTCAGCATCTTTATTAGACCCTGTTTATTTCCTCCTTATTTGCCATGACTCATCAGCTTTAATGGGACCAGTTCTGTGATCATTTTCACTTTATTTTGTCCTTTGTTTTGAATTGCATCAGATTTTTATTTTAACTTTCCATTGCACAAGATCATATTTATCACAGAGGGTTTTTTTTTCTTGTCAAACAAACCAACAAACAAAACAGGATAAATCCTGGTACCTGGATTGCACCTGGAAACAGTAGTAAACTGTACTTGACTATGAAGCAAATAGTATTTTTTTTCACATGTATAATGAATAAAAAATGTCAAGAAGGCATTTAGGTCGATAAATTTTGCTGCTACTTATTAAAGAGTAGCTGGAACCGTAGAAAACAAGCTCTGAGCAAATGGCTGCATTTGTGTAAATTTGCTTTTTGGAGTATTCTGGTATGGTCCTGCAATCTCAGAAATGGTACCTGTGGACACAATGGACTCAAGGACATCTGCCACGTGTTTTTGTTCTCTGGGGCTCTGATGGATACTCAGAACAATCTGATGTCACTGGGGCTTCTCATTGGTTTTATTCCTGGAAAACCTCTCCAAGGCTGATGTCCTTCTCTGTGATTCAAAAGGGTAGAATGTGTTAAATGGTGTTAAGTGGAGAAGTAAGAAGAGAACTCTACCCATGAATATTGCAGCATAGCTACTTGAGCAAAATTGAGCTATCCAGAGCATTGTACCTCTTTAAAAAAAAAGAAGAAGAAACAAAGTACATTTGGAATTGAAAACCAATTCAAAGAATATATGCTATCCATCTTAGAGAGGAAGAAAAAGAAATCTTTCTGGTAATTACTTCAGGAGACATCTAAACTGAATCACTGAAGTAATGAAATGGTTATTATGAGCAACATAAGTCAGGGCTGCTAGAAAAAATGGAATCTTAATGAGTAGAATGTGTTTGTAGAGAATAAATCACACCCCACAAATACAAAAATTTGTTTGGAAATGATTAGAAAACTCGGGGATGAAAAGGAGTAGGTCTAAGATGGAAAAAATATTGTTTCCAGCTTTATTGAGATGCAGCTGACAAAAACTGTATATATAAAGTACGCAACATCATATTTTGATATGCATTGTAAAATTATCACCACAGTCAAGCTAGTTAATACACCCATTGCCTCACATAGTTACCATTGTGCGTGTGTGTGGTGAGAATGCTTAAACTTTACTCTTAGTAAATTTTAAGTACTATACAGTACCATAACTATCATCAGCCTGCTGTGCATTCGATCTCCAGAATGTATTTATCCTGCCTAGCTGAAACTTTATACCCTCTGACTAAATTTCCCCATTTCCCCAGCCTCCCAGCCCCTGGTAATACCATCCTATGCTCTGCTTTTATGAATTCAACTTTTTTATATTTCCACATAGAAATGAACTCATGCAGGATTTGTCTTACTGTGTCTGGCTTGTTTCACTTAGCATAATGTCCTCTCTAGTCAAGGCTGTGGTTTTTCCCGTGGATGTGAGAGTTGGACTATAAAGAAAGCTGAGTGCCAAAAAATTGATGCTTTGGAACTGTGTTGTTGGAGAAGACTCTTGAGAGTCCCTTGGACTGCAAGGAGATCCAACCAGTCCATCCTAAAGGAGATCAGTCCTGGGTGTTCATTGGAAGGACTGACGTTGAAGCTGAAACTCCAATACTTTGGCCACCTCATGCGAAGAGCTGACTCATTGGAAAAGACCCTGATTCTGGGAAAGATTGAGGGCAGGAGGAGAAGGGGATGACAGAGGATGAGATGGTTGGATGGCATCACCGACTCGATGGACATGGGTTTGGGTAGACTCCGGGGGTTGGTGATGGACAGGGAGGCCTGGTGTGCTACAGTTCATGGGGTGGCAAAGAGTCGGACACAACTGAGCGACTGAACTGAACTGAATGTCCTCTCTGGTCATCTATTGTCACATATGGCAGAATTTCCTTCTTTTGTAAGGCTGAATGATATTCCATTGTACTTACAGTTCACCCTTCAACAAAGTAGGGATTGAGATGCTGAACCCTGCACAGTTGAAAATAAACATGTAACTTTTGACTCCCCCCAAATTTAATTACTAACATCCTATCATTGAGCCTTACCAATAATGCAAACGGTCAATTAACACATATTTTGTATGTTATATATGTTATGTACTGTATTCTTAGAATAAAATAAGCTAGAGAAAAGAAAATGTTATTAAGAAAATCGTAAGCATGACTTCCCTGCTGGTCCTGCAATTAGACTCCACACTGCCACTGCAGGGGGCACCAGTTCAATCCCTGGTCAGGGAACTAAGATCCCACGTGCCGAGTGGCAAAAAAAGAAAGAAAGGATATCATAAGGAAGAGAAAATACATTTTCAGTATTCTACTGTATTTATTGATACAGTGAGTTTACATCTGTTTACAAAATGAATTGTCAATACCTACATCAGAATTGTCTTATGTTCTACAAAATACTGTAGATGTTATGTGTATTATTAACACTAGATGTCAAAATGAAAAGATAATGTGAAAATTCACATTTATTTACAGAGGTAATGAATGATAATGAATAAGCAGCAATGTGATTGCTTTATGGTTTCCTTGTGCAATCGCTGTGATTGCTTTGATACAGTAGCACTGTACACTAATGAATGAATCCTTATAACATTTTTGTGCCATCAGTATAAATCATATTTATAACACAGTATTGAAAACACTGTTACATTTACAAAACACTTCTGATGATAGGCAGAGTGAGAAAGACAGACAGACAGATACACTATACAATACTGTAATTCTCTGAAAGCAAAGTTGCAAAACAATAAGAAAACTAACATTTAATTTTATATTCAATATCACCTTATAAGGATAAACGATCCCCTTCAATACAAGTCTTGCACATGATGGTTTTTACATGTATTTTTTTGTATATTTATTGAAAAAAAACAGCATATAAGTAGATCCATGCAACTTCAAACTCATGTTGTTCAAGGAACAACTCTGTGTGTGTGTGTGTGTGTGTGTGTGTGTGTATCACATTTTCTTTATCCATTCAGCTGTCAACTAGCACTTAGGTTGTTTCCATATTTTGGCATCTTCAAGATCTTAATTCACATTAGGGTCAGTGCTTTTTCTTGAAACTTAGTATATGTAGACTGCTGTATTTTTCTCTTCTCCATAACATATACTGCCAACACCTCATACTAATATAGGTCCTTCTTTATTCTCAGAGTACCTTATATTTCATAGCACTAAACACCTGTATAATTCTTAACTAATTTTGAAAATGAATTGTGGTGAAATATGTCAATACCAGGAGGGTGGGAATCATTGTGGGGTCACCTTAGGGTCTTTGTGTCACAGAATCGAATCCTTAACAGCATTTCAAAATAAGGTCCAATGTTTCAAGCATAAACACAAAGTATGATTGCATCAAGTAATTATCATATAAAACAAGGAGCCAGCCTTTTATTGTTACCTGTGCAGATCCCATGTCTTTGAATCTGTTTTATCTTTTTCTTGAAACATAAATGATAAGATGCCTCAATAAAAGGCCACGTAGGTGCATACTGCAGCAGAATTCCTAACTTTGTACCTCTCTTCCAACCACAGACAAGGATTTAAATTTAGACACTAATTGCAGCTGAATAGACTATCAAAGTCAAGCTTACAGATAGTGACTGCTTCTAAAACATCCATCCTTCTTACATCCTCTTGAATCTGAAATACTTCTGTGCTTTGAACAGTAGGAAAGGTGATTTCCTTTACATTTTAATCATTTACCTTGTAGTCACCTGAGAATATTTGCAAATTTGCTCCTTTAAACAGAAAAGGAGGCAACCATACCTTTGACACCAATAAAGCGTGCATCTCAACTGAGATGCATTATATTAATACGAATTTAGAGTTGATTTGGGGTTTGCTTGCCCAGATTACAAAGAGTGACAATTGAAATCATATTGAAGTTTTCTTACAAGTGCACTCACATCCAGATCACAGGGAACCATTTTATTTTTATATCTAGACTACTATCCAGTGATTTAGAAGATAGATCTGCTCTAATTTTATTCAGTGTGTTCTTTTTGAGTGCTATAATAGGCTTTTGTTTGCACGCAGGCACCTAATTAAGAGAGGGAAAAAAAAATCCGTTGTTAAAATCAGCTGGGAATAATCAGAATGATCATTCTGAGGCTTATAAATATTACATGAGCAATATGGGTGCATCCGTAATGTATAACTGTTTTCCAGTTCCACTTAAAACTTTTTGTTCTAAAAGTCTCCAAGTCCAGGAGAAGATTGGTGCTTTAAATTCTTACTCATAAGAAGAGCTCCCAAGATTTCTATTTGCAGAGATTTGGTTTATTTATATACTTTCAAGGATTATTACAAAAACCAACATGTTATTGCTGTTGCCATGTGTTTAGTCTCTCAGGACAGGAATCTAGTGTGGCTTACCAAGAGTCCCAAGGAGATGCCTGCATTTGGTGGGATATTTCACCACCACCTGTGTTTTGTACCTTAATATTTTGATTGTCCTCTGTTGAGTTTCACTGCCTTTAGAGAATTTGGAATAACGTGATAGAATTACATAAATCTTCAAAAAGAATTAAGTGAGATCAGAGCTCTCATTCAAAAATTTTAGCTGGAATTCCTGAAAAGAGATGCAGAGAAAATAAATTCATGGTAAAGAGATTTACTTAAAGAAGGAGAAAGATTCTAGCCTCACTTGAGTTCTCTCTCTTTTTCCTTACCCTGCCCCCACTTGAATTCTGTTTATTGCTCACTCTTTTTCCCCACCCTCTAGCATGCCGCCTCCTTTTGCCCTGGGGAGGCCCTTCATCATTATTGCCTCTCATGGGGTAAAGGGTGAGGAAAAGAACTTTAAGCACCCCCTGGAGATTCAAATGTATAACCAACAGATACCAGGTTCCAAAATAGTCCTTGTTTTTTACAATGTTACAATTCATCCATTTAAAAGATAGGATTTTATTCCAACAAGACTTTAATTTTTTTAGTTTACCAAGAATGCTTTAATCAAGAAGAATGAAGTTATTTCTTTGTCTTCTCTTTCTAAAAAATTGGATTTTTCAAGTAATAGATAAATGGGGTACCTCCAGTAGCTGTATCCCTATCCAGGCAGCATGGCGATTAAGCAAATGGAGAAGATGTGGGTACCATCTCTTTCCCATAGGTTGTAACCAAATCAGGGGCTGTGTCTGGGAGTTTCAATTACGTGTCTAGACTGGGATTTCTCAGCTTTAGTACTACTGACTTTCGGGACTGGGTAATTGGGGTGAGGGCTGTCCCATGAATTATAGGATGTTTAGCAGCATCCCTGGCCTCCACCCACTATATGTCAGTTGTAATCCCTCTCCCGCCACCTCTAAGTTGTGATAACCGAAAATATCTTCAAACATTGACAGATCCCTCACCTCGGGGAAGGGAGGCAAAATTGCTCCCAGTTGAGTCCTACTGAACTCAGGAAACCATCAGGAATGGGGATGTGGAGTACTACCCTAAAAAACTTAAGCAAAAATAGCATTCTCTTAAAAATCAACATATTCTATAGACCAGTATGTCTAACTTGAGCCAGAAACATGCATTGTACAAGTCATGGATCTAATATTAGCATTTTTGCAAAAACAAAGCTCTGCCTCTTCATATGTTCTTAAAAGTTATTTTTTCACTCCATCTGTTTTTGTGATGCAGTAATTTCAAAAGCCACAGTGAGTCTGAAGGAATATAGTTGTTTGCTCTTTAATATCTTTTCAAATAGGTATTTGTAAATGAGACATTTGATGCTATCTGGGGATTTTTGATTTTCAAAACTGAGTGAAGGGATGCTATTGGCCACAGATGCTGCTAAACATCCTACAGTGCACAGCAGTCTTCTGTGACAAAGAGTTCTTCAGCCCCAAATATCAGTGATGCCAGGGTTGGCAGAGCCTGGGATATGCATATGGAAAAGGAGAGCTTATCACATAAGGGGGCTTGAGGGTCAGAGGGAGGTTATTTGTCCCCCAAGTTCCTCCCCTACTATTTGTGGAGTTCATTCCTTTGAATCTAGCATTGACTTTTTTTTTTTTTATTTTAGTTGGGGGCTAATTACTTTACAATATTGTAGTAGTTTTTGCCATACATCGACATGAATCAGCCATGGATTCACATGTGGAATGGAGAAAAGACAATCTCTTTAACAAGTGGTGCTGGGAAAACTGGTCAACCACTTGTAAAAGAATGAAACTAGAACACTTCCTAACACCATACACAAAAATAAACTCAAAATGGATTAAAGATCTAAATGTAAGACCAGAAACTATAAAACTTCTAGAGGAAAACATAGGCAAAACACTCTCCGACATAAACCACAGCAGGATCCTCTATGACCCACCTCCCAGAATATTGGAAATAAAAGCAAAAATAAACAAATGGGACCTAATCAAAATTAAAAGCTTTTGCACAACAAAGGAAACTATAAGCAAGGTGAAAAGACAGCCTTCAGAATGGGAGAAAATAATAGCAAACGAAGCAACAGACAAACAATTAATCTCAAAAATATACAAGCAACTCCTGCAGCTGAATTCCAGAAAAATAAACGACCCAATCAAAAAATGGGCCAAAGAACTAAACAGACATTTCTCCAAAGAAGACATACAGATGGCTAACAAACACATGAAAAGATGCTCAACATCACTCATTATTAGAGAAATGCAAATCAAAACCACAATGAGGTACCATTACACACCAGTCAGAATGGCCGCTATCCAAAAGTCTACAAGCAATAAATGCTGGAGAGGGTGTGGAGAAAAGGGAACCCTCTTACACTGTTGGTGGGAATGCAAACTAGCATTGACTTTTTATTCTCGTTTAAAGGTTGATAGTCTTCGGAGATGAAAGATGTTGAGTTACTAAATACAGTGAGAACCCACAGACGGTTTGCTCTTATGATGAGAAGATAGCAGGATAGAGCAAGTTTAACAATATTGTTTGAATAGCACATTTGAGAGTGGGAGAGGTCTTTCAAATGAAGGAGAAGCTGCCAGGAGAAGCTGCCAAAAGGGGCTATGGAGTCTGTATGGTTCAACTCTGTTGCTTCGTTTCCTTGTCTTCAGGAGCATTCTTAAATTCACAGAGACACAAATGGCAAACTGTGTTCAGTGTGTGTGTTGTGTGTGTGTGGTGTGTGTGTGTGTGTGTGTGTGTGGTGTATGCAGGAATTGTATTTTAGATTCAATCTAAAAGATAATTCCTATAAAATGAGATTTCTATGCTTGCTACTTCTCCAGAGAATGAGTGATAATGGGCAATATTCATCCCGATAACTCAGGCAACCTAAAGTTTACGTTTAGGTCATAGACTTCTAGAAGACATCAATTCTGTAGGAAGCTCTAAGCTTAGTCCTTCATTCCAGTTTTCTGTCTGTGTTCTTTCTTTTCATTCTTGCATGTTTAATGCCATATGTCTTCTCTGAAGTCAGCCCAGAATAGTTTGAAATACTGGTATCACTTTTAAAAAATCCTTTTTTCCCAATCCCTTTTCCACTTAACACTCCAAAATACTTGCAACAGCTCTCTCTTTTCTCTCAGAACAGCTTGAACATGTGGTCTTTGGACCTTTTCTTCCCCCCAAGATTAAGTATTTTGTCTTTGTTCTGAAATGTTTCTCACTGCTAAATTATAGTTCTTTACAAAGAAGGTTGGGTTTAATTAAGAGTTTAAAAGAGTCCTTCAAAAGTAACTGAAGATCAAAGATGATCATCAAGAATGTCAAACTATAGTGTGGTACTCTAAAGCACCACTTCTGCTCAAATTTGGGTTTTCTGACATCTGTTTCTTTGCAGTGGCATACATTTGTAACCACTTTTTTTTTCAGTCACAGATCAGACTGGAAGAGGTCCCAGAGAAATTTAATTTTGTCATCCCAATCTTTCCCACTCTTGCCTGGGTCCTGCTATCTTTATTTTCTTAGGTTTCCCATTTTAGCTGCCAGGGAGCTGTAAATAGAGTTGTCTTAAACATTTCAGGTTTCTTTCCCCATCAAATAGTCTACTTTTATTGGAAAATGTTCCTTCAAATTGAAAGACTGAGAATTGAAGACAATGAATTCTTGTATGCTCCTTCACCAGTTAAATCTTTAAACATACAGTTATTTTAAGTATTAAGTGAAACTTAGTGCTCACTTCAGAGGCACATATATTAAAATTGGGATGATACAGAGAAGATTAGCATGGCCCTTGCCCAAGGATGACACGCAAATTCATGAAGTGTTCCATATTTTTTATAAAACTCTTAGAGGAAAACATAGGCAGAACATTCAATAACATAAATCAAAGCAAGATCCTCTATGACCCACCTCCTAGAGTAATGGAAATAAAAACAAAAGTAAACAAGTGGGACCTGATTAAACATGAAAGATTTTGCACAGCAAAGGAAAAACTATAAGCAAGGTGAAAAGACAACCCTCAGAATGGACAGGGAAATGGGGAGAAAATAAATAGCAAAAGGAAACAACTGACAAAAAGGAATTAATTTTCAAAATATACAAGCAGCTCATTCAACTCAATACCAGAAAACAAACAAAACCCAATCAGAAAGTGGGAAAAAGACTTTAAACGCAGACATGTCTCCAAAGAAGACATACAGATGGCTAACAAACACATGAGAAATATGCTCAATCATCGCTAGTTGTTAGAGAAATGCAAATCAAAATCTACAATCTGAGATATCACCTCACACCAGTCAGGATGGGCCTCATCAAAAAGTCTACTTCCAAACCATAAATGCTGGAGAGGATGTGGAGAAAAAGGGAGCACTCTTGTACTGTTGGTGGGAATGTAAAATTGATACAGTCACTATGGAAGGAAGATGGTATAGAGATTCCTTAAAAAACTAGGAATAAAAACCACCATATAATGACCCAGCAATCCCACTCCTAGGCATATACCTGAGGAAACCAAAATTGAAAGAGACACATTATCCATTGCAGCACTATTTACAATAGCTAGAACATGGAAGCAACCTAGATGTCCATCAACAGATGACTGGATAAAGAAGTTGTGGTACATATACACGATGGAATATTACTCAGCCATAAAAAGGAGCGCATTTGAGTCAGTTCTAATGAGGTGGATGAACCTAGAACCTATTATACAGAATGAAGTGAGTCAGAAAGAGAAAGATAAATACTATATTCTAATGCGTATATACAGAATCTAGAAAAATGGTACTGAAGAATTTATTTACAGGGCAACAATGGAGAAACAGACATAGGACTTAGTGGGACATGGGGAGAGGGAAGGAGAGAGTGGGATGTATGGAAAGAGTAACATGGGAAACTTGCAATACTGTCTGTAAAATAGATGAGCCAACGGGAATTTGCTGCATGGCTCAGGAAACTCAAACGGGGGTTGTATATCAACCAAGAGGGATGGAATGGGGCAGGAGATGGGAGAGAGTTTCAAAAGGGAGGGGATATATGTATACCTATGGTTTATTCATGTTGAGGTTTGACAGAAAACAGCAAAATTCTATAAAGCAATTATCCTTCAATAAAAAATAATAAAAAAAAGAGAAAGAAACTTAGTACTTTATTAAAATCTCACTGTGTGTCACCGCAAATTAATGTAGTAGTATCCTTCTCTGGTCATATAGAAGGCTTTTTACCCAATGGTGATATCATCTCCTTTTCTGATTTTGGCGTCTGTCATAGCCATGGGACCTTCATGGTCTTGGACTAATAAAACATGCAGGTAAAAAATTTTGACTTATGTGGTTAAATATCCACTCTCATAATTAGTATCAAATTGCATCTGAAATGTCCAACACTGGAAACTCTTTAATGCCTTCTCACTAAAATGTGGTTGACCAAACTATTAAAATAGCCAGGACATAGAAGTAACCTAAATGTCCATAAAACAAAGAAAAGAATAAAGAATGATGTAGTACAATCAGTTATCAGTTCAGTTCGCTCAGTCGTGTCCGACTCTTTGCAACCCCAAGAAATCGCAGCACGCCAGGCCTCCCTGTCCATCACCAAACTCCCAGAGTTTACGCACTTCCAAAACCATGTCCATCGAGTCGGTGATGCCAGATCGTGTCCAGTCCATCTCATCCTCTGTCGTCCCCTTCTCGCTCCGTCCCCCTCCTTCCCACCCATTTCCTCAATCCTTCCCAAGCGTAGGGTGTATTTTCCAATGAGTCAACTCTTCGCATGAGGTGGCCAAAAGTGTTGGAGTTTTCAGCTTCAACATCAGTTCCTTCCAATGAACAACCCATAGACTGACCTCCTTTAGGATGGACTGGTATGGATCTCCTTGCAGTCCAAGGGACTCTCAAGAGTCTTCTCCAACACCACTCAGTTCAAAAGCATCAATTCTTCGACACTCAGCTTTCTTCACCGTCGAACTCTCACATCCATTACATGACCCACTGCTGCTGCTGCTGCTGCTGCTGAAGTTGCTTCAGTTCAGTCGTGTCTGAACTCTGTGCGACCCCATAGATGGCAGCCCACCAGGCTCCGCCGTCCCTGGGATTTTCCAGGCAAGAGTACTGGAGTGGGGTGCCAGAAAAACCATAGCCTTGACTAGATGGACCTTTGTTGGCAAAGTAATGTCTCTGCTTTTAAATATGCTATCAATAGTTGGTGTCATACAACCTTCCTGTTCAATTTAAAGTTTCTGTCCATAGAAGAGCACCTTTAAAATTTAAAGCCTTTTTGTGGTAAATCCATACATTGTATCTAAATCATAGGAAATGTGATTGCTCATGCTCAGAGGAGAAATGATTGTTTTGTCAGCTTGACATATCCTACCTCCAAAACTTTCATTTCTTAGGATTCCATGATAAAGTTATCTAGCAAACTTTGAATGCGTCTTTAGGAAACATCTTGTCTTCCAGACAGCCTTGCATCGGGAACAGCTGCAATTATAGTCACTGCTAAAATCATAAAGAACTAGTTGACTAGTGCTTCATTCCATTTGTCTGGGAAGATGTTTTTTTCTTTATTTTTTTTTAATAAAAAGAAAGATCTGGCTTTGGTTTTTTAATGTAGGGATGGCTCAGGGTCCCTATCTAGATGGGCTATGAGTCTTTGTGTAATTTCATCTGTCTGTATGACATACAGTAAATAACAGTTGATTATCTAACTGCTGGTATATAAGGATCTCATGGAGAAAGCGCTTCTGCCTGCTGCTTCTTGGAGAGGCCTTGGAAGATGGTCATCTGTGGAACTACCCCACCTAGCACATCACTTTATCCAGGATGCTCATAGCCTACCTCTACCCTTGTCCTCAAGGTTCCCTTGAGAGGTGCCTTATTAGTCCATGGCCTGCCACTCAATCCAAAAGCAATAAAGACATCGCTAGCTGTGCCAGACCAAAACTGAATAGTTTGGCTTATATGGTAAGTGTTCTAAAGAAACTCAAGGAAGAAAGAGAAGCAAAAATGGCCCAACACCATAAATGAGCATAGAAATACTAACAATTAGATCAGAAAACTTTTAAGTTGAATAAATGTTTTATTTTGGTCCCCGACAAAAGATTGTACATGAAGACAAATAACATCAGGTGTATTTCAGCCTCAAGAGGTCATTAAAGCCTGTTTGAAACCTGATGGGGCACGTTATGGAAGTCACTGACAAATTCACCACTGACAAGATGAGTTTGCACAGGCAGAGTGCCGTGTGCACCTGTAACAGTCTCGTGGGGACTGGATCTGTGTCCCCCGCTGCTGATCACATCAGAGACTAGAAAGGCAGAAAGCAAGTCTGAATGGGAGATTACAGAGGAAGCAATTAGCAAATGCAGCACACCAGCTCCACCAACTAAAAACCTCTTCTTCAAATGGGTATGAGCATCTGTGCACGCCGCTGATGGCTATGTCTGTCTTTGGAGCCCATCAGTGATATTCAGAAAGTGGTAAAGATGAGCCTTTCCTTGTCAACACTCAGAGCACATCCTGAAAAAGATGTTTCTGTGCTTTGAATGCTCTACTTTTTGAGAAAAAGATCTCAACTTTTACTGGCATTTAAAAGGTCCATGTTTGAGTGTTAAGCTTGAAGTGAGATAAAAAATTATATGCCTCCTACAGATTTATTACTTTTGAATTACGCCAACAATCGTATGTTCCAATGATAGTTTTAAAATCCCACTTTACTTTTTTATCTTACCTACTTCAGTTCTTTTACCATCTCTGCTCTGCCCTCCCTCTGCTCCAGCCACATAAAATCTTTTCTGTAGGTTTTGATACAAGTTTGGATTATTTTTCTCCAATTAGTTTGGCATAGAGTAGAGCTGTGAAAATATCTGTGAAGATTTTGAGTTACATGGAGATAAGGTGACAAAAAAACCAATAAAGTATATTTGGATTTCAATTCTTATTTTAAAATATGCCCAGAACACTGGTTAGGATTACAGGAGAAATAAAGATAAGGTCCAGTAAAAGCCTAATAAAAGGCAGTTCAGTTCAGTTCGGTCGCTCACTCGTGTCTGACTCTTTGCAACCCCATGGACTGCAGCATGCTAGGCTTCCCTGTCCATCACCAACTCCCAGAGCTTACTCAAACTACATGTTCATCACGAATCAATGATGCCATCCAACCATCTCATCCTCTGTTGTCCCCCTTTTCCTCATGCCTACAATCTTTCCCAGCATCAGGGGTCTTGATTCAGAATGAGTCAGTTCTTTGTAATCAGATGGCCCAAAGGTATTGGAGTTTCAGCTTCAGCATCAGTCCTTCCAATGAACATTCAGGACTGATTTCCTTTAGGATGGACTGGTTGGATCTCCTTGCAGTCCAAGGGACTCTCAAGAGTCTTCTCCAACACTTCAGTTCAAAAGCATCCATTTTTCAGTGCTCAGCTTTTTTTATGGTCCAACTCTCACATCCATACCCAACTACTGGAAAAACCATAGCTTTGACTAGATGGACCTTTGTTGGCAAAGTAATGTCTCTGCTTTTTAATATGATGTCTAGGTTGGTCATAGGTTTTTCTTCCAAGGAGCAACCGTCTTTTAATTTCATGACTGCAGTCACCATCTACAGTGATTTTGGAGCCCAAGAAAATAAGGTCTGACACTGTTTCCATTGTTTCCCCATCTATTTGCCATGAAGTGATGGGACTAGATGCCATGACCACCCTTAGTTTTTTGGATTGTTGAGTTTTAAGCCAGCCTTTTTCACACTTCCTTCTTTCACTTTCATCAAGAGTCATCCTTTAGTTTCTTCTTCATTTTCTGCCATAAGGATTGTGTCATCTGTGTATCTGAGGTTAATAAAAGGCAACTTTGACATAAATATACAATAGTGTTTAACAGAAGAAAAGTTCAACATCATAATAGACCAAAAACAGTTGGTTTACTTGTAGCCAAATTGTCAAGCATGATGCTGAGTTCAGCTTCTGAATAGCCTCTTCTCAGTCCTTCCTGACCACAGTAGCTGCCTTGGAGTACATTTTCCTTGCCAGGGACATTTGTCCATCTCTTCCCTTCTTTAGGTTACATTCCCACTTTTCAAGACTGAGATAGGGCATTGTCTTCTTCTGGAAAGTTTTCCCACACTGAATTAGATATCTTTTCTCTCTCTGCACCCTTAGCACCCTCTGGCTAGCTCTGTTGTCATGCTGAGTTATCATTCTTTTCACATATGTGAGTTCCTTCCCTAGGAAATTGCGTCTACTGCTTCTTGAACCCCTAGCTTCATGAAAATTTGTTGAATGAATGGTTCTGCAAATCCTGCTTTTCACCTTGATTCAATTTGTAACTCATCAGGTACATTTTAAAGACTGACATGAACCTTTTTATAGTTTTTGTTTCTCTTGGCCTATGTGAATATTCATACATTTAGCTACAGGAATGAAAGTATACTCGAAGATCAGGTGCTATTCTGGACTGTACTGATGAGTTATGTGATAAATGGTATATGCACTGCTTGCCTTTCTAGAATAGAATAAGAATGACTTCAGGCATGCCTTCCACCCTAAGAGTTCACTCCACATGCACGGGGCTCCCTGATACAGCAGCTACACTCAGTGAGCAAGCATTCTCTTTAGTTAAGGTTGCTTGTGACAACTGCTGTAATACAGTCTGAGAGACAACCATATCCAGTGTATTATCCTTATATTCATCTGAGATAAACCACATGATATTGTACTGAGCTGAAAATGCAGGAGTCTCAGTTAGTTGTCTTTTCTGATTATTTACTTGGCAGTCATTCAGAAGCATAATTGAAAATTTAGGAAGATGATAGGTAATAGATAGTTTGCCTTAAGAAAGAAGACAACCTAGAGAAATAAGAGACTATATAAATGACCATCTATTTCTCAGGTACTTTATGAGTGTGGACAAATGTTGATTTAGGAGAGCTGTGATACCATATCATCTCCTAGAGGCCAGAGTGCCTGAAACACAGAGAGACATTGTTATTAATAAAAAAAAATAATTACGCTATTAGAGAGGAGGGGGAAAGTCATCTGGTACACACAAAATACCAGTTTTCAATTCTGAATCTTTCCCCTGAGTTAGAGGCTTGTTAGAATGACTTGACCTGAAAAACTCATGCATTTTTATTTTTTTAATTAAACAAGACTTTTGACATTCCTCCACATAAGTGAATTTTTCAGAATGGCCATTGAATTAATTATCTCCCCATCATCTTTTCCCAAAGATTATTGGTTTTTAACACCCCATGAACAATATGTAAAGGCAAAAAGATAGGACACTGAAAGGTGAACTCCCCAGGTCAGTAGATGCCCAATATGATATAGGAGAACAGTGGAAAAATAACTACAAAAGAATGAAGAGATGGAACCAGAACAAAAACAACACCCAGTTGTGGATGTGAATGGTGATGGAAGTAAAGTCTGATGCTTTAAAGAGTGATATTGCATAGGAACCTGGAATGTTAGGTCCCATGAATCGAGGTACAATTTGAAGTGGTCAAACAGGAGATGGCAAGAGTGAACATTAGACATTTTAGGATTTCAATCATGAACTAAAATGGACTGGAATTGGGTGAATGTAATTCAGATGACTATTATATCTACTACTGTGGGCAAGAATCCCTTAGAAGAAATGGGGTAGCTCTTGTAGTCAACAAGAGTCCAAAATGCAGTACTTGGATGCAATCTCAAAAACAACAGAATGATCTCTGTTTGTTTCCAAGGCAAGCCATTCAATATCACAGTAATCCAAGTCTATGCCCCAACCAGTAATGCTGAAGAAGCTGTAGTTTGAACAATTTCTATGAAGACCTACAAGACCTTCTAGAACTAACACCCCAAAAATGAAGTTCTTTTCATTATAGGGACTGGAATGCAAAAGTAGGAAGTCAAGAGATACCTGGAGTGACAGGCAAATGTGGGCCTTGGAGTACAAAATGAAGCAGGGCAAAGACTAACAGAGTTTTGCCAAGAGAAAACTCTGGTCCTAGAAAGCACCCTCTTCCAGCAACACAAAAGAAGACTCTATACATGGACATCACCAGATGGTCAATACCAAAATCAGATTGATTATATTCTTTGCAGCCAAAGATGGAGAAGCTCTGTACAGTCAGCAAAAACAAGACCAGGAGCTGACTGTGACACAGATCATGAATTCCCTATTGCAAAATTCAGAACTTAAATTGAAGAAAGTAAGGAAAACCACTAGACCATTCAGGTATGACCTAAATCAAATCCTTTATGATTATACAGTGGAAGTAACAAACAGATTCAAGGGATTAAATCTGATAGACAGAGTGCCTGAATAACTATGGACAGAGGTTCCTTATATTGTACAGGAGGCAGTGATCAAGACCATCCCCAAGAAAAAGGAAGGCAAAAAGGCAAAATGGTTGTCTGAGGAAGCCTTACAAATAGCTGAGAAAAGAAGAGAAGCTAAAGGAAAAGGAGAAAAGGAAAGATATACCCATTTGAATGCAAAGTTACAAAGAACAGCAAGGAGAGATAAGAAAGCCTCCCTCAATGATCAGGGCAAAGAAATAGAGGAAAACAATAGAATGGGAAAGACTAGAGATCTCTTCAAGAAAATTAGAGATACCACGGGAATTTTTCTTGCAAAGATGGGCACAGTAAAGGACAGAAATGGTATGGACCTAATAGAAGCAGAAAATATTAAGAAGAGGTGGCAACAATACATAGAAGAATTATAAAAAAAAAAGATCTTCATGACCCAGATAACCATAATGGTGTGATCACTGACCTAGTGTCTGGAATTCAAAGTGAAGTAGGCCTTAGGAAGCATCAGTACAAACAAAGCTAGTGGAGGTGATGGAATTCCCATTGAGGAATTTCAAATCCTGAAAAATGATGCTGTTAAAGTGCTGCATTCAACATGCCAGCAAATTTGGAAAACTCAGCAGTGGCCACAGGACTGGAAAATGTCAGTTTTCATTCCAATTCCAAAAAAAGGCAATGCCAAAGAATGTTCAAACTACTGCACAATTGCACTCATCTCACATGCTAACAAAGTAATGCTCAAAATTCTCCAAGCCAAGCTTCAACAGTTTGTGAGCTGTGAACTTCCAGATGTTCAAGCTGGATTTAGAAAAGGCAGAGGAACCAGAGATCAAATTGCCAACTTCCATTGGATAGTCAAAAAAGCAAGAATTCCAGAAAAGCATCTACTTCTGCCTTATTGACTACATCAAAGCCTTTGATTGTATGGATCACAACAAACTATGGAAAATTCTTCAAGAGATGGGAATACCAGACCACCTTACCTGCCTCCTGAGAAATCTGTATGCAGGTCAAGAAGCAACAGTTAAAACTGTTGCATGTAACAACAGCCTGGTTCCAAATTGGAAAAGGAGTATGTCACCCTGCTTATTTAACTTATATGCAGAGTACATCATGTGAAATGCTACTGGATGAAGCACAATCTGGAATCAAGACTGCTAGGAGAAATATCAATAACCTCAGGTATGCAGATGACACCACCCTTGTGGCAGAAAGTGAAGAAGAACTCAACATTTAGAAAAACTAAGATCATGGCATCTGACCCCATCACTTCATGGCAAATAGATGGGGAAACAATGGAAACAGTGACAGACTTTATTTTCTTGGGCTCAAAAATCACTGCAGATGGTGACTGCAACCATGAAATTTAAAGACACTTGCTTCTTGGAAGAAAAGCTATGACCAACCTGGACAGCATATTAAAAAACAGAGACATTACTTTGCCGACATAGGTCCATCTAGTCAAAGCTATGGTTTTTCCAGTTGTTGGGTATGGATGTGAGAGTTGGACTATAAAGAGAGCTGAGCGCTGAAGAATGGATGCTTTTGAACTGTGGTGTTGAAGAAGACTCTTGAGAGTCCCTTGGACTGCAAGGAGATCCAACCAGTCCATCCTAAAGGAAATCAGTCCTGAATATTCATTGGAAGGACTGATGCTGAAGCTGAAACTCCAATACTTTGGCCATCTGATACAAAGAACTGACTCATTTGAAAAGACCCTGATGCTGGGAAAGATTGTAGGCAGGAGGAAAAGGGGACAACAGAGGATGAGATGGTTGGATGGCATCACCGACTCGATGGACATGAGTTTGAGTAGGCTTCTGGAGTTGGTGATGGACAGGGAAGCCTGGCGTGCTGCAGTCCATGGGGTCTCAAATAGTCAGGCATGACTGAGCGACTGAACTGATTGGTTTTGAATGAAGATTGACTGGCCATTCTTGGCAGACTAGAACAACCACCTGGGCTTTCAGAAAATGTAATCTGGAGTGGGCCATACATGTAATGTCTGTGTGTAACCAGACTTAGGGAGTAAATAGTATTTGTAGCTCTCACTCTTTCCAGGGGCCAGTGGAACATCCATTGACATACACATTCCATGTTAAACTCAGGGTTAGGTTGCTCCTCAGAGACCTGTTCTCAGTATTAGAAAGGAAGATGCAAAATGCAGCCTCAGAGCATTGGACTTCCTTCTCAGTGCGTTTTGTAGAGCATTTATTACCCAAATTTTGGACAATGAAGAATGTGTTTTAATTAACTTTAATTAACTTTCTGGTAGTGTTTCTCTTAGAATTGTCTGTCTAATCACATGACAATGTGATGGACTCATTTAAAGCAAGTACATAACAGAAAAGCCAAGTTAAATTAAGCAGTGTTACAAGTCAGAAGTAGTCATAATAGATTCTTATTCCTCTCTGCCTCATTCCCAGTTTTTAAGACCTTAATCTGAATGCAGTAGAGTTGATAATTGAGAGCCTTTGTTGGTGTTCATTGTTGTATCCCTCACTTCCTGGAATTGTGCATTGTACACAGTAGATGCTCAATAAATGAGTGAGAACAATCCCTTGGAAACTGGAGAAGGAATCCCTTGTGGGGTTAGGTCTAGATTCATTCATTCATTCAACAGACCATTATTAAGAAATTACTGTGTATCTTACAGTATTAGGCATTGGGAATGCAAGACTGAGTCCTTTGTACGTGAGTTTCTCAAGCCTAGAGAGGTGGGATTTGGAACATAAAGACACACGGACATAATATCTATCTACTAAAGTTGCCATGGTAATCATATATTTCAGTAGTCCCACTAACAGAGAAGGTGGGGATTGGAACTTCTTTCCCAAAGACCCAGGCCCTGAGATACTACTGGGGAGAGTTATAGTAAAATAAGCAGGGACTGAGTAGGTGTGTACTAACTATTCTAGAAGCTACTTTGACTTTAAGTTACTCTTATCAAACCCCCCACCCCCACCTATTCCAGGAACTCAAACTCAAAAACCCAAACTGTGATGGCCCAGGAGCAGCAACAGCATTGAGCTGGGCTACCCCTTGACATTCCTCCTACCTGTTGTAGCCCAAGATAGTGGAAGAGGGCCTGAGATCTGAAAGGACTGATTTGCTTTACCTTGTGTCAACCTTGATTTCTTAATCTGTCAAATAGGGATATAATAGGATTAACAGAAACAGTCACTGGACTAAGGGAAGTGATCTATCACAGCTTACTTAGAACCTGGTACGTGTATTCTTATCCATTTCATTCAGTTCAACAAATACATATTGAGATTCTACTGAGGAACTATTGGTCTCCTTCCCCACTTGTCACCTGGTTCCTTTCAGTGGTTCCTCTCACTGTGCCTGTTTTATCTACCCATTATCACACAAACATACATCATTAACATAAAATGTACAATTATTAAAAACTACACCTGATGTCAGGTTGCAGGCAAAGGTCTGAGTGTGGTTGTTTCAGGCACATAGATTCCTAACATAATTAACTTACCTGAGGTTCCAGTCATGAATCTGTCCTGTCTCTCCTTCCCCTATCTCCCCAAGGCAGGCTTGGATTCAGACCCCCAAACCCTTATATTGTTTATCACCTTTGTTTATCAACATATTGTTGGACCACTTAAAAATTTAACCAAATTGGAATAGGTTAGATTTCAAGCTTCTGATTGTGTTTCTGCTTGCTCTCCATGATCTACACTTGCCCCCTTATAGCCACGTGGACTCTCTGGCTCTGCTGCCTCTCACTGCCAGGGGAACACATTCTGTCCAGCCCAGCCTTGCCTCTTTACCTTTGTACTGGGCCCAGGTGTTCCTCTGTCCAAGGGGCAAAACCATGTTCTGCTGGCCCCAGCACTCTGCCTGACTTTTTTTTTGTATTATTTAGATCCTTAAACCCCATACATAACTTAAATCACTATTTCCTGAAGTGTGGAGTACACCTTTAGTAATTTGGGAATGAATGATTTTAGTAACTTATTTGTGAACTTGTCAAGTTTCATCTATTAGCATTTACTCAAATGCTATCAAACTTTAGGCAATTTCCTAAGTACCTAAATAGCACATGAATTATGCCTCATTTTTGTTATGCATTCTTGAGAGTTAAGCCTGAGTCAACCAAATGTCTATTTTGTAATTTTTCCTCTCTCTGCAATCTGAATTGGGGCTTGTTGCACACTAGTGTGCTTAAGAATCATCTGGAGGGCTAGTAAAACACAGATTGCTGGCCCCCATTCCACAGATTCTGGGTCTGTAGATCTGGGATGGAGTCTCAGAATTTGCATTTCTAACATGTCAGGTGATGCTAATGCTGCCGGTCTCATGGACCATACTTTGAGTAGCAATGGCCTAAATCATGGACACACCATCTTGGGTTGACAGTTTATATTTGAACTTCAGCTTAACCATTATTGAGACTCCCCAGCACAAAGAACTTGTGACAAGCTAATCATTTGCTTGGTTCTTTTTATTTTACCACTGTATATATATTGTTTTCCAGTCTAGACAGAGTCCATTTTATTTCTCATGTTTAGTTTAATCCCAAAGTACCTAGAGATGCAGAGCCATTCTGTAGAATTTTATTGTCCTAGTTTTTATCCTGATGAATCATCTTTTAACAGACATGTGAGCCTTCGCTAAATGCATTATGTCATCCTTCTGAGCTCTGCAGAGAGAAGAATTGATATGCCTTTAAGTCTGATGTGAAATGATGGCTTCACTGTGCCCATCCTGAAGAAACTCTGATTTGGGAGGGTTCCCAGAAGTATGACAGAAAACTCTGTGGCTGGTGCCGAGTGGGGAAAGGGTGGCTTGTGACCCTAATGCTCAAGCCTCCTACCTCCATGCTTGTGGGAGCAAGTCTGTCTCCTCCCAGGCTGCCACATTTAAAAATGGGATTTATTTTTAGAGAAGAAATCATTAGTCATTAAACTCTCTCATGCTTCCTTTTTCCCTTTGGGTAAAATTTAAGAACCTGAGCTTTATAAGAAAATTTTCAGTCTGTTAGAAGAAATAGCCTTGGTACAATGAACCCTCTTGCCTCTCTTCCAGACAAAGGCAGACTTCTCACAGGAGTCACCACTCTCAGTCCCTATGTATAAATCAGCTTTATCTTGAAGCCTTATTTGAGAATCCTCTGACTCTTTTGATTTTCTGGACCCTTCAAACCTAGGATTTAAAAACTAATTTTATCATATATTGAACATTTGCTCTTTAAGCCCATTATAAAATCTCATAATGGAAATTGGCTCTTAGAAAAATCACCCTCAGGCTTAGGTATATACACTTTTTCACTTAATAACAGAAGCATTTAATAGATACAATCTATATTGAAGCAGAAATAACTGAAAACAAGATTTCTCTGATATCTTTAAATTCATGGTTTTCTTACAAGGACTTTTAACATGTTTCCATTGCCTTGGACTAAATAAATGTCGTGTGGATAGTTTTACTACCAGAAAAGCCATCAAAAAAGCAAGCCTTATCCGTAATTAAGTTCTATCTGTAAATATATAGTTGAGAATGTAATCATTTTGAAACATATCAAAAATTCAAAGTCACCTGGTAGCCAATAAGGCCCAGGATCCCCTGAGGGGAACACTGTACATTTAATTGCATCTCTCCCTCCATCCCCATAGCTGTAACGTTTTGCTTTTACAGTTTAATCTGACTTAGTGAGACAAAGACCAATTTTAGGGCAGCAAGAAGTAGATTTTTGCAAAGAGGTATCAGTACCCACGAAAGGAAGGGATTCTAATACATGCCAACTCAAAGACCGCAGGGTTTCTGTGATCTTGAGGCTAGAGAAAGGGCTACATCATTATGAGGTAGCCAACTGCAGCTTCTCTCCTTTGCTGAGGTGATGGAGAAGGGGCAGCAGTTGCTGCTGCTAAGTCACTTCAGTCATGTCCGACTCTGTGCGACCCCGCAGACAGCAGCCCACCAGGCTCCTCCATCCCTGGGATTCTCCAGGCAAGAACACTGGAGTGGGTTGCCATTTCGGAGAAGGAGCAGAGAAAGAGGCTATGTGAATCTTAGTCTACTTCAGACCATTGAGTGTGGCAAGTTAAGATGGCTACAAACTATTTGACACACCTCTCACTGGAGGATGATTCTGCGTCCTCTCCACTTGTACCTGAGTGAGCTTGATGATGGTTTAACTGGTAGGCTGCAGTGGCATGTTGCTCTGCCAGTTTCTGGGCCTGAACCTTAAAAGACATGAAACTTCTTGGAACCCAGCCTCCATGCTTTGAGGAAACCTAAACATCTCTGGAAAAACTCACATGGAGGGGACTGAGCCCAGATTACTACTGACACCAAGTTCAGCCATATGAATAAACTGTGTTGGAGTTGGATTCCCCAGCTTCACTAGAGCTTCCCAGCTGCCACTATATGGTTCAGAGACAATCCTTCCTGCTGAGTCCTGCTCACGTTACAGCTTCAGGAGCAAAATAAATGATTGTCATTATTTTAAACTATTGAATTTTGAAGTCATCCTTTATGTAGCAATAGATATCCAGGACAATTGGCATCTGTTTTTTGCTACTCCTTCTCATTGCTTCCCCAACAGGCAGTTGCTCTCGTGCCAGAGCCTTTCAGACAAGGTCCCTGCCAGAATTTCCAAAACCCAGAATGCCCTTGTACATGCCTTCCCAGGTCTTTTCCCTGGCAATGCTGCAGTCCAGAATGCTCTCTGTACCTTCCCTCAGCTCCTTCATTCACACAATACTGCCTTCTCTCCTTCGGAGCCCGCTGATTAACCAGTATGTTTGGAGTCAAGAGACAGAAGTAGTGGAAGAATTGTAGCACACTGTTACTCATCATGCCAAGAGAAAGCTTTTATCAAGGTTAAAAGCTGCTCAATTTTTTATATCCTCCTTTAAATGATAGAAATATACCCTTAAGGGTATACCTAAAATCTATGATACTCTTAAATTCTGAGTAGGGATTGGTAACACTCTTCCAAGGGTAAAGTTTGGCCTGTCAGTGGCCACAGGATGGGACCCTCCCCCTGAAGAGCACTAGGATGGTGAGGATACTCACCATTGACAAGAAGAAGGAGAAATATACTGAGAAGGAAACAGGAAATGGAGATGGCATCAAAACAAAAACAAAAACAACTCACGTGGTTTATCCTGACTAAGAGAGATTACTTTTGAATCACTATTTGCCAGGCCAATGCTGAAACATTACTATGATTAGTACTAGTACTCCTTCTTGATGGCATGGTGAGGTTTTCTTTGTTCCAGGTACTGTTCCAACACCCTGTTTAAATTAAGGTGGATGTTATTTTAATATCCCTTACTTCAGCCCGAGGAAACTGAGGCCTCAAGTGGGCAGGACACTTGGCTAAAATCACGTGGCATGGCAGTGCAGAACCGAGTTCAGAACCAGGATTCGATTGCAGGGAACCTGGCTCCATTATCTGTCACTGCTGACATCAGAACTCTAGGCACAGAGGCTTTGGTGAGCCCAGTTTGACATCACAATATGCTGCTAGTCTTTTTGGTTCATGTAGTATAGCATGTCACACAGGATGAGAGATGCTTCATCTTTTCAAAACACATTTTAATCTCAAATATATATGTGCCTTTGTAGGCTGCTTGAAGTCATTCTCAGAAGGCAGAGTAAAAATAAACGAATACGCAAAGATAGGTTACAAAAGCAAATGAAAAAAAGACAACAGAGTTGCTCTGTGTAATAAGAATTAAAATCTTGGGGTCCCCAGCCAGCCCAGTGGCCTTTACAGTGATGAACCAAGAAAGGAGGTCACATCTGTATTAGACACGTGTTCCTGAGCTTATAGACATTCTAATAACTGTTATTACAGTAGTTTCAAAAATATTATTTTTTGCTTTTTTTAAAAAAAAGTGTTGATTTTTTTTTTTTAGTCTACAAACATTTATTGGTTGTCCACAGAGAGTTGAATATATACTTGATGATATATATTTTGCCAATAGGATAGCCTCCAGCCCAGAGAACCACCTTCTTATATCGAAACCTTTCATTTGCGTTAAATTGCATGCATAATTTAAGCTGACTCTTAACACCTCAAAGAGGCTCGAAAGGAATCCATTTTTTCTTACTGGGCAGAAATAAATAGGCTCTCTGTAACTATAAAGAATGTGACCCATTTCAGAGAAGGGGGGTATTTCTTTAAAGAACCCTATTTGTGTATCAAAAACAATGCAGTTATCTAATATAAGTGCAAAGACATTACAAATACTATTTAAAAATTCATGAGTCTAGTGTTTTAATATATTCAGAGTAAAGTCAGACAGTTTTTACAGGAAGACATAAAACAAATGTCCTGTATTCTCGCCACTCTGCTTTTCTTCCAGTGTTTCATATTGGATGTGTAAACAATCAGTACTGAATAGTAAAGAGGTGTTGCTGAACAGATAATGGATTTGAATTAGATAAACTTGGCCTGTGCAGACTGAACATACCGGTGGGGCATATGATTCTTGCTTATGGCTAAATCTGATAGGTACTCTTTTGAAGTCAATAGCTTTAAGATATGGAATGAAAAAGAGAAACTGCCTTTGTAAGGAGGACAGAGCAGGGAGAGGCAGTGTGACCAGCGTGGGAAATGTACATTTTCTCTGTCTTCTGAAGTTTTGAAAAAAAACATTGGGGGGGGAGAATTATTTTCTGTAAAGTTTTTTATATATTAATTAAGTTTTTAATTATTATTGTTATTTATTAATTTGAGTAGGGTGGGGACTGTGGCTTGTGGGATCTTAGTTCCCCGACTAGGGATTGAACCTGGGCCCTCAGCAGTGAGAGCAAAGACTCCTAACCACTGGACTGCCAGAGAATTCTCTAAATTTAATTTTTAAATAAATTTTTAAATTTAGAAGCATAAAAATACTTTAAATGACTAGCTCTCATAAAAATAGCTGCAATTCTGTTAAAAATGAACATGAGTTACCTGAGACATGATTATTAATTTACTAAGTAGATACATGGGCTTCCCTGGTGGCTCGGTGGTAAAGAATCTACCTGCCAATGCAGAAGAAGCGGGTTCGATCCTTGGGTGGGGAAGATCCCCTGGAGAAGGAAATGGCAACCTACTCCAGTATTCTTGCCTGAGAAATCCCATGGACAGAGGAGCCTGACAGGCACAGTCCATAGGGTTGCAAAGAGTCAAACACGACTGAGTGACTGAAAAACAATACAACAACAAGTGTTATTTGGGGTTCCATTAGCATCTTAGGTCAATTTAGAGGAAAGCAGGTAAGCACAGAGAGGCAGAATAAGATAGCTCAGAGTCAGAGATCAGAAGATCTGGGTTTATAACCCAGTTTTGCAACTCTCTTTACTAGCTGTGACCATAGGCATAAGTCTCTTTGTACCTCAGTTTCTCATGGTGTAAAATGTAGATAATGAGACCTACTTTTTCTGTGTCAGGAAGCTGTCTTGATGAGTAAATGAGAAATTGGTTGGGATAATGTTTGCCAATAGAAAATTGATATACATAAGCAGACACTGTTAATTCCTTATAAACAGAAAACTCTTAAAATATTTATGATGTTACTGCTTTATATAGGGCAATACTCTAGGTCTTGTGAAGATTAAAAAAAAATAATTCAGATATGGTTTCTATAGTTCACTCCAAAAGCTTATAGTGATACAGGATCAAACAACTTGCCGTGAGGAGCCAAGTGGGAAATATATAAGGGTTTGAGGGACAGTTTGTTGCAACTACTCAACTCTGCATTATAGGGCAAAGCAGCCATAGAAAATATGGCTGTAAAATAGTGAGCATGGCTCTATTACAACAAAACTTTATTTACAACACATGCAATAGACCAGATTTTGTCCATGAGCTGTGGTTTACTGACTGGGTCTAATCGGGGAGAAGATGTGTACATAAAACTATAATATGTGGGTAGAGTACTAAGTGTTGCAAATGAAATAGTTGAAGAGTGAAGGACATCATCTAGCTGAGATAAGAAAGTGTTCCAGGAGATTATAAATTTGACTTAAGCCTTGAAGGATGTGGTCATATTTGGATTTGTAAGATGGGGGAAGACATTCCCAGCAGAAAAGATAGCCTAAGAAAAAGTATAAAGTGGAAACATGAAGGAGGTATTTAAAGAAGAACAGAAATTCATTTAACAAATCTGTAGTGGTAGAGTTAGAAGCAAGAATTCACTAGAGTGGGTGTAAGAACAGAAAAACATATATAATCATTTAAACATAAGTATTATTCCTGACCTCATCCCACCCCCTTAATGAAAAGAAAGCTGTAGTTTTTAGGAAAGCATTTCTTCTATTTTTGGTTGGTTAGAACACTCCTACATGTTTTTATGTTGCAGAGTCATTGTATGAGTTTCTGAGGATATACAGCAACTTGTAATTATTGCCAAGGATGGTTTGTCTCTCTTTGTGCTTTTGTATATATTCCTCATAGTCAACAACGAATTGCATATAGGTTGGTCACTGTGAGACTAGAACCATGAGGAGGAGTCTCTGATTTAGTTCACTTCAGTTCAGTCACTCAGTCTTGTCTGACTCTTCCTGACCCCATGGACTGCAGCTCACCAGGCTTCCCTGTCCATCACCAACTCCCGGAGGTTGCTCAAACCCATGTCCATCGAGTCAGTAACGCCATCCAGCCATCTCATCCTCTGTTGTCCCCTTCTCCTCCTGCCTTCAATGTTTCCCAACATCAGGGTCTTTTCCAATGAGTCAGTTCTTTGCATCAGATGGCCAAAATACTGGAGTTTCAGCATCAGTCCTTCCAATGAATATCCAGGATTTATTTCCTTTAGGATTGACTGGTTGGATCTCCTTGCAGTCCAAGGGACTCTCAAGAGTCTTCTCCAACACCACAGTTCAAAAGCATCCATTCTTTGGTGCTCAGCTCTCTTTATGGTCCAACTCTCACATCCATACATGACCACTGGAAAAGCCATAGCTTTGACTAGATGGACCTTTGTCAGCAAAGCAATGTCTCTGCTTTTTAATATGCTCTCCAGGTTGGTCATAGCTTTTCTTTCAAGGAGTAAGCGTCTTTTAATTTCATTGCTGCAGTCACCATCTGCAGTGATTTTGGAGCCCCCCAAAATAAAGTCTGTCACTGTTTCCATTGTTTCCCCATCTATTTGCCATGAAGTGATGGAACCAGATGCCATGATCTTAGTTTTTTGAATGTTGAGTTTTAAGCCAGCTTTTTCACTCTCCTCTTTCACTTTCATCAAGAGGCTCTTCAGTTCTTCTTTGCTTTCTGCCATAAGGGTGGTGTCATCTGCATATCTGAGGTTATTGATACTTCTCCCGATAGTCTTGATTCCAGCTTGTGCTTCATCCAGTCCAGCATTTCACATGATGTGCTCTGCATATAAGTTAAATAAACTGGGTGATGTACAGCCTTGATGTATTCCTTTCCCAATTTGGAACCAGTCTGTTGCTCCTTGTCCAGTTTTAACTGTTGCTTCTTGACCTGCATACCGATTTCCCAGGAGGCAGGTAAGGTGGTCTGGTATTCCCATGTCTTTAAGAATTTTCCACAGTTTATTGTGATCCACACAGTCTAAGGTTTTAGCGTAGTCAGTGAAACAGAAATAGTTGCTTTTATGGAATTCTCTTGTTTTTTCTATGATCCAACAGATGTTGGCAATTTGATCTCTGGTTCCTCTGCCTTTTCTAAATCCAGCTTGAACATCTGGAAGTTCTCAGTTCATGTACTATTGAAGCCTAGCTTGGAGGATTTTGAGTATTACTTTGCTAGTGTGTGAGATGAGTGCAATTGTGCAGTAGTTTGAACATTCTTGGCATTGCCTTTCTTCGGGATTGGAATAAAAACTGACCTTTTCCAGTCCTGTGGCCACTGCTGAGTTTTCCAAACTTGCTGGCAAATTGAGTGCAGCACTTTCACAGCATCATCTTTTAGGATTTGAAATAGCTCAGCTGGAATTCCTTCACCTCCACTAGCTTTGTTCGTAGTTATGCTTCCTGAGGCCTACTTAACTTCGCACTTCAGGATGTCTGGCTCTAGGTGAGTGGTCACACCATCGTAGTTATCTGGGTCATGAAGATCTTTTTTGTAGAGTTCTTCTGTGTATTCTTGCCACGTCTTCTTAATATCTTCTGCTTCTGTTAGGTCCATACCGTTTCTGTCCTTGAGCAGGGACTACCTCTCTAGAGCTACACTGTCCAACATGGTGACCTCATGTGGTTATTTAAATTTAAATAAAGTTAAAAATTCAGTTATTCAGTCGTACTAGCCACATTTCAGGTGTGCAGTACCCACTTGGGTCTGGTGGCCACAGTATTGAACAATGCAGATACAGACCACTTTCACCATTGTAGAAAGTTCTATTGGACCATGCTGCTCTTAAAAGATAAAAAACCAAGCAACCATTATGCATTGATTTAGAGTCCTGGAGCTGGAGATTTGGCTGACAGTTATGATATTTAATAACTGGCTTCATTAACAAATACATCACTTTTTAAGTATTAGTTTTGTCACCTGTGATGTGCATTAATAATAGTACTTACCTTATAGGTGGTTATGAAGATAAAATGATGCATAGCTCTTTGGAAGCTGTAAAATGTTACATAAATATATGACATCGGTATTATTTCAATGATACCATCTCTGTACCTTCGGGTAATTTCCATTGTTTTCCTTGTTTGCTTCCATGTACAAAATCATGTCATTCGCAAATAAAGATAGTTTGGCTTTTTCCTTTTCCATTCTGGATGCCTTTTATTTCATTTTCTTGCCTAATTACTTTGATGAAAATCACCAGTACAGTGTTGAATAGAAAATGGTTAGAACAGACATTCATATCTAATTTTCTGATCTTAAGGGGAAAGTATTTAGTCTTTGACCAGTAAGTATGATGTTATCTGTAGGTCATTTGTAGATACCCTTTATCAGGTTGAGGAAATTCCCTCCTTTTTTAAAATTTGTATTGGAGTATTATTGATTTTGGAGAAGAAAATGGCAACCCACTCTGGTATTCTTGTATTCTTGCCTGGGAAATCCCATGGACAAGGAGCCCGGCAGGCTGCAGTCTATGGGGTTGCCGAGTCAGACATGACCTAGCTACTAAACAACACAGTTGATTTACAATGTTGGGTTGGTTTCAGGTGTACAGCAAAGTGAATCAGTTATACATATACATATATCTACTGTGGGTTTTTTGTTTGTTTCTTTTCTCATATAAGCTATTCAGAGTATTGAGTAGAGAGTTCCCTGTGCTATACAGCAGGTTCTTATTACTTATCTATTCTATACATCATAGTGTGTATATGCCAGTCTCAATCTCCCAATTTATCCCTCCCCACCCTTATTTGCTGGTAACCGTAAGTTTGTCTTCTACATCTATGATTCTACTTCTGTTTTTATAAATAAGTTCACTTGTACCCTTTCTTTTTTGCAACTTCCCTTCTTTTCTAAGTCTCTTTAGTTTGTCTTGTTTGTTATCATGAAAGTGTGTTGGCCCTTTCTTATACCCTTCTGCTCATTCAATTTGCTTATCACATTTTCTTTGCTCTTTCACTTATTTTTTTTTCTCTCTTAGCTCTTTATAGGTATGGAAATGAACTATGTCACTGGCTGTACCTAGCATCCCACAAAGAATTTTCTTCCCAGGAAGGTCAGACTAGAGTATATGGTTGCGTTAGACAAATTCACAGCACCTACATTAAGGCTGGTGCTAAAGAACCAATGCAGAATTCATGTTCTACTTCAGTGGGAATTGTTATTTCTTGGCATAAGACCCATATACCATTAATGTTTGCTATTTATTTATTTAGCCACATGTGCAGCATGTGGCATCCTAGTTCCCTGAACAGGGATGGAACTCGTACACCCTGCAAGGGAAGCACAGAGCCCTAACCACTGGACTGCCAGGAAATTCCCTGAGAGTTCTTTATAGTTACAGATTTAGCAGTATATTTCAGTATTTCAGAGCCCTTTTCTTCAGGAAAGATAAATAGGTTTTATTATGGCCTTCTTCCATTTTATCCCCAGCCTTCCCTTATTTTCAGCGTATTAGTCTGAGGAACATCCAAGCTCATTATATGCATAGTCAAAGAGAGATTTTATAGTCTCCCAAAGATCTCACCATTGTGGGGTACACGGTGAACATCATCTTCAGGGCCCTTATGTATTATATTCCTCTTTATCCAGCTCAAACTTCCTTTGTTTTCATTGCAGTGCCAATTTGCTGACTTATATTTAATTTACTTGACCAGACTATTTTCTCAAGCTCTGGTGATGTCAGCGCTATTCTCTTAACTCTTGCCCATCTCCCCTTTCTGAGACACTGACCATTTTTACAGTTCCCTCTACCTCCTATGTATCAGCCTGCATCTAGCTTCCTCTTGATTCCAAAGAAACCTCACAAGTGTACTTACACTGAGATATGAGAAGCTTCATATGTGATCTTTCCCCAGAGAGCAAACATTTAAAAACAGGACAGCCAGGAGTAGTGTGGTTGGTGGCTTCTGACATGGCGCCACGGAACTCTGTCACTTGTGTGATTCCTTCCTCTTGAATGTGGAACTGATTTAGTGACTTGCTTCTGTTTTTGAACAAGGGCTGGGGTGCCCATAGCACAGAAAGGCAAACTGTGACAGCAAGTGTTTGCAGCGAAGTAAGGGTTTTGTAGCAATAGATAATTAATACCAGTGGACAATATGTACTCCAAAGTAATGACTTCCGAATGGTGAGCATGCAGATGTCCAGAAAGAAGAAGAGCAATATTTTGGAGCAGCGGCTGTCCCTAGCTCTGCCCCGTGGAGACAACCGCCTACTCTTAAACATGAGATCATCTTTACTTGTAGCAGCTAAGAACCTTACAATCCATAAAACCAACTCTTCGGGATCTGCTTTGCTCAATTTACAGTTACTAGTACTATGTGAACCTGACATAGGCCAGTTTCTGAGGTTATTAGTTTTATTTTTATCCTTTATGATTTGACCCAGATAAGTTGTCATTGACCTGCACCAGGTTTGTACTCTTGCCGTTCTCCAGCTTGTCAGAATTACTTCCACTGCTTCTCTTTAGCTGTCAGCAACATCCCCCAGCTTGGCACCATTAGGAAAATACTGTGGGGATATACTCTTTAAGCCCATTACCTAAATCATGAAGAAAAGCATCCTGGTGTAGGAGAACGAATCATTTTGGAACTAACAATATAAATCACATATTAGTACTTCTTTTGAAAATCATTCTCAAATCAGATATATTATTTAAACTATATTAATATTTTCCAGTTTTCTTGAGAAGCATGGACTGGGCTAGACCCCAAAAGTCCCGGTAGACCCAAGTCTCATTTTTCTCCTATATTGTCTTCCAAGCCAAGCTTGGAAAGGTGTCTGCTTGGATTTCCCCCACGCCTCCATCCAGAGGATGCCAGACTCAGATTTGACAGCACAAGTCTTGGCTGTCAACAATGCAGTTATGCAGACAGGAAACAGTGACAATAAACTGTGGGGGCAGGGGTGAGGAGAGCAAAGTGAGGGAATTTCTTAGGGTCTGTCTCTCTCTGCTTAAACAAAAGAGGGGACAGCTGCTGCCCATGGAGGATGACGCTGCTGTCCCTCTCGTTTGTGGTATTCAGCTTCTGTTCTATGAGTAGTAAATGGCCTGTCTCTATAACACTGAGATTTTACAATGCCAAGTGGATGCTACCTGACGTATAGTTACAAGTTATTTTGAATGCCTCATTTCAGTTGTTTTGGGAGCTGGAAGCTCACTTCCACAAATTCAGAAGTTTGACAGGGTCTGACTTGCATGATAGGATAATAGATATCCCTATCAGCTTGGTGCCTAATTTGCAGAGAATTAAGCCAGATAGTGTAGAAAGAAAGAAAGAAAGAAAGAAAGAAAACAAAAGAGTTAGTATTCTTCCATCAAAGTTTTCAGTACTCTAAAGAGGAAAGAACAGAATTTTAAAAGTCTATGGATCCCCCAAAATAGAAATATATATACATACTTGTATGCATATGTGGTGTGTGTGAATGCGTGTGAGTGTGAATGAGTGAGAATTATTGTGAAGAAATTTCTAGAGAGGAGCGCCAGTACTCTAAAGAATAGAACAGAATATTATAACATACAAAATTGTTTGCATATGTGGTGTGGTGTATGATATGTGTGGTTGTGAGTGTGATGAATGTGTGAGTGTGAAGAGAGCCATGCCGGAATGGTTGCTGAAAATATACAGAATCAAGGGCTCTGTGAGTTTATTGAGTGTAAGCTTCTGTGGAAGTAGTAACTGTACAAGGATGGCAGGGTGTGATGGAGAAATGGGATAAAGGATGTAGAAGTGCACTTGTCATGATTAAATTGCAAATCTCTCTCTATTTCCCAATAGGCAGCAGTAGAAAATAACATTCTAGACAGTAAAGGACAAATACATTAGCTTAATGAGGGCTTTGTGGTTGGACCCCAAAATACGTAAAGAAAGGCAAGAGTACGTGAGTTTTCTAAGCTGCGTTTCTGTAACTAGCAGCATTATAATGGATTTTGAAAAAAGAAGGAAAAAATGTTGGCTTCTTTCTCTAATTCCAAGAGTGAGTTCAAACAAAGGGATTGATTTTCACGTAAACTAACCTTGAGAAGATTGTCATCTCCAAGTTCAGGAATTTTAAAAATATATGCACCCCCCACCCATGTTATAGTTCATTTCATGATAAAGTTTTTTTTTATGTTTTAACTGTATAGCATGTGGAATCTAGACCAGGGCTCAAACCTTGTGCCCCCTACAGTGGAAGCGTGGAGTCTTAACCACTGGACCACCAGGGAAGCCCCTGTTTTATAGTAAATTTTAAAAGCTTAAGTTTCCAGTTTTGACTCTTTGGTCATTTCTGAAGTTTGGAGGTAGCAAGGAGAGAACACAGTGCCCCCTCACCTGGTTAATTCCTATTTATTGCTCAGGTTTCATTTAATAGGTTTCTCATGAATATCTCTTGTTCCACACACTAGATTACTCTGCTTCAATGTATGCTCTCATATCAACTTGACCTTTTTTCATCTTACCATTTATCAAAGCTTGTCATTATGTATTTTTGTACTCATTTATTTTGTCTATCACCAGATAGCAGATATTTATTATTCTCCCCTTTTTAAACTGAGAAATAACTGGCATATAACATTGTGTAGTTTAAGGTGATTTGATATGTTTATATGTTGCTATGTGGTTACCACCATAGTCTTAGGTAACTTTTCCATCATGTCACATACTTAGCATTTCTTTTTTGTCATGAGAACTTTTAAGATCTAGTCTTGTAGCAGCTTTGAAATGTATAGTGCAGAGTCATTATCTATACTCACCATTCTGTACATTAGAGCCCCAGAACTTACTCACCTTCTAACTGTAAGTTTGTGCTCTTTGACCAACATCTCCCTGTTTCCCCACTCCTTAGACCTTGGTAAACAGCATTCTTATCTCTGTTTCTATGAGATCAGGTTTTTAGATTCCACATATAAGTGAGATCATAAAGTATTTATCTCACTTAGCATAATGCCCTCAAGGTCATTCCATGTTGTTGCAAATGACAGGATTTCCTTCTTTCTCATGGCTGAATAATATCCATGGCCCACAATGCAGGAGATCCAGGTTCAATCCCTGGGTCTGGAAGATTTCCTGGAAAAGGAGGTCATATCTCATTCTGGTTTTGATTTGTATTTCCCTGATGACTAGTCATGTTGAGCACATTTTTATGTATCCGTTGGTCATTTGTATGTCTTCTTTGGAAAAACATGTAGTCAGGGATGTTCTTTAAAATAACAACTGATAGCTGACTTGGGTGGCTTTTATTTGTCACATTCCCTTTTTTCCTGCTAGGGTATAGTTATAATATTGGAAGAGAAGCAGCCACTTCGCAAACGTAAGGCAATAAACATTAAATGAAAACCACATTCTATGCTGAGTCTGAGCAAAAAGACAGATGTGGCATAGATTCCCCAGTGGCCTCACACAGCCGCCATACTGCTTGGGACTTTAGCACAAGAAAAATAACCACTTTGCTGATGTTCATTGTGGGTTGTTTTTTTTTTTTTTTTTTTTTTGCAGTTTCTCCTGCCATAGTATAGAAGGATAAGCAAAGAAGGAATGATATTGACTATTTTACCTAGAAAAGAGAGCTATTATTAGAGTTTTATTAGACTGGGGTGTCATGTGAGGGAAAGTTATACTGCTTCCTGGGAACTTGTGATTGAAGAAGTCAGTAGAAGAAAGTTGAGGGTGAAGCCAAGACCCCACTGGAGAGAAAAGTGTTCATTGAATAAGTTAAGTCAAAGGAAATGGAAGAGAAATTACGAGAATCTGTGGGATATCTAATGTGCGGCTTATTACGTGTGGTTGAGTTGGAAGAGAAGCTCAGTGTGGTTAGTATACTTATTGTGGTGCATTGAGTAGACCAGAGTGCACTAAATGTGGAGTGAATTGATCTTATATAACTATCCTCTGCCATCTTTTAAGCAAAATAATGACTAATACAATGCTGCAAATGTGTTTCTCCGGAAAAGCTGTTGGGGAAAGGAGACTTCTTTTGCCGAATCCCTTTCATTTATGTCATAGATTACTTAGTATACTTATTTGACCTTGAGAACTATACTTTTGTTAAGGGAAGTTAGTTAAAGGAAGGCTTGCCTAAAAAGAATAATTATATTGAGCATTATCCTTACAAAATCAGCTATTTAGATCAATTGTTTCTACTTCTAAATATATAGAGTACAGTACCAAAAAAATAGAAAACTCTGCTTTTGGAAGGTGAGGCCAAAGCACAGTGCACATTAAGAGGCGTACAACATGGCTCTCTCTCTACTCTTTCTTCTGGAAATACCTTGCCAAATGACTCTAGCGTGCGCCTCGGATTTGTCCACACTAGGGAAAGGCCCAGCCTTCTCACGAAGACAGCCAAAACCTCTCATTGGAGGCAAACTCTGGTTTCACTTCTTCAGAACTTGCATCTGACCTCCTGAGTTTTACAACAACGGTTCCTCACTAAGTTTCTTTTCTCCATTCACTAGGGCTACTGTTTCGCCTTAGAATAGTGCTTGCCCCATATACCAGTACTTATATTTATATCCTGCTTCTCACTGATTGACCTAGCTTTGGAATCCTTACTTGCCCTGATCTTTGATGATTGTGTACACTTCCTCACTGGCTTGCTTGTAGCTTCTGGTCCATTTCCTGCTCTGACTTCCAGTACTTGCTCAATCAATAGCAGATACCCTGTCTCTGGTTCCTTGGCCAGGCTCTTAAAAGTGTTGAGTTCTTTTACAGGGTTAAATGCCAAGAAACAGAAAGAGATGGACTGTTAGGCATGAAATTCATGTGAGCACATAACCTTCACCTATCTCAACCATATGGGAAAAGCCAGACTTCCTGCCTGTGACTGTATTCATAGCATCCCTTTCTTAGTCAGTCAGGAACTGGTTAACCCCTGGAAGCTGATTTTATGGGCACGCTTCACTGAGATGTCTGCATTTCAAGTCCCCCTAAAACAATCAAATGCCTTCTCGATTATCTCTCTCTCTCTTTTTTAACATTTATCTCAAAAGAACATCAAAATTCAGCCCTCATAGAAGAGCTCATTCAGGCTGAATAAATGGTCAATGAAGGGTCAAGGGTCTATTGTCCAAAAATAAGGGAAAAGTTTATGGTACAACACTATTACTTTCTCTTATATGTTTTTTAAAATACTTTTATTAAGACTTTCAAAATAAATCTGTTATTTATTTATTTACTTGGCTGTGTTGGGTCTTAGTTGTGCCATGCGAGATCTTTGTTGTGCCGCATAGACTCTATAGTTGTGATGTGCAGGCTCAGTGGTTATGGTGCACAGACTTAACTTCTCTGCAGCATGTAGGGACTTAGATCCCCAACCTGGGATCGAACCTGAGTGCCCTGCAAGGTGCATTCTTAACTAACAACCAGGGAAGTCCCAAGACTGTTTTTTTAAAGAGAAATATTAGGTTCACAGGAAAATTGATGGGACAATACAGAGATCTCCCATACACCTCCTACCCCTACACTTGCACTGCCTCCTCCATTATCAACATACCCACCAGAGTGCAACATTTGTTAAAATTGATGAACCTATATCAATAAATCATCATCACCCAAAGTCCATAGTTTACATTATAGTTCACTCTTGATACTGCACATTTTATGTTTTTTGACAAATGTATTCAGAGACACCAAGGGAACATTTCATTCAAAAATGGGCACAATAAAGGAGAGAAATGGTATGGACCTAATGGAAGCAGAAGATATTAAGAAGCGGTGGCAAGAATACACAAAAGAACTCTACAAAAAAGATCTTCATGACCCAGATAACTACGATGGTGTGATCACTCACCTAGAGCCAGACATCCTGAAGTGCGAAGTTAAGTAGGCCTTAGGAAGCATAACTACGAACATAAGCTAGTTGAGGAGGTGAAGGAATTCCAGCTGAGCTATTTTCAAATCCTAAAAGATGATGATGCTGTGAAAGTGCTGCACTCAATTTGCCAGCAAGTTTGGAAAACTCAGCAGTGGCCACAGGACTGGAAAAGGTCAGTTTTTTATTCCAATCCCGAAGAAAAGGCAAATGCCAAGAATGTTCAAAACTACTGCACAATTGCACTCATCTCACACACTAGCAAAGTAATACTCAAAAATCCTCCAAGCTAGGCTTCAATAGTACATGAACTGAGAACTTCCAGATGTTCAAGCTGGATTTAGTAAAAAAGGCAGAGGAACCAAAAGATCAAATTGCCAACATCTGTTGGATCATAGAAAAAACAAGAGAATTCATGAAAAGCAAATCATCTACTTCTGTTTCATTGACTACGCTAAAAAGCCCTTAGACTGTGTGGACCCACAAAGTAAACTGTAGGAAAATTCTTAAAGACATTGGGAAATACCCGGACCAACCTTACCTGCCTCCTGAGAAAATCTGTATGCAAGTCAAGAAGCAACAGTTAAAACTGGACATGGAACAACAGACTGGTTCCAAGTTGGGAAAGGAGTACGTCAAGACTACATATTGTCATTCACCTGTTTAACTCACATGCAGAGTACATCATGTGAAATGCTGGACTGGATGAAGCACAAAGCTGGAATCAAGATTGCAGGAAGAAATATCAATAACCTCAGATATGCAGATGACATTGTACCACCCTTATGGCAGAAAGTGAAGAAGAACAATAAAGAGCCTCTTGATGAAGGTGAAAGAGGAGAGTGAAATAAGCTGGCTTAAAACTCAACATTCAAAAAACTAAGATCATGGCATCTGGTTACCCATCTTAACTTCATGTTCCATGCAAATAGATGGGGAAACAATGGAAACAGTGAGAGACTTTATTTTCTTGGGCTCCAAAAGCACTGCAGATGGTGACTGCAGCAGTGAAATTAAAAGACACTTGCTCCTTGAAAGAAAAGCTATGACCAACCTGGACAGCATATTAAAAATCAGAGACATTACTTTGCCAACAAAGGTCCGTGTAGTCAAACCTATGGCTTTTCCAGTGGTCATGTATGGATGTGAGAGTTGGACCATAAAGAGAGCTGAGCACCAAAGAATGGATGCTTTTGAACTGTGGTGTTGGAGAAGACTTCTGAGAGTCCCTTGGGTTGCAAGGAGATCCATCCTAAAGGAAATCAATCCTGAATATTCATTGGAAGGATTGATGCTGAAGCTGAAGCTCCAATACTTTGGCCACCTGATGCGAAGTACTGACTCATTAGAAGAGACTCTGATGCTGGAAAAGATTGAAGGCAGGAGGAGAAGGGGACAACAGAGGATGAGAGTTGGTTGATAGGGCTGTCACCACACTCAATGGACATGTAAATTTGCAAGCAAGCTCCACGAGATGGTGAATGGAACAGGGAAGCCTGGCATGCTGCAGTCCATGGGGTTGCAAAGAGTTGGACACAACTCAGCAACTGAACAACATAATGACATTGTATCCCTATTATAATGTCACACAGCGTATTTTTTACTACCCTAAAAAATCTCTCTGCTCTGCCTATTCATTCCTTCCTCCCCTTCTTCTAACCCCTGACAACCACTTGATCTTTTTACTGTCTCCATAGTTTTGCCTTTTTCTAGAATGTCACATGGTTGGGAATCATATAGCATGTAACCTTTTCAGACTTTCTTCTTTCACTTTCACTTTTATTTCTTTTCATGGCTTTATCATTCATTCCTTTTTAGCACTGAATAATATTCCATTGTCCAGATGTCCCACAGTTCATCTATCCATTCACTGTCTAAAGGACATCTTGGTGGATTCCAAGTTTTGGCAGTGTTGAGTAAAGCTGCTATAAACATCCATGTGCAGGTTTTGTGTAGACACGAGTTTTTACCTCTTTTGGGTAAATATGAAGGAGCTTGTTTATTGGATCTTATGGAAATCATGTGTTTAATTTTACAAGGAACTGCCAAACTGTCTTCCAAAGTGACTATACTGTTTACATTCTCACCAGCAATGAAGGACAGTTACTCCACATCCTCATGAGGATTTGCTGTGGTCACTGTTCCAGATTTTGGCTGTTCTAATGTAGTAGTATTTTATGTAGTATGTAGTATTGTATATGATTTTGTTTTGTTTTGCTATTAATTTCCTATTGACAATGCTTTTATTGTTACTAGGGAATAGAAAGTAAGGATTATGTGGTTTTTTATTGCTAGTTCAAATTCAAATCTACAGGTCCTAATCCTCTCTCAAACGTTTAAATTGAAAAAAAAAAAACAAACAAACAGTGACTCAGTACATATAAAGTACTTTGGAAGGTGCAATATAGCACTGTGTACTGTTTGCTATTATTTTAACTAAGAATCCATCTGCACTCATGAAAACTGCTGGCAGCATGTATGTCATGATCCCATTTGTTAGCACAGGAAACTTGCTGAGATGAACCTTTGTTGGTAGGTAGGCCCCACTCATTCCTTGGTTTAAAAAAAAAAAGGCACACACATCAAAGATTTTCAACACTGGGATTTCTCTCAGAAATGGACCTGAAGATGAAATACTTGTGGATTCACTTAGCAGCTTCTCTTCTCCCTTAAGCAGGAGCAGCTCACTCCTGGGTTCATTGCATGTTGTTAAATCACCATGGAGCTTGGCTGGAACACGGCACCCCAGGCTTGTCACCCACGCTCAAGATATCATCAGCATCATTATGTCTGTGGAAGCCCAGATCTGTTTATCTCCTTGGTCATGTCCCTTAGGATTCAGACTCTCTCCTGTACTGATGCCTTTAATTACGGCATTCTTCACAGTTTTTCCCAGGTCAAGCAAGAGTCAGGTACCAACAACATAGTTTTCTTCTTCTATCAGTTCAGTTTCGCCTTTCAGTAGATTATTCAGCTCAAACTCTTTTTACAACCTGATCAGAGTCAAGAAGGAGTCCTTGGGCTCTGAATGCAGCTGTCTGGACTGCTATGCTTTCCCCCATCTCTTCCTTCCCCGCTCACACTCATAGCCTTGATGACCCACTATCAACACTGTGCCTTGAAACAATCAGATCAAATCTAATCTTGTCCTCTATCTTGTTTTGAGCCAGGATTCACAAAGAGGAGTTCAGACTCCCCAAGTCATCCTTCATTTCCTGGCCTCACATCACCATACTTATTACATGTCACAAGTCACCTTATTAGTGAGTGTGTCCCTGCTCATGGGATTTTTAATTTCCCACCCCTTCCCCCCTAGTGCTCATCTGCTTTATTTTTTCTAAATTAGTAGTGCTTATAATTTTCTTTCATTGCTTATTTATCTGTCTCTTCCCACTAGAATATAACCTTCATGAAGGCATAGACTTTGTCATGTTCGCCATGTTTTCCTAGTGCCAGCAACAGTGCCTGGCATGGGAGGAAGTGAAAGACAGTTGTTAGAGGCTCTCTACCAGTAATGGACACATCACACACAGGAAAAGGTTCTTAGGACCCCTTTTGTTCCTGAATCCATCTTCAGCAATTCTGCTCTATTCCTCCTTGTCTCAGCATCAACTCCCTTGAAATTTCTGTTTCAGGGTCTCTGAGCTTAGTTTGCCTTTCCCTTTCTTAGTAACATAACTACCCATGATCATCTTCTTTAGGCTCCCTGTGTCAGTCCATCTTTTTTTTTTTTTTTTAATTTAAGCAGTTACTTGAAAAGATGCCGTGTTTTATCTCTCTTTTTTTCCTTTATGCTTTTTTTTTTGGGAGGGCAGTGGTGGAAAGGGTAGAGCTGGAACACTGCTTTCATTCTTTTGGAAAGTCGAAGTAACTACAGTCAAGCTATGAAGTTTTGGCTGGCTTCTGAAGATCTTTTTTCTAGTTTCTTTGTTACTAACAGATAGATCTGAATACCACTTGGCAGTATTCCCTGCCTTTTTCTTCCCTCAGTCTCACATTTTCATTTACTTTTTCACTGTAATCTACATTTCTAGCTAAACTCTGTGACAAGTTGTCTTTTTTTCAGTTCTCTCAACTTGTGGGAAGGATTGTATATATAGCTTCTGAAAGTTGTATTCATTGCCTTGCAATAAATACATACATCAATGCATGCAATATACTTTTGTGTGTTTGCATGATGATGAATATGTTCTAATCATATCTGTACACCATCACACTGATCACCACACTCAAGCTGTAGCTCCAATCCTTTTGGCCACCTTAATGCGAAGAGTTGACTCTCATTGTTAAAAGTACCCTGATGGCTGGGAAATGTTTTTGACAAGGCAGGAGAGAGGAGAAGGTGAATGACATAGGAAGAGATGGGTTGTGGATGGCAATCATCCGAACTCGATGGGGGACAAGAGTTTGAGTAAACTCTGGGAGGTAATGAAGGACAGGGAAGACTGGCATGCTGCAGTCCATGGGGTCACAAAGAATTGGACATGACTTAGTGACTGAACAACAACTTGCACACTTAAGCATGCATGCACACACACACATACATACACATAATTTTACAGATGAGAAAACTGAGTTTCACAGAGGTTAAATAACTTCTCCAAGATCACTCAGAGGGTGAAGTCCAGCTTATCAATAGAAGAAGTTACCCTTTCTTACCTCTTATTTTCTGTTTAGCACATTTTAAATTACTCCATTTAAAGCTACTTTTAAAAGGTTGCCAAATCTTGTCAATTTTTGTTACTTTAAAATTTTCATTATGAAATATTTTAAATATATAAACAGAAAGAAAAAATTATATCAGTAATACTCATATATTATCCTACAGTTGCTTCAGACTTTTAAAAGTAATAATATGTTACAGAGCAGGTGATGTCTGTTGTCTGTATACTTTTCTCTGATTTCATTTTCCCTACTCCCTCCCCAGATATCACTGCTTTCAAGAATTTTTAAAAATAATTCCTATGCTTACTTTACATTATTCCTAAATACAAATGGATCTCTAAAACTATATACTTAGTTTTAGATTTTTTAAAAAAAAACTTTAAAATAATATCTTTGTAACAATTGCTTTTTTAAATCTCAACATTAGGTTTTTGGGATTTTTCCATTTTGATAGGAGTGTCTCTCTTTTCCATTCATTTTAATTACTCAGAGTATTCCATTGCATGAATATACCACAATCTATTTACCTGGCCTCCCGTTGATTTTTTAATAGATTTTTTTCTAATTTTTTTTTTTGGTTTTTAAAACTATAAAGTCACTCTTCTGTCCCCATCTTATGCCACATCTCAGCAACATTTTCCATAGTTAGCCATTCTTTATTCTTCTAGTTTTCTCTCCCGGTTTTAGTTACCCCCCCGAAATCTTTGTTTTTTTTCCTTTTTTCCCCTCCTTTTTAAAATTTTTTTCCTCATCCGCCTTCCCCCTTTTTTAAACTAAAATTTGGGGGTTCCTCAGAACTTGGTATCAAGCCATTTCCTCACGTCTCTACCTCCCACTTTCTTCCTAGATGGTATTATCTATTCCTATGACTTTAAATATAAACTAACAGCGCTCAAAGTGCCATTTCTTGCCCACATCTCTGAGCTCCAGACTCATGAATCATGACAGTTATCTACTTGACACATCTTGGTTATCTCAGAGGCCACTTAAGTTCAAACTTAAGACATTTTAGGGCAAAAAGAAGCTCTTTATTTTTTCCCTCACCTGTGGGGAGAGTTAATGGGTTCCAGCGATCCCCTCCCATATTCACAAACTTGTGTCTCCTCCCTTGAGTGTGGGCTAAAGCTAATGACTTGCTTCTGATAAATAGAACAAAAGTGATGGGACATCACCAATAATATTAGGTTACAGAAGACTGACTTCCATTGGGTTGCTTTCCCCCTTGGCTCCTGGGTTCCTATTTTTTTTCTTTGTTGGGACTGCTGGACAGAGTGGCCTATGTGACTGAATATCATGGAACTGAGAATTGGCCTCTAGAACTTTTCCAGTGTGGTGCAGAACATGATGGTTGATTAAAGTTATGGACATGTCATTGTATTCAATTATGTAATTGTTTCTCTTTCCTTCCTTAATTACCCTCCCCATATATGACTATCTAGGGATGGGGCCTTAAATACCAGAAACTGTGGCTGGGTGTTCTTTCTTCCTTCACCATTGAAGAGTTTGAGCAAACTGTCAAGATCGCATTTTACCTAAGGAAAAAGGTGTAAATTTTTTCCTGTAATATGTAAGTGATGTATATATTATAAATCGTGTCCTAATGTAGGCATATAATGGTGTGGGATATCTCTTTAAATGAATACATCTTTTTTCTTAAGAATCATAAAACCTCTTAGAATTGAAATGGGGACTTTTTATTGTTCTTTGTGTGTTTCACTCACCCAACTGAAACATTACTACTGGATTCTCAGATTTCCTTTACTGCCTAAGAGTAGCAGATGGACCTCTAGTTCTCCAAGCAGAAATGCCTTGCCCAAACATTAATTTGGAAAGTTAGTTGTACATAGTTAGAGACTGCAGAGAATCCACTGAATCGGTGCCTGGGCAGGAGGCAGCAGCCTGAGAGGTGCCACCTAAAATTCTGTGTTCAGCAGAGTCAGTGTATGGTACTGCTGGTCTCGTTGGACCAAGTTCTGTAAATACTTCACCTGAAGTCCTGGCGCTAGCTGGCCTCCCCTGTTCTATGGATTTTCATTTCTCTAGATTCACGGAGTATCCAATCACCATTTTAATAAATCCCTATGGGCTAACTGTGCAATTAAATATGAGATTTTTCTGTTGTTATAAACTAAGGAACCTGGCTGATTACAGGTGGATATCACTTTCCACACCCTATCGCATTTCCCCCATTGTGGGAAATAAAACTTTTAAGAAAGGGCTAAGGACCTACAATATAAGATATAAACCCTGGATGTGGCAGGGCAGGGTTTGATCTAGGTGAACTGGTCTCTCTCATCTCGTGCTCTTCCACTGTGGCACACTTTCATATGCAGAACTGAAATACTTAAATCAAAGGACACTGTTAAAGTAAATGCCGAAAACAGTCATGCACATTTTTTTAATGGAAGATCAGGAAAAAATTACTGTTTTTCCAGCGGACGTTTTCCCAAATTCCGCCTTATCCAGTATCAACACCAGAGTGGAAAGCCTGGAATGCAATAATTTCCATCCTCTTTCAAAAATCAAACCTGTTTCCTTTCCCTGCCAGCGTGTGCCAGAAAAAAAAAAAAAAAAAGTTCCAAGAAAACGCAAGAAAAAGTCAAAATACAGTATCTTTTGTCCTCTCTTGCTATAAAGTAGAAACCATTCTTTGAATAATTAATTAATTACAATATAATTAAGGGAAATAACTCAAGGAGACTCGGGACAGATTCCTCTCTGCATTAACAATTGTGCGAGTTGTACACGCTCCAAAGTCAACAAGGCAGCCCTTTCACTAAGAACATGGAAATTGGCTCCATGCCTGTTTTGATTAGAACAAACACCCTGCTTCGCCTCCCAGAGATCTTTGGTTTGGTTGATGTCTCGTACAGTGGGACCCAAATAATTCGCTTTATTGAACAAATACATCTTTGCATTGTATATTAAGAGTTTCAGAGCCTTGTGACCTGGAATTCAGTTTTTATAGTACATGGAGGATTCTGAAAAATAGAAATTATTTTCACCTCTTTTTGAAGCTTCTGTCATTCACTTTGTCAGTGCCCCAAATTCAATTTCTTTATGATGTTAGTGCCTTAAGAAGATAAACTGGCGGCAAACTAAGCATAACCAGCAGGGTCATCAGACCTCCTTCTTACAAACGGATTCTAGAAAAAGCATGTAATTCCATGGGACAGGGATGAAAAAAAGCTCTGCCCAGAAGGGAGTTTTTCAGCCTTATTGGCTTGCTCTCAAGAATGTACTAATAGATAGACATGCTATTTTGTATTTTGTTCGTTGCTCTTTCAGTCACTAAGTCGTTCCTACTCTTTGTGACCCCATGAACTGCAGCATGCCAGGCTCCTCTGTCTTCACTCTCCTGGAGTTTGCTCAAATTCATGTCCATTGAATCAGTGATGCTATCTAACCATCTCATCCTTGCCACCCACCCCCTTCTCCCTTTGCCCTTCAGTCTTTCCCAGCATCAGGGTCTTTGCCAATTAAGTCAGCTACTTTGCATCGGTGGCCCAAAGTACTGGAGCTTCATTTCAGGCATCAAAGAAAGACAACGACCTTTCACTCTCAGATCTGGGATTCCCCTTTTACCCTACTCTGGGAAATCATTTAGATAATTAGACATTTTCATACCCTCCAGGATCAGTATGGCAGTGATTCTGAAATAAACCTTTAGAACTACACTGTACCACAAACTCCACTCGGTTTCTTATCTTTTTAAAAAATCTTCACTGGAGTGCCAGAGTGTCGTGGGCAGAATAATGCCGTATTCATAACATGTCCTCCACCCCATGTCTTCATCCCGCGCTTGCAACCTATGAATATGTCACTTCAAACAGAAAAAGAGACCTCCTTGAAGATGTGTTGATGATGGTTAAGGATCTTAAATTAGGGAAATTATCCGGATTATTTGGGTGAGGGCTCCCTTCTATCACAGTAGTCCTTAGAAGTAGAAATTTTCTTGGCTGTGTTAGAAATGAAGAAAGGGGAAGAAGGCGAGACTGGAAGGGTAAGGGAGGACTCAGCCTACAATCCCCTGGCTTTTGAAGGAGAGGTCTCTGGATAACAGCCCTCAGCTGACAGTCAGCAAGGATTCAGGATCACAGTCCTACAAACAAGCAATGGAACTAAATTCTGTCAACAATCCAATGAGGAAGGAAACAAGTGCCCCTTAGTGCCTCTAGAAAGGAACGCAGCTGTGGACACCAGGATTTTAGCTCCGTGTGAAAACAGGTCAGACTTCTAGGAAGAACCATAAGATAATGATCTGTGTTGTTTAAACTTGCTGAAGTTTCGTGGTAAAACTGGTTACAGCAAGATGGGAAAGTGAATACAAATGACGTAAGCCACCACCTGAGATCTTAATTGTTCTTTGACTGTTTAAGTTCACTTTAGAAACAAGGATTTCAGCAGGGCCAAGGGAAGTGAGGCGGCTTTTTGTGGTTGCTATTATTTGCTCTTTCATCATTTTGTCTGCTGACCCAGCCCTGGCCTGCTCTGCAGTGGAGTGCTAGCATCTTCTTTCTCGTGTGAAATTCCTCCAGATGATGTGAGCCGCCAGGGTTGTGGACTGATTAGTATCTGAGCTATAAAGAAGGCAATTTCTCCTCAGTGTGATCACAGAATGTTCGTAACTAGTGAGGGGACAATTCCTATTTAGTTGAAGTAAAACAGATGCCCAGTTAAAATTGATTTCTTGGGGGAATACCTGGGAGCTTATTTCAGACTGGGACTCTGAACTAGTCTTTGGCTTACAGTTGGGATTATGGTTTCCATCACTCTGGTTGGTTCAAAGAATTCAGCCCTGGATTGTGCATAAAATCATGAGGGAGCTTTTAGAAAAAACAGGGTGATGCCAGGTTCCCCACCCAGGGGATTTGATTCCAATTGGTCACCAGCAGGGCCATAAAACAGTATATTATTTTTAAAAAGCACTCCTGTTCTAACGTGCTTCACATCAGGCTCGGATTTCTGCCCCCAATCTCACAGTGCACACTGAATTCTACTTAAAAGCGCCAGATTAATGATATTAAATGTCAATGTTAAGAAAGAGACCTGTTAGTACCAGTGTTATCCTGGTTACATAGGGTTTTGCAAAAGCATAATGCTTAATTGGGATTTCCACCTTGTTCTTCTCTAAAAGTTTCTTCTCTTTCCCTGTGCTCATTTAACCTTGTTAGAGAAGACTTTCTTGCCAACCTTGACTGGTTTGACACGCCTGGACTCCATTTCATGCCGGGGATCCTATGCTATCACGGCCTATTCTTGTGCCTCTCCGGTATCCTGGAACTAAACTTCCTTCCTTCAAACCCAGTCCAAAAGGGTTGACGGCCCCTTCCTGATGCTCACCACCTGGCTGCCTGAACCTCTTATAGCATACAGAGGGTCCTTGCCACACTGGGTGGGCTGCAAGCCAGCCCTCCTCCTCCTCCACAGAAGGTTGCTTCTGAAACTTGGCCAACGCCAAGTCAGGTTATTGGTGTTCACCAAAGTGGTGGTTGTACAAAGAACAATGATTATTAGCAGCTTGTCGGTCAAAACACTCACCTAAGGGGGCGGTGAAACTCATCCAAACGTGCTTTATCTTCACACAGATTTATCCTGAATAGGTGTCCTATGTCAACTTTGAATTTTTCAAGATTAACTTTTGGTTTACTCAAAGATAACTTTTAAAGTCCCTGTACTTTCTAGTATTACATCTTGATATTCATAACTTATTAATCAAGTTGGCCCAATTCAACATCATTTTTAAGATGTGCCTTCACAAAATTAATTAAATGCCTAAATAGTTTAAAACTGACTTTGTAGATTTAGTTTATTCTACTTTTAATTTTTTTGCTATCCGTTATTGAGACCTTCCATTTGGACTCTCAAGTCACTATATTTTATGCCGAATTCATCAGAATCTTTTGAAGCAGAATAGAATTATGTTGTAAACTTTTGTACCTTATTGCTGGATTTGAGTGGAGCAAATTCTGTCATATCTTCTTTGGCCGAAGGGCATAACTCACACATTTTTAAATAGCCTCTCTTAGGAATTCTACACGGCTCTCCTGGTTTTTGTTTGATCTGTAGTCTTTTAGGCTCTTGGCTTGACCACCCTCCACCCACACCCACGCATCATTGGCTAACAGCATCCACACCAATGCCTTGTCTTGTCCCTAAGTTTTTGACCCTCCTTTAGTATTAGTTTGCTCAGTCATGTCTGACTCTTTGTGACCCCATGGACTGTAGCCTGCCAGGTTCCTCTGTCCATGGATTTTCAGGCAAGAATACTGGAGTGGGTTGCCATTTCCTTCTCCAGGGGATCCTTCCAGACCCAGGGATTGAAACCCAGGTCACCCACATTGACTGGTAGATTCTTCACTGTATGAGCACAAGCGCGTTATGCTAACACCCCTTCCTAGACCAAGTTCCTGTTGCTGGGGATCCCGACCTCTTGCATGTTGCTCTTCTTTCCCTTTCTTTATTGCCTCTCACTGTCTTTACCCACCCATCAAGTCTCATTCAGATCCCACACTGCCTTCACACAGTCCAGGGTGATCTTCTCTCTTCCCAACATGTGCCAAACCATTGCTGATTACTATTCAATTTATATTACCTTGCCACCTCATATTATTGCTAGATAATTTTTCCCTGCTTTTTTTTTTCCCTGTATTTTTCTTACCTAGTTTAGAAAACTTTAGAAGGGTTACAAGCTGTGTTTCAGTCATTTATATCTCGGCTTCTGGCCTAGCATTGGTACCTTGGGCATTGACGACAGGCTGAGTAAGACAAGAGGGCATGTGTAAATTCTGCTCCTGCCCAACTATGTATGATGGTCAAGGACACTAAGCCAATGTATTAATTTTAAACAAACCCATGGCACTTGAGACCATTGGGACAACATTTTTATCAGGGGATAGCATGTCACTCTGCTTCTCAGATTTCGGGATGCTGATTTACTGACTTCAGCCAGCTAGTAAATTCCAGACAGCGTATTGGTACTGATTTTCCATCTGAAATCACAATCGCCTGTACGTTGTTGCAACACTTCTGTCTGAAACTCTCCTCCTGTGTGCTTTACTCCTATGGGAAGGAAAGAAAATGCTGAATAAATATTTCAGCATGCCACCACTTATGGACAATGAGTATGTGTGGAGAGGCACGGAAATGAGAGAAGCAGCTCACAATTATAGGTTTAGTTTTGTCAGGGACACTAATGGGACAAACAGGACCATATTTTTTATCAAAACTAAGTTTGCTGTCCTAAGAAATATGCAGTAGGAAGAGCAAAAGAGTATTCAATAGTTCCGTCCTACCTGAGGAAGAAAATAGAGAAAAAACATTCTCACGAAACAAATGAACCACAATGTACAACAAATTCCCCAGAATGAGATGTCTCTGATTTACTGCAGGAAAAGAGTGGGGTCTCTCATTTCAACTATGGGTCTGGCGGGCGTGGTTTTATTTGAAAGCAGTTGCCCTATCCCCACCCAGCCTCAAAAGAATGACTCATGCACCTGCCCCCAGGGCCAAATGTTTTATACAAATTTATTTCTACATCACCATGGCAACAGTCAAATATATGCTCTCCACTTTGGGGGTGGGTTAGACTGAATAATACTGCCATTTTTTTTTTTTTTGGGTATCTGATTTGACTAGTTATAGATTATGAAATAATAATCACAGGAAAGAGGCCATTTGGTACAAGAGAGCTGTCCACCATAGCATGAAGCAGAAGCAAAAAAGAAAAGAAGGAGACCAAAACAACACATTTTTTTTGGTTTACCAAAAATAAATAGATAATAATTCTTTTAACTTTGTTTAACAAATCGTATGTCTACTCCTGTGAAATTAGCCACACATAACACTGAACCACCTAAGGAAGATGGGAAAATAGAGATAATGATAGTTACTGAGGTTTTACTATGAGGTGCCCTAATCCTCACAGCTTCACTTATTTTTATTCCTGTTTTACAGATGCAGAATCTGAGACATCGGAGATGAGATTAACGGTTATTCAACAGGTAAGTTACAGAGCAAGGATCTCATACTCTGGAAGTCTGATCCAAGGGACCCACGTCAACAAAACACTACAATCTGATGACCAAAGGTTAATGAGGAGAGAGGAAGATCCTCAGTGTCATCTGGTTGTGTTAATTTGTTGGTTTTTATGCCAACTAAAGTCAGATTATATCAAGGCTTTGAAGACTAAAATAGGGTGGATTTCTAATTTGTCAGTAGTTAAATGATAAACAAGCAAAAAAACTGAGGAAGTGGTAGAGTTAGTAGAGTAGAGGGTCCCAGCTGGTAGGATGGGACATATTCCACTCACAGATGCATGGAGAAAGTTTCTGTTTGCTGCCAATCAACCTAAATTCTCCTTATGCTCCCTCCTTATGCTCGGTGTTACGTTCCACAGCAAGGACTCACCCATTTTGACCAGGCATCTTACAAACTCATAGCTCTCTCTATCTCACAAGGGGAACTTCTGCTGGGGACGGATCGGGACCAACTCCACCGCCATGAATGGAAACACAAACCACCAGAACTTATCCTACCAACAGAGAGCCATCAGGGACCACCCATGACACCATAATGCACGCTGAAGTAACGTCTCATTTGCCGGACACCCCACTCGCTGCTTGATATTGCTGGACTCAGAAAGGGCTAATAGCTTGGGTCAGAGCCATTATTTGAGAAGATTAAAAAGGGAGACAATGACCACATTCATTTAATGCTCACAACTAAGAGATTCTGGTTGGACATAAATTCAAATGCAAATGAGGATCTAAATGGCAATCACTTATTTTTAGGCATTGATAATAATTTAAGCATTTTGTCAATTGTTGTACTCAGCAGGTTTTTTAGGACCTAGTCAGGTCGTTAAAGGTAACATTGAAGTCAGTAACTATGGGGCTTAATGCTTTATGCTGGGTTCATAATGCAAAATGGCTATCCACAGAAAGGCAGGGGCACTATCCTATTACTGTGAGAACCTGTCATGGAGAGGCTCAGCAACCTGTGATGTCAGGAAATTATCTCATCATCACAGTGCACACCCTACAGACTGGACTGTCCAAGCTCATTACCCACCTCTGCGCTGACTGCCTCTGGGATCGGTAAGTTACTTTATTCTCTGTCCCTCAGTTTCAATTACTCAAAATAGGGATAGTAATAGCTCCTACCTTGTAATGATGGTTCTGAGGATCAAGGACACTAAACTGACACGGGTGCTTCCTGGACACCCTGCCACATGTTTCAAATCTTAGTTTTTTGAACTTTGTCATTCAGTTGAGCATAATTTATTTCCATCTAAGCTCAGTCTGACCCCTGAATATGCTTTTGTTTGGAAAGTCAGTTTATCTGCTAAAACTGGGAGTTTGTGCTATGGGCTCAGTCATTCAGTTGTGTTCCAGCTCTTTGCTCTTCTTGGGACGGTAGCCTGGGGAGGGATTCTCTGTCCATGGGGATTCCCAGGCAAGAATACTGGAGTGGGTTGCTATTTCCCTCCTCCAGGGGATCTTCCCAACTCAGGGATTGAACCCGCGTCTCCTGCATCTTCTGCATTGGCAGGCAGATTCTTTACCACTGTGCCACCTGGGAAGCCTATGAACTGAGGGAGGACACTGTATAAAAAAGTTTGTCTTTCAAATTTTATCAATTTGTCTTCTTTTGCTCATGTCAGTTTTTCTAAAAGTATTTCAGCCAAAGGGGCCTCCCAGATATCGTGAGCCCTAACGGGCAATGCAAGAGATGTAAGGAGATGTGGATTTTGATCCCTGGATTGGGAAGATTCCCTGGAAAAGAAAAATGGCAACCCACTCCAGTATTCTTGCCTGGGAAAATCTGGACAGAGGAGCTTGGCAGGCTACAGTCCATGGGGTCACAAAGAGTCAGACACAGCTGAGCACACACATAATACATTAACAGTGCAACAGTCAAGCTCAGTTTCTTTTTAAAATCCTGTTAATTAGGATCATAGTCCCAACCAAGCACCTGGATCAAGTTCAAAGGGCAGGGAGCAGGGCACAGCAGAGGGGTCAAAACGAATTTCATAAAAAACAAACCATAAAGTTTCGTTGCTGTTGAATCCACTCTAATGCTTGCATGGCCAGCTCTATACGGAATGGGACCCAATCCCATTTGTTAACTAACAATACACTTAGTGAGAGGGGTGCAAGCTGCCTTCAACATTCCCACTTTTCTTCCAGAATTCCTACAAAGAATGGATTCTAATGATTAACGGTTCTGGGGGACTGTGTGGGAGGGAGCATGTGTACCTGCCTGCAGTTTCATTTATCAATAGCATAAAGATTTGTTTCTACTTAGTGGCATATTTACTTATTTTACTTGCAGGGCCAGTGCGAAGGGTACTCATGAGGACAGTGACTGGGGCCAATCATATGTCCCCCCAATTGGCTCCTTGCTTGACTGCCACTTCTCTCCAATTTCCCACTCTTTGGCAAAGTGGCAAATTATTAACACATTAAGAATGTTGCTATCATTATGCTTTAAGGGTATTTTGAGAATTTCTTATATTCCATTCTCCCTTCCCACCAAGATCAATGAGGCATCCTGGAATATTTCGAAATTAGGTTTTGTCTAAGGTGATATTAGAAAGGGAAAAGGCAGGCCACATGAAAATGCTATTTGACCAGAGCCATTCTCCTGATTTTAGGAAAGTCTTCCTTTTGAATTTTCAGCTAAATACCCAATGTAACAGGCATGTCTATTCCACTAGCTTGAAATGTTTCTTGAAGAATGGCCTAAAATGCTAAAACTAGTGGATTATGTGATGATCCAGTTCAGTTACAGGAGTTCTTGGGTGATGGGACTTCTAGTAACTTTGCTTTTTACTGGGCTTTGCTTCCCAGCTCCTATAACACTGGAAGAGGCTGGAACACAATGATGTTACTGTTTCTAGGTACGGGTGATGGTTAGATGTTCTGCATTCCAGTCGTGGCTAGACTCAAATGCCTTGGAGCTGGTTAGATGACAAGGCCAGAGTCCCTAGGGTACATCAACAAATCAGTCTATGCATTTATTGTGCTGTGTAGGAAAGGCAGGAGATTTTTAGAATTCCCACATTTTCCACAAGAAGCCAGAAATTCAGGAGTGTTTGTACAATATATCCTGATTTTTAATGTTGGCAAATTACTAAAATGTTTTTCAAAGGACAGCATGGCATGAACAAGAGGTAAATTCACAATCTCTGACCATAGAAGACAACCTGGAACATTTGCACTTGACCTCTTGAAAGGTTGGTGACCTTGGAGCAATAATGAATATTATTTTAGTTGTCCCATGTTATATTTGTATGGTACCTAAAAGGCCTTGGCTATTGTTACATCCATTATCTATTTCATCCTACAATATCACTGATTTAAGGACTAGTACTATTTCAGTCCCCAGATGAGAAAACTAGTCTCAAAGAGTCTGAGTTTAACTTACCCAAGATCCCAAAGCAAGTCCCACCTTGGGGATCTGTCACGGGGCAAGTCATGCCCCTCCTCAGCATGAGGCTTACTGCTCCTTGCACCTAAGTCCTGGAATTCCACTGAGCCACTTCAGACTAGGAGTATTACTACATTCAAATCCCATGTGGGTAGGATGTTGACCACTCCAGATACAAAATTTTATTTTAAGTCTTTCTTCCTTTAGTTGAAAGAGTGTTACAGTTTTGTGTGTTTACTGTTTTGCCAACAAATATCTATAAATCTAGTCAGTCAAAAAGCTACTGTTGAAGCAAATTGGCATGCTATGCATTCAAATGTCTGAAACTTGGCAAAATTTTGGCATACAGAGTGCTATGAGAAGCTGCCAACACTAGTGGCAGGAATAAGAGAAAGGTAAAGCATGGAGCACTACTGGATTTTTGTTTTACCATGACAGTTACGTGAGAACTGAGGACTGGTAAAGGGGGTGGAAAATTCTGTGTGGAATTTTACCAGAAGCCAAGGTCCATTTTTTTTTTAATTACTTATAACAGTAAATAGTTACCAAGGCAACTGTCACCAAGTTACTACATCCGTGGTGGAAATTACAATACACACACACACACACACACACACACATCTCTTTCAATGAAAGGCCCCTGATTCATTTCTCCAATCCTTTTCTATCATCATCACAGTATCTGCAGCAGCTTTGATATCATCATTTCTTCAGTGAACATAGGATTTGAAAAAGTGGGTGTACTGGGGGTATGTGTGTGTGTGTGTGAGAGAGAGAGAGAGAAATGGATGCGAGCCAGTTAGAAAAGGGAGTCAAATATTTTGATCAATTACTGCAGCGCAGGCTTAGTCACATTAGTTTAGGACTGCTGATATTATTTTAATAGGATCACTATTAGATGGGGGGAAAGTGATTAAAGGACTGAGCAGCCCTCTGCCATAAAGCAGTGGGGGTGCAATGGTTACTCACGAAGGGATCTAGCACCAGACTGCCAGATTTGATTCGAATTTTTTAATTACTAGCTAGGTTTCCTTTTCTTTTTTCTTCTTCCTTTCTTTTTTTTTTTTTTTTTGCCTTTGTGGTCATGCCACGAGGCTTATGGGATCTTAGTCTCCGACCAGGGATTTTACCAGGGCCTCATGCAGTGAAAGCATGGGGTCCTAAAAACTCTAGGCCCACGATAGGAATTCCCTAGCTAGGTTTTCTGCATGCATTGCTCTTTTAAACTGATAAGTTTTTAGTTCCCTATTATTAAATTGGGAGTAATAGTAGACTCTACATCATAGGGTTGTTGTGAGGATTTAAACAAGTTCTAAATAGATTAAAAAAATTATATTGAACAGTGGATGGTCACATAATTAGAACTCAACCAATATCAACTTTAATGCTATCATCTCTCATATGAAAACATGGTAACTCAAAATGCTGAACCATTGGTGTTTATCATCAAGGATGGGACGTCACCACTAGTCTGGAAATTCAAAAGTGATGATGTTTCTGTTTTTGTTAGGGGTTTTGGCTTGGTTTGTCCAATGATTGGAAAGCACTGCCAACACTCAGTGGGTTAGTTTTAGGGTTGAGGTTATGATACTAGATGTTCTACAATTAACTGGGTCTGCACAAATGGTGAACTGCCTCACATTCATACACAGCTTTATGTATTCCCGTCTTCATGTAGGTAAAAAAAAAGAAAAAAAAACTTTGTATTATCTGAAAATGAAGCCTTAATTCCATTTTACATATAAATGCAAAATATTTTTTTTGCACAGCTTAAATATTACTAAATTTCCAGGACACAACTATCATGTAAACCAAGTGAAGTTCAAACTTCTTGTTGCCTCAGAACCTTCCCTAAGAAAATAGTGTTCAGACCCTTCCGAAGAATAGTTCTCATTTTGCAAAATTAGATGACCAACAACAATTTGAGGCAATCAGCCTACCTGTGTCAGCCAGTATCAGTAGCTATCAGAATCACAGGGGATCCTATGTGTACTTAGGAGGATTACCCAGCTCCATCGTGGTGATTCTCCAAGGAGCTACTTCTGAGCAATTACCTATTGGATTGATTCAGCAGGGTTTTTTTTTTATCAATTTTTTGTTTTTTTAGTGTCCTTATTATAAATTAGTGTGTCCTTTTATATCTCTTCGATATGACTATTTGGAATATCAGATTCTTTTTTTTAGGTTATGCATATAAGATGTTATGCATGCATGCATGCTAAGTATTTCAGTCGTGTCAACTCTTTGTGACCCCATGGACTGTAGCTGACCAGGCTCCTCTGTCCATGGGATCTCCAGGCAAGAATACTGGAGTGGGTTGCTATGCCCTCCTCCAGGGGATCTTTCTGACCCAGGGATCAAACCCGCATCTCTTGTGTCTCCTGCATTGGTAGGCAAGTCTTTACCACTAGTGCCACCTGGGAAGCCCCTAGATGTTATATTATCTAATGAATTTTGTTTCGTTGGTGAAAGTAAAGGGAGTAAAAGTATTTGTTATGAAAGGTGGATGTTGGTCCATAAGTGATGGAAGAAACCCTACTAACTGAGCCACAATTTAATGAGAATTCATAAAATCTGACAGGATTATGTAAATAACGAATTCTTTTAATTAGTTGATAGATGTGTTAAGTATGTCAACTATATTGGTAATTGATGTATGCAGACAGAATATTGCCCCCATTAACAAGATGTCCACATCTAATCCCCAGAATCTATCAATATGTTAGATAACATAACCAAGGAGAATTAAGATTGCCAGGTGGAATGTAAGGTTACTAGGTTACTTAGCTGACTTTAAATGCTTAGGAAATTATTAAGTGTGCCCAATGTAGTCACAAAAATCTTTAAAAGTGGAAGAGGGAGGCAGAGAAGTGTGAGAGTCAAGGAAGATGTGATTATTAAAAGATAAGGTACAGACAGATGCAACACTGCTGGCTTTGAAGTTGGGAGAAAGGGGCCATGAGCCCAAGGAATGCAAAGTAGCCTCTAGAAGTTGTGAAAGGACAAACAAACACATTGTTCCCATGAAGCCTCTTGAAAGGAACACAGTCCTGTCAACTGGGGAGCCTGCCAGATACGCCAGAGGTTCATTGAAGAATTCGGAAATAACTGAAACAACTTAGCTCACACAGCTTGCAGGATCTTAGTTCCTGAACAGGGATTGAAACCTGGGGCCCCCCACAGTGAAAGCACTGAGTCCTAACCACTGGACTGCCAGGGAATTCTCCATTTTGATTTTAATTCAGTGTCCCTCACCACCCCCCACTCGCCCCATCCCAACCACCTGATAACCAAAACAAAAACCAACAAGCACCTCCTTAGCACTTAGTACTCTTCTCTCTTGGTATTAATATTTATTTTATTTTAGAATATCGATGCTTGCCATTGTATTTACATTTAACTTACAATGTATAGAGACAATTTTTGTACATATATCTCTTAAACATTTATTTATTTATTTTTGGCTGCACTGGGTCTTTCATTGCTGCATGGACTTTCTCTAGTTGAGTGAGTAGGGGCTACTCTCTAGTTGTGATTGTGGAGGCTTTTCTCATTGTCATGGCTTCTCTTGTTGCAGAGCATGGGCTCTAGGGCACGTGGGCTTCAGTAGTTGCAGCTCACCTGCTCCTGAGAGTTTGTTCAGGGAGAAGTGGTAAAAGGTTAGTTGCCTCTCAGCATGTGGGATCTTTCTCATGACCAAGGATCAAACCTGTGTCCCCTGCATTGCAAGGCAGATTCTTCACCACTGGACCACCAGGGAAGCCCAAGACATTTTTATTTTTCTTAATTAAATTTATTTTAATTGGAGGATAATTACTTTACAATATTGTGATGGTTTTTGCCATACATTGACATGAATCAGCCATAGGTACACATGTGTCCCTCCATCCTGAACCCCCCTCCCCACTCCATCCCTCTGGGTTGTCCAGAGCACTGGCTTTGGGTGCCCTGCTTCATGCATGAAACTTGCACGGTCTCTATTTTTACATTTAGTACCATACATGTTCAATGGTATTCTCTCAAATCTCCACCTCATCTTCTCCCATTGAGTTCAAAAGTCTGTTTTTAAAAATGTGTCTCTTTTGTGCCCTGTATGAGGGCAAATTTTAAGGACAATCTGTAGTTCTTAAAAAGAAGTGAAGGAATTCCCTGAGTGGTTGGAATTTTGTACTTCACGGATAGGGTGGATTCAATCCCTGGCTGGGGAACTAAGATCTTGACAAGGGAATGTGGCACAGCCGAAAAAAGAAGGAACAGAGAGAGAGAGAAATAATCTTAAGGTTACAGGGGGGAATAGGGTAGGGAAAGAGTAAAATGCAATTATGGTGGAACAGGATTAGGAAGAAGTTGAAAGAGCATGAAAACAAAACAAAAAGTACAAAAAGAAGAGGAAGTGAAATGTGGTGGGTAACAGCAGGGAGCAAAGTGAAATATATCTCCTTCCATTCTGTTAAGGTCTCACTGCACTTTTATTTCTGCCCTCATTCTCCACTCAAAGCAGCAACACTCCTGGTCACAGTGCCCTTTGGGCTTCATTTCTGAATGATGCTGAGTCTTAAAGTTCAATAGGCTTCCCTGGTGGCTCACATGGTAAGAATCTGCCTGCAGTGCAGGAGACCACAGTTTGATCCCTGGCTAGGAAGATCCCCTGGAGAAGGGAATGCAACTCCACTCCAGTATTCTTGCAGAGAATCCAGGTCAGGGTGCCTGGCAGGCAACAAATCCATAGGGTGAAGACATTGATGAGTAACACTAATGATCAGTGGGCCTCTGATGCCCCCTGCAGGTCATTCAAGGCTAACAGTTCACTCACTTGCCTCTCTCCTTTAAGGTATTTATCAAATGGTACTTAATCTTTAATGAGAAGAATTAAGTACCTGTATACTGCAATGCAATTAGAAAAACTACAGGCTTCATAAAAAGTGTATGTTTCCAGGACTTATATTGTGATTATGCCTTGGAGAATAACACTGTTTATTATAATGTGAGACTTTTACAATGATTTTTTGTGTCAGAAAAAACTAAGTTCAAATTCTGCTCTATAAATGACTAACTGTATGATTCCTGGGAACGTTCATAAATCTCTTGAAAGCATATTTCTTCACCTTTTACACATGAAGATATCAAGAATAATATATATTGGTTGCTATGAGATAATAAAGTGATGATATTTATGTAGCATAAAGTGCCTCATTCAATATCTGTAACTGGTAGCTCCCCAATAAGTGGTAGCTTTTATTTCCCTTATTTTAAAACAAAAACAGCTTCCCTGGTGGCTAAGCTTGTAAGAATATGCCTGCGATGTGAGAGACCTGGGTTCCAACCTGGTTGGAAGATCCCATTAGAGTAAGGAATAGTACCAACTCAGTATTTGGTCTGGAGAATTTCCAGGGACTATATAGTCCTTGGGGTCGCAAAGAGATGGACACAACTGGAGCGATCTTTCACTTTCAAAAAGAAAAATAATATGTTAAAGATCTCTATATCCATTATGATGTTATGAACCAAGGAAATCGTAATGAGAGTCTTAAGTTCTTTATATTCTTCTTCCCTCTTATCCCCTTCTCTCTCTCCCGTCTCCCTGCCCTCTCTTTCCCTATATGCTAGGGGCTTCCCTGGTGGCTCAGACAGTAAAGAGTCTGCCTGCAATGCTGGAGACCCAGGTTCGATCCCCCTTAGGTTGGTGATAAAATCTCTGGGGAGCTGTGTGTGTGTGTGTCCCACTCCAGTATTCTTGCCTGGAGAATTCCATGGACAGAAGAGCCTGGCGGGCTACAGTCCATGGAGTCACAAAGAGTCAGACACGACTGAGCAACTAACACATTCCATAATAAAGATGGTATGTTTCTGTGGTTTCTGCTCTGAAGTGAGAAATTCTACAGGTAGAGCCCTTGTTCCTGCAGCTGTCAGCTGTCCTATGAGAAAGCACTGCTCGACGCGCAACTGTGACTCATTTTTCTAGGAGGGCCCTTAGAACCTAAGTACTCTTTTGTCTTGCAAGCTCTAGAACTTGGCAGACCTACAGGGACTTTTCACAATAGATTCCATGCCTTGGACCTGCTTTCTCCGACCTTTAATCCCACTGTGGGGAGGACACGGATACTGCTTATTATTAGCTACTCTCAATATAGCACCTGGCAAAAGTACCCCAAAAGCAACAATTCAGAAATCCATCCCCTCATTGCATATTTCATGAGATTTGACGGATACAATAGCACTGCAGTCCAGGTATTAAAGGAGAGCTAGCTAGGATGACATTTCTGAGCTAGTTTAAAATGATTAAACATACTCTACATCATTTTTGCATATTTAGTCTTGCCATGGATTAAGAATGGAGAAAGACAAGAGGAGCATTATGTACTCCTCTTTTTTTTTTTTTAATTGGAGGGATTAATTGCTTTACAATGTTGTATTGGTTTCTGACATACAACATGGTGAATCAGCCATAGTAACTTACGCGCGTTCCTCCTCATGAGCTTTCCCTTGCACCCCATCATCCATCCCACCCCTCTAGGTTGTTGTCAGGGGGAACTGGGTTGTGTTCCTGGTGTTTATTACAACATCTTCCCACTAGCTATCTCATTTTACATATGGTAATGTATATGTTTAAGGCTACTCTCTCAATTTGTCCCACCTCTCCTTCCCCACTGTGTCCACAAGTCTGTTTCTCAGTGTCTGCATCTCTATTCCTGCCCTGCAAATAGGTTCATCAGTACCATTTTTCTAGATTCCCGTATGTGTTATTATAATATTTGTTTTTTCTCTTTCTGACTTACTTCACTCTGTATAAAGGACTCTAGGTTCATCCACCTCACTAGAACTGACTCAAATTATTCCTTTTTATGGCTGAGTAATATTCCATTGTATATATGTACCACAACTTCTTTATCCATTCATCTGTTGATGGACATCTAGGTTGCTTCCATGTCCTAGCTATTGTAAATAGTGCTGCAATAAATTGTGGGGTACATGTGTCTTTTTCAGTTTTGGTTTTTTCAAGGTATTTGCCAATGTGAGACTGATGAGTCATACTCTTATCCCCTTTTTACAGAAGAGGGCAGAATCCCCAAGATCACATTTTATATATTATATATGTTAGTTCTTTTATACCCAATTTAGAAAACCAAAAAGATTAAATAATGGAGGCAATATTTTCTCTGTGTAAGGCCCAGCACAGACTAAATTTTGAATTTCTTCTAAGCCCCTTAATAGACGTTGGTATCGTTAAAGATACAAACTATTAGGACATTGAGATAAAAGCATACTCTTTGCTTACTGAGGACAAATTAGCCTTAAAGTATATTGGGAAAAATGGTGTATAAAATTGTCCTAATTCCTCTATGGATGTTTCTTATAGACAAAAATTTTACCTACGACCAGAAATTCAGATGATTCAGAATGGAAGAATTAAATAGGGTATAAATCTATAAAACATATTAATCACTATTTTGTATATTGACACTAATATAATATTATAAATCAATTTGCTTCAATTTTTTTAAAAGTAAATGACAAGAAATAGGTAATTATTCTTAAATAGATTTGTGGCAGACAGAATAGTAGGTCTGATGATGTCTCACATTACGTCCCACAGAACTCTATGAATATGTCACCCACATGGCAAAAAGAGATTTTGTCAGATATTGATTTTGCATTAGGAGAATTGAAATGATGACCCTGGGTTGTCTGCATGGGATCAAGGTGATCATTAACAGTTCTTAAGGGTGAAAAGGCAAGCAGGAACAAGTTAAAGGAGCTGTGAAGACAGACAGTTGGTATAATGTGAGCGAATATAGTTCAGTTGGCTCAGTCATGTCCAATTCTTTGTGACCCCATAGGAACTGCAGCATGCCAGGCCCTCTGTCCTTCTCCAACTTCCAGAGTCTCTCAACTCTTGTCCATTGAGGTCGCCAGTGATGCAGAACCAGGCCATCTCATCCTCTGTCATCCCCTTCTCCTGCCTTCAATCTTTCCCAGCATCAGGGTCTTTTCAAATGAGTCAGTTCTTCACATCAGGTGGCCAAAGTATTGGAGTTTCAGCTTCAACATCAGTCCTTCCAATGAATATTCAGGACTGATTTCCTTTAGGATGGACTGGTTTGATCTCCTTGCAGTCCAAGGGACTCTCAAGAGTCTTCTCAACACCACAGTTCAAAAGCATCAATTCTTTGGTGCTCAGCTTTCTTTATTCAACTCTCACATCCATACATAACTACTGGAAAAACCATGCTTTGCCTCGACTGCGTTTGTTGCAAAGTAATGTACTCTGCTTTTTTTATATGTTGTTAGGTTGGTCCATAGCTTTTCTTCTAAGTAGAAAGTGAATTTTAATTTCATGGCCTGCATTCACATCTGAAGTGGATTTTGGAACCCACAAAAAATTAAGTCAGCCACTGTTTCCACTGTTTTCCCATCTATTTGCCATGAAGTGATGGGACTGGATGCCATGATCTTAGTTTTCTGAATGTTGAGCTTTAAGCCAACTTTTTCACTCTCCTCTTTCACTTTCATCAAGAGGCTCTTTAGTTCTTCTTCACTTTCTGCCATAAGGGTGGTGTCATCTGCGTATCAGAGATTATTGATATTTCTACACACGGCAATCTTTGATTCCAGCTTTGTGCTTCATCCAGCCAGGCATTTTGCATGATATATTTGCATATAAGTTAAATATAAATCTAAATATGCTGCGGTGGACAGTGTAAAGCCTGGGGTGTTAATCCTTTTCCTTTTTTGATACAAGTTCTGTTGTTCCATATCCAGTTCTAACTGTTGCTTCTTGACCTGCATACAGATTTCTCAGGAGGCAGGTCAGAGTGGTCTGGTATTCCCATTTCTTTAAGATTTTCCACAGTTTGCTGTGATCCACACAGTCAAAGGCTTTGGCATAGTCGATAAAGCAAAGTAGATGTTTTTATGGAACTTCTCTTGCTTTTCAATGATCTAGCGGATGTTGGCAATTTGATCTCTGGGTTCCTCTGCCTTATCTAAATCCATCTTGAACATCTGGAAGTTTACGGTTCATGTACTGTTGAAGCCTGGCTTGGAGAATTTTGAGTGATATACAGTTGCTGGCTGGGGCCCCAAACCAAGGAATGCAGGCACCATCTAGAGGCTGGAAAAGGCAAGGAAACAGATTCTCCCCCGAACCTACTGCCCTGATTACATCTCTATTTTTGAGTCCATGAGACCCTTTCAAAAGTTGACCTCCAGAAAACTGGCAAGTAATAAATTTACATCATTTTAGGCCACGATGTTTGTTTTGTTTGTCTTACAGCAACATAGGAACGTATTTTTGGCTATAAAGTTATGTGCAGTTTGGGTGAGAAAATGATGATCAAGGTGATAAGTGTCAGTCTTTCGGCGGCTTGTGTCCAACTCTTTGCGATCCATGGACTGTAGCCTCCAGGCTCCTCTGTCCATGGAATTCTCCAAGCAAGAATACTGGATTGGATAGCCATTCCCTTCTCCAGGGGATCTTTCTGACCAGGGATTGAACCTGAGTTCTGCTTTGCAGGAGGATTCTTTACTGTTGTGAGCCAGCAGGGAAGCCCATATTGGTCAAAACTGTCAGCAAATTCTTGTGGATGTTCTTTTTTTGTGTGTGCTCAGTGGTACTATAGGGTTTCTTAGGTAGCTCAGTGGTTAAAGAATCCTCCTGCCAATGCAGGAGAATTTAGGAGAGATGATGGTTCAGTCTCTGCGTTGGGAAGATCCCCTGGAAGGAAAAATGGCAACCCACTCCAGTTTTCTTGCATGGGAAATCTGTGGACAGGGAGGCCTGGTTGGCTACAGTCCATGAGGTTTGGCAAGAGTTGGACACTATTTAATGATTAAACCACCACCATTCACCATAGAATTCCCTCATTGAGGAACTTTATGTACAAATCCCATCTTACGGTCTCAGTATCAGAAACAGGTAAGCTGTTTCTAAAGCAGAGGGTTATTTTTTTACTCTTTTAGAAATACATAATATAACATCACGATACTCTGGTTGTCAAAAACCACAGAACTACACTACATAAAGAATGAACCCAAAGTAAATTATGGAATTTTGTTGATGTTAACACTACTGGTTCATCCACTTGTAACACAATGTACCACTAATGCAAGATGTTAATAGTAGGAGATACTGGAGGAAGAGGGAGGTATGGGAACTCTGTAAGTTTCGGTTCAATTGTTCTGTGAATCTAAAACTTCTCTGAAAACTAAAGGTCTTTTTTTAATGTAGCATACAATAAAAGTACAACACAGAGGAGTTTGGAAGATAGCTGCAGCAGCTAGCATTTTTAATCTCTTTGAATCCTCACATTAAAAACAGATAAGCAACCTTGAAAGCAAAAAATTAACACTATGAATATTCACGATAACAACTTCAGTGATAAATTATCACTCAGTGAATTCCCCAGATGAAGGCAAGTGGGGACAAATCATAAACCCGTGCTTGCACAGTATCTGCGATTCCATATATAAGAAAAGGAAGAAATGGGGCAGTGTTCTGATACACTTGAGAACAGAACTCCAAAGTAGCTACCAGGGTACAGACAGGCACAGGTGAATGGAGCGTGTAAGGGGTACACCCGTAAGGAATGAGAGAGGGATGGGCCCAGTCTGGCTCTACTGAAAACTCTCGGAACTCTGTCCAGGGCCTTCGCTCCAGAAGAGGAGCCCTAGTGGAGACGAAAATTCAGGGAAGTTGTTTAGAATCAGAATCGAGCAAGGACGATGAGAGAGATGGCAAGGGTCCTGATCAAAGTCCAGGGAACAGATTTACTGCAAATCTCAGAAAGCAGGCTTCATATGTTAATATTGTACCAAAGAACAGAGGAAGCTCTGTGAAGTATAAAAGTGTCCTGCCTTACTCTAATAGTCCAGAAGAATACATAAAAGTCAGCAACAAAAAAGAATTTAGGTTTGAATGCTCATGAAGTTGTTATGTATAAAAAAAAAAAAAAGACTAAGGAGTGCAAATAAACACCCCTACAAAACGATTAGTGTGTCCAGAAAGACATACCCACAAAACATTATCAAAACTGTAACCTCGATAATTTCAAAATGATCTGCAAAGATGTTGAGAAGTGGAACATCTGGTGGGAGCACTACCAGCTCTTCGTAGAGTCCCCAAGTGTGACAGGGTGTGTGTGTGTCTGTGTGTGTGTGTGTGTTGTGTGTGTGCTGTGTGGTTAGACTGTCCTTCTTGGTGTGGTAGGAGCTATTTTCATAATTAAAATCCTTCATCAGTGTGTTTTTGCAAATACCTTCCTTCCACTCTGAGGCTTGCATTTTCATTATTACTACTGGGTTATTTCAGTTAATAAAAAACTTCTCAACTATATGAAGTTCAACTTATCAATATATTTCCTTTATGGTTTGTGATTTTTGTATTTTGTCAAGGAATATTGCCTCTATGGTTCATGGAAGATCTTCCCAGGTTATCTTCTCAGTGGTGGAGTTGGGGTTATTCTGAGTGAGGAGATGGCAACCTACTCCAAGTATTCTTGCATGGACAAAATCCCTACGGGACAAAGGAGCATGGGGGGCTACAGTCTATGGGTCATTAAAGAGTTGGACACAAACTGAGTGACTAAACAAAACAGTCAGAAAGATCCTTCCAGACTGTCTTCTAGAAGTTTCACTGTTGTTCCTTTCATGTTTATATCTACAAATCCATCTGGAATTGATTTTTGTGATGAGATATAAATAGGGTCAGGTCTCTTTTATTTTTTCCATCAGATATCCAATCGGATCTAGCACCCCTTTGATATAAGATCATATTTTCATGCCAGACTGCAGGGGACACTTCATTGTAAATCAGGTGTCCACATATGATGTGGGTTCTTGTTGTCTATGCTCTCTATTCTACTTGCACGAGTCTTTTTGTCTATCTCAAACCTAATACACCCAAAACTGAATTTCCTGTCTTCTTCCATAAGCCTGTTCCTCTTACTGCTGCCCTGTCTAAGCTGTGGGCTATACGATACTTCAGTGGTCAGGCCAAAAACCCTTGGTATATTTTCACCCTGAATTACTTTTCTTATAGTCACTTTTAATTCATCAGACCCTACTGCCTTTATGTTGTTCAATTACATCTGGAATAACTACCTCTACACTTCCACCCTGGTCCAAAGCCAACAACACCCTCATCTAGACTACGGCAATAAATTCCCTAACTGGTCACCCTGATTAGTCGGTACCTGATTGGATGTATGGCATGGGAGAGAGGAGGAGTCTGTTACCATCCTGGCTTTCTGGGTTTGGATGGTGGAAACTCTTTTTTTGGAAAAACTGCTTTCCAAAGTGGGAAGAAAAAAACAAAAAAAAAAAAAAAAAGAAAAAGAAAAAAAAAAAAAAAAATAGGAAAGAAATTGATTTGGGGGCGAGGGAAGCAAATCACCCTTTTCAGCCTCTTCTCTATTCATAACAGAAAATAGTAATACTGTTTAGGTAGCTCATGTAAGTCAGTTATGTCCTGCTACTACTCATAACCTTCCAATGGTGCCCCATCTAATCAGTGTAAAAGCCAAAGTCCTTACAGTGACCAACAGTGTTCTTTGTAATTTAGCCTTATTAGCCTTTCCATAGCTCTTTCTATGTACTTCACTAACCCTGATGTAGCCACAGTAGCACTCTTTGACAATGCCTTGCGAAAAACCAAGCCTACTCACACCTCAGCCTTTGCAATTTGTCATCTTCCAAACACCTAAATGGTTAGCTCCTCATTTTCATCAAGTCCTTTTGTTAAAATATCATCTTTTTAGGGAGGTTTTTACCCAGACTAACTATTTAATTGTTAATCCAATCCCTTTCTGGTACTCCCTATCAGCTTTTTCAACTTTACCTTTTTCCGTATTCTGATTCACCTTCTAACTTTGAACTCAACAAAAGCATTGTTGAGCAAAAACCAGCCAGCATTTTTTCATGGAGGACCTTTACAATAGTTTCTTCTGACGGAATGCATATATTATAACATCCATAAAAGACTTTACTAATATTTTTGTATATTTTTTACACTGCTCTAAGCCTAGCATCAGAAGAGAACCTGATATATAGTAGATGTTTATTAAACATCTTTATTGTGTAGGACTCAATACATGAATGAATGAATGGACCAAGAACTCTTAAATATTGCCACATTTAGAGGTTTTCAATAAACAGGGGATGAATTTCAAAATGGAGGTCAGTAGAAACAATAGAGATGGAAAATGGGACCTAAAGTAAGTTAATAACCAGACACAAAAGGGAATTTCCTGAGTGATCGGAGTATCTTATGTTATCATAACAAGCCCTTTTCAAACCATACCTGAATTTATACTAATTGAGGCTCATGTGAAGAGTACTTAACTCACGGGAGAGACCCTATAGAATGGCATCCCACTACCAGTATTCTTGCTGGCGATTCCCAGGGATGGGGGAGCCTGATAGGCTGCAGTCCATGGGGTTGCTAGGAGTCAGGACACGGCTGAGCGACTTAAACACTTCAAGTTGTTTGACTGCCACACTCCACCAGTGAGTGTGTGTGTGGGTTGGGAGCACATTCAGGCTTCAGGCAATTTTAAAGTCTGCCTCGACTTTTGCTTTCCACTGGGCACTTTCAGCTCTCCCTGCCTACACATGTAATTTGCCTAGTCAATTGGAGATGTGTGGAGAGCTTTTCTTGTAATGCGTTCTAATTTCCAGGACTACCTCCTTGTTAAATTCCTTCCTGGCTTCCCCTCCGCCCTGGAACCTGAGGCTAGCAGAACTGTGGCTTTTCCCTTTTAATTTCCTACAGAATTTGCTGTTTTCACTGACAATACTATGGGGAATGGGTTTTCAGCCCTGCTGCAAATCAAGTGAACCCTCTATTGCAGTGAAGCTGCTGATTTTCAATCTAGCCTTACCGCTAGAGCTACCATTCTTGTCTGCTGAACCAGGTAGTGGAGATGAAAGCAGCTCTGGGCAAGCAGCCCATAGACTCCCACAGTTCTCTCCTGAAGTCTTGGGAGATTTTCATCAATAAGTGCTTCTCTATTTGTTGTTTGCTTTGGTCAATTTTTGGAGCTCTGAAATGGTTGGTTGTGACTGTTTTGTCCAGCTTTATATGTGTTTGTTGGGGAGAGGATTTGCCAAAATCTTCCCTCTGTCATAAATGGAAGTTCTGCCATATAAGCATTTTAAAAGAAAGCCATATGACTTTTTCGTGGTGAAAGACATGATATGTGGCTAATTTAGTGAGCTAGTGATGAAAGCCTGTAAATCAAACAGGAAGATAATTGAAATTGATAAAGATGTAGATTAGAAAGCAAATTCAATATCAAGTTTAAGAAAAAAAAACTTAGAAGCTTCTGAAAGAACTGTCTTTGGTGACTTATTATGAGGCTTGTTATAAGGAAGAGAAGTATTTAATATATAATGATGCAGAAAAATAATTATGTTAAAAAGAGTTAAACGAGACCTTGGATATTGTCTAAATCAGTATTCCTCAAACACTGGACTTTTTGGATTATTAGAGCTTTGGGGACCTCTGAAAATCTTTTCTCAAATCTGCAGCACAATATAAAAAATAGTAACTATCTAGCCTTCATTTTAGAAGCTAAATCTATTTAATCTAAAGGATTACATTTTGGGGAATTTCCTGGCAGTCCAGGATTTAGGACTTGTGCTTTCATTGCTATGGCCTAGGTTCAATCCCTGGTCAGAGAACTAAGATCACAAAAGCTGCAGGGTGCAACCAAAAATTTAAAAAAAAAAGAAAAAAGGACTACATTTTAACCAGTATAATATTGTTTTCCTACACTTTGGTGTTAAAGTGTTCTTTCTCGTCTATGAAGTAATGGTAATAGAGGAATAGACTTATCATGGTCTTATTTAGCAAAATTAAGATTTTTGCATTGCATGTCAATCTCGAGCATTTTGAAAATTTACTGCAAATCCTATAAAGTTAAATGCTTTTCTCAGTTTCACTCAGTTTTTTTAAGAGGAGAAAATATTATGAAATTAGAATACAGTTTGTTCTTCATAAGAAAGGCTTTTTATACAACTGACAGGAAAAATGAATTACTGTTTTCCCTTCTGTATAATTCAGCTATTTGAGTTAATTTTTACCAATTTTCTGAATGATAAAATCTTATTTGGGCCTGAGAAGAAATTTACCCATAGTTCTTAAATCTTTATTTTAAAAATCAATTTAGCAATGATTACATAACTTTATTGGAGAAGAAAATGGCAACCCACTCCAGTATTCTTGCCTGGAAAATCCCATGGACAGAGGAGCCTGGCAGCTGCAGTCCATAGGGTCACACAGAGTCAGACACGACTGAAGTGACTAAGCAGCAGAAGATGACTTTATAACCAGCAATCTAGAGCCATACTCAGATAATTTTGTTATGCTCTCATCACAACACTTGTGTTATAAAGATCTTGAGGTTTGTATGGATATGCAAGGGATTTGCATATCATATCATTCTTCTTGTATTGTCTGAGAAATGACTAGCTCATTCTTACTCTGTCAGTCGGTCCTGTCTACTGGAAATATATGAGCTTTGCTCTATGGAGACCACATCCATTCATTTAATAATCTTTAAATGAGCCATTTCCAGGTGTTGGCTTCGCTGATGTAGTTATGAGAGATAGGAGGGTGAATACGGAATGTTCAAATGAAAGAGAAAAGCAGTGCACTAAGAACTGCTACAGGGAGTATGTGCAAAGAGCAAAGTGAGTTCAGACGACAAGGGCATTAACCTTGGACAGTTCAGGGGAGAGGTCTCTGGGGAGGTGACCGAGTTGAAAGATGAGTAGGGCTTTTTTATGCAACTCTCCCAGTGTCAGAAATGGATCAAGTCACTTAAGCATTTCAGGTCTCAGTCATTGAAGTCCTAGTTCTAAAGTTCTGCTTTCCCAAATTAGTGCAGACTCAACCATCTTATATATCTAACGGAGAAGGCAATGGCACCCCACTCCAGTACTCTTGCCTGGAAAATCCCATGGACGGAGGAGTCTGGTAGGCTGCAGTTCATGGGGTTGCGAAGAGTAGGACACGACTGAGCGACTTCGCTTTCACTTTTCACTTTCATGCATTGGAGAAGGAAATGGCAACCCACTCCAGTGTTCTTGCTTGGAGAATCCCAGGGACGGCAGAGCCTGGTGGGCTGCCATCTATGGGGTCGCACAGAGTTGGACACGACTGAAGTGACTTAGCAGCAACCATCTTATTCAATCAGTAAATAGGAGGCTGCAGTCTCATGTGCTGTGAGCTGTTTGACTTTGTCCTAAGTGGTACAATAAGAGGCTTCTGTTGGCCAGTTTGTCAGCTGGGAAAATTCTTAGAAAATTAACAATCTTATATTCTTATACTAAGAAAAAGAATAACCTAAAAATTCAAAAGCTAAACATTTCAGTTAAGATGTTAGAATAAACTCAAAGAAATTAGAAAGAACTAATAAAGAGTAGAAATGAAAGAGAAAACAAAAATACAATAGAAAAAATCAACACAACCAAAATTTAGTTCTTTGACAAAAGCTACACACACAAATATATAAACACATATGTATGTATATATATATATATTCATGTAAGATTGGTCAAGTACAACCAAGCATGTAGAATTAAACAGTTTTTGCAATATGAGAAGCAAAACTTTAAATTTTATATATTTTAAAGAAAATACAGGAGGCATAACATGAGGCTTTAGTGTAGGGGAAGTTTCTTAACTAATATTTTAAAAAAAGCACAAACCATAAGAGACTAGATGGACACATTAACTACATTAAATATTAAAAGCTTCTAAGCATCAAAAATACTACTTTTGTAAAGAACAAAAAAGATAAGCCACAAACTTGAAGAAGATATTTATTATACATAAAATTGACGATGAATTATTTAGAATATATTAATAAGAAAAATCCCACAAATAACCCAGTTCGGTATGACATAAACAGGCAATTCACAAAAGAAAGCCTAAATAAGCTTATTCTTACTAGTAATCAGATGACTACTAATTAAATAACATACCAGTACATACCATTGAGATTAGCAGAAATTAAAAGTTGATAATATTAAGTCTTGGTGAGGATCTGAAATGACCAGAACTTTCACATGTTGCTGGTGGGCATATATATTTGTACACTCACTGGAGAGCAGTGTGACAATATTTAGTAAAGTCAAAGACATTAATTTCCTATGACCTTGTAGTTCCAATCCCACCTAAAAATGATTCACACTTGTGCACAGGTATTTACACTTGTATACAATGTTCATATTCACATTGCCAGAGTCAAATATTACAAACTGCATAAATAGCCATCAAGAGAAGAATGGATAAATAAATTGTGGTACATTACTATAATGGAACATTACACAGCAGGAAATATAACCCAGCTAGAGCTATATGTGTCAACATGGAAAAAATCTCATGTTGAGAGACAAAAAGTGCATTACACAAAGATCCATATAGATAATACCATATAGTACAATATCATCTATGTGAACAGAGTTTAAAATCATGCAAATAGTACTATCTGTGATTTCAGGATACATGTCTGTGTAGTAAAAATATAAAGGTTGGCATGGAAATGATGAACAACAAATTCAGAATAATCCAAACTTTAGAGGGTATAGAGAGAAATGTACACATAGAACTTTAAACATATTTATAATATTTTATTGATATGTATGATGGCTACACAACTATGTTTTATAATAAATGTCATACTTTTGGGAGGTAGACTGGGTAACAAAAGAAACCTTGCTGTGAAAGTGTGTGCTACTGTTTACAGTAGCCAGGACATGGAAGCAACCTAGATGTCCATCGGCAGATGAATGGATAAGAAAGCTGTGGTATATATACACATGGAATATTACTCAGCTATTAAAAAGAATGCATTTAAATCAGTTCTAATGAGATGGATGAAACTGGAGCCTATCGTACAGTGAAGTAAGTCAGAAAGAAAAACACCAGTACAGTATATTAACGCATATATATGGAATTTAGAAAGATGATAACGATGACCCTATATGCAAGACAACAAAAGAGACACAGATGTAAAGAACAGACTGTTGCACTCTGTGGGAGAAGGCGAGGGTGGGATGATTTGAGAGAATAGCACTGAAGCATGTATATTATCATATGTGAAATAGATCGCCAGTCCAGGTTTGATGCATGAGGCAGGGTGCTCAGGGCTGGTGCCCTGGGATGACCCTGAGGGATGGAATGGGGGACACATGTACACCCATGGCTGATTCATGTCAATGTATGGCAAAAACCACTACAATATTTTAATTAGCCTCCAATTAAAATAATTAATTTAAACAAAAGAAAGTGTGTGCTAATTTAAAAGGAAAACCACTGGATAAGCTCTTATATGGTGGTGGTGGTGGTGAAGTGTTATAGATATCACAACCATATAACCATTCATCCATACATCTATCCATTAACTTAGTAAGTGCTCAGTGTTGTACCAGTCACTGGGATTGTTAGGGTGATGTTCCTTTTCCTCCAAGTCTAGCAGAAAGGAATATAAGAAAGTGGTTACAACCCCATGTGAGTAGAAATATATTCCAAATGCTTCAGAAGCACAAAGAGAGAAGTGATATCTTGGTCAGTAGAGACAATTTTAAGCTGTGCATAGAATGTGAAAGAATTCTTTTCATTAAATGGAGCAAGCAATTTTGTCTATTAATCATTTAGACATATTTTTATTGTGTGCCTGGAGAATTCCATGGACTGTATAGTCCATGGGGTCGCAAAGAGTCAGACATGGCTGAGTGACTTTCACTTAAGGATTTTAAAAAGAAATTTTGAAACATATAAGATTTGTTGATTAAACACAGCAATAAGGTCCAGTGGCATTTTGCCATTTTGATGTGTTGTGCTAATCAGGATATCAAGATTTTATCAGGATGCATATTCTTGAGGTTATTTCTGCTACTTGGAGGTAAATTCAGATGAGTCCTGTGTAAATCACTATGTCAGATTGATAGAGAAGGGAAGCTTGTAAAAGTGTTTCTTGTGGTCGTTAAATGCCCTTTTTGTCTTGCCCAGTTTGCTATATTGATGGTCTAACCAACACATAAAAGAAATTTATGGGATTGTAGCTTTGATCTCACTCGCCCAGAGAATCAGAAGGGCATGGGGAGGATAGCATCTGAGTACTGAAATAATGTCTTTACATATTTCTACAAACAAAATATTTGGTGTTTGAGTAGGCAAAGGAGTGTATACTTGACTCACATAACCAAAGAGAATGGAGGGAAAGGAAAGCCCTGAACTGAAAGTCAAGGAATAATTAATTAGTTAGTTCTGTTGCTCTTTGACATTGGGCAAGTATGAGCTATTCCAAAGCAGTCACTGAGTATCTCAATCTCTTTATCTGTTTATCCCACAGCCACTCAGTTACCATGTATTCAGGATTCCCCCAGTGTTTGGAGTCCTTTCCAGGTCTCTCACTTAGTCATTCTCTCAGTTACTTTAGGGTTTCCTTGGTAGCTCAGCTGGTAAAAAATCTGCCTGCAATGCAGGAAACTCCGGCTCAATTCCTGGGTCGGGAAGATCCCCTGGAGGAGGGCATGGCAACCCACTCCAGTATTCTTGCCTGGAGAATCCCATGGACAGAGGAGCCTGGTGGACTACAGTCCATGGGATCGCTAAGAGTGAGACACAACTGAGTGACTAAGCACAGCACAGTTACTTTAAACAAATGACAGTGACAAAAAGTCACCTATAATAAATCAACAATAACTCCCGAACATTAATATTAATAAAACCTGAATATGGCAGTGTTTAGGGCCACGATCCAAGGTATCAAGGAAGGTGGAGAAGTGGTTAAGAAAAATGAAAAGTTTAGTCAACATATGGGTATTCTAAACTTGGACCATATTTTCTCTTGCTACATCTGACATATTGCAAGATTCCAGGTTCTTGTAAAACACTCTCTTAAGAATTGAACTTAAGCTATGTATTCAGGTGGGAAACAGATTCATGTGGGAGCATTACAAAGGAAAAAGGCCAGAAGAAAATGTCTAGGTCAACAGCCTAACTGTGGCCAGTTCTTAATTGTAAGCCTCTCCAAAGTCTCTTGATGGGAACATTTAGGAAACAGACGAATTGCCTCTCAGTTCCAATTATGGGCTTGCAGTGAGGGGCCTGTCTGCATTTGCAGAGCCATAGACAGTGGTTTAAGGGACAAGCAAGTGGAAATGGACCACAGACATCTCTCCTCCCACAGTCCAGCACCCTCCCGCTGCACCTTGGACCTGTCCTTGATTTGTCCTAGCTCCTCACAACTTCCTTTAGTTTCTCTAAAATCTAAGTGCCTTGTGCACTCCTCACCTCCCACTTCTCATTACCATGTTCTTCTCTTCCTAGTCCCACTCCAGGTAATTTACTTCTTTATTATGTCTGTTGTTCAAGTCTTTTCCTCCTCTCCCTAGAGTGTAATCTCTTTGAGAACATCCATCTTCATCTGGTTGCCATCTTCATTTTGGTCAATAAGTGGTTAAGAAAAATTTGTTGAATTAAGCTTAATTAACTCTAACCAGATGAAAATGGAAAGGTTTGAACTGGAACAGATCTTGCTACCAAGAAGCAAATGGGGAAAAAGTACATATCAAAAAAAGTTAACCTAACTAAAATGTGTTTGATATTAAAAAATAAATTATAATAGTGTGATGTGGTAAGTCATAAATTATTAATGTGTAGATGTTTCCATTCTCTCTGCTCAAGTTTATTCAAAGTGGAAAAAGTTTGCCTCAGTTGGCTAAGAGTTTCTTAGGGGTTTTTGGATTAAACCAGAGAATAGGTAGGAGAAAATGAAGCCTGAGGGCTTGAGCCATGGGGGCCAGGAGGGACATGGTAAAACAAGCCACATAAAAGGCCATAGGGCAGAAGAAGCATAGTGGACTAAGAGGATAGAAGGGGAATATGATTCCTATTTCTGAGGGTTTGTACTTGAATCCAGTTTGATGTTTGCAAGATGTGTAATTAGACATTTTAGAAATTAGATTGAAAGTGAAACATTTTATGCATTATTCTGTATCTATGAACCATGTAGATTCAGGATTAATAAAGATTATAATGAATAAAAGAAGTGCCTTCTCCTTATTCCTTCTCCCCAGTGTAATCTTCTCTTAGCAGTTGGTTTTGCTAAATCTGTGTCATTTTATTTTCACAAGCCTTATATTTTAAATCTTTCTTTGCACAAAATGTAAATATATATACAATATTTTAAAATAAGAATGTCCTCAAAATGTATGTATTGTGTTACAACTTTTTTCATTCAATAAAACATTATGGGTATGTCCATGTCAGTAAAATCTGACAAGCATTCTTTTTAATGACTACATAACATTTATTACATAACATAAAAAAAAATTTAACAATCCCCATATTGATGAGTATATGAGGTGATTCTCTGTTTTATTATAACAAATAATTTAATGATGATTCTTATATATTTTATCAGTTATGCGTTGTCTATTCAAATGACTCCTATGAGGTATGATTTAAATAGTAAAAAAAAACTTATTTGGGAATAAATTGTTTTCTTCCTTTTTGCAACTGTGTAAGTTTAATTTCTCATGCTTATTTTTAGAAAAAAATATTTTGATACTATAAAATTCTTTGAAGCAAAGAATACAAATATCATACAGTAATTGTATGATAAATTTAATGTGTACATAATGAAGACAGGCATTTATTTTAATTACCCAAATTTTGGCAGATGTCCCTTCTGCTTTCATTTGTCAATTAGTTACATTACTGATCATGGTGTTTTTGAACAGAGCATAATTTAGTCTCATCAGCATCACTGAAAAGAGTCAAAATCAGAGTTACTATTTTTAGTTATTTCTCTGGTGTCATTTCTTATCTTTGTTGTAAATGGAATATATTAAAAATTTAGATCATAAATTTAGATTTGAGTATACTGTCCTGGGTTATGCATTAATCATACATTTTAACAGATGGTGAAATATACAAACTGCCATCTCCTCATCAAGCCTTTGTTGGGGCCTGAGCTCTTCAAAAAGAATAAATTTCCAGATATGATCATTGAAATTTAATTTTTTTACAGGCTCAAATAGTTTAACCATTTTAGTGAAAGTTACCCTAAATTAATATTAGTCACCTCCTACAGTATGTTTTCTATTCTGAGTAACTATAAGTAATGGCCTAAAACAATGGGTCAGGAGTCCAGTTGTGGGTTTGTTGAGTCCTCTGCTTAAGGCATCTCCAACTGCCATCAAGAGGGTGGAAATCATGGAGGTCACCTTAGAATTCTGCCTTCTCAAATAGACCATATTGTACTTCATTTAATATTTCTGAAAATGCACAAATAGTATTATGAATATCCATTCTTGTATTTTGCTATTACACAGATATTAGAATTATGCTAGAGAACAGTTCAATATTAGCTTTTGATTCATGGTGACAGTTCTTCTGCCTCTGCTTTATCTTTGCTTTCAGGTTCATTTCCAGAGACCTGAATTTACTAGACTGTTTATCAATAGATAAGTAAGAAATTCTTGTTGTCGGGATGGTAGAAAAGAATGTCCACTTCCTCTCAGAGTATTTCTATAAATCCTTTCTGTTCTCTTGCTCTCACATTTCAAATCCTTCCTAGCAATGCGGTCAGGGCCAATAAAATGAAATTATACAGGGAACACATAGGGTGACATCTGTCATACACAAGTAGAAATTACTTCAAAAAATATCACTGCAAAACAGAAGAATAATATTTTATATAAGATTCAGTCATCAAATAAAATGACTAAGCCCATTGAAGGGTAAACAGGAAAATGCTGATAAATAAAAATGGTACACTGTGATGTGGTATATCATTTTTAATGTACTTGATTCATAAATCATTTTTATAAAGTGTAATATACAGGGTAGCATAGTATTGGTGGTATAAAAACATATTTTCCCTCCAAAGGAGTGTGTCTTTGGCTCAATATTGCTGGAGAATGGAACAAGGGTGCATTTTTTAAATGTTCATGCCTTCTGATTGAATAATGCGACCTGGGAGTTCATTTTAAGGAAATAATCAGTTATCCAACCAAAGAATTTTGTGCAAGTGTTTCTTATTTATCATGAAACAAAAGATGAGAGTAAAATGCCTGATTATATGTAATACTTGAATTAACTTATTGCATATTGTGAAAGTGAAAGTGCTAGTCGCTCAGTCGTGTCCGACTCTTGTGACCCCGTGGGCTGTAGCCCGCCAGGCTCCTCTGTGCATGGGATTCTCCAGGCAAGAATACTGGAGTGGGTTGCCATGCCCTTCTCCAGGGGATCTTCCTGACCCAGGGATCGAATCCGGGTCTCCTGCATTGCAGGCAGATTCTTTACTGTCCGAGCCACCAGGGAAGCCCATGTGTTATAATATTTTAAAATCATTAAAAGATGCATTTAGAGAATATTTCATGACAAAAGATAATGTTCATCATTTCAGTAAGTCACTGATTTTTCAGCCTGGGGCAGTTTTGCACATGCTCCCCCACACCTGGAGGTATTTAGCAATGTCTGGAGACATTTTTGGTTGTCCTAGCTAGGAAACAGGAGTGCTGCTGGCCCTAGTGGATAGAGGCCAGGGACACTGCTAAACATACTATAATATATAATACACAGGACAGTCCCCTACAACAAAAAATTATCCAACCCAGTGGTTTATAGTGCCAGTCAGTCGTGCCAGGACTGAGAAACTTTGCCCTAAATGAAAATAGCCTACAAACCTACATTAAATGTGATTCCAATGCAGTGGGGAAAAAGTCCTATTTTCCATGCTATCTCTATGATAGATTATCTCTAAAGGATAAAATTGTTTTCCCTTTACCTGTAAGTTTAAGCAAAAAAACATTATTTTACATTAAAATTGGTGGTGAGTGGATCATTGGCCTGGTAAGTCCATGTGAAGCCTTTGGCTTCCCTTCCTCACTCATTCTCACCTGCTTTGGGGGCTCCTTTCTCCCCTCTCCCTGTTAACCTCAAATCTGCTTTAAGATAGTGTATTTTGTAGTCATGATTCTCCTATAGTTATGATACCTATTTTGTCTTTACATGTAATGAGTCAAAGTTATGTATGTAATTTAATGTACTTTATTAGAGAAATAATTCCCTGAGTTTACAGGGTGGCTGTTAAAATGTATTTCAATCCTCCAGACTGAATTCATACTTTGAGTACTGAATTGTATTCTTTGCATTAGGGCAACACACTAGGAAATGATGTTCCCACCGAAATATGTGAAAACACGCTAGTAAGGTAATGCTTAAAATTCTCCAAGCCAGGCTTCAGCAATACGTGAACCGTGAACTTCCAGATGTTCAAGCTGGATTTAGAAAAGGCAGAGGAACCAGAGATCAAATTGCCAACATCCGATGGATCATCGAAAAAGCAAGAGAGTTTCCAGAAAAACATCTATTTCTGCTTTATTGACTATGCCAAAGCCTTTGACTGTGTGGATCACAAGAAACTGTGGAAAATTGTGAAAGAGATGGGAATACCAGACCACCAGACCTGTCTCTTGAGAAACCTGTATGCAGGTCAGGAAACAACAGTTAGAACTTGACATGGAACAACAGACTGGTTCCAAATAGGAAAAGGAGTACATCAAGGCTGTATATTGTCACCCTGCTTATTTTAACTTAATATGCAGAGTACATCATGAGAAATGCTGGGCTGGAAGAAACACAAGCTGGAATCAAGAAGAATTGCGGGAGAAATATCAATAACCTCAGATATGCAGATGACACCACCCTTATGGCAGAAAGTGAAGAAGAGCTAAAGAGCCTCTTGATGAAAGTGAGAGAGGAGAGTGAAAAAGTTGGCTTAAAGCTCAACATTCAGAAAACTAAGATCATGGCATCTGGTCCCATCACTTCATGGCAAATAGATGGGGAAACAGTGGAAACAGTGTCAGACTTTCTTTTTTTGGGCTCCAAAATCACTGCTGATGGTGATTGCAGCCATGAAATTAAAAGACGCTTACTCCTTGGAAGGAAGGTTATGACCAACCTAGATAGCATATTTAAAAGCAGAGACATTACTTTGCCAACAAAGGTCCGTCTAGTCAAGGCTATGGTTTTTCCAGTGGTCATGTATGGATGTGAGAGTTGGATGGTGAAGAAAGCTGAGCGCCGAAGAATTGATCCTTTTGAACTGTGGTGCTGGGGAAGACTCTTGAGAGTCCCTGGACCGCAAGGAGATCCAACCAGTCCATCCTAAAGGAGATAAGTCCTGGATGTTCATTGGAAGGACTGATGTTGAAGCTGAAACTCCAATACTTTGGCCACCTCATGCGAAGAGCTGACTCATTGGAAAAGACCCTGATGCTGGGAAAGATTGAGGGCAGGAGGAGAAGGGGACAACAGAGGATGAGATGGTTGGATGGCATCACCGACTCGATGGACATGGGTTTGGGTGGACTCCGGGAGTTGGTGATGGACAGGGAGGCCTGGTGTGCTGCGGTTCGTGGGTTTGCAAAGAGTTGAACATGACTGAGCGAGTGAACTGAACTGATCTCACCATGTTACTGTTTTTGTTGTTTTACTGGTTTGTCTATTGAGCCACTAAAATTTTCCATGTAGAAAATTGTATTAGAATATTATGTCAAAAATATTTGACAGCTTTATCTGTCATTGCCCACTGTTTATGCTTCTTATATTCTTTATTGCATTAGATAAGACTTCCAGTCCAATGTTGATTAGTTGAGATGAAGAAGTTGAGAGTATTGCTTTATTCATGGCTTTATGGGAATGTGTCCAATATTTTACCACTGGGAATGAAATTTACTGTAGTTTTCTGGTAGACATAAATTAAGGAAGTTTCCCACCATTTCTATATTATGTAGATTTTTTTCACACAACAGATATTGACACTTATCCAATGCTTTGTGTTATCTATTGAAATGTTAGTATGCTTTTCTGCTTTAACATAGTAGCATACTAAAATTCATTCATTATAGGATAAGCAAATTTACAGAATGACATTTGTCAGTATTTTACTTCATAACTTCGTGTATACAGTAATAAGTGGAAGTGGTCTGTGTGTAATACTCCTTATTTTGTGCTGCTCATTTTCAGAGATGGTTGGCCTAGTAAAAAGAGAAACATTCATTTTTGCCTCTATTCTGGACTACTTTAAGTAATAAAAATATATGATCATTTTTGTGTTTGTTGGGTTTTTTCTCTACAACCATCTATGCCAGGAATTCCCTGGCAGTCCAGTGGTTAGCACTTTCACTGCTGGGTACCTAGGTGGGGAAAGTAAGATCATGAAAGCTGTGCAGTAAAGCCAAAAAAAAAATTCTGCCTTTATGGAGGTTGATTTTCACTACATTTTCAAATTCTTTTGTTAATAGGTGATTCCCAGTATCTATATCTCATTGGATTAATTTTTAAAATTGATATTTTCATATAAAATGATTCAGTTAATCTAGATTTTCAAATTTACCAGTGTTATGTATCAGTTCAGTTCAGTCCCTCAGTCGTGTCTGACTCTTTGTGACCCCATGGACTGCAGCATGCCAGGCCTCCCTGTCCATCACAAACTCCCAGGGTTTACTCAAACCCATGTTCGTTGAGTTTGGTGATGCCATCCAACCATCTCATCCTCTGTCATCACCTTCTCCTCCTCTCTCCTTCAATCTTGCCCAGCATCAGGGTCTTTTCCAGTGAGTCAGCTCTTTACATCAGGTGGCCAAAGTATTGGAGTTTCAGCTTCAGCATCAGTCCTTCCAATGAATATTCAGGACTGATTTCCTTTAGGATGGACTGCTTGGATCTCCTTGTAGTCCAAGGGACTCTTGAGAGTCTTCTCCAAACACCACAGTTCAAAAGCATCAATTCTTAAGTGCTCTGCTTTCCTTATACTCCAACTCTCATATTCATACACTACTCCTAGAAAAACCATAGCTTTGACTAGACGTACCTTTGTTGGCAAAGTAATGCCTCTGCTGTTTAATATGCTATCTAAGTTGGTCATAACTTTCTTTCCAAGGAGTAAGCATCTTTTAATTTCATGACTGCAGTCACCATCTGCAGTGACTGTTTCCACTGTTTCCCCATCTGTCTCCCATGAAGTGATGGAAGCAGATGCCATGATCTTAGTTTTCTGAATGTTGAGTTTTAAGCCAGCTTTTTCACTCTCCTCTTTCACTTTCATCAAGAGGCTTTTTAGTTGTTCTTTACTTTCTGCCATAAGGGTGGTGTCATCTGCATATCTGAGGTTATCGATATTTCTCCCAGCAGTCTTGATTCTATCTTGTGCTTCATCCAGCCCAGCGTTTCTCATGATGTACTCTGCATAGAAGTTAAATAAGCAGGGTGACAATATACAACCTTGACGTACCCCTTTTCCTATTTGGAACCAGTCCGTTCCATGTGCAGTTCTAACTGTTGCTTCCTGACCTGCATACAGGTTTCTCAAGAGACAGGTCTGGTGGTCTGGTATTCCCATCTCTTTCAGAATTTTCCACAGTTTATTGTGATCCACACAGTCAAAGGCTTTGGCATAGTCAATAAAGCAGAAGTAGATGTTTTTCTGGAACTGTCTTGATTTTTTGATGATCCAGCAGATGTTGGCAATTTGATCTCTGGTTCCTCTGCCTTTTCTAAAACCAGCTTTAACATCTGGAAGTTCACAGTTCACGTATTGCTGAAGCATGGCTTGGAGAATTTTGGCATTACTTTACTAGCATGTGAGATGACTATAATTGTGTGGTAGTTTGAGCATTCTTTGGCAGTGCCTTTCTTTGGGATTGAAATGAAAACGGGTCTTTGCCAGTCCTGTGGCCACTGCTGAGTTTTCCAAATTTGCTGCCATATTGAGTGCAGCAGTTTCACAGCATCATCTTTTAGGATTTGAAATAGCTCAACTGGAATTCCATCACCTCCACTAGCTTTGTTCATAGTGATGCTTCCTAAGGCCCACTTGACTTCACATTCCAGGATATCTGGCTGTAGGTGAGTGATCACACCATTGTGATTATCTAGGTAGTGAAGATATTTTTTGGGGCGGCAGTTTTTCTGTGTATTCTTGCCACCTCTTCTTTTTTTTTATTTTTTATTTATTTTTTATTTTAATTGGAAGCTAATTGCTTTCAAATATTGTGGTGGTTTTTGCCATACATTCACATGAATCAGCAACGGGTGTACATGTGTTCCCCATCCTGACCCAGCCTCCCCCCTCCATCCCCACTCCATCCCTCAGGGTCATCCCAGTGCACCAGCCCTGAGCACCCTGCCTCATGCATTGAATCTGGACTGGCAATCTATTTCACATATGATAATATACATGTTTCAATGCTATTCTCTCAAATCATCCCACCCTCGCCTTCTCCCACAGAGTCCAAAAGACTATTCTATACATCAGTGTCTCTTTTGCTGTCTTGCATATAGAGTCATCGTTACCATCTTTCTAAATTCCATATGTATGCATTAATATACAGTATTGGTGTTTTTCTTTCTGACTTACTTCACTCTGTATGATAGGCTCCAGTTTCATCCACCTCATTAGAACTGATTCAAATGCATTCTTTTTAATAGCTGAGTAATATTCCATTGTGTGTATGTACCACAGCTTTCTTATCCATTCATCTGCCGATGGACAGAAGGTTGCTTCCATATCCTGGCTATTGTAAACAGTGCTGCAATAAACATTGGGGTACACATGTCTCTTTCAATTCTGGTTTCCTTGGTGTGTATGCCCAACAGTGGGATTGCTGGGTTGTATGGCAGTTCTATTTCCAGTTTTTAAAGGAATCTCCACACTGTTCTCCATAGTGGCTGTACTAGTTTGCATTCCCACCCGCAGTGTAATAGGGTTCCCTTTTCTCCACACCCTCTCCAGCATTTATTGTTTTTAGACGTTTTGATAGCAGCCATTCTGACCAGTGTGAGATGGTACCTCATTGTGGTTTTGATTTGCATTTCTCTGATAATGAGTGATATTGAGCATCTTTTCGTGTGTTTGTTCGCCATCTGTATGTCTTCTTTGGAGAAATGTCTGTTTAGTTCTTTGGCCCATTTTTTGATTGTGTTGCTTATTTTTCTGGAATTGAGCTGCAGGAGTTGCTTGTATATTTTTGAGATTAATTCTTTGTCAGTTGCTTCATTTGCTATTATTTTCTCTCATTCTGAAGGTTGTATTTTCACCTTGCTTATACTTTCCTTCGTTGTGCATAAGGTTTTAAGTTTAATTAGGTCCCATTTGTTTATTTTTGCTTTTATCTCCATTACTGTGGGAGGTTGCCACCTCTTCTTAATATCTTCTGCTTCTGTTAGGTCCATACCACTTCTGTCCTTTATTGAGCCCGTCTTTCCATGAAATGTTCCCTTAGTATATCTCATTTTCTTGAAGAGATCTCTAGTCTTTTCCATTCTATTGTTTTCCTCTCTTTCTTTGCACTGATCATTGAGGAAGGCTTTCTTATCTCTCCTTGCTATTCTTTGGAACTCTGCATTCAAATGGGTATATCTTTCCTTTTCTCCTTTGCTTTTCACTTCTCTTCTTTTCACAGCTATTTGTAAGGCCTCCTCAGACAGCCATTTTGCTTTTTTGCATTTCTTTTTCTTGGGGATGGTCTTGCTCCCTGTCTCCTGTACATCACGAACCTCCATAGCTCATCAGGCACTCTGTCTATCAGATCTAGTCCCTTAAATCTATTTCTCACTTCCACTGTATAATTGTAAGGAATGTGATTTAGGTCATACCTGAATGGTATAGCAGTTTTCCCTACTTTCTTCAATTTAAGTCTGGATTTGGCAATAAGGAGTTCATGATCTGAGCCACAGTCAGCTCCTGGTCTTGTTTTTGCTGCGGGTATAGAGCTTCTCCATCTTTTGCTGCAACGAATATAATCAATCTGATTTCAGTGTTGGCCATCTGGTGATGTCCATGTGTAGAGTCTTCTCTTGTGTTGTTGGAAGAGGGTGTTTGAAGATACATATGATTTGTGTTATGTATAGTGATATTTATAGTGAAAAACTAAATGGATTTATTTTTGTTTTAATAAATACATCTGAATTCCACCCAGACTATTGCATTATAACATTTTCTTTATTGTTGATGATGATGACTATTGATACCATAGTGCTATTTTGGTATGCACAACATTCTATTGTCTCAAATATTAGAGAGTGATCAAAGATCAGGGTGAATGATTAGTTTAGCTTTCTCTCTATTTTATACCAATCTGGCAGACCATATTATTATTTGGCCATCCACTTAATCCAGGCATTTTTTGTTCTAGATGCTTTATGTATACAATCTCAATTATTTCTCTAAACAACCCTATAAAATAGAAAATCACATTGATATTATGCTGATGATTAAATTTAGGCTTCAGGGATTACTGCATTTACTCAACATTCCAGGACAAGTTTGTATCAGAGTTGGGGTTCTGACCGAATTCTGTGGTAACAGGAGAAAATTTATGAGACAGTACTGTATAGAAGGAAAAATCTCTTCCTCTACCTATCTTTGGTTCTCCAGTTGGGGCCCTATAAATGAGACTGGCCAAAAACAAATTAACAAGACAAAAACAAACAGGAGTTTATTAATATGTGACTTGTGGTGTGCATAAGGGAGCAGTCAGTTGTGAATAATCCAAAAGAGTGGTTAGAATTTGTGTTTAAATACCAACAAAAAGGTGTTTGGGGCTTCTGTGTAGGAGAGGCAAGTTAAGGAAGGATGACCAGGGAAGGTATGGTAAACAAAGGCTGTTTAATAAGGTTTGTTCAGCAGATTTAATTTGGAGCCTTCTCTCTGGATAGGTGTTGGTAAGAGTCCTTAGGAACTGGTAAGGGAAAGGGAGACATCTCTATGAATGGAAATTTCCTTTGTAAATGGACGTTTCTTTCACAAAAGGAAAATTTATGCCCTGTTTTTAGAACTTGGACTGGTTCTCAATGGCCTTTAGCTCAAAATAATCCATGTGTCAAAGAGGCATATTTGGGGGTAGCGTAATCTGGTACCTTCCAGTACCATGTCTCTGGCACAGATTTCAATTGTGATTGAATTTTTTTAGGGATCTAGATAAATCAGTATTCCCAGAATATGCCTCCCTGTTCCCATTTCAAACCTGATGAACACATGACCGAGAAATATATCTAATGTGTGAATTACTGGTCAGGTGTCTTTTTCTGGACCTGAATCAAAGCATGTTTTAAGTCTGTCACTGAAAATTCTTAAATGTGTAAGTTTGGAACTGTTGATCATCAAAGTCAGATGCAGAAGAATGAAAAGTCAGGAATGGTGGGGCTAACCTATGTGGGAATAAGAAATCCGTCATCTACCTTATTAGGTGATTTCTCCAGTGCTTAAAAAAAAAGTGAAAAATGATCTTCCCTGATGATCCAGTGGTTAAGAATCTGCCTTGCACCCTAGAGCTCTCGCATCCTAGAGCCCCTGCTCTGCAACAAGGAGAAGCCACTGCAATGAGAAGCCCGTGCACTGCAGCTAGAGAGTAGTCCTCTCTCCCTGCAACTAGAGAAAGCTTGGGCCCAGCAAAGAAGAGCCAGCATAGCCAAAAATAAATAATTTTTAAGTGAATATCATTCTTAAGAATTCCAGACATTATATCCCGGGAAAATATTTATTCTAGGGCTTGATATAGTAATTAGTAAGACCCTTTAAAAATTGAAAAAAAAATGTTCATTTCAGTGAACTAGTCTGTTTTTAATAAAGATCACTAAGATTTTTCTGTCTGGTTTAACATAAATGAGCTAATTTGTGCAGGAAGTTACGTGATTTGAACGCTTCAAGTTAGTAATAAGTACACAAAATTCATACTGTTTTTAAATGTCAGTGTGTGTAATTAATAATCTCCATTTACTAAATGAAAATTAGGCACTTAACATGAAAATAGAGTAATTAGGCTTCTGTAGTTTGTAAAAGGCCATAACGATTCCTATTTACAAATACTGTTGAATTTTAAATCATTCTCAATTAGCAAATTGAGTGGGTGTTGACTTATAAGAAGCTAGTGAATATTAGAAGGAATTAAATCATTAAATCTTTAAACAGATTTCTGTGTGACCTCCAGGTATTCTGGTTTATCCCTTTCAAACAGAGCTATCCCTGGCCAGGCTCAGGTACTGAGCTACCATGAGAAGCGGGTAGCTGGAAATGCACAGTGACTCATGGTGGCAGAAGACAAAGAGATTGTGTCTTCAGCCAATGCCAGTGACTGGTAACAATTTCATATTTAATCAGAGGAATCAAGACTTGTTCAGGCGCCTATTTCAGGACCTTGGACAGTTCCATTCAAAAGGCGCAGGCTGGCAGGCTAGCTGTGTAGATGGCTCAGGCCCTGGCCGCCTGATCCTGATGTTCCTCCTTCCTCCCTCTCCACTTCCATACCTACCCTTGTGGCGGCATATTGAACGTGAGTATCTCTTCTCGCTTTGTATATGTATAGCTGCAGCGGTTTACCTACTGTGGCTGCTCTTGTTTCTGTTTTTGGCTTTGTGGTTCGAGGCTACTTTTGATGATTATTTTAAACAAAATATTTCCTGAATACTATATTACAGCAGAAGATGGGGACATAGACACAATTTATGGTTTGCCCTTTGTTCTTCTACCTTGAGGGATGGCTCTTTTTGTATCAAAGTAATTTTAATATTTGTGTCTAATAATCCAAATTTGTACCCTGAGACTATGCGAGAGATTATTCATTTTTTTCAGTCTATATGAATCTCATTTATGCTATATTTCTAATCTTAAACCCATTGTTAAGGTTTGTAAATCAGCCACAGTTGTTTAAACATATAAATCTAACTAAATCTAACTATATTCCTCCCTGGGAGCTATATTATGCCACAGTCATTGGGTTAAACTAGGAGATATTTCATGTGTTTCAGAATCCTAAATCATTTGGTTTGGGTCCAAGATTAACCTGCTAGAATAACAATATCCTGCAGAGAATTAAGTTTCAGCAAGTTTCCAAATTTGTTTCTTTTTCCTGCTATTTATATTAACTTAAAGAAATTAAATTTCCTTCCAAAGAATAATATCCACCCCAGATCCTTCTTTTAGGATGCCTGCTCAAGTCGTCTTCTGTCCCTGAAATTTATACTATGTAGTTTCAGGATCTTTATCCATGTGTAGGAGCAAAATGATGAGACACAGACACCAGATTTGAAGAGGTGTTACCTAGGAAACAAATCAAATTCTAAGACTGTCTTTTCTATAATCGTCCAATATTGGAGACAAACCCTTAAAATTTAACTTCCCAGGAATGTGTCTTTTTTGTGAGCATGATGTGCACAGAAACAACTGAAAGGATCAATTAAGCAAATATATTTGATGAGATATTCAGTGTTTCTTTTCTGCTTTTTGCCCTTTAAACAACTTGAGTTCTGTTTGACCTTTAACAAATGTAACTACTTTGGGCTTGTTCACAGGGAAAGAAAAATTGATTTTGGAACATTTAGGTTTTTTTAATATTTGAGTTGCTTGAAGAACAATAAAGATGTGGGATTCATATATTACAGATGACCTAAGGTCCTAAAATAATGCTTTGTTATAATTTTCAAATTTCCAGATTTTTTTTTTACAGAAGCAGCATAAAGAAAACATTATTTGAGGGGAAACACTTGTAAAAGTCAAACTCTAGTTCCTACAGTTTATAACTCCAGGAATCTTCCAGAGAAAAACAGTATAAAACACAATCATAACAGCAGCCCCAAGATTTTGAGGAAGCACTTAGCTCCATAACAAGTTTCTTGCACAGTGAAATTTTTTCACATAAGATGAGAAGACGACCTCACATCCTTGTCTCCTTTCCTCCACTGGTTTGCAGACATTGACCAGGTCCCAGAAATGCTCATGACCAGTCAGGGCTGCCAGTGTTCACCCTTTCTGGCATTGGCCACTCAAAGCCAAGCACCAAGTGAAGCATGTTTTATGTTAATAATTTCTAATATTCTTAAGTTCTGCTGTAGTTTTGGCACGCATAAGTTACTGATCTGATGTCAAAATACTACATCTTTTCCTATTGTTATCATAGTGAATGACTATTTTAGGCAGTATAAGATCCTTCCCCAAAAGATGTCCGTGTCCTAATCCTGAATGTTATTTCAGATGCTATAAGGGCTCTGCAGTGTGATTAAGTTAAGAATTTTGAGATGGGAGATTATCTTGAATTATCTGGATAGACCCAGTATATCCACAAGGGTCTTTACAAGAATGCATGAGGGTCAGTCAGAGAAGGAAATGTGATGACAGAAGCAGGACAGAGAGAGCGAAAGAGAGAGAAAAAGAGCAAGAGAAAAAAAGAGATTCATTGATTTTTTCTGATTATAAGAACAAGCTCAGATTTTTTAAAAATATTTATTCTTCAGAAAAGTATAAAGGGAGGAAGGAAGCCATCACTTGGAGAACACAGCAGTCCTACTGATGATTGATCTGTGTCCAAACCTTCTGATCTTCAACTCCCCCCACCCCCAGTCCTTACTGTCAAAGTCTAATGAACGCATTATGCCATAATGGATTTTAGTTATGGAACTAGACTGCTTATTTTTCTAACTTTAACTATGAGTTCTTGACTTTTAGCAAAATTCTTTACACACATTAAGTTCACAATCAATAATTGCCAAACTCATGGATTAGTTGATTAATTGATGGAATGCCATTAAAATGTTGTACTCTATAAATCTAATGATAGTTATTGAGTATCTATTGTGTGGCGGACTCAATCTCAGGCACTCTATAAAAAAAGTCCCTGCCCGTGAAACGTTTATGTTAAGAGGAGATGCATAGACAACAAAGAAAGAAGCAAAACAAGTGAATATACAGTGTTTCCAGCAGTGACCAGTACTTCAAGGAAAAATAAATGACATGTGAGATGGAGAGTGTTGGGTTGGTGCTATTTATATAGGGAAGCAAAAAAGCCACACCAGCTGGGTGATGTTTGAATAGAACCTGAAGAAAATGAGGAAGTGAGCACTGTCACTATCTCAGCTATGAGTGAGAGCCCTGAGCAAGGAGGATGTTTGGCATGTTCAGTGAGATACAGAGAGATGCCTGTGGGTAGAGCCCAGTGAACAATTGGAGGACTGCTGGCAGTGAGATCAGAGAGGTACTTGATTTTCACCCTGAGTGTGATGGGAAACTTAAGGAGGCATAGTGATCTGACAGTCTAGAAGTAGCATTCTGGCTGCCAAATGGAAATTAGGCTGTAGGTGGCAAAGGTAGAAGCAGAAGAGGAATACAGGCTAGCGATAATGGTAGTTTAGAACCCAGTGGCCATGGCCAAGCTGGTGAGAAGTTGCTGTGTTATGGATGTATGTCTAAGAAAATACAAGTAGGATTTTCTCATGGATTGAGTTTGAGATATGGGATGTGAATCTGGATTTCTGAGAAGAGGTCCAGTCTGAAGACACAAATTTTGGCAAGGTCAGTGGATAGACACGGTTTCAATCCAGAAGGTTTCATGAGTTTACCTAAGGAGTAAGCGTGTAGAATAAGGAGGTCTGGGCCCAGAGCACCCTGATGTTTGTAGGTAGAGGAAATTAAGAGATCAAGAGATTAAGAGATTGGCCACAAGGGAGATGAGAACCAAGCATGGAGTCCCCAAAGTCCGTGAGGAAAGCGTTTAGAACAGAGAGGGATCCCCATGTCAAATCTGTGGATAAAATGGCAAAGATGGGAGAGGAATGTTGATTATGGGAATTGGCCTCAGGGTGCTCACTGGACTGCCACAGAATTCCTAGGAAAGCTTTATTTTTGATACTGGAAATATTACAGGATGTTTGAATGTGGATGGCAATGATAAAGTAGAGAAGGGGGGATTGAAGACACAAGAGAGATGGTGACAATTACTAAAGTGATGTGCTTGAGTGATCAAAAAGCGGGATGGGGCTAGTATTACTGCTCAAAGTCTAGAAAGCTTATTTTCTTAGTGATTTTTTAAAATATTTTGAATGAGGCTTGAAACTTCTAATCCAATTCTGAGAATATAAAATACTATATTTAAAAAATAAAACCAGGAAATTAACATGTGACACAGTATTATTAACTAAAGTACAGATTTAGTTCAAATTTCACCAAAATTTTATACTAAATGTCCATTATTTGTTTTCATTCCTTATTCAAGATTCCAATTGTAGTTGCATTGAGCAGCTTCAGCAGCATGCAACAAATTCTGATAACTTCTCTTTTCATTTTTTATTGTGTTACAAATATTTTTTAATTTTCCTTGCTTCTTAGATACACCCATCATTTAAAAGTGGACATTTAATTTCCAATTATGTGGAGTTTTTTTAAAGTATCTTTGATTTAATTTCTCATTTTGTCATTAATTTCTCATTTAAGTGCTTTCTTCTCTGCAATCACCCTTTGTTTTTCAGTCTTTTGACTTTATTGAGGTTTTCTATGGCTAAGTTAAAGATCTCTCTTGGTAAATGTCACATTGCACTTGAAAATATGTGAGTTTTTTTCAAATATCTTTTGATATTGATTTCTAACATAAATCCACAGTGATAAGAGAACAGACTCTGTATGATTTCAATACCTTTAGACCATGAAATTTTTGCACCTTTTTTTATGTCTCTGGATATGTTCCAGTGTCTCCTGGTTTATAGTCCATGAGAACTTGAATAGAATTTGTATGCTGCTGTTGTGTGAAGACTGTATAAATCTTGATTATGTTGAATTGGTTTGTAGTGCTTTTCAGATCTACTATATTCTTCTACTTTTCTGTCTATTCATCCTATTAATTTTTGAGAATTTGCTATTGAAACCAACTAAAAATCTTAATTTTTCTACTTAAAAAATAATTGTACTATATAGTGGAACTGTATGTAACTTTGTTTTGTATTTTCCAAGTCTCTTGAAAATGTGTGATCATATTTTTGTAATTTAAAAAGTAAAAAAGAAAGGAAAAAAAGAGGGATAAAGCCCAAGGATCCTGTGAAAAGCTTGGCCTTAAAAATGGTAAATGGACAGGTCAGATATTTTCTGAACAATTGATAGGAACATATATATATTAATTAAAATATAGTTGATTTACTATGTTGTGGTAGTTTCAGGTGTATAAAAAAGTGATTCAATTATATATTTATATGTATATATGCATATTCTTTTCAAGAGTTTTTTCCATTATAGGTTATTACAGGATATTGAGTATGGGTCCCTGTGGTATGCAGTAGGTCCTTGTTGGTGATGAGGATATGTATTTAACAAAGAATTTTTATGCCACATTTTAGTGTTGGGGGTGTTTCAAAATATGTGGTTTTGGTGCAAAAAAAGGGAAAATTAGGAATTTCTGGAAATTTTTATGGTTTAGAGGGGACAACAGGACAATATTTTTGTAAAAACCTGGGCATTTCACAGAAAACCCATATATACGAACAACTATCTATTTGAGCAGTAGTTATTAATAACATGTCTGATTTGTTTAACTCCTTTTGTTAGAATGTTAGGTTGAGGCCATGGTTCGAGGCTCCAACTCAGTATAGTTCTGCTGGCTTTAAACAAATAAGTGATTGTTCTGTAGCTGTGAATTGCACCTCTAAAACGAGCCATATAAATAAAGGTTGAGGGAGCAGGAGTACACGGAGCTGATTCATTGCAGTAGCCTTCTCACTACTAGAGGGGAAAAAAAACAAGTCCAGTGACAGTGCATCAGCACCATTAGCTCACATAAAAGATGGTCCTTTAGGCCAAAAAACAGATATATATTTTGGAACTGATATTGTCAATGTAATGAAACAGCCTTTTCAAAGATGAGATACAATTGAACTAAATCATTTAAAGTGTGAGCATTAGAGCTTCTTGGACATTTGCATTGCAAACCACTCTGTTTCTTCACAGCACTAGGCTGTATTGGTCATTAAGACCGTTCAGGGGAGTGTGTGCTCTGGATTTATTTTGGAGAGTCAATTTCTTGTGTTAGAAAATTAGTTGGCAGTATTTTTGAGAGACTGGTTCAATTATCTACATATTGCAGGTGACAATAATAAGATGGTTGAGTTACCTGCCCAGAGCCCATAAACAGAGCTGATAGAATGGGTCCCTCGGTATTGATCAGACCTAGTCAAGATTTTCCTTTGGGGGCCTTAGGCAGGCTTCACTTTTCCCTTCTCCCGTCTCCCTTCCCCCCTGCCTTCTCTTCCCTCTCTCGTCCTTCCTTGCTTCCTTCCTAACATGCCTCTCAACTTCCTTCCTCTTTCCCTTCCTCCCCCTTTCTCTCCCTTCCTCCACTTCCTTCTTCCTGCATCTTTCCTGCCCTCTCCACCCCTCTCTCTCTTCTTCCCTCCCTTCCCAGCTCCCTTACTTTTGTAAATCCCACAAAACATGGCATATACCACACAGATCAGTGGAAGTGGCTTCACTGAGGTGCATGTGACACAAATCAAAGCATCTGGTAGAACAGCTAATATCTTTATAAAACTTAAACCTTTATGAAGCATTTGGCAGAACTTTTCCTTTAAAATGTTCCACAATCCTGTGAGAAAAGTATTTAGCCTTATTAGCTTACAATTTCATTCATTTGGCCTTGGAGAGGGCAAGATGCTTACCCAGGGTTGCACAGACAGCAAAGTGGCAATGCTGATAACGAAATGCAGGTCACATGGCCCCAAGTCTCTTGCCCTAATACTGCATAATCTCTGTTCCTCCTTGTCTTCTCGCTAGTGAAGGCAAACAGACTCAATCAAGAGGTTGAGAGAACCTGACAAAACACCCATGTTCCCCACTTTACCTTTCTCCATAAATGTTTCCTTACAAAGTAGTGAAAACTTTGTTAGTACTCCACGTCCACCCTTACCAGCCAAAGAAAGGACCTGTCAGGCAGGCATTTGACCCAACAGTGAGGGATAATATAAGCACTGGAGTTTCTATGAATGCTTTCTGGCCCCAGCAAACCTCAAACTCTCCAATGTTAAGACAGATGCTGTAAGTTCCCCACCATATCTGACATCATTCTTGTTAATATTCGATCATGCTTCATAGCAATATCCCTCTTGACTTATAGACAGGAACAGCACATTTCTGTTTCTTTTCCTGATACTGTGGTTGGAAACGAAGCTGTTTCTTCATTCAACGTGTTTGGGAAACGCACACTCTATTAACAGAGGGGTAATTTGGAGATGGCTCACTCCTCATGAAATATATTGCTCCTGAATTCTTTTCCATTTCCATCTCTGTTCCAATATTCATAAAACATTTGTCTGGGGTTACAGCAATTATTTTGTCACCCATACCCTAGAGTGTCACCATAATTAGGAGGATAGTCAAAGAACAAGGTTTATGGACTATGTAATTAATCATGCCTGCTGGTGTGCATTTCCTAGCATCCAACAACACAGGGCTAATACTGACCAAACCTGCATGACTTCCTTTCCCATGTGTTGTGTAATTCAAAGGGTGTTTATAGAAAAGGTTGCAATCAGCTGAAAATGTGAACAATTAGAAATAATAGCTATTGAAATAGTTTTGTAACTTTGAAATATTATTTTAAATTGTGAAAATATTTCCTACATTGCAAAGATATAGACTACATTGCAATCAACACACATATACATATAGTAAACACATTGAGTTTCTTTATTTCCTACCAATACTTGCTTTTAAGGCAATAGAATATTATAGTCACAGATGAAGGCCTCTGTCCCACTCCCTTCTCTTCCTCTGCAGAAATAATTGGCATCCTGATGGTGTGTATTTCTCCTTCTCATCTTTTATATTTCATTCTCTATCTCTCTTTATGTATATATCTATACGCCATATACTGTATCATGTAGGGTATTTTTCAGAATGTATGTAAATGGTTTTATACTGTATCCTTTTGCAGCCTTTTTCCCCCATGCAACATCAAGTGTTTGAGATTTATATTTAAGTTGTACATGTAGGTCTGTTTTTTTAAAAAAGAGTTCACTGTGTAAATATACTAAAATTGAGTTATGCATTCACTTTTTTTCTCTTTGAGGTCCTGCTTTGAATTCTTTTTTTTTTTTTAATAAATTTATTTATTTTAGTTGGGGGCTAATTACTTTACAATATTGTAGTAGTTTTTTGCCATATAACACATGTAAACCCATGGCTGATTCATGTCAATGTATGCTTTGAATTCTTTTAAAAAGTTTTTTTTTAAGTTTTAATTTTTATTTATTTGAAGTTGGAGGATAATTGCTTTACAGTGTTGTGTTGGTTTCTGCCATACAACAGTGTGAATCAGCCATAAGTATAAATATATCTCCTCTCTCTTGAGCCTCCCTCCCACCCCACCCCCATCCCACCCCTCTAGGTTCATCACAGAGCACTGAGCTTAGCTCCCTATGTTATAGCAGCTTCCCACTAGCTAGCTATTTTACACATGGTAAGGCATATATTTCAGTGCTACTCCTTACCCTCTCCTTCCACCCTCTCCTTCCCCTGCTGTGTCCACAAGTCCGTTCTCTACATCTGCATCTCTATTCTTGCCCTGCAAATAGGTTCATCAGTACCATTTTTCTAGATTCGATATATATGCGTTAGTATATGATGTTTGTTTTTCCCATTCTGACTTTCTTCACTCTGCATAACAGGCTCTCAGTTTGTCCACCTCAGTTCAACTGACTCAAATTCTTTCCTTTCTGTGGCTAACATTCCATTGTATATATGTCCCACAACTTCTTTATCCACTCATCTGTCAATGGACATCTAGGCTGCTCCCATGTCTTGGCTATTGTAAATAGTGCATGTGGTTACGTCTTAATGGGTATTCACATTGATCTCCATTTCTTTCCATTATAAACAACACTTCAGTGAACATTCTTGCACATCTTCCTTGCATACATCCAAAAGAGTTTCTCCAGGGGCAGGGTCTGCAAATTATTTCCTGTAAAGTGCCAGATAGTAAATATTGTCAGCTTTACAGGTCAGATGCCTTCTGTCACAACTATTGAACTCTGTTGTAGTAGCATGGACACAATCACAGTATGTGAAGCAGCAGGCATGACTATGTACCAAGGAAACTGTATTTACAGATGCTGACATGAATTTCACATTATTATTTCTTTTGATTTTCTTTCCTCCTTACGAATATTAAAAAAAGTATTTTGAGCAGTGGGCCATACAAAAACAAGCTTTGGGCCTAATTTGACCAAAGTCATTTGTTGACCCTTGCTCACGCTTGTCTTATCTGAGCCCAGCCTCCTGATTTTCCACTTGTATCTTCCTTCCAGTCCCCATCTCCCAGAATGGCCCCTTCCTCTCACTCTTCTGTGCCAATTCTCTTATGTGTCCTATTAAATCCTGCTCCCAGGTTCCCAGAAGAAGAAGTGTTAGTTGCTCAATCGTGTCTGACTCTGTGCGACCCCATGGACTGTAGCCCGCCAGGCTCCTCTGTTAATGGAATTTTCCAGGCGAGAATACTGGAGTGGGTTGTCATTTCCTCCTCCATGAGATCTTCCCAATCTGAGGATTGTACCTGCATCCCCTGCATCTCCTGCATTGCAGGCAGATTCTTTACCCCTGAGCCACCAGGCTCCCACTTAGATACAAATCCCCGATACCTGTTTAGAGATTTTTCCAACAAGATCAATGTCTTAAGCTAAAGGGAAAATTTAATAATGTAAAATTTCAAGCCTTAGTCAGTACAAAAAGAGAGTTTTCTTAGCTCCCTGAAATCAAACAAGTTGGACTGCTGTAGACCTGCCTTACCACTGCAAGATAAATGAGATTATTCCTTCCACACAGCATATTATTGATTCAACATATGGTTCTTGTATTCTATTAATGAGATTTGAGATAATAAGAATGTGTAAATGTTCCAAAAATGTATTACATGTTTTGCTAGCTTTTCTCCAGTGATGAGAGATTGAAACTGTATTTGCTCTGCATGGGTCTTGCACCATGTTGAGTAACATAATTAAGATAATCTCTTTTATCCTATAATTCTTGCAACAATGTTCAGAGTTATTCTTCCCCAAATGCTTTAAATTATGGTTTTCTGAAAGAGAAGTGCAGTATTTGTAAAGGGAAGAAGGAGCTAGCAGCCTGTGTAAGAAGAGGGTTGTAGCCAATGATAAAGAAGCTGAAGAGTAATAAGCTTGCAGAAGACAGAGGCAATTTAGTTGGCCACATCATGTCAGAAACTGAGTGAACTGATCTGATGCCTATGCAGGCTGTGATTTGAATCCGTCCTTGAGCCTAGTGATCAGGGATAGTTACAACCTGGAGGCAGCCCATGGCTTTGCCTTGGCACAAGGTGAACCAGCCGATGCTTCACTTTGCTCTTTTATCTTTTGGGTTGGAAATTATTAATATTATTGGCCATGCTGCAGGGCATGCAGGATCCCAACAGGAATGGAACCCATGCTCCCTGCAATGGAATTGCAGAGTTTTAACTGCTAGACTACCAAGGAAGTCCCCCAAGTTATTATTTTTATATGCTTGTGCTCATTTAGCATGTGTGAGGTGGCTGGAGATCAAAATATAGGAAATTCTGGAGAGGAGGAACATTGGAACAACTGAACTGTCAATGATACGCAAATTTGGGAGGGCACAGGCTGCCGTGGATATACTCAGGGGCTGCTACCTGGAGGTTTCTAAAAAGAGAACAGGAATGATGATGGTGAGATATGTGAAGAAACCAAAGACACCTTTCTGATAACTCTAGAAGTATCTTTCTTCCTGCCCACAAGGAAAGAAGAATAACACACTTAAGGACCACAGAGTGGAGAGAAGAAAAAATGGAAGTCTGGGAAAAAAAACAAGAACAGATCTAAACATATTATCTCTTCTTGGGTCAAGGAAGTTCTGGATACCACCAAGCAACCTCAAGGAATGAGAGCAACGGGACTCTCCAGCCCGAGAACGAAGGAGAGAGATACAGTCAGCTCAGCAGCCTGAACAGAAAGGTCTGAACAAGATACAAATGTTCATGGTGAAAACTACATGAGGACCCAGGGAAGAAGGAAACTGCTCCTTGAACTGGCAGTCACACGTCAGGGAAGTGGAACTGGAAACTTTTAACCATTCCTAGATTTAATGTCTATATCAGTGTCCTGGTGCTGGTGGTGATAAAGTGGATGCTATTGGTGATTGTAAATGAGGACTTCCAAGGGAGGATGGGCAAGACCTTACAGCTACACAGAAAATATAGTGCCAGAAGTGCTGAGAATTAAATAAAGAGTAGCTGTGCCTGGAAAGATAGGACCTGTATTAGTGGCCCAGGGATTTCATAAGAGAAATGTTCGACACAAGTGATGTTGTCATATATGGGTTTTTTTGTTTGTTTGTTTTCTATTCAGAATTTTTATTTTTTTTATATTGAAGAATTTAAATTAGTTTATTTTCTATTTTTTAACTTTACAATATTGTATTTGTTTTTGAAATGGAGACTTGACACTTCTTCACCAAAATTATGCTTTCTTCCCATTCAGTCCATCTAACTTGCTGTTATTAAGAAAGCTAGGAGAGAAAGACAGAGTCCTCCCCCTTCATGAACTCATAGTCTAGAAGAGGAGATAGATAAAGAAGCACATAACGACAGTCCAGTGGCACAGGTGCTGGATAGGAGCCTGCTGTCAGGCTTTACTCCTAACATTTCTCCTGCTCCTCTCTTCTAAAGCACCCCCTACCCCACCATACACACCCATGTGACAAGTGATTCTTTCCTCACAGATCCTCCCATTGGCCAAAATAGTCAGGTTAGGAAGATTTTTTGCAAGCTCTGATGTTCTTCTTTTGTAAAATTCAATCACGTTATCAACATAAGCAATTACATCTATAAGGAAATAGCAGTTTTGACTAATATAGTAAAGTACTAATAATCTGCCCAGTGCTGCACTTAAAGTCTGCCATTTAATCCTTTCGTGTTTTAAAGCAGGCTCAGTGGTACCTCTTAACTTTATCCTTCACTCATTTTACTCTCTGTTTTCAAAAGATGAGGAAAAGGAGGCATAGTCCGTTTAAGAGACTTGCCTAAGAAAACACAGCTAGTGGTGGTCAGAGTTGCAGATCTGTATCTAACTGCTCTAAAATGCTATAGCACCACAGTGATGCCACAGGTGTCCTGGGTCTCCCTGCTGCCAGCCAACCAGCATTGTGGGGAAGTTAGCTTTCTTAGCCAGAACTAAATGATAATTGCAGAGCAGCAAGTCACTTTTCAGACTTTGTTTAAAATAGCAAATTAGCAGCAAAATAGCCAATGACTACAGTGGTTGCTGAATTAATTTGCCTGTACTGAACTGAGCTTCCCATGGGTCTTGATTGCAAAGAGCACTGGAGATTGAATCTCAAATTGCAAAATAAGACATATCCTACTTGGCTAATCCTCTTCTTTCCCTACTGTGTTGTTAGTAGTACTTTAACCCCAAACTCTGGCCTCTACTTCATAATAAATATTTCAGAAAATTATTCCATGAATTCTTTTTGAAACTGTGGTTTGTCGTTTTTAAAAAACATCACTGTAAGGAATGTTTTTCATTGCTTTCTTTTCTGTACTGTATTAGGAATAGACACTTAGGGTAGAGAATTAAGAACCTTGCTCAGTTCTGTAAGAGGTTGGCTAAAGTATATCTAACACATGAATACAGCATTTTGGTTCCTCCTCACCGGCTCCATTTCCCTGTAGAGAGTAGCACCAAGTACCATTTTCCATTGGCAAGTTAGTAATCTTTAGACGGGATGATACTGGGGAAAAGCACCAACTGCAGCTTAAATTCTTAAGAGAGAGACAAAGAGAGAGAGAGAGACAGAGAGACAGAGACAGAGAGAAGCCTCCTGACCTGTTACCAGGATTCCTAAGACAGCTTACTGTCTCAAGACAGAAGTCTCATCTAAAAGACTCTAAAAATTACCCTCAAATCACAAGTCCATTTGTCAAAAGGAAGGGTGGTTGGCAAAGACTCCTCTTAGCAGCTTAAGACTGCAAGTTGAAAACTACAGATGATCAAATACACCCCTGCTGTTCTCATTTTGATCTGTAAAATTCAGATTTCCCCTTGGCAGCCCATCAAGATCAAGGACCCTCAAGGCACCACAATGGAAAGTCCTGTGATTTTTCTCCCTTTGTAGAGAGAAAATTTTCCCCCTCTTGGTCTACTCTTAGATGACCTTTCTTTAGCACTTAGCACTTGACTCTGACTGCCCTTGGATCTAGAAATCCCTTGCTCGAATTCCTCAAAGTGGTTCTGTATTCATTCACTTCCTGCTTACTAAGTAGACCTTTTTTCTGCATCCCTTCTCTCCCCACTAAATCTGCGCTCATTCTTTTCCATGCACACTGCCTCCAGCCTTAGATAAGCTCCTATCAGCTCCTGTATGTTATCTCAATAAACATTACCATTGCTGCCCCTGTCTCTAGCTCTCTTTTAGACACACTGTGTATCATTTTTCTTCTAATTAATTTATTTCCTCAGCTCTGCTAGCACCCTTTTCTTCTCATTCTGTTTTTTTTATAAATTCATTTTTTCTTATTATTTTATAGAATCTGTTTTCTTTCATTTCCATCAGGGTTTGAGTCACTTAAAATATTCTTATGTTTACTTGAATAAATCTTCCTCTGATTATTCATGTCACTTGCTTTCTCCATCCAAAATTTATTCTTTCCATTACAAGCACTTTTGTTTTGATCCCACATTTGCTGTGTGTGTGTGTGTGTGCCCACGCATGTGAACATACTTTGAATTGGGACAGTTCTGTTTGCATCCATCCCCCTTTATCCCTAGTGAGTGTCACTGACAGAGGTTCTTTGATTCACTTCTACTTTCACCTGAACTCTATTTGAAACTTCCTCCTGAAACCCTAGATGGAGGACTGGGCGCTGCTGCTTATTAATCTATGTTCAGTCCCTCTAAGGGCAGGAGGTGGGCTGTGGGATTTTTGCAGCTGGAAATGGAGAATTTCATCTCCTTGAAATCGCCCTCCCCACCTAGTAAAATTCTACCAAGGGTTCCTATGGCAGGCCACCACGTGATTGTTTCTCACAGAAAAGCATCTCATGTTTCTTCCCACTTAGGGGTGGGTGATATGGTCACTTGGGAGAGAAAATAAGTGAAGTTGAAATCTGGAGGCTTTCCATAATTTGTTTGGTGAAAGAGTATGGACTTTTCAATATGTGGCTGCCTTTGATTCACTGCTGCCAATTGGCCGTTAGATGCCATTTCAGAGTGATCCTAATCCCAACATCACCTCAGACTCTCTGTGTGTGTGTTAGGAAGTCAGATTAATAAAGAGTAGCATACGGTGCATACTTTCTCTTCAGCACCACAGACAGTGCTCTTCTGTTGTGAGTTCATCCTGGTGCTAACACATTACCACAACTCAAGATGCTTAAAACAACACACATTATATTATCTCACTGTTTCTGTGGATCACGTTCAAACACAGCCTAACTAGGCCCTCTGCTCAGGGTCTCACAAGCCTGCAGTTCTGGGCTCAGCCAGAGCTGCAGTGTCGTCTGAAGGTCAGCTGGGGCAAGATCCTCTCCCAAGATCCCCCAGATTGTTGGCAGGTTATCTCCTTGAGATTGTAGGACTGAGGTTCCTGGCTGCTTACTGGCTGCCAACTGGAGGCTATTCTCACATCCTAGAAACCTCCCATAGCTCCTAGACACATGACCCACTTCATGGTTCACAACATGGAAGCTTAATTCTTTAAGGCCATCAGGATAATGTCTTACTCCAATCTTCTAAGAGTTTTATACAGTGTAGCATCATCATGAGAATAATGTCCCATCTACTTTTCCATGTTCAAGCAACTCACAGGTCCCCGTCACTTTCAAGAGGATGGGATTCTACAATGATGTGACTCATTGGAGATCATCTTAGGCTATGAAAAATGAGACACTTGCCATTTCTTCTTACCTGGGCAGCTGAGAATTTCCTCCTTTTCTTCCTGTGCCAGAAACACATTCTAAAGGTCCTGCAACCTCTTGAATAAAGAGCACCAAGCTCCAGATGCAATACATTCCAGTAGTTGGGAAACTAATTGAAAAGTACCTGATTTTACGGCCCATAAGCATCAACCTAAATTGGAGTGGGTGACTTATCAAATGGAGGGATCCATTCTAGGAAATCACTTCAAAATACACTGCTAATGTTTAGGGCAGGACTTCTCAACTATAATACTATTGACATTTATGGCTAGATAATTTATTGTTGGAGACTGTTCTGTGCATTGTAGGGTGTTTGGCAGCATCCTTGGTCTCTTCTCATTAGATGCCAATGGCACCTGCCTATACCTACCCCCAGGCCCAGGTTGTATCAACTGAAAATGTCTTCAGATATTGCCAGAAGTGTCCCTTGTTGGGGGGAACATAAACAACCCCAATTGAGATCCGCTAAACTTGGGTCTTTCCCCCAGGTTTCCATTAAGGAGTCAGTGGGCATCTCCTGATTGCAATAAAATCCATGCAGTGTAATTTCATGGAAATGTAATTAGGATGAAATTGGTATGAACACAGCTGTGAGTCTATCCAGCTGCATTACAACTAATGATGTAAGGCAGTGGGAAATTCAGAATCCTGCTTCAGGCAGCTTAATAGGTTCTAAAGGGTTCCAGGCCTAGTTTGGACTAACTTCTCTATACCCAGGTCACTTCATCTATAACATAGTTGAGTTTTCAAACCTCTGTAAAATATGGGTATTGTAATCCTAGAAATGGTACTTTGATTTGAAAAGTGCTGCTGTAATCCGTTGAATGCTTCCTCCTCAGCAATGCGCCTGGCAGTTGAAATATCTGTATTTACCATTTACAGTCTCGGGATATTTCTTTGAACTGAAGAAAGAATGAAATTTCACCACTTATATAATTAAACTGTAATAAAACCTCTTGTGAAAGATACAGTTTGTTTATTGAATCTCTGCACACTATCCATTTTACAAATGTTTGTTTATGTCTCCATTTTCACACTTTAATTTAAGACTCCAATTTTCTAGCCCTTCAAATGATAATAAAATGTACACAACTGGAAATGAAAGTCCTCAGACACATGTTTGGCAATCCATTAGAAATTGTGATTTGTATAGATGACCCCATAAATCTAAATTATTGGCACTCATGAAAGATTATTTCCATTTATTTTGTTTTATTATTTAATATTTTTCATTCAAGCTGAGGTAGTATTAAGTCCTCCCAATTGTACAGACATAACCTGATGATTCCATTTGTTTTGTAAGAATCTGCAGTCTTGAACCCACCTCTTCATGTCATTCTGCTATTGGCAGTGTTAATTGAAATATATTCCACAACCAGCTTCTTAAAATAGAGAAAGCCTGTTAATAACCATGACTACAATATAAACTGGCTGGAAACATGAATATCTCTTTACATTCCAGAGTTAAATACAGAGTAAGATCAAAGATATATTGTACCTTAATGTGCCTTTTGGATCATTAACAGATTGATGCAGAAATTAAGTTCTTATATCTTAAATTGTTACTGAACTGATGACTTTCGAAAACTCTGGGAGATCAGGCACCATATCCTTTCAATCAGTAATGTGTTTTATTCTTTGAGTGCAGTGAGAATGAGGACTTCCTCGCCAATGAGGAGAGAGTAATCATATTATTTACCAACTATGCCTCTCTTTTCCCTCCCCTCCACAAGTTAGCAAATTCTATTTCTTGCTTCACTTCAGCTACCCAAGGAACAAATTCACTATTTCTAACTTTTATATCTAGAATGGCCATAGAATGTTTGCCCAGAACATTCCTGGTTTACATCTGTTTTTTGGTGTCCTTATCTCCACAACCTCCACTTACTCCCAAAAGAATTCCGATTTGGTCAGTAACATATATGGTCCTCCTCTTAACCATCCTTTCTTGACAGAGACTGGAGGAAAAGTGCTCCATGTTTCTTTTCAGGCGGTGTCACCAGAGATGTCCACCAGGGAGTGCTCTTGTTTCTGGCTTACATTCCTCAGCCAGAGAAGATTTTTTTTCCTTCTGGCAGATTTTCAGAAAAAGAGAAGAGAAGCTAGCTTGTGGATATCTGTGAGAAGACGTCAGTTGGGCAGAAAGCTCTCAGTAGCACTTCAGAAACTTGGAAGCCAAAAATAAAAACACAGTCTATGCTGAAAACATCAGAAAATATCAGACCCTGAAGAAGGAATAGAAGACAGTTATTGCTGAGAGAAGAATGAAATAAGAGGAAGAATCTAGAATTCTAAAAATTATTTATGGTGTGATTATTTGGGAATTATAATTCAAAAGGAATTTATGAGCACTTTCCTTTCAATAGTGATTACAGCTGCTTTTCTAGGTAATTGTACAAGGTCAAGGCAGTATCATCATAGATTTCTTGAGCAACCCAGCTAAAACAATGCAAAGCTGAATTATTTCTTTATATAGGCATATATATTGCATGTTATTACCTTCTGAAAATGTGTCAGACTCAATTCGTGTGAATTATTTACCTATTTGCTTTCCTTTCCTCCCATTTAAATGGCTGCTTATTTAAAGTTACCCACAGGAGACTTTATCATGGCAAATCTTTCCTGGTTTTCTCACACTGGTTCTTTTCATGAGCTAACCCCCCTTAGACAGAGTGGACTTGCACATGATCAAAAGGTGAAGCTGTTCTGGTGGACCAGGGCCTGCTGCTCAGTTCCCTCACACACTGAGAGCACAGAGGGTGAGAATAAGCTTTCCTTTGTTGCATTTATTTTTATCTTGCTTGTGGATACAACCTGTGTGTCGTCACTCGGTTAAGGTTAATGTTGACAACATTTGCCTTCCCTCTAGGATAATGATATCTTTCTTTTTTAAAGATTTTCCCAGAAGCAGTATTGTCGGAAGACTTAGAGTGTAATACAAGCAGAGTGCTCTTAGGCAGTCTTCGTGGTTTCTCTGAGTGGTGAACTTGTCACTACTGGTGATTTCTGTTTTTCAGGGCTTCTTTCACAGCTGTGAATTTGACCATTGTCTTAGCTACTTCTAAGTACTTAACAGAGAGGAAGAAGGCTCACATGTTTAGTAACAGGCTGAGAAGGAACAGCAAAGCTGCCCCAAACCTTTACCATGCCTGATGTCACTTGGATTGCTGCTTTTAGAATGCCAGTTTCTTTTACTTAATGCTTTCAGTATAATTTTAGATTCTAATGGGGAGGGAGAAAAATATGACTGTGGACTTGTGCTTTTCATTTTTTATTACATTTGAAATCCCCTAATGTCACTAGAATTGACAGAGCCTACCTTCAAAAATTTCATCAGTATTCTTCACTGTGTATGAGACAAATTTCCTCATTCCTGTGAAATTTATGATGCGAGGAAGGAGCTGCCATAAATATTCTTCCCTCTCACTGTGACATTATTCAGACAGTGGGTGAGTTATACTTGTGAAATTACCTGATGTAGCCCCCAATTCATGATGTTTTTTATTTGTTTCTACCAGGAATCAAACACAAGTCATTTTCTAGAGGAGATTAATTAATTGTTAAAGCAGAGAGAGATTTTAACCACATGGAATGATAATATGAAATGAACTTAATTCCTTATTTATTGTTTGTTGTTTCTTTGAGAAAAGCTAATTGATTTATATGTAGTTTTGTATGTGTGCATTCTGAAGCACCCTTCCTTTTGCAAAAAGCTTATATTTCACAGTGAGGAAATATATGAAAATTTCACATAATTACAGTACTCTGAAGGAGTGATGGGGAGTTTCTGATGTTAATATTGAGTCTTATTTTTGATCATCAAAAGAGAGTTAGACATTTTGGTGGTTCACTATATAAAATAATGAACAATTTCTGACATATTAGAAAAACAAATAAGCAATGGGCTTTAAATTTTCTTGCCTCATTGTGGATGAAAGCAGAATGGTATAATGAGTACTTAAATGAATCTTCTTCTGGCATAGGAAACTTGCAAAAGAGAGAAGCCATATTGGGTGGAAGCTTTGGAAAGATCAGTGGCTTTAGCATGAGATACCCTTGTGTGTAGGGATGTTCCCAGTGGCTCAGCAGTAAAGAATCTGCCTGCAGTGCAGGAGCCACGGGTTCAATCCTTGGGTGGGGAAGATCCCCTGGAGGAGGGCATGGCAACCCACACCAGTATTCTTCCCTGGAGAATCCGATGGACAGAGGAGCCTGGCGAGCTATGGTCCATGGGCTCACCAAGAGTAGGACGTGACTGAGCACAGCACAGCACACCTGTGTGTGTGGAGGACTCTGTGGCACACAGATGCAGATAGGAGAATATGCAGATCAGCAACATAAGAGCCTTAAGACAAGCTCACATAGTAGTGTTAGTTGCTCAGTCGTGTCCGACTCTTTGCGATCCCATGGACTATAGCCTGCCAGGTTCCTCTATAAGATACCTTGAATTTAAGTAGAGCCAGAAGAAAGTTGGGGAAAAGTGTTGCTGTTTGGATGTCATCAGGGGATCACAAATAATGGAAGAATAGAAAATTTAAAACAGTGGATAAATGCTTATGGTCTACACCCCTTATATTTTAATACTTGGTGCAGGGGATAAAAGAAATCATGAGATAGTAATCTCAATTAAATAATTAACTCTGTTAATGGTGTTTACTAATGTCCCATAATAGCAGATATACCACCAGATGGTAAATTTTACCCGGTAAATGTAGCTTCAAAGAGCTCAATTAAATGAAAGCTTCTTTGGGTCTACCATACAGCAATTATTGCCCTAGACATGTGTATTTCAATTTATAAGAGTTGAAGCATGGTTTAAATATATGAGGAGGTTCATCTTTTATAAAAACCAGTGAGTATCTTTTGCTTTTTGTTTGTTTGTTTTGGCTGCACTCACTGCGTGGCTTGTGGGATCTTGTAGTTTCCCGACCAGAGGTCGAACCCCAGCCCTTTGCAGTAAAAACATGGAGTCCCAATCATTGGAGAACCAAGGAATTCTCCAGTGGGCATCTTTTGAATACTGAAAAAAAAATTAATTGATCTGTTTTATGAATAATCACCCCTTAATTTTGTAAAAAGAATTTCTAGGTTGAGATGATTAATGTCAGCTAGTATTCCTAAATTTTTTTACCTTTTAAAAACTAAAAGCAATAAAAAGTATAGAGAAAAGAAAACACCCTTAAAAACCCATTATTGTAGAATAACTTCTGCTATAACTATTATCATTTATAGATTTTCTATTTGAGTATATTCTCATCACTGTGTGTGTATGTGTGTGTGTGTGCACTCTGGGTTGGTATCCTGTGAAATTCCACTCACACACACCAAAAAGTGAACAAGGAAATGGCTCTGTAGTTAAATAAGTTACAGAAATGCCATATGCTTATCTTCCTCTTGTAAATGAAGGAATTTGGTTAACTTTGCTTTGCTCAGCATTTCCCAAAGGTATTTGACCACAGAACTGGGGTTTTTTTTTTGGCTGTTTTGTTTTGTTCTATAGCAGTTGATAAGTCAGAGAATACATCTGGAAAAATTCTGAAGTTTTTGAGTGAACAGATGACAGGGTTGATTAATGTCTAATTAATAACCTATTAGAGATTAATGATTAATTTCTTTTAAGGCTCTGGAGAAATAGGATAGTTTGGATGTTTGAGGAAGAACCTCTTTCAAAGATGGGACAAAGATAGGGAGGTCTGAGTGGGATGTGACTTGAGGGGCCCTGAAAATTCAGGCAAATCCTGAGGGCGCTGTATTTGTTTTCTTTTTTTCTCCGCATTTATTGACATGTAATTGATATATAGCATTGTATAAGTTAAACATGTACAATATGTTGATATGTTAATATATTGCAGAATGATTGTCAGTGTAACATTAGCTCATACCTCATCCCATTACATAATCACCATTCCTTTTTTGTGTTGAGAAAATTTAATATCAACTCTCTTAGCAACTTTTGAGTATATAATATAGCATTATTAGTTATAATCCCTATTGTGCGCAATAGATCCCAGAACTTGTTGATCTGATAACTAAAAGTTTACACCCCTTGACCAATATCTCAACATTTCTCCCAGCACCACCCCCACCCATCCCAGCCTCTGGTAACTACCACTCTACTCTCGGTTTCTCTGACTTCAGCTTTTTTAGGTTTCACATATAAGTGATATCATGCAATATTTGTCTTTCTCTGACTTACTTCACTTAGCATAATGTTCTCAAGTTTCATCATGTTTGTCACAAATGGTAGGATGCCTTCTTTCTTGCCACTGGATAATAGTCCATTATGCAGGCATACCTTATTTTATTGTACTTTGCTTTATTGTGCTTTGCACATTTTCTGTTTTTTACAAATTGAGGGTTTGTGGCAACTCTGCATCGAGCAGTTCTTTTGGCAGCATTTTTCCAACAACATTTGCTCACTTTTTGTATCTATGTCATATTTTGGTAATTGTCACAGTGTTTCATACTTTTTCATTATTATTGTATTGTTATCTATGATCAGTGATCTTTGATGTTAACTGTTGTAATTATTTTGCCATTTTTTAGCAATAATTTTTCTTTTTAAATTTATTTTTAATTGAAGTATAGTTGATTTACAATGTTGTATTAGTTTCTGGTGTATAGCAAAGTGATTTAGTTATACATATTTGTATTATTTTTCATATTTTTTCATTATGGTTTATTACAGGATATTGAATATAGACCTGTGCTATATAGTAGGACCTTGTTGATTTATCCTTTTTTTTTTTTGGCCATGCCACATGACTTGTAGGATCTTAGTTCCCTGACGAGAGATTGAACCTGGGCCATGGCAGTGACAGTGCCAAGTCCTAACCACTGGACCACGAGGGAATTCCCTATCCATTCTATATATAGTTTGTGTCTGCTAATCCCAAACTCCCAATCTATCCCTCTCTGCCCACCTGCCCCTTGGCAATCACAAGTCTGTTCTCTGTGTCTGTGAATCTGTTTCTGTTTCATTTGTGTCATACTTGAGATTCCACATATAAGTGATATCATATAATATTTGTCTTTGATTTACTTCACTTAGTATGATAATCTCTAGGCCCATCCATGGTGCTGCAAATGGCATTATTTCATTCTTTTCTACGGCTGAGTAGCATTCTGTTGTAGATAAATGTACCACATCTTCTTTATCCATCTATTATTGGACATTTAGGTGTTACCATGTTTTGGCTATTAGCAATGAAGTATTTTAATTAAGGTATGTACATTTTAAAATATATAATGCTGTTGTACACTTAACAGACTACAGTATAGTGTAAACATAACTTTTGAATGCAGTGGGAAACAAAAAATTCATGTGACTCACTTTATTGTGATGTTTGCTTTATTGCAGTGCTTTGGAGCCAGAACCACAATATCTCCGTGTATGCCTATTTGTAGACTTCCTTGGGGGCTCAGTGATAAAGAATCCGCCTGCCAGTGCAGGAGACATGGGTTCAATCCCTGGGTCAAGAAGATCTCCTGGAAGAGGGCATGTCAACCCACTCCAATATTCTTGCCTGGGAAATCCCATGGACAGAGAAGGCTGGCAGGCTATATAGTCCATGGGGTCGTGAAAGAGTCAGACACGACTTAGCAACTAAGCAACAACAAATGCCTACTTATATATGTGTATACATATATATATCTCCACATTTTCTTTATTGATTCATCTGTTGTGGATGGACATTTAAGTTGTTTCCATACATTGGCTATTGTGAATAATCCTTCATTGAATATGGGTGTGCCAATATCTCTTTGAGATTTTTGTTTCCATTCTCTATGGATACGTGTCCAAGAAGTGGGATTGCTGGAACATATGATAGTTCTTTTTTAATTTTTTGAGAAACCTCCATACTGTTCTCCACAGTGGCTGCACCAATTTACATTCACACCAACAGTGCATAGTATTCCCTCTTCTCCACATCTTCACCAATACTTGTTATCTCTTGTCCTTTCAAAGATAGTCATTCTAGCAGATGTGAGGTCATATCTCATTGTGGTTTTAATATGCATTTATTTCCCTTACAATTTGTTATGTCAAGCACTTTTTCATGTACCTGTTGGCCATTTATATGTCTTTTTTGGACAAATGTCTATTCAGGTCCTTTGTCCAGTTTTAAAATGGCCTATTTGTTTTTTGCTTATTGAGTTGTATGAGTTGTTTTTATATTTTGGTTATTAACCCCTTATCAGGTATGTGATTTACAAATTGTTCTCCCATTCCATAGATTGCCATTTGATTTTGTTGAGAGCCTCTTTGCTGTGTGGAACTTTTTAGTCCCGCTTATTTACTGATATGGTCCCACTTATTTATTTTTGCTTTTGTTGCTTGTGCTTTTGGTGTCATATCTAGGAAATTGCTGCCAAAGATAAATGTCAAGGAGCTTTTCTCCTATGCTTTTTTTCTAGGAATTTTATAGTTTCAGGTCTCATGTTTGTCTCTAATGCATTCCAAGTTAATTTTTGTGAGCGCTATAAGATAGCAGTCCAACTTCATTCTTCTACATATGATTACCTAGTTTCCCCAGTTTCCCAGCACCATTTATTGAAGAGACACTTCTTTCCGCATCTAGTATTTTTGGCCTCCTTATCAAATATTAGTTAATCGTGTATGCAAGGGTTTGCTTATGGGCTCTTAATTCTGTTCCATTGGTCTATGTGTCTATTTTTATGCCAATATCACACTGTTTGGATTACTATAGCTTTGTAGTATGGTTTGAAATCAGGAAATGTGATGCCCCCAGCTTTGTTCTTCTTTCTCAAGATTGCTTCAGCTATTTGGGGGTCTTTTGTGGCTCCATACACATTTTTTGGTTGTTTTTCTATTTCTGTGAAAAATGTTAGTAGAACTTTTATAGGGGTTGCATTGAATCTATAGATGCCTTTGGGTAGTAAAGGCATTTTAGCAATATTAATTATTCTGATCCATGAGCTTGGGATACGTTTCCATTTGTGTCTTCTTCAGTTTCTCTCATCAGAATTTTTAGTGTGCAGATCTTTTATCTCCTTGGTTAAATTTATTCCTAAGTATTTGATTGTTTTTGATGCTGTTGTGAATGGGATTGTTTTATTTCTTTTTCACTTGCTTTGTTGTTAGTGTATAGAAATGCAGCTGTTTTCTGTATGTTGATTTTTGTATCCCACAACTTTGCTGAATTCATTGATTAGTTCTAACAGTTTTTTGGTGACATCTTTAGGGTTTTCTATACATAAGATCATACTACCTGCAAACAAAGATAATTTTATTCCTTCTTTTACTGTTTGGATGCCTTTATTTCTTTTTTTCACCTGATTATTCTGACTAGGACTTCTAGTACTGTATTGAGTATGAGTGATGAGAGTGGGCACCCTTGCCTTGTTCCTGACCTTAGCAAGCTTTCCACATTTCACCATTCACTATGATATTAGTTGTGGGCTTGTCGTATATAGCCTTTATTATGTTGAGGTATGTGTCTTTTAAGGGATTGCCCAGTGGCTCAGCGGTAAAGAATCTGCCTGCAATGCAGGAGACATAGGAGATACAGGTTCGATCCCTGGGTCAGGAAAATCCCCTGGAGGAGAGTATGGCAATTGATTCCAGTATTCTTGTCAGGAAAATCTCATGGACAGAGGAGCCTGGCAGGCTACAGTTCATGGGGTTGCAAAGAGTCGGGCATGACTGAAGTAACTGAGCACATGTGTCTTCTCTATCCAATCTGTTGAAATTTTTTATAATGAAAGATGTTGAACTTTATCAACCTCTTTTTCTGCTTCTACTAAAATACATGATTTTTATCTTTCATTCTATTAATGTGGTATATCATATTTATTGATTTGAATGTGTTGAATCATCCTTGCATCCCAGAGATAAATCCCACTTGATCGTGGTATGTGATCCTTTTAAAGTCCTGTTGGCAGGGATGGAGCGTTGGGATGACACAGAGGGATGGGAGGGGGAGGGAGGTGGGAGGAGGGTTCGGGAGGGGGAGCACATGTGAACCCATGGCTGATTCATGTCAATGTATGGCAAAAACTACTACAATGTTGTAAAGTAATTAGCCCCCAACTAAAATAAAAAAATAAATAAATAAAAAAATAAAAAGAAAAAAATAAAGTCCTGTTGGGTTCAATTTGAGAATATTTTGTTGAGAATTTTTGCATTTATATTCATCAGGGATATCTGCATTTTTTTTTCTTGTAATGTCTTTATCTGACTTTGCTATCAGTGTAAGTGTTAGCCTTCTTAATAAGTTTGGGAATGTTCCCTCTTCTTCAGTTTTTTGGAAGAGTTTGAAAAGGATTAGCTTTAATTCTTCTTTAAATGTTTGGTAGAATTCACCAGTGAAATCATCTGGTCTTGGACTTTTCTTTTTGGGAGGCTTTTAATATTACTTATAGAATTTCCTTATTCAGTATTGATCTGTTCAAATTTTTTTTCTTCATGATTCAGTCTTGGTAGGCTATATGTTTCTAGGAATTTATCCATTTCTTCTAGATTATCCAGTTTATTGACATACAATTGTTTATTAGTAGTCTCTCGTGATCCTTTGTATTTCTGTAGTATCAATTGTAATGTCTCCTTTTTCATTTCTGATCTTGAATCATCTCTTTTCTTCTGAGTTAGGCTAGCTAAAAGGTTTTTCAATTTTGTTTATCTTTTTTTTAAAAAAGTTCTTATTTTTGCTGATCTTTCTAATGTTTTTTTCTGGCCTCTTTCATTTATTTCTATTCTAATCTTTGTTATTTTATTCCTTCTGCTATCTTTGGACCAAGTTTGTTCTTGTTTTTCTAGTTCCTTGAGGTATAAAGGTAGGTTGTTTATTTGAGAATGTTTTTCTTAATGTAGGCATTTATAATTATAAAATTCCATCTTAGAACTGCTTTTGCAGCATCCCATAGGTTTTATTTTTCATTTTTTTAACTTTTAATTTTGTATTGGGGTATAGCTGATTAACAATATTGTGATAGTTTCAGGTGAACAGCGAAGATACTCAGCCATACATATACATGTATCCATTCTCCCACAAACTCTCATCCCATCCAAGCTGCCACATGGCATTGAGCAGAATTCCATGTACTATACAGTATGCCTTTGTTGCTTATCCATTTGAAATATATCAGTGAGTACATGACCTTCCCAAAGTCCCTAACCATCCCTCCCTCCATCCCTCCTCCCACCCCCTACAATCATAAACGCCTTCTCTAAACTATGAGTATCTGTTTTTTAAGTAAGTTTTTTTGTATCATTTCTTTTTAGATTCTACATATAAGGGATGTCATGCATTATTTCTCCTATCCCATAGGTTTTAATATGGTATACTTCCATTTTCATTTGTTTTAAGATATTTCTTGAATTTTCTTTGGATTTCTTCTTTGACCTTTGGTTGTTCAGGAGCATGTAATTTAATCTCAACATATTCATGAATTTTTCAGCTTTCCTCCAGTTAGAGTGTATTTTTTTTTCTATTACTGTGTAACAAATTACCACAAACTTAGTGGCTTAAAGCAATACACCTGTATTATCTCACAGTTTCTGTGGATCCGGAGTCTAGGTGTGGATAAGCTGGGTCCTCTGCTCATTGTCTCACGAGGCTGCCGTTGTATATCAGCTGGGCTGCCTTACCTTGCTGATATCCTCTTCCAAACTCACCTAGTTGTTGGCAGAATTGTCTCTTGGTACTGTGGAACTGAGGTTGCCAAATTTCTTACTGATGCCAGCTCACTCTCAGAGGCTGCTTGCATTCCTTGCCATGAGGCCATCTCACAACATGGCGGCTTACTTTTTCAAGGCCAACAAGGGAAAGTCTCTCATCCAACCTGCTAAGACGGACTCTTACCAAATATCCCATCACCTTTGCCTTGTAACATAACTGAAAGGAGTAACATCTCACCATCTTTGCCACGTTCTGTTGGTTAGAAGCAAATCATAAGTCCTACTTGTACCCAGGAGGGGGTTATGCAAAGGTGTGAGTCTTTGAGGGTCACTTTAGGTTATGTCCACCAAAAGCACCAAGGGCCTAAGGATGGGAGGTCAGGGTGAGGGGTGAGGGGCTAAGAGGTTAGGGCAAAATCAAAAAGAGAAGAGAAGTTCAGAATATGGCACAACAGGCTTTCCAGGCCAACTTCCCCTTTTATAACTGAACTCAGTTCTGTGCTGCTCTGCAGCTTGTATTTAATGTACAAGTTTATGCACTCAGCGCTCTCCTCTTAGAATTCCTTGCTCATTGTTGTTATCACCCAGGGTCAGCATCGAGATTCAGGAGGCCTCCCAGGTAGACGGATTTGTTTACCCAGGCTGTGTTATGTAATACTTTGGCCTCTTTTGTAGCTTCACCTCCTTCTGGCATCAGTATGCACTAAGCAGGGAAGATATACAAAAGCCTTGTTCAAGGAGAAACAAAAAATACCCACATCGCTAATTCAAACATGTTTTCCTTGAATACAAAATATAGATTTTTTTGGCCTTCAAAATGACAAGGCAAAAAACTGCTGCTTGTAAATTTTTTCTCTTTCTTTCCCCCAAAGCATGTTAACAGTCCTATAGCACAATGTACCATGTAATTACTAACCAAGTACTAGGTTATGATTCTTCTGTTCAGCCACAGAAATTAGCATGTACATATAGTCTGAGAGGAACAAATGGCTGCAAAGAAAATTAAGAAATGTATCCTCTCCTATTGGATTCCTGTCAAGTTTTCATGGAGAAGTGTGTGGTTGGCGAACTCCTGGGGCCTTTGCTGCAGGCATCCATCTTTTTTTGTACTCCAGGGATGATCAGCTGCCCTAGGAGAGTGTAAACTCTGGACCTTCCCTGTGGAGTCTGCTAATTCCGAGCCAACAGAGGGGACAGGAGTACAGCTGGGAGTCAGGGGTTCTGGGACCAAGCTCTCGCCTTAACTGTGAATTGGCTGCATGGTGTCAGACCAACAACTTAACTCTTAAGCATCAATTTTCTTGCTTGTGAAGTTCTTTCCAATTCTCAAGTGCTGAGCTCTGTGTAAAGAATGACATGTTCTAGTGTGTTTAGCAAAAGACTGGAGGTGGTGAACTGATCTGGAGAATGAAAGGGTTTGTGACAGTGCGAGCAGAAAAATGGTTCTTATGGGTTATAAGTTGGTCTCTCCAGGGAATGGTGACTTTTGTTATCTAAATACCATGCACAAAACAAAAAGCAGTGTCTGGAAATAAAGGAGAATATTGATAATTTACTCCTTTTTAAATCAACCAAAATAATTTTAACTTGATATGGAAAAACAGTCTACGTATTGAAGAGGGAATATATTTTAATCACATACCTCAATGAATTTTCACAAATTGAAAATATTCACCAACAGTCAGATTAAAAAACAGAATATTAGCAGTCTTCTGTGAGAAGACCCACTCATATGCCCTTCTCCAAGAATAACTGTTTTCTTAACTTCTAAGAGCATAGGTTTGTTTCACTAGGATCTGTGCTGTATTATACTGCATCAGATGCTAGGTACCTTCTCCAACTCAGTGGCTTCCTTCACTCAACATTGTGAAATTCATCCGTATTGATGAGATATTATATGTTGTTCCTTTCTTTGTTGAGTCATATTCTATTAGAAGAATATAGATGTTTCTTTATTCATTCTACTATGTATCAACATTTAGGTGGTTTCCAGCTTTTGGCTATTATGAATGGTGTTACTATGAGTATTCTAATACTTACCTTTGAATTAATCTGTGTATGCATTTCTGTGGAAAATAAACCGAAGAGTGGAATTGCTGAGTCATGGGATGTACTTTTATTGAGATTTTATAGATACTGCTAAACAGTTTTACAAAATAGTTATATCAATCTGTGGTCCTGTCCAGTATGTGTGTGAGAATTCAGTTCCTCTACTCGTTACTCGCTATCTTTTTTGTTTTAGACATTCCGATGTGTAAGTCATGATAGCAACATAAGGTTTTAATGTGCATTTCCCTGATAACTCATGCAGTTGAGTATTTTCTCATATGAATTTGTTGACCATTTGGATAAACTCCTGTGAGCTATTTATTTAAGTTTCTCATCCGTTTAACCATGATGTTGTTTGCTTCTTCAATGATTTGTAGAATTATATCTACATCTATTTACATTAATCCTTCTCTTTTTTTTTTTGATTGAACAATTATTCTAATTACAGCATAATGTAGTGGCTAAACATACAATTTCTGGAGAGAGACTGTATGAGTTTAAATCCTGCCTCCACCACTTATTGGAAATGTGACCTTGGACAAGTTGCTTAATCTTCCTCAATTTCCTTGCCTTTAAGTTTGTTTCATAGTACTTTTTACATCATGTGCTCAGTTGCTCAGTCATGTCCAAGTCTTTGCCACCGCATGGACAATAGCCGGCCAGGCTCCTCTGTCCATGGGATTTTCCAGGCAAGAATACTGGAGTGGGTGGCCATTTCCTTCTCCAGGGTACTGCCTCATAGAGTTGTGTGGATGCATAATTTAATTATGTGAGTCCTTTATTGAATATATGTACTGTAAACAATGTAATTTTTAATTAATTAGTTTGGTGCCTACTACAGGCTCCTCCTCTAAGCATAGTGCAAAAGGAGATACACATGAGAAACAAAAGGGAAGGTCATTTCCACAAGTTATTTAACATTTGATTGGAAACAAGGCAGCCACATGAGCAGGCGTTGAGTAACAGGTGCAGTGGGTATGGGATGAAAAGCCTTGTTGAGACATGAAGTACTCTGAACCCTTCTGGAATTTGAAGAAGTAGTTTGGAGAACATGCCAAGGGTCATGAGGAAAGAAGAAGTACCTATGCTGATTACTTTGCCAACAAAAAGTTCTGTCTTGTCAAAGCTATGGTTTTTCCAGTAGTCATGTATGGATGTGAGAGTTGGACTATAAAAAGCTGAGCACTGAAGAATTGATGCTTTTGAACTGTGTTGTTGGGTAAGACTCTTGAGAGTCCCTTGGACTTCAAGGAGATCAAACCAGTCCATCCTAAAGGAAATCAGTCCTGAATATTCATTGGAAGGACTGATGCTGAAGCTGAATCTCCGATACTTTGGCCACCCGACGTGAAGAACTGAGTCATTGGAAAAGACCCTGATGCTGGGAAGGATTGCGGGCAGGAGGAGAAGGGGATGACAGAGGATGAGATGGTTGGATGGTGTCACCAACTCAATGGACATGAGTTTGGGCAGACTCTGGGAGTTGGTGTTGGACAGGGAGGCCTGGCGTGCTGCAGCTCATGGGGTTGCAAAGAGTCGGACACGATTGAGCAACTGAACTGAACTGAACTGATGCTGATACCTGGAGAATAAACAGGAATTGGAGAAGCTCAAACAACCCTAGCACATGCTAGCATGCAGGCAAGAATTTCATTTACTCCTGTATAATGAGGCTCCAAGTCTAGTCACAGTGAGGGATTTGTGATGGGGCTATATACACATCCAGGCCCACTTGAATGTGTGTTATTACCTGAAAGCCTTCCTTTTTAGGAGTTTAAAAATAAGACAAGGAAGGAGACAATGAAAAAAAGAAAGTATAGCTTTCCTTCATCTGAAGTGACCAGAAAGTACTCGATCGGTTTTACTACAGATTTATATTTCTCTTGTTGGGTTTTCCATCAGATACTTTATACTCACATTTTGCAAAGGCTTTTGAGTCTCTCCCTTCTTTGAAATTAGCTCATCTAGTATTAGTGAGAGATTATTTAAGAAAGGAGACTAATCAGTTTATTGAGATATGAGAGATTTTATTCTTTTCTGGGCAGACTTTACTGATATATAAATCAGTTCCTTAAAAGGTAAGATCACCATGTTTTCTGTGTTTCTCCTTGAAGAGTATTATAATGGCAAACACGTATTGAGTGCCTACGACATTCACAGAACTGTTCAGAGCACATCCCATGTCTTTATTCATTTAATCCTCACAACAACCCTGGGAGTTTGGCACCATTATCATCAGCCCTACTGACAGATTAGAAAGGTGAAGCACCAGGAGGTTCAAGGACCTTGCTGCAAAATGTACTGGTGATAAGTAGCTGAACTAGAATTTAAAAACAAGCAGCCTGACTCCAGAGTCTATCTGTGCTATAAACCAAAGATCTCACAGCTTTGTCTGCAAAGGCCAGATAGTACATATTTTAGGCTTGGCAGGCCATACAATCTCTGCCACAACTACTCAACTCAGCCTTTGTAGCATGAAAGCAGGTGTAGATAACATGGAAATGATGAACAAGTCTGTGTTTTGACAAAATTTAATTTACAAAAGCAAGGAATGGATTTGACTCGTGAACCATGATTTGCCTGGACTTCCCAGGTGGTGCTAGTGGTAAAAAACCCACCTGCTAATGCAGGAGACATAAGAGATGCAAGTTCGATCCCTGGGTCAGGAAGATTCCCTGGAGGAGGGCATGGCAACCCACTCCAGTATCCTTGCCTGGAGAATCCCATGGACAGAGAAGCCTGGCAGGCTATAGTTCATAGGGTCACACAGAGTCGGACACAACTGAAGTGACTTAGCACACACACATGCACCGTGATTTGCCAAACTTCCACTGTAAACTACACAGCACAAAGATAAATAAGTATATGTATACAAACGTTTTAAGACAGATCTGCTTTTTACTGCTTTCTATTTCCTGTTGCCTGGTCAGACATCAGTGGTTCTCCACTTGGGGTGATTGTTCCTTCCTGAGGATATTTAGCAATGTCTACAGACATTTTTGTTTATCATAGCTGGGGGATTGTTGTTTGTCTCATCTGTGTAGGCCGTGGATAATGTTCAAAATGTATAGGGTAGCCACCTATAGTAAAGAATTATGTGGCCCTGAATGTTAACTGTGCCGAGCTTGAGAAACCCTCAACTAGTTGAATCAAATTCATCTTTCAGCCTACAGCATGTCCATTCTTCTCTGTTTCTCTCAGCATGATAATACCCTCTCTCTTACTGCCCCCTAGGTATTGATAGATCAACCCTTGGAAATAGCAGTGATGATGATGGTGGTGGTGGTGGCAGTAGTGGTGACAGCTGACATTTATTGAGCACCCATTATGGATTGGACAATTGTACATACAATATGCTGCTCTTAAAATATCCTGTTTCATTCTAAGGTAAATTCATAAGTAGGGATTATGATTTTGTTTCTTCACTAAGAAATACAAATGCTTATATGCAAAGCCTGGCTCTTTCCATTCTGCCTCACTGCCTCATTCTTATAATGAATTGTATCTTTGGACATAGGACTTCAAGATTTGGACAGCCCCCACGAGCACCAGCTGTGCCTAGAAAACAGTGCTGGATTTTGTGTCTTCAGGTTTTATTTGTAAGATCTCTTTTCTAACCATCATTAACTTGAAAATAGCTTTTGTGAAAGTCTGGGATTGAAAAATTGATGTTTGCCTCCTTTTCCACATCAGGAAATAAGGTCAATGGTCAACCCCATGCCTTCTCTGTTGATAATAGCTTTTTGCCTTCGATTAGTACATGCAGGCATTTTCCCTTTCCATTGCTTTACCTCCTGCTTAATTTGCCTTGGGATCGAGCTCCCGCTGACCAGAAAGGGAGTAACCTGTGGACACAGGTTGAAAAGAGAAAGAGAGCTGAAGAGCAGAGCAAATATGAACTCAGGAGGAGGCCATAAACATGAGATTAGAGCAACAGCCCAAAGGCCAAACAGGAAAGGCAATGCAGCTTGAGGCTCATGAGCCTCACTCCCATCTCATTGTGCTGCTTTAGTTGTATCCATTCATCCAGCAAATATTCATTGAGTCCCATGCTGCACGCCTGGCAGGCTTCTAGGTGCTGGGACACAGCAGTGATCAAGACAGACAAAAGCACAGACTCAAAGAGCCGATGAAGTAAAAGTAACTTGTATAGTATAAGAAAGACAACAAGAATTATGGAGAAAAATAAATCAGCAAAGAGGATAGGGAGTGCTGGAATGGAGACTACAGGTTGCCAGTAAGGTGGTAAAAATAAGTCTGCTTGTGAAGGTGACTTTTGGCAAATTTGGAGGTGAGAGAGCAAGCCATTGGATATCTAGGGGGGAAGTTCCATAGGAGGAAACCACGTGGGTTTAGACCCTGAAGATGAATAGTACATGGTAAATTGGAGGAGCAGTAAGGAGGCTGGAATGGAGTGAGCTACCAAGAGAGGTCAGAGAGGTGAGTGAGGAAAAGGCCAGCCAGTATACTGTCTATAGGTCATGGAAAGAGTGGCGGCTCTTTTTTTCTTTTCCATTATAGTTCATTCAGTTCAGTTCAGTCGCTCAGTCATGTCCGACTCTTTGCGACCCCATGAATCGCAGCACGCCATCCTTCCCTGTCTATCACCAACTCCCGGAGTTTACCCAAACCCATGCCCATCAAGTCGGTGATGCCATCCAGACATCTCATCCTCCATCGTCCCCTTCTCCTCCTGCCCCCAATCCTTCCCAACATTAGGGTCTTTTCCAGTGAGTCAGCTCTTCACATCAGGTGGCCAAAGTATTGGAGTTTCAGCTTCAACATCAGTCCTTCCAATGAACATTCAGGACTGATTCCTTTAGGATGGACTGGTTGGATCTCCTTGAAGTCCAAGGGACTCTCAAGAGTCTTCTCCAACACCACAGTTCAAAAGCATCAATTCTGCAGCGCTCAGCTTTCTTCACCGTCCAACTATTACAGGATACTAAATATAGTTCCCTGTGTTGTACAGTAGGACCTTGTTGTTTATTCATTCTATGTTTTCTAGTTTGCATTGGCTGACTTAAAACTCAATATTCAAAAAACTAAGATCATGACATCCGGTCCCATCACTTCATGGCAAATAGATGGGGAAGCAATGGAAACAGTGACAGACTTTATTTTCTTGGGCTCCAAAATCACGACAGATGGTGACTGCAGCCCTGAAATTAAAAGACACTTGCTCCTTGGAAGAAAAGCTATGATAAACCTAGACAGCATATTAAAAAGCACAGACTTCACCCTGCCGACAAAGGTCTGTCAAGTGAAAGCTATGATTTTTCCAGTAGTCATGTATGGATGTGAGAGTTGGACCATAAAGAAAGCTGAGTGCCAAAGAATATATGCTTTTGAACTGTGGTGTTGGAGAAGACTCTTGAGAGTCCCTTGGACTGCAAGGAGATCCAACCAGTCAATCCTCAATATTCATTTGAAGGACTGATGCTAAAGCTGAAGCTCCAATACTTTGGCCACCTAATGCGAAGAACTGACTCATTGGAAAAGACTCTGATGCTGAGAAAGATTGAAGGCAGGAGGAGAAGGGGACAACAGAGGATGAGATGGTTGGATAGCATCACTGACTCAATGGACATGAGTTTGAGCAAGCTCCAGGAGTTGGTGATGGACAGGGAAGCCTGGCATGCTGCAGTCCACGGGGTCACAAAGAGTCGGACATGACTAAGTGACTGAACTAAACTGAATCCAAAACTCCTTATTTATCCTTCCTGTCCTTCCCCCTTTGGTTACCATAAGTTTATTTTCTTTGCCTATGAGTCTGTTTCTGTTTAGTGAATTTATATCATTTTCTCTGGATCCCATATGTAAGTGATATCATATGATATTTGTCTTTGACTTACTTGACTTAGTGTGATCATCTCTACGTCCACCCATGTTGTTGCAAATGGCATGATCTCATTCTTTTTTATGCCAGAGTAGTATTCCATTGTGTATATGTATCACATCTTCCTCATCCATTCATCTGTTGATATACAGGGTTGTGGCTTTTACTCTGGGCAAGATGGGGAATCATTTGGAGGGTTATGAGCAGAGGAATGATAAGAGCTGAATTCTTTGAAAAATGGATCCTTCTGGATGCTGAGTTGGGAATGTCCATTTCATGGGAAGAGAAGGATCTAGTTATATCAATGTCTTTCTCCTTTGAGACTCTGTCTCCTTTTGCCCCCCAAACCAAAAAACAGTCACCTCTTTGAGACTCGATTTGAGACTTAGAACAGTGGTCTTTATCCAAATCTCAAGACCAGGAGAGACATTAACAACCCTCTCAACCTGTTCTTCCATTTTCCTGGTAAACAAACCAAAGACATTTTATTGTTTACTGGGAGCCCACAATCTGCTCAGCTTTGCAGTAGTTGCAGACAAAAGCTTGACAAAAAAAGTCTACCAGATGAGCAAATCGACAATTCTGAAAGGGCATATGTAGTATAATAGAGATGTGCTTGGTACTCTTTTGGTACAGAGAAGAGACACCCAACTTATGCTGGATATCAGAGAAGGCCTCTTGGATGAGGGAACCAGAAATCAGTGTCTTATTTAAATTCTGTACTGGAACCTTAGCCTAGCCAGCTCCCCTGCCTCATCTGTTGAGTCCTCTCCTCTCTATAACATGGTACCTTCTAGGAGGCAGAAAACTACCTTCATGTGACAAGAAATCCTAAACACAGAGAGTTATGCTCCAGTTTCTTAGAGAAAAGGCAACTCAGAAGCTGAAGTTGGTCCTGTCATTCCTGTGACAGAGTCATAGGTTGAGAGGAGTAATAAAGAGACTTCAAAATTGTAGGTCTTTGGCTCTCCAAAACCTGTCCATTGCAGTGGCCATCCCTACCTGGCATCCAGACTTGGTTTCCTAGAGGGTGGTATGGATAGTTCTGAGAATAATTAATATACTGCTGTTTATTCAGAAAGTCTCTGAAAGACCAGGAGAGGAGCAATTTAATAAATGCAGCAATAAATACAAATCAACTTCCCTGTCGTTGACTTTTTTGTTCCCATCTGAACACCTCAGATAGTGTATTGGCATTAATTAATTCACTCAACAACTTTGAGTGAGACTGGTGAATATTAATACTATCCCTCATTTTACAGAAGACAGCCTGGAGTAGAGCTCTCCCCTAGGCCCAACTCTGGGACAGGCACGGTGGAGTTTCTCTGCTTTTCTAGATTCTCCTTTGAATTCCGTCTTCCTACCTTCCCATGTTCACCTGGTATATCCTCAGTTCCAGAGGCTCAATGCTGTGCCCACCACCATTTCCCAGACTTGCAAGTCAATAGCTGCCCATCTTGACCTTACCTGTGGCAGAGCCCAGCTCATCTGTTCAATGACTTCATAATCAAGGGTGGGGCTGGGGGTATTAGGTGTTAAGTGTCTAGCCTCCGGGTCATATTGAACTCTGTTGCCAGCATTCATCACCTTGTGAATATGAGTGGGTTACTTAACAATTCTGTGCCCATTTTCCCACATATTATTAACACAGGTATAACCAGACTGCTTGCCTTCTAGGTTTGTTGCATACATTAAATGAAAGAGTATACAGAAAAATGATTCTGGGGCCAGGCTGTCTGGGTTCAAATCCCAGTTCACCACTTTGTTGCTGTGAAACATTCTCTATGCTTCTGTCTCAATTAGTGTTTCCTATAGTAATAATTACTGGGAAATTATGATGAGCTTAAAGGGACATGCCTTGGGGCTTCCCTGGTAACTCAGTGGTAAAGAATCCACCTGCCATTACAAGAGACACGGATTCGATCCCTGATTCAGGAAGATCCCACATGCCATGGAGCAGCTAAGCCCATGTGCTATGACAACTGAACTTGCACTCTAGAGTCCAAGAGTTTCAACTACTGAGGCCACATACCACAACTACTGAAGCGCACACGCTCTAGAGCCCATGCTCCACAAGAGAACCCACCACAACGAGGAACCTGCCCACCTCAGCCAGAGAGTAGCCCCAGTCACAACTAGAAAAAAGCCTGCGCAGCAACGAAGACCCACCACAGCCAAAAATAAAATAAATGAACTAAACTAAAGAGCTAAAGAACTAAAGAGGCTCTTGATGAGGGGAAAGAGAAGATTGAAAAAACTGGCTTAAAACTCAACAGTCAAAAAACTGAAAACCACGGCTTTGACTAGACAGACCTTTGTCAGAAAAGTAACATCTCTGCTATTTAATATACTGTCTAGGTTTTCTTCCAAGGAGCAAGCATCTTTTAATTTCATGGCTGCAGTCACCATCTGCAGTGATTTTGGAGTCCAAGAAAATAAAGTCTGTCACTGTTTCCACTGTTTCCCCATCTATTTGTCATGAAGTCTTGGGACCGGATGCACCTAAGGGAAACAGTTGATAATGTCTGGAGACATATTTTTATTGTCATGACTGGGGGAAGAATGTTACTGACATCTAATGGGTAGAGGCCAGGACTACTACTGTACACCTTACCATGCACAGGAAGCTGCCTCAACATCAATTCATCCAGCTCAAAGGGCCAATAGTGCTAAAATGCAGAATTTCTGCTTTAACCAGTGTTCCTAAAGGTAGAATAATTACAATCACTTGAAATGTTTGTTTCCCAGTATTTTGCTTCCTACAAGCAGGTGCCACATTATTCCATGACTTCACACATGAGGTCCTAAATTGAGGTGGTGGGGGTGGTGGCTGGGCTATGTATTTGTGATGATAATCTCCAGTTGATTCTGCTACTCTTTCTCCATTCCTTCTCTTTGCAACCCAATTGAAAACTGATTCTATGTATTGGGGTGCTCAATACTTTGTAAATGCCTGTGGCCCATCTTTAAAGGAACTTAATGTTTATCATAAGTAATTGGAAGAATAGATATCTTCTTATTCCCATTTCTTGTTCTGTAGAGAATCAGTCTTTCAGTTTCTTTCTCTGTGATGATGCATTGGATGTCTGGGGCAAATCTTTGGGTTATCAAAGCTCAAACAGGAAAATGTTTTTTAGTGTTTTCCAGAAAACTCAGGTCAAAGTTATTTTATGGCATTCATGTAATAATTTTTCCCTTGATTTTAGCAAGACTAGCTTCTCACTGAAATAATACCAACAAATCCTTTTGAGACTGTACATTTTACAATGAGCATGAGGCCTGAAATGTTTATATGTTCTACTTGAGTTATTTGGGTATGGTTTGTGTTATGGAGCAATTGTGTATTTAGTTGAGCAAAATTTCTCCTCTGAACTATAAATTCTGCTTTTAAATGGTACCATGTCAATCACGACTAAGCATGGAGGAAAGAACATGAGCTCTGGGACAGATGGTCCTATGTTGAGATCCCAGGCCTGCCACTTAGGAGCTAAGTGACCCAGGACAAGTTGCCTGAGCACTCTGAGTAACAGTTTTCCTATTTGTAATTTGGGAATACTAGCTAGCTTAGAGGCAGACTGATTAGTACCCACTAGTCAAATCTGGCTTGCTTTTGTAAATAAAGCTTTATTGGGACACAGCCATGAACATTCATTTACATATTGTCTAAAATTGCTTTTGTGTTACTGAGGCAAGGTTGAGTAGTTTGGACAGAGACTGTAGGTCTGCAAAACCTAAAATATTTACTGTTTGGCCTGTTACAGAAAACGTTTGTCAACCACAACTCTCAAAGAGTTGATGGACTTAAATAGAGTTGCTATATGTAAATCTTGTGTCATATTGAATCTTGGAAAATAATATCTATTCCTTTCTAGACCAAATAAATTGTTCCTAACAACAATAATAATACTAAAGCTAGGATTCATTCAACATCTGATGAGTATATCCCTACATATAAGAAGATATTTAATTCTTACAACAGTCCAAGTAGGTATAATTCTCATTTTGTGTATGAATAAGTGGAGTTTTAGAGAGATTAACTTTCTCCAGGTTATAGAGCTAAGTAGGAGAATTGGTGATAAAAATATAGATACCACAGATGTTTGGTTTTTCTTTTTCCTTCTATTTAAACAACCCTGTAAAACTTCTTTCAGGGCAGTTTTTGAAACATCTACAAAAGTAGGTCATGGTTTAAGCAGGTGAATAAACCTCAAAGGCCAGAGTGTGAATTTATTTATTTTTTTATTTTGTAACTGTATTTTCAGTGTTCGCTCTTAGTTGTTCTCTAAACAGTTTTATATTGTTGCCGTCTTCCTTGTTCTCCATACTTGATCATCCCTTGTTTCTCCTCTTTAATCTTGTGTTTCCTTCCTTCCACTTTGAAGCTCCCCTTTTTTTTTCTTAATTGAGAGCATTTTGTAAGGGAGGGTAATGAGTATCCCCTGCATCTGTGAAGCCATAGAGCAGGTGGTTGAAAGGAGGAGCAGCTGAGTATTACCATGCAACTCTTCTGCAGCTAATTGTCACCATACTGTTGATTCCAAAGCATTCTTCATATTCATGAAACACTCTGTCCCTAAAGACATGATACTAACTTCATAACTTGTTTTAGGACATGTCTCCCAGCCCTGAAGAGTATCTTAAGGATAGAAAGCCAAGTTCATGGTCATTTATGAAGGGTTGTGAGCAGGACGGACATTCAGCATCAGGGTGTGGGCCTTTTTGTTCATTGGCATCTGGACGTATAATTCCATGTATTGTGATTGGCATCTGGGAGTGTTTGCATGTATGGTCATCCAGCGTCTGGGGTGTTTCTATAGATGATCACCCTGCATCTGGGTGTGTGTTTCTGTAGATGGTCATTTGAGGGTGTGCCTCCGCAGAGAAGGAACACTGTCAAGCTTTTTAGCACACTATCATTATGGGAGAGGATTTCCTCCTCTCCTGAACCTTCCTTTCCTCTTCTGTCTGTTGGTCCTAGTTTCTCCTCTCTGAAACTACCTGGAATAAACTTTCATCTCTTCTCTACATAGTTGCTCTTCATAGTATTTGATAAGTTTTATCTAACCCTTCAAAGCCTACATTTTTTCCATGATAAAAATTGCATAGCCCTTCAGATGTTTCTCCTAAGACAAGATTCTGACCTTTTATTATCTGGGGGTTGCTTATATTGATCTATTCTAGTGCATCAAGGTTTTCTTTTCCAAGTGTAACTTCTTTTTCTGATTTCAAAGGTAACAAATATTAATTATAAAAACCTTGGACAATGTATATCTTCAAAAGAAAGAAAGGAGAGGAATAACAGAAGGAAGAGAGAAAGGGAAAAAGTCACCCCATTATTTCACTGCCCAAATAAATACTTCAGAAACTGCCTGCATGCCAAGTTGCTTAAGTCGTGTCTGACTCTTTGCAACCCCATAGACTGTAGCCCACCAGGCTCCTCTGTCCATGGGACTCCCTAGGCAAGAATACTGGAGTGGGTTGCCATTTCTTTCTCCAGGGGAATCTTCCGGACCCAGGGATCGAACTTGCATCTCTTATGTCTCTTGCATTGGCAGGTGGGTTCTTTACCACTAGTGCCACCTGGGAAGCCCCTTCAGAAACTGTAGTCCATAATTTTCCAGTCTGTGTGTGAGGGAATACTGTGGGTTTACTATAGTGTTCATGAATGTTGTTCTTAATGACTGCATTTCACTCTGTTGCATGGTCACACGGAAACTGATCTGGGTCCTTTTTGAAGTCTGACTGACAGAGGCCGTCCCCATGTCAAGCTGAACTGACCATGGCAGAGTTGCTGTCTCCTGCATTGCAGGCAGATTCTTTATCAACTGAACCATCACAGAAGTCATACAGACTAAATGAGTTAATATGTGAGGCACGCAGAAGAGTGCCTGTTGCATAGTAAACACTCAATAAAGGTTTATGTTTGTTTATTTATTTCTACAAATAAGGCAACTTATGAGTTTAATGACTTGTCCAAACCATCATAGGCCAGAGGGGCCCACTTGTAGTAGGTATTCCAGAATGGGCAAGCCATGCTTGAGAATTTCCTTCATACTGACTCACTTTGGGCTCAGTAAACCGTCTCTAAAGGGCCAAATGGTAAATATGTTAGGATTTGTGGTCATTGAGGCCTCTGTTGCTTCTGCTCACCTCTGCCATTGTGATGCCAAAGCAGCCATGGAGAGCACACAAAGGAATGTGGCTGGGTTATAGCAAAACTTCATTTACAAAAACAGGGGACCATCAGATTGGAGTTTGCAGGCCCCTGCATATTCCTTACCTTAGATAAAATAAGAAGATACTACTTAAATATCTTCTGGTTCTTAATGCATCAGTTCAGTTCAGTTGCTCAGTCGTGTCCGACTCTTTGCAACCCCATGAATCGCAGCACGCCAGGCCTCCCTGTCCATCACCAACTCCTGGAGTTTACGCAAACTCACGTGCTTTGAGTAAGTGATGCCATCCAGCCATCTCATCCTCTGTCATCCCCTTCTCCTCCTGCCCCCAATCCTTCCCAGCATCAGGGTCTTTTCCAAGGAGTCAACTCTTCACATGAGGTGGCCAAAGTATTGGAGTTTCAGCTTCAACATCCGTCCTTCCAATGAACACCGAGGGCTGATCCTTTTTAGGATGGACTGGTTTGATCTCCTTGCAGTCCAAGGGACTCTCAAGAGTTTTCTCCAACACCACAGTTCAAAAGCATAAATTCTTCGGTGCTCAGCTTTCTTTATAGTCCAACTCTCACATCCATACATGACCACTGGAAAAACCATAGCCTTGACTAGACAGACCTTTGTTGGCAAAGTGATGTCTCCACTTTTTAATATGCTATCTAGGTTGGTCATAACTTTCCTTCCAAGGAGTAAGTGTCTTTTAATTTCATGGCTGCAATCACCATCTGCAGTGATTTTGGAGCCTAAAAAAATAAAGTCTGACACTGTTTCCATTGTTTTCCCATCTATTTCCCATGAAGTGATGGGACCAGATGCCATGATCTTAGTTTTCTGAATGTTGAGCTTTAAGCCAACTTTTACACTCTCCTCTTTCACTTTCATTAAGAGGCTTTTTAGTTCCTCTTCACTTTCTGCCATAAGGGTGGTGTCATCTGCGTATCTGAGGTTTTTGATATTTCTCCTGGCAATCTTGTTTCCAGCTTGTGCTTCTTCCAGCCCAGCGTTTCTCATGATGTACTCTGCATATAAGTTAAATAAGCAGGGTGACAATATACAGGCTTGATGTACTCCTTTTCCTGTTTGGAACCAGTCTGTTGTTCCATGTCCAGTTCTAACTCTTGCTTCCTGACCTGCATACAGGTTTCTCAAGAGACAGGTCAGGTGTCTGGTATTCCCATCTCTTTCAGAATTTTCCACAGTTTATTGTGATCCACACAGTCAAAGGCTTTGGCATAGTCAATAAAGCAGAAATAGATGTTTTTCTGGACCTGTCTTGCTTTTCGATGATCCAACGGATGTGCATATGTAAATATAAATATGTTAGAAAATTTATAAATTATCTAAAAACTAAAAAGCATGTTGAAAATTAAAAATCATGTGTTGTCTACCACCCAGCAATAACTAGAGTTTACGTTTTGGTGAATATTTGATAAATGTTCATTCATCCAGTAAAAAGATATTCTTAATCTCTCCTGTTTGGAAGTCTCCCAGAGCTTGGTTTATTTGTGATTTCCTTCTTAACACTAAGGCTTAAATATGGTCATTAGTTGTTGGGACTGCTATCTGAGTCTAGTACCCATGGCACTAAAGGCCACGAAAGTGGTGTTGACATAACATATTATAGGTTTTCTCTTTTCCCGAGTTGTTTTCTCTCTTCACTGAAGAACAAACTCCCTTATGTGATTGTCACACTAGGTGCTCCCAAACTCTTCAGTATCTGTGGGGCCTGGACTTGTTTCATTTTATGACACATCGACTAAAACCTTTTAAACCATATCCCTTAAGTTTTATATATAGTTATATTTATTAATGATTATCAAAGTTAATATGGAGTTACACACATGCACTTACCTTTGTGACTGTCAGACATATCTCTGAGAAATATTAACTATTGAGCGTTTTGTATATACTGGACACCATGCTAAGCACTTTACATGTGTCATTAAGTTGAGTCCTTCCCAAACTTTGTAATACAGACAAACTGCTTTCATTTTACAGACAAGTAAATTAAAGCTTCTGTAGGTTGAATTACTTGTTCAAGACAACAGAAACCCGGGATTTGAACTCAAGTCTGTAGACTCCTTTGTAAGTCTGTGTACATAATGTATCTGTCTGGTGTTAATTATCCCTGTTTATTTTTATTTCAGACAGTGGCCTTCTTTAGCATAGGGTAAGTTAAAAGCCCATCACAAATTCCCTTTATCACTTGACAGGCAGAGACACTGAAGACAGTGTTAGTTATTTGCATCAGCTGATATGTGCTAGTGAAGCCCCCCCAACACTCATGATTCCTTCCTTCGTGTTCACCATTAGGTTTTGCACAGGAAAAAGCTTTCTGTCTCTTCTGGAGGATGCTGAGTTTTTGTCTCTGCTTTTGTTGATTGAAACATCGCCGTCCTGCTTGTTTGGTACTTGCTCCTCCCATTATGGTGTTGGCACAGACCAGAGCTGCAGCATCATGTTACTCTCCTGTGCTAAAAATAACTAAGACCCTGGCTGGGACTTCATATATAATTCATGGTTTTGATTTATTAATCTCTCCATTAAGTCAGAAAATGACACTTTGCTGGCTACATTCCAGTCTGCATTATCTTAGACATCGAGATTTTGCATTAACTTAAATATCCTTCATATGTGTGTATGTTTTGTATTTATTTGTGGTTTTGGTAACATCGGAATCATCTCTGTGTATAGCTTCCTTAAACTTTCACTTAACCCCTGACTTCAGGCTCTTTAACACAAAAGTAATGTCTGAAGGAAGCAAATAGCAAATGCTTGCTGATGATAATAAAGATACAGAACCAGAAAGAAAAACAAGAGTTTTGCCTCTTTTATATAAACTTAAAGTTAAGGTCTAGGGCTTCATTGCTGGCTCAGATGGTAAAGAATCTGCCTGCAATGTGGAGACCTGGGTTTGATCCCAGGGCTTGGAAGATCCCCAGGAGAAGGGAATGGCAACCCACTCCAATATTCTTATCTGGAGAATTCCATGGACAGAGGCTACAGTCCATGGGGTCGCAAAGAGGCGGACACTTCTGAGCTACTAACACTTTCACTTTCAAAATGAAAATTATATTCAGCAAGTGATGAACAACAGCACTTTGAAACCAGTTCATTCATTCAGTATATATTTAGTGAGCTCCCCCTGACCCCTAGATCAACTTTCATGCTACCCGGTAAATCTTTAAAGTAAATCAAAATCCTTTCCCACTGCCATGTTCACACCAGAGTTGGTTCCTTTCACCTGAGATTTAAAGATATCTTGGAAAGTGTGAACATATTTTTGATGTTTTCTAAGACAATTTTCTGTGAGCTACACCCCAAGGGGTCACTTCACCTTCTTGGATTCCACACCCACCACTTGGCCTTGGGCACAACCAGGCTCGTCAGAACAGGAAGGGGGACATGATTATAACAGGTCAATAAAAAAGGAGGAAGCCAAGTAATCAGAGTCCTGATGACATGCTATCTGATTCTACCAACCATCAACTCTTTGGAATTCTTATACCCTGGCATCTCAAGCCCCCTTTGAACAGTGACCATGTCCTTAAAGGGGCAACCTCAGCTCAGGTTGAAAACAATGCCACTTAGACATTGCATTTTGCAATTGTTTTTCCTGTTATTAACATAATAATTGTCCTCCTTAATGCTGAGCTGCCAACTTCACTTATTAATGTAGAATTTTTTAAGAGTGGGATGGGAGAAGACAATTTAGTTTTATTTCCATTTTAGGGCTGAAGAAACACAGTCATTAGAGTTAAGGGGTTGCCCACGGTGGCCTCAATGTTTGATGATGGAACTATAATTCAAATTCTGGACTCTTGACTTCAAGTTCACCCCCCACTTCGCTATATCTTTGCTGTGTTTAACCCACATTTATCAATTTATTGTTTTATCTCAAATACAATGTTTCTTAGGAAATGTCTTTTGTAAAATTTTTATCAGAGTATAGTTGATTTACAATATTGTGTTAGTTTCTGCTGTATAGTAAAATGAATCAGTTAAACACATACACATATCCACTCTTGTTTCGATTCTATTCTCATATAGATCATTACAGAGTGTAGAGTAGACTTCCCTGTGCTACATAGTAGATCCTTACTAGTTATTTATTTTATACCATATAGTAGAATGTATATATCAATCCCAATCTGCCAGTTTCTCTCTCCCCCTTTCTCCCTTGGTAACCGTAAGTTTGTTTTCTACATCTGTGACTCTATTTCTGTTTTGTAGATAAGTTCATTTGTACCGTCTTGTTGTTGTTGTTGTTTTTTGATTCCATGTGTAAGCGATATTTGCCTTTGTCTGACTTACTTCACTCAGAATGATAAGCTCTAGTTTCATCCATGTTGCTGCAATTGGCGTTATTTCATTCATTTCTATGGTTCAGTAATATTCCATTGTATATATGTACCACAGCTTCTTTATCCACTCCTCTGTCAATGGACATTTAGGTTGCTTCCATGTCTTGGGTAGTGTAAATAATGCTGCAGTGAACACTGGGGTGCATGTATATATCCAGAGAAAATCCCTAGCTATAATTGGTTCAAGAAATGGATGGGGCCTGTAGCACCCCAGTCAGATTCTCGCCTCTGGGCTTTTCTGGAGCTGAGGCAGGGAGCTTTTGCTTTTTTTCTGAGGTTGCTAGTTTTAAGCAGGGCTGCCACACAGTGTAGCTCAAGGGATACTCATTCATTGAGGATTAAGAGAGCCTTGAACTACCAGTGGTCTTCTTTTCTATGATGTGAGGAGGAACTGCCTGAAAATGAGATGGTACAGAAGAAAGCATTGCTTAGTACTTATTGTAATAGATTCTCAATGTCAGCTAAATCTTTGGATTAAAATGGGCTGGAAGTTAGTTATACTCCTGTAACTTAGTTGCCTGAGTGTCTTTGTTCCCTATTGCTGCTGTAACAAATTATCAGGGGCTTCCTGGGTAGCTCAGCTGGTAAAGAATCTGCCTGCAATGTGGGAGACTCCGGTTCGATTCCTAGGTCAGGAAGATCCCCTGTAGAAGGGATAGGCTACCCACTCCAGTATAAAAAAAGAGCTTCCCAAGTGCCGCTAGTGGTAAAGAGCCTGCCTACCAACACAGGAGAAATAAGAGACTTGGGTTAGATCCCTGGGCCAGGGAAGATCCCCTGGAGGAGGGCATGGCAACCCACTCCAGTATTCTTGCCTGGAGAATTCCATGGACAGAGGAGCCTCATGGGCTGCAGTCCATAGGGTCGCAAAGAGTCAGACATATCTGAAGTGATTTAGCACGCACACATGCATTCATTGTCTTATAATTTGTAGGTCAGAAGTCTAAAATGGTTCTGCCTTTTCTACCTCCTAGGGACTGCCTGCCTTCTTTGGTTTATAGCTTCTCATCACTCTGACCTCTGCTTCTGCCATCACATCTTTCTTTGACTCTTTCCACTCTTTTCCCTTATAAGGCCCTTTGTGATTACTTTGGATCCACTGAAGTAATCTAAGATAATCACCCCATCTCAGAATCCTTGACTTAATCACATCAGCAGAAGTCCCCTATGCCCTGTAAGGAGGCGTATTTTCCAATTCTGAGGACTAGGACATGGACATCTTTGGGGACCTGCCACAATGAGCGAATTATTTCTTTTTGATTTAGGCTGGTCTGAGTTGGAATACTGTTATTTGCAACCAAGAATCTTGAAAAATACTGTATTAAAGAAAATGATTTTCAGGAGCAATTTAAGAACATTTTATATAGATATTTGGAATTATAAAGCATTTTTGGAAATATGAAAAATTGTGCAAAGAACATTAAATTATACATATAACTTTAAATGACTCCAATATTTTCCTGTCCTTTAATCTCTTTGTACTTTTTTAAAAAACACTTTTTTTCACTTTTGTTATGCTACCAACTGGGAATTCTCTTTCACATACTCTTGTTCTCAGTCAAGTTCACCTTTAAAATATCTTCCTTCCTACAGCCTATTATATGCTAGACTTTCTGCAATGTGTTTTCCTCCTGCTATTCATTTTTCTTCTTTCCTCTCAACTGTCACTCTTCTTGTTTTTCAGAATATTCATCTTCGCCTTTCTTAAATTTGAACTGTTTTCCCTTGTTCACTGTTTCTGTGAATTTTTTTTTCTGTATGTATTTGGGAGTAGGAAATAGGCTCAAAGCTTTTTTTTTTAATTGTGTGCTTCTGCTGTTCTAGAGAATGTTTTGTTAATATTCTCATGGCTAGTATCAAATAAACATGAATTCCCATTTCACAATAAATGAATAAATAAATCTCTCGCTTAGCACCTTATGACCTGTTTCAGGCGGAGGCCATAGTGGCCTTCCTGCTTCTGCCAGAGTTTGCTCATTTTCCTTCAGGTTAAAACAATCAATCTGCCAAGGTGCCATATTTTCTGGTAGTTTGTCCAAACCCCATCAAGTACATTGTACAAGATCTTTATTTAATCAATGACATTTAACTATATTATCTGTGGCAATTTAATCCAACAAATGAAATTTCTTTTCTTATTGAACTAACATATGAGAAATAACTGGTTTATAGTTGACCATTTAGCCATCTTTAAAATGAACACAAATAACTATGTTAATGGCTTCCCTGGTGGCTCAGTGGTAAAGAATCTGCCTGCCAATGCAGGAGACACAGGAGATGTGGGTTCACTCCCTGGGTCAGGAAGATCCCCTGGAGGAGGAAATGGCAACCCACTCCAGTATTCTTGCCTGGAAAATCCCATGGACAGAGGAGTCTGGCGGGTTACGGTCCATGGGGTCGCACAGAGTCGGACCTGACTGAGCATGCACCTTTTCACTATGTTAATAAATAATCAAAGTACAAAATAACTTTAGAATGTAATCTTATTTTTTTTCTGTAAGATTCTATGACCCCTTTCCACTTCTTGTGCTGGTACATTCAAGGTTTATTTTTTTCTTTTCCTTTAATCCATGTAAATTTTCTGTGTATCTGCTGGATCCACAGTGCGGTAAAATGTTGGATCATAGTACAGGGAACCAAGTCCCAGCTGTGCTCACTTACTGGGTGTCTTTTCTGTTTAGATTTTGCTTTGTTTGTTTATACTATGAGCACTCTGGGTATAACCAGTCTTGAACACATTTTTAAGTGCTTCCTTGGAATATATTCCTAAAGGTAGTAGACGAAGCCAAGCAATATGGCCATAACTAATTATCTCTAGTATACTTTTCGTGATGTAAGAATAAATACCCCAGAGAGTAAATAAGACTTTGATGGAAAGAAGCTAGCACAAAGAAGCAAAAAGATGAGGTTATTCTGTCATATGAACAAGATTGAAGAAATGGTTTTGTTTTGTTTTTAATGAGCCTGGGGGATCTGAGGGATTTCAGGGAGAAGACATGAGATGTATCCCCTTTGGGATGGTTGTTTCTTGTTTTTGAGATTCCTTTCTCTTTCTTAAGTGTCCCCTTCCTCCAGTGTTGCCCCCCGACCCCATGGTGTTGTGACATTTTCTTTTTGCCCCATCCCTCTGTTGACTCCTTTCCTCGTTCCATCCCCTAACTCTGAGTATCCTCCAATGCTGGCCCCTTTGCTCTCTTCCTCCCTGAATTCAGGTAGTGCCTTTATGTCACACATAACCCAGTCATGCTCTAGGCTCAAAGTTAACTCTTGACCAGTTCTTTAGCCTGGTATCATTCCTACAATGTCTTCTCCCCACTGTCACTCCCACTCTTTTGTTGTGAAACCTTTCGTTTATAATCTGGATGATTTCAATTCATTCCTGGATGGTGTCCTTGCTCCCTGGCAATTTCAATCCTCACTCCGCCCTTGCAAGCTGTGCTGGTCTACAGTAGTCATTTAAACATTTCTGGGCCTTGATTTATGTACCTTGGCTCACTGATTAATAGCCCACTGCTGCTGACATATCATGTATATAGTAGTTTCCTTACTCTTTGAGTCTTTCCTTCTTATAACTTATCCCTCATCAGTATTCCTGTTGTGACAAAGTCTGATCTTGTCACTCTAAAACTTTGCTAACTTCAGTAATTTTTCAGGACCTAGAGGATAAAGTCTAAACTCTTTGTTAGAACAGACCTTCAAAGCCTGTTCACATTTCCCACTTCATCTTCTGCCGTCAGCCCCAGTCTCACATCCCAAGCCCCTTGGCCCATGATGTCATTTCCAAAACAGGTCAACTAAGCCCTTTCAACCTTCTGACTTTGCACGTGATGATCTCTTTTTGGCAGGACTTGCAAGCCCCCACTGATTTTTTTTTCAAGATCCATTTTAAAGCATCTTTTAAAAAAGCTTTCCCCAACTGACAAAGAATTAATCTCAAAAATATACAAGCAACTCCTGCAGCTCAATTCCAGAAAAATAAACGACCCAATCAAAAAATGGGCCAAAGAACTAAGCAGACATTTCTCCAAAGAAGACATACAGATGGCTAACACACGCATGAAAAGATGCTCAACATCACTCATTATCAGAGAAATGCAAATCAAAACCACAATGAGGTACCAGTCAGAATGGCTGATATCAAAAAGTCTATAAACAATAAATGCTGGAGAGAGTGTGGAGAAAAGGGAACCCTCTTACACTGTTGGTGGGAATGCAAACTAGTACAGCCACTATGGAGAACAGTGTGGAGATTCCTTAAAAAACTGGAAATAGAACTGCCATACGACCCAGCAATCCCACTGCTGGGCATACACACTGAGGAAACCAGAATTTAAAGAGACACGTGTACCCCAATGTTCATCGTAGCACTGTTTACAATAGCTAGGACATGGAAGCAACCTAGATGTCCATCGGCAGATGAATGGATAAGAAAGCTGTGGTACATATACACAATAGAATATTACTCAGCCGTTAAAGAGAACACATTTGAATCAGTTCTAATGAGGTGGATGAAACGGGAACCTATTATACAGAGTGAAGTAAGCCAGAAAGAAAAACACCAATACAGTATACTAACACATATATATGGAATTTAGAAAGATGGTAACGATGACCCTGTATGTGAGACAGCAGAAGAGACACAGATGTAAAGAACAGACTTTTGGACTCTGTGGGAGAAGGCGCAGGTGGGATGATTTGAGAGAACAGCATTGAAACATGTATATTATCATATGTGAAATAGATTGCCAGTCCAGGTTCAATGCATGAGGCAGGGTGCTCAGGACTGGTGCACTGGGATGACCCTGAGGGATGGGATGGGGAGGGAGGTGAGAGGGGGGGTTCAGGATGGGGAACACATGTACACCCATGGCTGATTCATGTCAATGTATGGCAAAAACCACTACAATATTGTATAGTAATTAGCCTCCAATTAAAATAAATATTTTTTTTTAAAAAGCCTTCCCATATACTTGAACTCTCTCCATGCTCCTGGAATTTTAAATCTTAAGCAAATGAGTAATAATATCAGAACAAAGGGCTTCCCTGGTGGCTCAGATGGTAAAGAATCTCCCTGCAATGCACAAGATCTGGGGTCGATCCCTGGGTTGGGAAGATCCCATGAAGGAGGGCATGGCAATCCTCTCCAGTATTCTTGCCTGGAGAATTGCCAGTGACATAGGAGCCTGGTGGGCTACAGTCCATGGGGTCACAAAGAATCAGATACAATTGAGTGACTAAGCACACATGGGAACAAAGGCAATGAATAGTGTGTGGCCAAGACCATCTTGTGGTGACTTCTGCTCAGCCCCCAGCCAAGCTTTCTCAGTAGGGTACCTCATTCGAGGCAGAGAAAGTGAAAATTATTTGAATGACAGATTTCTCAATTCTGCCAAAGATAGCCTATGACTAGTGCCATTTTAGATGCATAGGAGAGGAGTTAAGTCACTATACTGGGTATAACGTGTGCTATAGGGTGGTAGAACTTAATTTTCTCATAAAACTCGGGTTAGAAAGACTGCTACAAGGAAATTTTGGATCTGCCAAATTTCTGAGCCTCATTCTCTGAGTTCTCACTGATGCTGTGAGCCCCTGGCATTATGATCCATTTCTTCCACAACTGAGATAGCTAGATTCAGTTTTGATTGCTAGCAGATAAGACCATTCTCTACTATAACAGCACCAGAGAGTATGTATTTATTGCTGTATATGTTTGTTGAATAATTAATCAGATGAATAACCCTTGAAATTTCTCCATTTTATTTTTTCCCTATATCAAAACAGTCACCACACACATCAGTCTTTATTTTCAGCATCGCTCAGAGTCTATCCTTTCTTTACATTTTCATGCCCACCCTCCTCGTCTAGTATTTTATCATCTCAGCCCACATTCCTGCAGTCATCTCTTCATGCTGCCCTTTACCTCTTTCATGCTCTCCCCTTAAATGATACTGAACCCAGATCAATTTTTCCCCAAAACAGAAGGACACATTATCATTCCTCTTATAAATATCATACCAACTGGCTTTGAGGTTAAGATAACCTCATGAGCCTAGCACTCCAGGTCTCCCATAGTTTGGCCCCATAGTCTCCACCCAGCATGCCTCCTCCACTGCACTCAGAGATGGTGCTCTTCTGTACATACTCTTTTACTTGCATTATACCTACCACCATTCCCTCACTGCAACCTGTATTACTGACTTAAAAAATTCATTGTCAGATCTTACCAGATGATCCTCCCAGTATACATGTTCCACTCATTTTGTTTCCTGAACATCTTAAGCCATATTTACTGCTTCTTTTCCTGTTCTCCACATCACATTTCATCTGGATAATTCTTTTTTTCATGTTTAAAATACTCTTATTCTCAATATAACCCACATACAGTGGTTAGGAAGAGTAAGCAAACAGTGAATTACAGTGTTCATTTTTTTTCTTAGTTAATATTGATTTTTAAAACCCCTTAGTACCACTTCAAAATCTACCTCCTCCCAAAAGTCTGCTTGACTCTCTTTAACCTAAATACTCACTGTTTCCTAATTTTGATTCTTACAGTCCATTATTGCCATGTCCACATACTAGTAAGTGGAATTATCCACTGGAACTCTCCTCATCAAGAACCAATAATTACCCTGTTAAGTATACACTTGAGTGTACAGCAAGGAAGACAAGAAGTATACTTACCTCCACTTTCCTTCCCTTTTTTATACCAAATTGCTGAATACTTTTTATTTTTAAAAATATAAAGGTCCACAGTAGGTCACTGCTGGCTATTAATAAACTTCAGTTCAGTCGCTCAGTCATGTCCAACTCTTTGTGACCCTATGGACTGCAGCATGCCAGGCCTCCCTCTCCATCCCCAACTCTTGGAGTTTACCCAAACTCATGTCCATCGAATCGGTGATGCCATCCAACCATCTCATCCTCTGTCGTCCCCTTCTCCTCCTGCCCTCAATCTTTCTGAGGATCAGGGTCTTTTCAAATGAGTCAGCTCTTCATATCATATGGCCAAATTATCAGAGTTTCAGCTTCAACATCAGTCCTTCCAATGAACACCCAGGACTGATCTCCTTTAGGATGGACTGGTTGGATCTCCTTGCAGTCCAAGGGACTCTCAAAAGTCTTCTCCAACACCACAGTGGAAAAGCATCAATTCTTCGGCACTCAGCCTTCTTTATAGTCCAACTCTCACATCCATACATGACTACTGGAAACAAACTTAGTAACAAGCAAAACCATTTCCAAGATGGTGATGGAGCATTGGCATTGTCATTGGAAGCAGAAAGACCTCTTGTGTGTCTGAGACCATCTGCCACTGACGAGTGGAGGTGGAGCAGGGTGGGCTTGGATGTCCAGGACTGTGTCACACTTGGAGCATCGTGCCTACCTTACCTAAGTCTTCATCAGATGGCAAAGATGGTCTTGGCTAGGAATTGTTTGGTTGCAAGAGCTAGAAATATCAGACTAGCTCATGGGAAGAAGGGAGTTGTAGTACATTTATACTATGCAATCATTCAGACACAGGAATCAGAAAGTGGCCAAGCTTCTTGAGAATGGAAGAAGATGCTGAAATTGAAATCTCTCTTTTTCTCTTTAACTCTTTGTCAACAACTGCAACACCTCTCCCATCTCTGCTTTTCTTGGTCTTTGCTCTCCAAAGATGCTGACTACTTGTAAAGGGCTCAAAGGGGCCCAATTCACATGACTTTACTGACTTAATCCATCATCCACTGTTGGCTGATTGCATATTCTCAAGGAAAGGGATTTGGCTAAACTTTGATTTGATATGATGGTTGACGTTAGGCCAAGTGTACATCCTTGGTCCACAGCACTGTGGGGCTGGGGGCACACATTATAAAAATAAACACTTGGTCCTGTTTGATCAAGGAGGTTTTGAGCAAGTCACACATAGGCCCCAAAACTTCCACTATAAAAAAGTTGAGTGTTATATATGTATTTGAGAATCTTCATTGAGTAATATAAAAAAAGAATAACACCCCAGGGCTGTTTCTTTGCCGTCTTCTAATTTTAATAGCTAGTTCACTATGATATGAAAGAAGAATCATTAATCTTAAAATTATCGTGTTACTGATGTCATCAATAGAAAATGAGGAAAAATTATGAACTAGTTCTTACAATCATATATATCATACATTACATGGTTAAAAATCAACCTTATTAGAAGTTCTGTGCAATTTTGGCCTACAAATTTAAAAGAGCATATAGAAGAATTTGAGGGGGTCTAGACTGAAGGCAGGAGGAGAAAGGGACGACAGAGGATGAGATGGTTGGATGACATCACTGACTCAATGGGCATGAGTTTGAACAAACTCGGGGAGATGATGAAGGACAGGGAATCCTAGCATGCTGCAGTCCATGGGGTCACAAAGAGTCGGACACAACTTAGCAACTGAATAACACAATGCAAAACTAAGGAGATGATAAAAGAAAAATAAAATAGCATGTGAGTTTCAAATTAATGCTTATTTAGCCTGGAGAAGATAGTAATGATGTGAGAATTTCCCCAAACATATGAAGGTGAAATAGAGATACAGTGAGATCACTTCTATTGCCCTGATATAATATGCGATAGAATATAGATTTTAATGACAGCATAAACTCAACCTTTTAGGCTGCAGTGCTGTGCTCAGAGAAATTCATGGACTCTTTATTTATATAAGATGTATAAATGTATTTGGGCTTCCCTTGTGGCTCAGCTGGTAAAGAATCAGCCTGCAATGCCGGAGACCTGGATTCAATCCCTGGGTTGCGAAGATCCTCTGGAGAAGGGAAAGGCTACCCACTCCAGTATTTTGGCCTGGAGAATTCCATGGACTGTATAGTCCATGGGGTCAGATATGACTGAGCGACTTTCACTTTCTTTTTCACTTTTCATAAATGTATTTATAGGAGCAGATATGTGGTATCATACTCACAGGAGTATAAATTAGAGGACTTTGTTGAGATTGCCTCAAGCTCTGTGAGCCTGAGGTTAGTTTTGTGATACTCAGTAGAAATGAAAGACAGAAGTAAAAAAACTTTTGTCATCATATTTTTCTCAATGAATGATTCCAGATGCGGCCAAATGAATTGTGCTCTCTAAGGGGCATTCAAAAGAGCAGCAATAGTCACCAATCACTGAGTTTTCTTTTGTAGAGTGGGAAATATGGACTAAGGGTGAAAGCTAAATTTTCCTTCATAATGAAGCGAGTAAGATTCTAGTAACTAGGTGAGAGACGAGAGAAGGACAGATGAAGTGACCAGAAATGGGGAAATAATGATGAAAATTTCAGTTAGAGAAATTAACAGACTTTCCTGTAAGTATTGTGTAGTGTGAGTCATCTTTATCCACCTCTCCCTCAAGATTTCGCCAGAAAATCGTCACCAAATAACTGTCTCTGTTATTGAGTCAGGGAGTTGGATCTCTGATAGGATGCATAGAAAATGCTAAGTATAGCCTCAAGTATGATTAGACAAGAGCTGAGGTCACCTGTGAAAGGTGTACTCTACTATGACTACCGCACAGTTGCACTCACCTCACACGCTAGTAAAGTAATGCTCAAAATTCTCCAAGCCAGACTTCAGCAATGTGTGAACCGTGAACTTCCAGATATTCAATCTGGTTTTAGAAAAGGCAGAGGAACCAGAGATCAAATTGCCAACATCCGCTGGATCATTGAAAAAGCAAGAGAGTTCCAGAAAAACATCTATTTCTGCTTTATTGACTATGCCAAAGCCTTTGACTGTGTGGATCACAATAAACTGTAGAAAATTCTGAAAGAGACGGGAATACCAGACCATCTGACCTGTCTCTTAAGAAACCTATATGCAGGTCAGGAAGTGACAGTTAGAACTGGACATGGAACAACAGACTGGTTCCAAATAGGAAAAGGAGTACATCAAGGCTGTATATTGTCACCCTGCTTATTTAACTTATATGCAGAGTACATCATGAGAAATGCTGGGCTGGATGAAGCACAAGCTGGAATCAAGATTGCTGGGAGAAATATCAATAACCTCAGATATGCAGATGACACCACCCTTATGGCAAAAAGCATAGAAGAACTAAAGAGCCTCTGGATGAAGGTGAAAGAGGAGAGTGAAAAAGTTGGCTTAAAGCTCAACATTCAGAAAACTAAGATCATGGCATCTGGTCCCATCACTTCATGGGAGATAGATGGGAAAACAGTGGAGACAGTGTCAGACTTTATTTTTTTGGACTCCAAAATCACTGCAGATGGTGACTGCAGCCATGAAATTAAAAGACGCTTACTCCTTGGAAGGAAGGTTATGACCAACCTAGACAGCATATTAACAAGCAGAGACATTACTTTGCCAACAAAGGTCCGTCTAGTCAAGGTTATGGTTTTTCCAGTGGTCATGTATGGATGTGAGAGTTGGACGGTGAAGAAAGCTGAGCACTGAAGAATTGATACTTTTGAACTGTGGTGTTGGAGAAGACTCTTGAGAGTCCCTTGGACTGCAAGGAGATCCAACCAGTCCATCCTAAAGGAGGTCAGTCCTGGGTGTTCATTGGAAGGACTGATGTTGAAGCTGAAACTCCAATACTTTGGCCACCTCATGCGAAGAGTTGACTCATTGGAAAAGACCCTAATGCTGGGAAGGATTGGGGGCAGGAGGAGAAGGGGACGACAGAGGATGAGATGGCTGGATGGCATCACCGACTCGATGGGCATGGGTTTGGGTAGACTCCAGGAGTTGGTGATGGACAGGGAGGCCTGGCATGCTGCGATTCATGGGGTTGCAAAGAGTCGGACACAAGTGAGTGACTGATCTGAACCAACCCAAGAGTGAACTAAGTAGACATTTCAGTGTAGTATCAGGGCCAAGTAAGAATTTTGATTGGGTGGAAGATAACTCAAGGCTGGAATTCCAGAGAATTTTACTGTATGACCTTGGATGAACAAATAAATTACTTGTGCCTTAATTTCTCCTTCCAATGAAGACAATGTATATACCTCATCTACTTCAAGATACAATAATGTATGATTACTTACAAGAAAATATAGTCAGTTCAGATCGCAAGTCCTACAGCCCAATGGTGAGAACCATTGAGAACTGAGCAAGCCTTGGGCAATGAGGCATGGCCTACCACTTCTACTTGAAATGTCGTTTGGGATCCTGAGGGTCCCCAAAACTCATTCAGGGGGGCTGCAAAGTCAAAATTACTTTTATAGTAATACTAAGGTTTTATTTGCTTTTTTTCGATCTCATTCTCTCACGAATGCCTCGTGGAGTTTTCTGGAGGCTACATAGTGTGTGATATCTCACAGATTGAATGCAAAAGCAGATATGAGAATCCAGCTGACTTCTTTAAGCCAAATCTTAAAGAGATTTTAAAAAATATAAAACAGTCCTATTCTTATTAATTTTTTCTTTTGGAAATACAGTTCTTTTTCATTTAAAATATTATTTATGTTACCCTGATAGCCCAGTTGGTAAAGAATCTGCCTGCAATGCAGGAGACCCCGGTTCAATTCCTGCATCGGGAAGATCTACTGGAGAAGGGATAGGCTACCCACTCCAGTATTCTTGGGCTTCCCTTGTGGCTCAACTGGTAAAGAATCTGCCTGCAATGCAGGCAATGCGGGAGACCTGGGTTGGGAAGATCCCCTGGAGAAGGGAAAGGCTACCCACTCCAGTATTCTGGCCTCAAAAATTCCATGGGCTGTATAGTGATGGGGTCCCAAAGAGTTGGACATGACTGAGTGACTTAGACTTTCACTTTTACCATGTAATGGGCTTATTACTCTTATATTTTTTAAAAAATAAATATTTAAACACTTTCCAGTTTTGATTTCTAATACAGTAAATATCAATACATATTTTTTGTGCAAACAAAAGACTTTTGAGGAACTTCCTTGGCAGTCCACTGGTTAAGACTCTGTGCTTACACTGCAGGGGGCTCCAGTTTGATTCCTAGTTAGAGAGCTAACATCCCACATGCTGCTCAGAGTGGTCAAAAAAAAAAGATTTTTGAGGTCATTCATTAATTTTAAAAGTGTATTAGGAGTCCCAAAGCAAAATGATTGGAGAACTACTTCACCTTGGCAAAGTGACTTTGCATAAGGTGATCCATACATGTTCTAACTTTCCCTCCTTCTGCGATGGTCTTATGGTAGGTGGTGGGACCCTCAGGAGAAGAATCCCTCACAGAGTACAGATATTTGGGAACCCTCTCAAACTGGCACAAGGTGAAGCTGAACTGTGTGTGTGGTTCTCAGGCAATACCATCATATCCAAGCCTCATAACATATTCCATTCCTGTGCTGCATGGATTCTCCAGTGTTACTCATCTCTGGGTCAAAGACTGATGGTATTTTATGCTGAGGGGAGGGCCCTGGAGAAGACCTGGACTTGGTGACAAAGCCTGGTCTTGTATTATAAGCATACGTATGTCTTTCAGTATATGCATAATTGGTGTTCCACTATCAGTCTCAGAATAGCTGATGACAGGTGAGACATCAGACTAGCTAATTTATATGTATTAAATCTCATAACATACTTGGGAGTTAAGTATACTTATGATGGCAGTTTTATGTCAGAGGAAACTGAGATATGCTATTTAGCTAAATTTGGTTAAGGTCTCACAGGTGGAAAGTAGCAAAAGTCAGATTCAAATGCACATTATTTGTCTCCAGGTTCTGTGGTGTTAAAGTCTGTATGCTGTCACTCTCCCCATGGACTTGTTGACTGTAGTTTCCTCTTCCAATGTACTGGGAAGGGTCGACTGACTGCTGTAACAGCCGACCTAAAATTTACAGAAGATTCATATAAAAGTAATTCCTTTGTGTTCCAGTGCAAAGTGGGTTGGTGAGGGTTCCATATGGTCACTCAGAGACCCAGGATCTTTCCATCTTGTGGCTCCATCCTTCTGTAAGCTCTTGGAATTCTCTACCTTTAGTCAGTCGATGAGGATAGTGGAAAACTGCACAAGCAAAGTCAGCACTTCCACCTGGCTTTTAGTCTCTCATATGGCTACACCCAATGGCCAGGGATGCTGGGAAATATGGTCTAGCTGCCCAGAAGAAAAAAGGGAAGAGCTGAACAGTCACATGAGCACTGTAAAGAGTTTGATGTTAAGTAATAATGAGGAGATTGTAGGACTATCACTAGAGTCTGAGCTCTCAGATCAACTGATACTTTAGAAGATCTACCAATAATGGATAGGGATTCCCAGGTGGCACAGTGGTAAAGAATCTGCCTGCCATTGCAGGAGATGCAAGAGACATGCGTTTGATCGCTAGGTAAGGAAGATCCCCTGCAGTAGGGAATGGCAATCCACTCCAGTGTTCTTGCCTGGAAAATCCCATGGAAAGAGGAGCCTAGCAGGCTACAGTCCATGGTGACACAAAGAGTTGGACATTACTGAATGACTGAGGACACACCAATAATTTGATATCCCTGACATGGAAGTTTCTTTACTTTAAGGCCTCCAGGGCCCAGGTCATCAGAAGTAAGTATATATGGGCCTGAGATTAACTATCAAAAACTTTAATATGACAGCTAAAACTAAGCAGCCCTTATAACATCCTAGTGAAAATTATAACAGAAAAGACCTTATTTTTCTCAGACACTTCAGTGTTAATTTTCTTCAGTGAAAATTTATGAGAAAATTTTCTGAGCAAACATGTAGACCTATTATTAATATAATATGAATGATGCCCTCTGAAATTTTGCAGTACATGTCCTGTACAACTACAAAGGTGGCCTGCCTTTATGCTCGCTAAGGATTCCCACCCCTTTAGTCATTGTAGTTCAGCCGAGGTTTCCAGTTGTCTTGCAGGAATGCACCCAGAGAGCATAATTAAGTCATTGCTTGCTTCTCTTTAAATGTTCCTCTTCCTGGTTCCTTCAGTTTGTCCCATGCACAATAGCATTTTTCATCATTCAGTTCAATTCAGTCGCTGAGCTGTGTCCAACTCCTTGTGACCCCATGGACTGCTGCACACCAGGCTTCCCTGTCCATCACCAACTCCCAGAGTTTACCCAAACTCATGTCCATTGAGCTGGTGATGCTGTCCTACCATCTCATCCTCCATCGTCCCCTTCTCCTCCCACCTTCAATCTTTCCCAGCATCAAGGTCTTCTCCAATGAGTCAGCTATTCACATCAGGTGGCCAAAGGATTGGAGTTTCAGCTTCAGCATCAGTCCTTCCAGTGAATACTCAGGACTGATTTCCTTTAGGATGGACTGGTTGGATCTCCTTGCAGTCCAAGGGACTCTCAAGAGTCTTCTACAACACCACAGTTCAAAAGCATCAATTCTTCAGCACTCAGCTTTATTTACAGTGCAACTCTCACATCCATACCTGACTACTGGAAAAACCATGGCTCTGACTAGATGGACCTTTGTCAGCAAAGTAATGTCTCTGCTTTTTAATATTGCTGTCTAGGTTTGTCATAGCTTTTCTTCCAAGGAGCAAGAGTCTTTTAATTTCATGGCTGCAATCACCATCTGCAGTGATTTTGGAGCCTAAGAAAATAAAGTCTGTCACTGTTTCCATTGTTTCCCCATCTATTTGCCATGAAGTGATGGGACCAGATGCCATGATCTTAGTTTTTTGAATGTTGAGTTTTAAGCAAGCTTTTTCACTCTCCTCTTTTACTTTCATCAAGAGGCTCTTCAGTTCCTCTTTGTTTTCTGCCATAAGGGTGGTGTCATCTGTGTATCTGAGGTTATTGATATTTCTCCCGACAGTCTTGATTCCAGCTTGTGCTTCATCCAGCCCAGCATTTCTCATGATATACTCTGCATATAAGTTAAATAAGCAGGGTGACAATATACAGCCTTGATGTACTCCTTTCCCTATTTGGAACTAGTCTGTTGTTCCATGTCCGGTTCCAACTGTTGCTTCTTGACCTGCATACAGATTTCTCAGCAGGCAGGTCAGGTGGTCTGGCATTCCCATCTCTTGAAGAATATTCCACAGTTTGTTGTGATCCACACAGTCAAAGGCTTTGGCATAATCAATAGAAAAGAAGTAGATGTTTTTCTGGAATTCTCTTGCTTTTTCTGTGATCCAACGGTTGTTGGCAATTTGATCTCTGATTCCTCTGCCTTTCCTAAATCCAGCTTGAACATCTGGAAGTTCACGGTTCATGTACTGTTGAAGCCTGGCTTGGAGAATTTTGAGCATTACTTTGCTGGCGTGTGAGATGAGTGCAATTGTGTGGTAGTTTGAACATTCTTTGGCATTTCCCTTCTTTGGGATTGGAATGAAAACTGACCTTTTCCAGTGCGGTGACCACTGCTGCGTTTTGCAAATTTGCTGACATATTGAGTACAGCACTTTCACAGCATCATCTTTTAGGATTTGAAATAGTTCAACTGGAATTCCATCACCTCCACTAGCTTTGTTCGTAGTGATGCTTCCTAAGGCCCACTTGACTTCACATTCCAGGATATCTGGCTCTAAGTGAGTGATCACACTATCATAGTTATCTGGGTCATGAAGATCTTTTTTGCATAGTTCTTCTGTGTTTTCTCATAATTACCTGCCCTTAATAGAAAAGAAAGAGCAGTAGATTATTCTTTGAGTGAGGCGCACATAGTCCTGGAGTTCCAGCTTCTGGATCTGACAGAGTTTCTCACCATACATGGTTACTTAGTCTATATAATTATTCTATTATCAGGGTTTTTAAACCTTGACACTATCGACAATTTAGCGGGGGTAGGGAGGGTGATTCTTTGTGGTAGGGCCTGTCTTGGACATTGTAGGATGTTTTGCAGCATTCCTGGTCTCTACCTACTCTATCACTCTCCCCAGTTGTGACAATCAAAACTGTTCCCAAACATTGCCAGATGTCCTCTGAGGGTCAAAATCACCCCCAGTTGAGAACCACAGGAAGCAGACAAAAGTGGGCATGGACTGTGTTTTGTAAAACACACTCCTATGACTTCCATTGCTCCGAAGATAGAGGCTGGTATCCCTCCAGTGACCCACAGGCCCTCTACCTCTTCTCCGACCCTCCCAGCTACCACCCTCCCACATACTAATTGTAATCCAAACCCTGGTACATCCCATGTTCTTTCTCTCCTTTGGGACATTGTGCATGCTGATCTATTTTTCTGGAATACTCTTCTTGAGTTCATTGCTCTTCCCCTAGTTTTCCACTTACCCTTCAATGCTCAGAGTTTATCATTTACTTCAGAAAATCTTGCCCTAAGACCCTTCTCATAAGACAAAGTTAGGTTTTAAGTTAAATACCAATGGAACATTCTGTTCATTCCCTTACTAGCTCTTATCATAATTGAAAATATATGCACTATTGGAAAATTAAGTAATTATTTTCTCTCCTACACTAGAAGGTAAGTTCCATAATCTGGTTGCCCATTGGGGTGCTGGATCTCTTACACATAAAAGACCAAACAGTAAGTCCCTTTGAGATTTTCAAGGGTGTATTTCATAATTTGAGTCTGAGAAAAACAGATAGTGACCTCCAAGTTATGAAAATAAGATATAAAATTAAAAGTAATAAATGTATTATTAAATGTCTATAAAAATTAACATCATGATGGTATAGCAACCAGTTGACAGAAACTCAATTCTTACATAGTTACATATAAACATAATTTGAATCACAAAAGCAAACTGTGTATTTTATTATGAATAATATCCATAATTATATTTTGAAATTATATTTTTTTATTTTTGCATTTACATGTATATATTGTCATCTTTGCGTACACATAATTACTATGTGTTCTTATTTTCTCTTTTAATATTGATTCTTCTGTATTTTCTTTTTTTCTGATTGATGTGTAGTTGATTTACAATGTTGTATTGTGTAGCATTGTAATTCAGTTATACATACATATACATATTCTTTTAAATATTCTTTTCTATTATGGTTTATTACAGGATATTGAATTTAATTCCCTTTGCTATACAGTAGGACCTTACAGTTTATCTATTTTATATATATTGGTTTGTATCTGCTAATCCCAGATTTATAAATAATAGCATATTTAAAAGCAGAGACATTACTTTGCCAACAAAGGTCCGTCTAGTCAAGGCTGTGGTTTTTCCAGTGGTCATGTATGGATGTGAGAGTTGGACTCTAAAGAAAGCTGAGCACTGAAGAATTGATACTTCTGAACTGTGGTGTTGGAGAAGACTCTTGAGAGTCCCTTGGACTGCAAGGAGATCCACCCAGTTCATCCTAAAGGAGATCAGTCCTGGGTGTTCATTGGAACGACGGATGTTGAAGCTGAAACTCCAATACTTTGGCCACCTCATGCGAAGAGTTGACTCATTGGAAAAGACCCTAATGCTGGGAAGGATTGGGGGCAGGAGGAGAAGGGGACGACAGAGGATGAGATGGTTGGATGGCATCACCGACTCGATGGACATGGGTTTGGGTAAACTCCAGGAGTTGGTGATGGACAGGGAGGCCTGGCGTGCTGCGATTCATGGGGTCGCAAAGAGTCGGACATGACTGAGCGACTGAACTGAACTGAATCCCAGATTCCTAATATATCCCTCTCCCATCCCCTTTCCCCTTTAGTAACCATAAGTTTGTTTTCTATGACCATGAGTATCTTTGTTTCCTAAGTAAGTTCATTTGTGTTACTTTTAGATTCTGCATATAAGTGATCTCATATGGTATATGTCTTTCTCATTCTTACTTCACTTAGTATGATAATCTCTAGGTCCATCCATGTGGCTGCAAATGGCATTATTTCATTCTTTTTTTATGGCTGAATAGTATTCCATTGTGTATATATACCATATCTTCTTGATCTATTCATGTGTTGATGGACATTTATGTTGTTTCCATGTCTTAGCTATTGTAAATCGTGCTGCTTTGAACATAGGGATGCATGCCTCTTTTCAAATTAGAGTTTTCTCTAGATATATGCACAGAAGTGGGATTACTGGATCATATAGCAACTCTATCTTTAGCTTTTTAATGAGTCTCCATACTGATTTCCTAGAGAAGGAAATGGCAACCAACTACTGTATTCTTGCCTGGAGAAATCCACGGACAAAGGAGCCTGGCAGGCTACAGTCCATGGGGTCACAAAGAGTCGGACACGACTGAGTGACTATCACTCACTCATACTGTTTTCCTTAGTGTCTGCACCAATTTACATTCCCACCAATAGTGTTAGAAAGTTCCCTTTTCTCCACGTCCCCTCCAACATTTGTTATTTGTATGCTTTTTAATGATGGTCATTCTGACCAGTGTGAGGTGGTAGGTACCTCATGGTAGTTTTTATTTACATTTCTCTAGTAACTAGTGATGTGTAGCTCTTTTCATGTGCCTATTGGCCATTTGTATGTCTTTGGACAAATATGTATTTAGGTTTTCTGCCCATTTTCTGATTGAGTGTGTTGTTGTCGTCGTTGTTATTGAGTTGTATGAGCTCTTTGTGTATTTTGAAAGTTAAGGCCTTTTTGGTCTCATCATTTGCAAATATTTTCTCCCAGTACGTAGGATGTCTTTTCATCTTATTTGTGGTTTCCTTTGCTGTGTATAAGGTTATAAGTTTGATTAGGTCTCATTTGTTTATTTTTGCTTTTATTTCTATTGTCTTGGTAGACTGACCTAAGAAAATATTGGTACAGTTTATGTCAATGTTATCTTTTAGGAGTTTCATATTGTCATGTCTATGTGCATGCATGCATGCTAAGTCGCTTCAGTCATGTCTGACTCTTTGCAACCATATGGGCTGTAGCCCACCAACCTCCTCTTTCCATGGGGTTCTCCAGGCCAGAATACTGGAATGGGTTGCCATTTCCTTCTCCAGGTGATCTTCCCAACCTAGGGATAAAACCCGTGTCTCCTGTACTGACAGGTGAGTTCTTTACCACCAAGCCACCTGGGAAGCACAATCTTCCCTTTAGTACTTGGCAAAAGAAGGGAATTGAACTCTTTTCCAATGAGTCCACTCTTTACATCAGGTAGCTAAAGTATTGGAGCTGCAGCTTCAGCATCAGTCCTTCCAGTGAATGTTCAGGGTTAATTTCCTTTAGGATTGACTGGTTTGATGTCCTTGGTGTCCAGGGGACTCTCAAGTGTCTTCTCCATACCACAATTCAAAAACATCAGTTCTTCGGCACTCAGCCTTCTTTATGATCCAACTCTCACATCCGTACATGACTACCAGAAAAACCATAGCTTTGACTATATGGACCTTTGTCAGCACAATGATGTCTCTGCTTTTTAATATGCTGTCTAGGTTTGTAATAAACTTTTCTTCTAAGGAGCAAGAATCTTAATTTTGTGACCTTAGTCACCGTCCACAGTGATTTTGGAACCCAAGAAAATCAAATCTATCACGATTTCCACTTATTCCCCATCTATTTGCCATGAAGTGATGGGACTGGATGCCATGATCTCAGTTTTTTGAAAGTTGAGTTTTAAGCCAGCTTTTTCACTCTCCTCTTTCACATTCATCAAGAGGCTCTTTAGTTCCTCTTTGCTTTCTGCCATTAGAGTGGTATCATCTGCGTATCTGAGGTTATTGATATTTCTCCTGGCAATCATGATTCCAGTGTGTGCTTCATCCAGCCTAGCATTTCTCATGCTGTACTCTGCATATAAGTTAAATAAGCAGAGTGACAATATACAGCCTTGATGTACTGCTTTCCCAATTTTGAACCAGTCTATTATTCCATGTCTGGTTCTAACTGTTGCTTCTTGTCCTGCATACAGGCTTCTCAGGAGGCAGGTAAAGTGGTCTGGTATTCCCATCTCTTGAAGAATATTCCACAGTTTGATGTAATCCACACAGTCAAAGGCTTTAGCATAGTCAATGAAGCAAAAGTAAGTGTTTTGGGGGGAATTCCCTTGCTTTTTCTATGATTGAAGAGATGTTAGCAATTTGATCTCTGGTTCTTCTGTCTTTTCTAAATCAAGCTTGTACATCTGGAGGTTCTCAATTCATGTACTGCTAAAGCCTAGCTTGAAGGATTTTGAGCATTACCTTGCTAGCATGTGAAATGAGTGCAATTGTGCGGTAGTTTGAACATTCTTTGGCCTTGCCTTTCTTTGGGATTGGACTGAAAACTGACCTTTTTCAGTCCTGTGGTCACTGCTGAGTTTTCCAGATTTGCTGGCATATTGAGTGCAGCACTGTAACAACATCATCTTTTAGAAATTTGAAATAGCTCAGCTTGAATTCCATCACCTCCAGTAGCCTTGTTTGTAGTAATGCTTCCTAAAGCCCATTTGACTTCACACTCCAGGATGTGTGGTTCTAGGTGAGTGACCACACCATCGTGTTTATCTGGGTAATTAGGACCTTTTTTGTATAGTTCCTCTGTGTATTCTTGAATCAACATAAGTTATATTAATTTTCTAGAAGATTCTCCCGGGTCTTCATAATCCTGAAATATCAGGTATCTGGACCTAAAAGGATACCCCTTAGATTTTGCAACACTGGAAGGAAACCATATCTGGGAGGCTTTCCAGGGATGTTACCAGAAAGAAAATTATCTCATTTTTGGCTAATCTCAAATATACAGAAAGTCCGAAGGACCGTGCCCAAGATTAGTTTTCTTACTGAGTAATCTTTCCACCTTAACAGTCAGCCTCCGATGGGTGATTGAGAGTTTTTCCCTTCCTGGCCACCCTTCCTTTAATTTTCCACCTGTGATTTTTTTCTGGAGGCTTCCTGGCAAGCACCTTGGGGTCAAGTGGGTAGAGGCTGTCTTTCCACACTCTCTTCTAGAAGGAATCCAGTGAATCCTTTCAAACAGGATGAAGTCCTCCACAGATGTAGCTTTACATCCTCCGTCTCTTCAGAGTGAAATGACATAAGAAAAACTTTTCCGTTGCTAACACTGATAGCCCCTCACAATAAGAATTCAAATGCCATTAAGCTTAAGCAAAGAAAAACAAAAGTGCTCTTAGAGTGAGGAGGCCAAGGACTGAATAAGGAGAGCGACACAGAAAACTCTGCCTTGCCACACTGAACAGCCCTAAAGAATCCAGCTTAGTGACCTTTCTCCATTCCCCATGCTCCTGTCCCCTGCCCGAAGTCCAAGGGCATTCCCAGGGCTAATGATTTATGGAAGAATTTACATCGTTCCATATACCAGTCCCCTAACAATTGTGATGACATTTTGCTAGATTACTTCTGGGTGACGGCAGACAGGGCCTCAGTAATAATACCTTGCAAGTGTAACATGTCTGTAATTATACTGTCCTGTAATTAGTTAGCTGACAACTAAGCCACAGCTTGTCACTAGCCAGTGACACAGCAGGACACGGGAAGAACCATAGAGAAGGACATCTGTCTGCCAATTGATGGCGAGGATTCCCAGGAAAGCCAGAATGAATGACACAATAATAATAACAACAAAAAGCCATAGAGAGGAGAAGATCACATTTCTTGATCAGAGACAAAGCTAGTGCCTCAGAAAGAAAGGGATAGTGGATCTCCCTCCATTCTCCTGCTCTGAAGGGTAGTGTGGGAGAGGTGGATGTTAGCACGTCACAAAGCCAGGTACATAACTTAGGATGGATCTGGAATTTTGGTGGTGACTCCAGGAAACGAGACAGAGGTCCCATATTACATATGCAGACTGGATTAATTGCACAAAGAAGAACCCTCTGAGTGGTTCTGTGAATCAGGGAGTGGGACAGTTTGATTTGATTAAATTAAGCATTCTTCCTATCATGTGAAGGAGCAAGTGGACCAGTCATCTCTGTCATTCCCCTAAACTTGCTTCTACTGGATTTTTTGAAGTTTCTCATTTGGTTCCTCCCTTGTATACCATCTCCTGCACTCAGTAGATAAGTCCCACCACCATCCCAACTCCATCCCGTTTCTTCTATTTTGGATGCCCCAGCCCTGCTTTAGGTCATCATGAGCTCTCTTATCTGGACCGACTACCGCAGATACCCTCTTCCTGGTTTCTCTGGGCTCTCTTCTCCTTCATCTACCTATAACTCTGTGATAAAGCTCAATTTCCTTTTGTAACTGCCTCCATAGTCTCTTTTCTAGAGTTGCTAACAGAGCCCCATTTTCTACTAACTTGGACCCATTGGCATGAAATTTATGATCTGGTTTCAGAATTCTTATGTCCCTTATATCTTTAGTTTCTCTATAACTTCAATTGAAATACTTGTTCAGTATAACTTGCATCTTCATAATATTCTCTTTATCTAGAATGGTCTTTCCTCTCATCCTTTTCTAAATTCCCACCTATCTTTTGGGTTTCCCAGGTGGTGCTAGTGGTAAAGAACTCATTTGCCAATGCAGGAGACATAAGAAAGGCGGGTTCGATCCCTGGATCGGGAAGATCCCCAAGAGGGCATGGAAACCCACTCCAGTATTCTTGCCTGGGAAATGCCATGGATAGAAGAGCCTGGTGGGCTACAGTCCATGGGGTCAGAAAGAGTCAGACACACAAGTGAAGCGACTTAGCATACACCCATCCTTTAGGGCCCAGCTCAAAAGGTGTCCCTTCTTCAGGTGGCTTCTGTTGTTTCTTTTCCTGATGTGTTTCCTTCCTCTCAGCATTGTTGTCCACTCCGTACCTTCTTCTCTCCACCTCTCATGGGGTTTCCCCAGGCCCCTGGCTATTGTTCTGGTTGAGGTACCTCTGGTATAGTTGAAAGCCCAATATGTTGGAAATTAGGGTGCATCTGTTTGATGCTTCCACTTTGCTTGTGTGTAATGTCTGACAAATGACTTAATATCTTAGAACCTCTGTATTATTATTTTCAAATTGGAGGTAATAATTCTTGCCTCATAGGATTGCTATAAATCCTGAGATGATATATACAGAAACCTTTTCTAAATTGGAAACTATTATACCAGTCTGGGATATCAAAATGGTTATCTATCTTATACTCTAGTGTTTTTGCATAATTGCCTTATTATATCTCTTCCATTATAGTTATCTGAGAAATGATTTCATTCCATCCTCCTACAACCAGTGTTAACCCCCCGTATCAGTTAGGCAGGTGTTCAGGTGCAAGTAACAGAATACATGATTTTCACAGGTTTAATCAGAAAAGAGACTTATTTATTTCATAAAATAAGAAGTCTGAAGGCCAGCAGTCAAGGTAGTGTCTACAACTCAACGTTGTCCAACTTCTACCCCACTGTCTTCAGTATCTTGACTTTCTATCTCATGCTTGTTGTCTCATAGTTGCAAGATGATAGCCACAGCCCAAGACTTGATGACCTCATCTGGAGACAGGACGCAATGTTTGTGTGTGTAGGAGGAGGTACTGGATCAGAGGTGGATCCTCAGGTGGCCTTGAAAAAGGACCTCATTTCCACTGAGAAGAGAAAAAGTGTATATGTTGAGTAGGCAACAGTGTCTGCTACAGTCCTTGATGCAGGGATCAAGTCTTGTTCATCTTGATTTCCTCTCTGCAGTGCCTAGAATACAGTTGATGCCATATGGTAGCTGTTCAATAAATAGTAATTGAATGAACTAATTAATAAATGAATGATTGAGATTTCAAAAGCCTGAAATAAGCGGTTTCAATGCAGCCATATTTGTACATTTATCTTCCTTTAAGTTCACCCTCATTATAGCCTTCAGAACTAGAGCAGTTTATCCATCAAGCAGAAGTGTTGTTATTCAAAGTGATATGATTAGTTTTTGTCTAGTCAGGGGCCCAGATGCAGGAACATTATGTAAGAAAGATAACATAAAAGTGAGTCCAGATCTAAGAGGTTTAAAATGAGTCTGAAATATTAAAATATGTCTCTGACACATATGAGCCTTTATGGTTTTCTTTTTATACAAAGTTGAATAGGAATTCAAAATATTGTTGCAGGGTATCACAGTAAGAATCACATTCTGATAATTATACACTCTTAGAATCTTTTAAATGACCTCCTCCCCCTTTTCTTTCCATACCTTATCAGACAAGAGGAGATTCAGTAGGAAAGCAGTAATTATGATCCTTCCTACTTTGACAGATTTTTGGTATATGCCTGAGCAAAATGGGTGAGCGAGGGCGGGGATTAAAGATATAAAGAAAATTAGGTGACCTAATAAGGCCTACTGGAAGGTACATGTAGCAAATGTGGTTCTTAACTTTGAATAAAGTTCAACTCATAGGAGAATGAGCTAATAATTTTCTATTTCATAGATTTACAATTGACTGGTAAAAGTACATGATCATAAACTTGTTCCTGTAAAATCTAGCCTAGCCTTCTTGATTACAGAATTACCAAAGTAGATAGGGTCTCAAAATATCGTGTATCTATTGGTCTTTAGGAAGGTGCGCCTGCATATCTGCATTGCACAAAATGAGGAAGGGAATGGGAATATACAAATGTATTTTAACCCATAAAGTTTACAGATAAGGAAGTCAACACTAAGAAAAGTTAAGTGATATTTCAAGGGTCACTTTTATTTACAGATATGGAAGTAGAACCAAGAAATACTAGTACGTTGTCTGTTGCTCTTTCTAATGCCCTATATGGCATGTTTAGTTTTTGAATCTCCTTTAAGATAATCAAATATGAGATAAAAATTGAATTATGTTGGTGGAACTTGAGAGACTTTTATTCCACAAATCTTTATGCAAAAGTTACCCTTCTGACACTAGACTTATTCCTAGGAACCAGTGCTTCTCATAATAATCCTCATACTTTATAGAAATTATTGTCATCACTTAGCTTTTTTTGGTCTTGCCTTTTGTCATCACCCAAATGGGATAGTAATAACTTTCTTGTCTAACTTACAGGGTAATTTCAAGGACTAATAGGACAAAAAGAGTTTAGAAAAATGAAAACTTACAAATGTATGGCATGATTCATCATCTTATTTAATACTAATCAAAATAATAAACTTTAAAACCAGCTTGTCTTGCCTTGTTACCTCTAGTCCCAACACCCAACTCCATAGAATACTAAGATACACAAGGTAGAAAGTAAAAAGTAAAGGAAGGAAGGAAGAAAATTAAAAGAAGCAATCCTTCATTTACTGCTCTTATTAGTTTTTTACCCTCATTTCTCAAGAATCCCTTTTATTTTAGGTGCCAACTCCAGCTCTGAGAACCTTGCTCAATTATTTACACCCACTATCCCGTGAAGAATTAACATTTGGTAATTAACATTTTATCATATTTTGTGCCTCATTGATCTGTCACAGGGCTTCCCTTGTGGCTCAGCTGGTAAAGAATCTGCCTGCAATGTGGGAAACCTGAGTTCAATCCCTGGGTTGGGATGATCCCCTGGAGAAGGGAAAGGCTATACCCACTTCATTATTCTGGCCTAGAGAATTCCGTGGACTGTATAGTCCATGAGTCTGCAAAGAATGATCTCTGTTCATTTCCAAGACAAACCATTCAATATCACAGTAATCCAAGTCTATGCCCCGACCAGTAATGCTGAAGAAGCTGAAGTTGAACGGTTCTATGAAGACCAACCAGACCTTCTAGAGCTAACACCCAAAAAACATGACCTTTTCATCATAGGGGACTGGAATGCAAAGTAGGAAGTCAAGAGATACCTGGAGTAACAGGCAAATTTGGCCTTGGAGTACAAAATGAATCAGGTCAAAGGCAAAGAGAGTTTTGCTAAGAGAACGCACTGGTCATAGCAAACATCCTCTTCAAACAACAGAAGAGAAGACTCTACACATGGACCTCATCAGATGGCCAGCACCGAAATCAGGTTGATTATATTCTTTGCAGCCAAAGATAGAGAAGTCCTATACAGTTAGCAAAAACAAGACTGGGAGCTGACTGTGGCTCAGATGATGAACTCTGTATTGCCAAATTCAGACTTAAATTGAAGAAAGTCGGAAAAACCACTAGACGATTCAGGTATGACCTAAATCGAATCCCTTACCATTATACAGTGGAAATAACAAATAGATTCAATGGATTAGATCGGAGAGACAGAGTGCCTGAAGAACTATGGATGGAAGTTCATGACATTGTATAGGAGGCAGTGATCAACACCATCCCAGAAAAAGAAATGCAAAAAGGCAAAATGGTTGTCTGAGGAGGCCTTACAAATAGCTGAGAAAAGAAGAGAAGCTAAAGGCAAAGGAGGAAAGGTAAGATATACTCATTTGAATGCAGAGTTCCAAAGAATGAGAAGAGATAAGAAAGCCTTCCTCAGTGATCAGTGCAAAGAAATAGAGGAAAACAATAGAATGGGAAAGACTAGAGATCTCTTCAAGAAAACTAGGGATACCAAGGGAACATTTCATGCAAAGATGGGCACAATAAAGGATAGAAATGGTATGGGCCTAATAGAAGCAGAAGATATTGAGAAGAGGTGGCAAAAATACACGGTAGAATTACACAGAAAAGATTTTCATGACCCAGATAATCACACAATCACACGATGGTGTGATCACTCGCTTAGAGCCAGACATCCTGGAATGCGAAGTCAAATGGGCCTTAGGAAGCATCACTACGAACAAAGCTAGTGGAGGTGATACAATTACAGTTGAGCTATTTCAAATCCTAAAAGATGATGCTGTGAAAGTGCTGCACTCAGTATGCCAGTAAATTTGGAAAACTTGGCAGTGGCCACAGGACTGGCAAAGGTCGGATTTCATTCCAATCCCAAGGAAAGGCAATGCCAAAGAATGTTCAAACTACCACACAATTGCATTCATCTCACACACTGGCAAAGTAATGCTCAAAATTCTCCAAGCCATGCTTCAACAGTATGTGAACCAAGAACTTCCAGATGTTCAAGCTGGTTTTAGAAAAGGCAGAGGAACCAGAGATCAAATTGCCAATATTCACTGGATCATCGAAAAAGCAACAGAATTCCAGAAAAACATCTATATCTGCTTTATTGACTATGCCAAAGCCTTTAACTGTGTGGATCACAACAAACTGTGGACTATTCTTCAAGAGATGGGAATACCAGACCACCTGACCTGCCTGCTGAGAAATCTGTATGCCATTCAAGAAGCAACAGTTAGACCTAGACATGGAACAACATACTGGTTCCAAATTGAGAAAAGAGTATGTCAAGGCTGTATATTGTCACCCTGGTTATTTAATGATATACAGAGTATATCATGCGAAATGCCAGGCTGGATGAAGCACAAGCTGGAATCAAGATTGCCAGGAGAGATATCAATAACTTCAAATACATGGATGACACCACCCTTATGGCAGAAAGCAAAGAAGAACTAAAGAGTCTCTTGATGAAAGTAAGAGGAGAGTGAAAAAGTTAGCTTAAAACTCAACATTCAGAAAACTAAGATCATGGCATACGGTCCCATCACTCCATGACAAATAGACGGGTAAACAGTGGAAACAGTGACAGACTTTATTTTCTTAGGCTCCAAAATCACTGCGGATGGTGACTTCAGCCATGAAATTAAAAGACGCTTGGTCCTTGGAAGAAAAGCTATGACAAACCTAGACAGCATATTAGAAAGCAGAGACATTACTTTGCCGACAAAGGTCAGTCTAGTCAGAGGTATGGTTTTTCCAGTAGTCATGTATGGATGTGAGAGTTGGACGATAAAGAAGGCTGAGTGCTGAAGAATTGATGCTTTTGAACTGTGGTGTTGGAGAAGACTCTTGTGAGTCCCTTGGCCTTCAAGGAGATCCAACCTGTCCATCCTAAAGGAAATCAGTCCTGAATGTTCATTGAAAGGACTGATGCTGAAGCTGAAGCTCCAAAACTTTGGCCACCTGATGCGAAGAACTGAGTCATTGGAAAAGACCCTGATGCTGGGAAAGATTGATGGCGGGAGGAGAAGGGGATGACAGAGGATAAATTGGTTGGATGGCATCACCGACTCGATGGACGTGAGTTTGCGCAAGCTCTGGGAGTTGGTGATGGACAGGGAAGCCTGGCGTGCAGCAGTCCATGGGGTCACAAAGAGTCAGACACAGCTGAGCAACTGAACTGACTTACCTGTCACAATAGCCCTTTGGGTTCGGGTGTGTACATATGACATCCTGTGCACATCACCTGAGTGTTTTACAGTCTATTCAAGTTCAACACATCACAAAATGAATTCATCACCTTTCCCAACAAAACTACTACTTGAGTGCCGGTGTCTCAGGCACATTTCCTTTGGCCCAGGCATCTAAGTTAGGCACCTGAATGAGTTCCTTCACACCCCTTCCTTCCTTCTCCCCAAAATAATCAAATAAGTAGTCCTGCTGATTTTATCCCCAACACAATTCTCTATCCCTTCATCTTCTGCTGTAGAATCCCTCTGTATTCTCCCAACTGGCCTTCTTATGTTCCTTCTTCTTCCCAAAGCCTCCAGAAGGATGTATTTCAAATTGCTATCTGACCAGATCATATCCTGCTTTAAGCTAGTCTATAACTCCTCATCATTAAAACCATGGTTTTCAAACTAGGTTCACATGGAGCCCATGGGGTGCCTTAGCCGGTGGAGTAAAAGAAGGTAAAGGAGATGCTGTCTGAGCTGTGATCTAATTCCTCTTCAGACAAGGAAAGCCCACTCTGTGTTTTCTTTCTGCACAAAAAAACATTATGCAATTAAAATTGGAAGCCCACTGACTCTAAGATACAGTCCATGACCTGGTCCCTGTCTGCCTCTCAAGGTGCATCTCTCTTCTCCCTTCTTCTCACTATAGAACCAAGCAACACCAAACTGCCTACATTTCCTGCACACACAACACTTCCATGCCCCTGACTGTTTTATTATGTTGTGCGCTCTACCTTGCAAGCCCCATCCTACCTTTAGATAACTAAATTTCACATATACTTTAGGACTTAGCATTCCCAGGTAGCTCAGTGGTAAAGTATCTGCCTGCCAATGCAGGAGACGTGAGTTCATTCCCTGGGTCAGGAAAATCCCCTGGAGAAGGGAATAGCAACCCACTCCAAGATTCTTGCCTGGGAAATCCCATGAACAGAGGAGCCTGGCGGGCTACACAGTCCATAGGATGGCAAAGACTTGAACACAACTGAGTGACTGAGCACACACACACGTACACACATCACCACCTTCAGGAAGCATTCTCTCTCCCCCCTAGTTGCTCTTTCTCTCTCGGAAAATCTACAACCCATTATGCGCTAGTTCAGATGCGGGAAGCATTAGTTGACATAGTGCAAAGAACATGGGGTTCTGATCCTTACTCTACGATGAACTGTGTGTGTGAGTCTAAGCAATTCACTTCACCTCTATGAAATGTAATGTATTCTGTCATTCATTCAATCAACAATATTTCCCTTTTTCTTCTTTATGGAGCCCATATTCTGGTAGGGGAAATAGGAAATTAAAAACAAATTTAAAGTATCCTATGATATGAAGCACTATGGAGAAAACTCAAACAAAGAGAAATAAGGAGTCTGGAGGGTGGAGTATTTCTTTTTTTATTGAAGTATAGTTGATTTATAATATTATATTATTTTCAGGTGTACAGTGTAGTGATTCAGTATTTTTGTAGGGTTTTTTTTTGTGTGTGTGTTGTTCAGTCACTCAGTCATGTCTGACTTTTTGTGACCCCGTGGAGTGAGGCATGTCAGGCTTCCGTGTCCTTCACCATCTCCCAGAGTTTGCTCAAATGAGTCAATGATGCCATCCAACCATCTCATCCTGTGTTGCCCCCTTGTCCTCCTGCTTTCAATCTTTCCCAGCATCAAGGTCTTTTCCAATGAGTCTGCTCTTCACATCAGGTAGCCAAAGTATTGAAGTTTCAGCTTCAGCATCAGTCCTCCCAATGGATAATCAGGGTTGATTTCCTTTAGGATTGACTAGTTTGATCTCCTTGTCATACATACGTACAAACTCATATGTTGCTTGTGTATACATACATACAAAATGGTATGCCACTTTGGAAAAGAAATTGGCAGTTTCTTATAAAATTAAACACAAAGTTTGTCACCTGATGCAGCAATCCCACTCCTCGGTAACATAGGAAATGGAATGTATGTTCACACAGGTGCAAGTTTTTATAAGTTATACTCCATTTAAAAAGTATTACAAACAAATGGGTCTATTTCCTGGTACTATGCATTATGTCCTTGTTGCTTATTTATTTTATACATAGTCATTTTTATCTCTTAATCCCGTGCTCCTATCTTGACCCTCCCCCATTCCTCTCCCCGCTGGTAACCACTGGTTTGCTTTCTGTATCTGTGAGTCCATTTCTGTTTTGCTATATGTATTTGTTTGTGTTATTTTTCAGGTTGCATATATAAGTAATAACATAGAGTATTTGTCTTTCTCTGTCTGACTGATTTCAATAAGCATAATATTCTATAGGTCCATCCTTTTTGCAAATGGCATTATTTCATCTTTTTTATGGCTGAGTAATATCCCATTGTATGTATATACCACATGTTCTTTATCTACTCATCTGTTGATAGATACCTCCTTGGAGAAATCTTCTTTGACCATTGGATCTTAGTCATCTCATGACTTCCTTTCAATGAAAATGACTTTAATTTTCTGCACATCACCATCTGCTATTTTTCTATTTTGCTGTCTATCATCTATCTTCTCTACTAAAATGTAAAGTTTATGCAAACAGAAACTTGTTTTGCTGCTCGCTGTATTCTCCAGTGACTAGAACAGCAACTGGTTCATAGGAGAATTCCTTAAATAATTATTGAGTTAGCGGATACCTTGCTTTTACCTACTCACTTCTGTTTTCAAGACTGTGACCAGATGGCCAAGATGCTACAGTCCAACTGAGAAGTGCATGGGGCTCTCTCTACTGTAATTTGCAGTGAAAGAATCCTCAGCTACCATCCTGTACAGAACATCTGGCCCAATAGCAGATTCCTGACACTAGCTTGAAATAAGGTCTTAACAGTAATGAAAAAATGCCTCCCTCTTTTCCCTGAGAAGCCCTCAGAGCAGAAAAGATACAACTGCTTTGGGCTCTGGTGACTGACTAGGAAGCAATGAGACTGATTTTTAGGCAAAACACCCACCTCTGATCAATCAAAGCAGATGTTTTCCTCTGATCAATCTAAGCAGATGTTTTCACCTTCAAAGTAATGATCTTATGGACTGAAACTTTTACTGACAAGGCTCAAGACGGTTGTGAAAATCCTTCTGGAGTTAATAGCCATGTGCCTCAATTTACATGTAGTCAACTCTGAATTGGTGTTCAACCTCAAGGACTCATTCTAGGTAAGGTAGAAATACACATTTTCATTTCACAGCTGGGAAAACTGAGTCTCAGAAAAGTTAAATGTCTTGCTCTGAATCTGATGCCCTTAAGTCTCTTATTTGTGAATGTGTTCAACAGTGTTTGAAAGTGTTTTGTTCTCAGAAATGACCAAATGCCACTTTGAGCCAAGTAAAGCAAAGTAAACAGATTCTCAAGGCTGGGTGGTACAGTTTCCAATGAGTTAATCTCTACAAGATTTTTAAGGGGCCTTAGAGAGTCTCCAGGTTGAAAATAAACCCTCAGAAAACCACGTGTATTCAAATGCCACACATTGGTTTTTGTTTGTTTTAGGCAGATCCATTTCATGCTAGACAAAGAAACCTATCCCAACCTCTGCTGCACACACCTGGCACACAGAGAGGGAACAGGGCCTGGAGACCAGCTACTCACATCTTTGTCTCTCTGCCAAGAGAGCTTAAAGATGTAAACTGGCTGTGTTAGCTTGTTTCAAGGGAGCAGATTCTTCCATTTTTATGTCAGTGAAAAACAAAGGAGGAGGGAGGAAATCTCTTTGCTTTAAATATATATATATATATATATATATATATGTATCAATCCATTAGAAAACATTTTAGATAATTAATGTACCAGAGGAGTATAAAGACCTGGAGAAGCCAGTCGTTTCCCCCTGTTGGCAATTAGACTGTGGAGAGTTGGCATCTGCACCATTCATAACTGTAGCGTGCAAATTGGCAAAGATTGAAAGCCCAATAGCAAGCTGTTCCAGGTAGACCAGATGTCTTGAAGGGAGGCTGTCTCTCTACAAGTAAACACAATACCTATTTCCTGACACTGTCACTGTTGAATAACTAGCTATTTGGTATCTGGCATAATTTTTGATTAATAGGGTTATCTTTTTTTAAAGGGCATCCCAACTGTTCTGTTCTCAGAAGGGAGCACTTTTTCAAAACACATTCTCCCAAGGCATTGCTTTACTTCCCTCTCAAGAGCTGATCTTGTGCTGCCAGTTGTTGATTCTGAGATGAAGGAAGGTTCTGGTGGCTACTCTCTTGAGAAAAGGTAGACAGGGTGAAGGGGATTAATTAGTGAAGACTATGAGGGCCTTCGTTGTTATCATTAGTAAGCCAAAGGAGGATGGAGGATGCTGGGTATGGAGGAGTGGTGGGAGATGAACAAACATCAGCAATGAGGTCAGAGAAGGAGCAGTACCCACTGGGGATGCTTGGCCAGCATTGGTTTGGCTGTGAATCTCATAAGCATAAAATTCATTCATTCAACAAGTATCTATTAAGGTTCTTCTACATCCAGGGAACTGTTCTAGGCATTTGGGATCCATCAGTAATGGTAGGGGGGGACCCACGAAAACAAAAAACAAAACCAAAAAAGATCACTGCCCTTGTGAAGGTTTTATTCCAGCAAAAGAATCAGACAAGAAGCAACAGACATAAAAATAAATTATATAATATACTAGTGGGTGATAAGTGCTATGGAAAAAAGGAGGAAAAACAGTTAATGAGGCCTCAGAGTCTCAGGGCGTGGAGGTCTTGCCCTTTTAAAGAGGTTTTCAGAGGTGGTTTTTTGGAAGGGATATTTGTGCAAAGACTTGAAGAGGCAAAAGAGCTGGCCATGCAAATATCTGAGGGAAGAGCATTACAGGCTGAGGGAACAACCATTGCAAAGAGACAGAGGTGGGAGGGTGCCTGCAGAGTTGAAGAACAATGCAAGGAGGCCAGTGTTGCTGGGGCCTAGTAAGGGCGAGGGGAGATGTGAAGTAATTAGATGATGTCAGAGAAATCAAGGTCCAGGCATCTAGGGCCTCACTGGTCATTGTAGGAGTGCGACTTCAGCTCAAAAAAGAATGGAGAGCTTTTGCAGAGTTTGGATCAGACAAGTAATTTTACCTGAAAGTGAAAGTGTGAAAGTTGCTCAGTCCTGTCCGACTCTTTGTGACCCCATGGGCTGTACGTTCCATGGAATTCTCCAGGCCAGAATACTGGAGTGGGGAGCCTTTCCCTTCTCCAGGGGATCTTCCCAACCCAGGGATTGAACCCAGGTCTCCCGCATTGCAGGCGGATTCTTTACCAGCTGAGCCACAAGGGAAGCCCAGTGTTTAAAACTCATCTGTCTAGTGCTGACAATTTATTGAGAATAGCTTGTAGCATAAAAAGAAAAGATTTCTCTTTTTTAAACATGTTGACTACTTATATGACAGGGTTGCTATGAGACTCAAATGCAAAAGCGCTTTCAAAATTATAAAGCACAGTACAGACCCAGACTATAATTATTTTTACACAAACAATAGGGGGTTCAAAAGCCAAGGTCCTTCTTGCCTCTTCTGATCAGGAGTAGTAACCCGTTCATGAAATTAAACCGGTCTATCTACAAGAAGCTAAAGGAAAATGGATTCTATTTATTTTTAAAATAATGTAATTTTGTGCCTGAGTCTTGAGTCATTCAGATCTTTCAGATTGCTACTGATTTTATGTTTAATTTTTGAAAGAAATGCCTTTAAAAAAAAAAAAGTGGAAGCACTAGGCTTGAATACTGAAGACTTTAAATGCGGCGACAGACCAGGATAGGAGCAGAAGTCTGGGAACTTTAAACCTATTTCCTTTTCTCTAATCCTGTTGGAGAGCTAGAAGTGAGCTGGCCAGATCCTCCAACATTTCGGGGGTGGCATCTTTTCCTCGCGGTGGCCCTGTCATCAGGTGAACGCTTCTGGGTGGGAGAACACACTTTGTGCAGCCATCTGACCTTCACAGAGTCTGGGGAGAAATTTTTAAAGGATTTTGGAGAAGAGGCCTTGAGTCTTGAAGATAAAGAACAAGAAAAAGGGGGCCCGAGGAAGCCTGAGCCTCGGGGGAGATAAAACTGAGTTAATGAAGAGGGGTGATTATCCCAGATAATTATGTAAAAGAGAAGGCTAGGAGTTCTAAATGGCTGCAACTTGGAGTTTACTCTGCCTAAGGTATGTGTTTATGTTTTGTGTTTTGGTTTTCATGTTTGGAGTACGGTTTTTTCCTTCTTCACCCACCGCTCAATTTGAGAAAGCGTCTGCTCCGCCTGCCAGACCCCCATTCTCCTCCCTTCTCTTCCTTTAGATTTCGAAACATCATTCCTATTAGTCTCCGCGCCGCTGGCTCCTGGGACCCTCATCTCTCCACCCCTCTAGAAAGAAGCAGCTCTGTGTATCACCGCCCGCCCTCCCCCGCCGATGCCTCTCGTTCTTATTTTCTTATTTCTCCGACTCCCTCCCGGTGCTGCTGTCCAAAGACACACCTTCCCAGCCAACCCAGCTGTCACGTCTCGCTCCAGCGGTTCGGGGAAGCGGTGGGAACTCTGCGCTCTCCAAATCAGCCCGCCTCGCCGGGCATCACCCTCCCCTTCCCCTAGAATAACGACCCAGCCTCTACCATCCCTGCTCCTTTCCGACCGCTAGTTTTGTTTATGGAACACGCCGAGGCTTTGGGCAGTCTGCGGTGGCCCGGCTCTCGCTAGCTTTGGGGAGGGAGGGGGCAACGTTCACAGCCCCCCGGTGTGTCCGAGACTGTTAGATCAGATCTTTCGGATCCGGAGGCAGAGGCAGCGGTGACAGGAAAGCCCCCACCACCACTACCACCACCACCCGCGGGTTGGGGGTGGGGAGAGGAAAAGGGACTGGGCTCGGGGAAGGAGGCAGGCAGGCAGCTGCAGTGCCGGGAGGGGTGCGCGCGCGTGTGCCGGGCTCGCCCGCCGCCTCCCGGCTCAGTCTGCACTCCTCGGCACGCGGGGCTGCCGGGGCCGGCGGGTCGGGGAGCAAGAGCAGCGCCCTCCCCGGGGGCGCCCGGCGGTTCCCGGGCCGCGTTCCCCACCCCCGCCCCTCGCACCCGGCCCGGCCCCCTCTCCATTGAGTTTTCCTGACACCGGCGCCCATCAATGGTCCTGCCCCGGGGATGCACACGCAGCCTGCGGCCGGAGGGGGGTAGCAGCCGCCGCTTCCAGGTGCGGGCTCTACCGGGTCGTCGCCGCCACCCGTCGTCGCCGCCACTCGAGCCCCGGGACGCGCTGAGGTCCCGGCCGGTCATGGGGCTGCCGAGGCTACCTCTGCTGCTGGCGTGACAAGGGGCGACGGAGCCACCGCGCTCGGGGTCCCCGGCTGCCTGCATGGATGTCTTCAGCTTTGTGAAGATTGCAAAGCTCTCGAGGTAGGGGCCGCGCCGGTTCACGTGCACCCAGGGCCCCCGCCGTGGGCAACTTGGTGCTTTATTTTTCGGGATCCTCGGGGGGAACCAAATGCCGGAGAGAGAAGCTGGGCTTAAGCTAGGACGGAAGCGAGGTGGCCAGGGGCTGCCGCGTTCAACTTCTCTCTCACTGGCTGGTGGGGCTTGTGGAGCCACAGCTGTAGACCACACACACACACACACACACACACACACACAGATACACACGCCCTCACGCACAGAGCAATCTTCACGACAGTTTGTTTTCCCTAAGAAAAGCCCCAGTGGTGCTTGGGGTCACATGTATAATTCAGGGCTAAGAGAAGATGGTTGTAATCGCGCCTGCTAGGGAAAACCAGAAGTGCTTAGAGCTTGGGTTCCTGCTTTCTAAGCAGCAGTGACCAAAAGTGACTCCCCTGCCCCCCACCCCAAAACTGGACTTCCACACCCCTGAAAAGTCAGCTTGCAGGTGGATCCAGGTAACTTGTCAGGTGTTCCCAGCAGTGACCTAGATGCTGAAGTCATGGAGACAGGAGAGAAAGACCTTTAGCTTTTCTTTGCGCAAGTGTGTAGTTCTAAGCCTGGAGAGATTTAGAAATTTGCTTCCAAGTGGCCATGTTGTTGAAATGGAAGAAAAATCATCAATTTAGGCAGATTTCCCAGGCCATGCTGATAGAGGAGAAACGTTCTCACTTTTTGGCTACCTAGGTTTTATCCGGTCAGGTCTCCTGCCCTGCTTACTCTTCCTTCCAGAGACTTCAGCAAGCCCAGGAAGTGGCATTCACTGGGAAGAGCCTAGTGTGAGAAGACTTAGAAGACTGTGCCCCACCTCTGCTGCCCAGGTCTCTGGAAGTACTGGCCTGAGCTCTTGATAGCAGTTACTACCTCCACCTTAGGAGGGAGACAGCAGAGGTCTTTAGGACGTGCTTTATACTCCCTTGCAATCCTGAGAGAATTATTAGTGTCAGGGTGGGAAGTGTCGATTGCATCAGGCAAGAGTGAGTAATGTCAAGTAGTCAGAAATGTATGTTGACTTTGTTTTGACAGAAATGTTGACTTTGCTTTGCTAAAGTATGTTTGAGTCATTTCAGAAACATTCAGTTTGGATGTTACCTTTCGGATGTGCCTCTCTCCAACGTTCACCAGTCTTTATTTGTTCTTCTTGCCCATCTCCACCTTCCTTCTCTATTCACATTGGGTGGATCTTAATGTGACAAGCAGATTTCCCGGGGAGAGGCTCCAATGTAACTTAGTCTGGGTAGACTTGGGGTATACAGCTGATGGGTAAGTATGTCCACCCCTAAGAGGCATTGCCCTGCATAACAGAAGACTAGTAAGTTGAGTGGTGGATGATTGTACTGTGGCAGATTGTTTGAGTTCATACCGGTATCATCAAAGGCCATGGCTTCACACTTCTATTCTGTTAACTTCCTGCATGCTGCTGCCTGTGGCTAGATTATAAACAGCTGTCAAATCATGAACCATGGACAGGAAAGGGTTGTGAGCAAGGGTTTAGCAGTTGCCTGGTGCCATCTGTGATGGACAGAAAGATGCCCAAGGGAAAGGGAGGTTCAATGGATAGTATAGTTCAAAGTAACCAAGATAGCCATCGATTGCCTCAAATGCTAAAAACGTTAAGATTAATGAAACATCTAGAGCCTAGATTTTGTCCTTAAACTTCAGAGCTTGGGGGAAAACAGTGCTGTGTATCAGTGAAAAGATGTTTTATACTCTTTTACTCAATCCTAGGATGCCTTCATGATATTCACAAATCTGAGCTTTTGCAAAACCCAAGCCAGGCTGTGGGGGATTAGTATCTTATTTTAAAGAGAGGTTAAAATTTAGTAAATGAGTGTGAATTTCACTTTCTATCCTTAACGTGATCCAAATAGAGTGTTTATTCTAAAGAGAGAAGCTGCACATGTTCTGAGCTTATGTGCCGATTAAGAAATCCCCCATCCATAAGAATTCTTCTTGTTTCTCAGTGTGAGCTCAACAATGGTCCCCAAGCTGAAATAGAAATACCTTTAGAGGGTCATCAGCATGCGGAAACACATGTTTGCAGCTGCTTGTTTCTGCCCTTGAAGGAATAAAGTCTTGTGTGTGTGTTTTAAACACCGTTACAGAAATCAAGTTCTTTTCTCAAAGGTGAAGTATAAAAGTGCTTAGACTGCAGGATTTTCTTGATTTTGGAATGGATAATCTTCCTAAAGGATTTAGCTTTGATCAGTGTGGTTACTTGAGTGCTTAAAATTCTCTTGGTTTAGAGATGAACACACACAGTTACCCCAGGCCTTAGCCTTTCCTTTGGTTCCTAAGTGAGTTGAACTTGAGTTTCTAAATGTTCGTTCAGGAAGTACTTGCTGTCTGATATTTGCTAACTGTCCCACCAGTGAGTAATGAAAGTAGCAATTACAGAGAATTCCAAGAGAATATTAATCCACACTGGAATTAATAAACAACATATTTTGGCTTTTCAAACTACCTACATTTAACCACTTGTTCCCAGAATCTGTACTCTTTTAATCATGTGAAAAATCAGGATACAAATTGCCCCTTAAGAATCCAGTTACATCCTAATGGTCATCATTAAAAAAGAAAAAAACAAAACCTGCCAAGTATTGGAATAGCTAGCAAGTTGGGACCCTTTACATCATCTTTTTGAGTAGTGACCCTTGATTGCATCCATCGTGGGTGGCACAATGTGTCATGGTTCTATCTGGAGATGTTTTTTTCTTGTTCTTCTAATTTTCTGGTTATTAAACTGCTTGATAGTTTACATGCAATTTTACTTCACTGTTTCCTTGGTAACAGTTATATATCATTTTCCATCTTTGTAGATGAGAGCATTACAGATGATTGCCTTATAAACCAGTTATAGTATAAAAATAGGCATATATTTTTTATTGTTACTGTTCTTTGTATTGGCTGTTTCATGTGTAAAGCAGATGCACTCTTTGAAATGTTTATAGAAGAATGTAGTTCAGTAGAAAAACATATGATTATGCCCCCTTTGCCTGAGGGAAGTAATTTGAAACCTAAAACTCATAGGGGTGTTATTAAACTGAGCCATGCGTTCATGAATTGAAAAAATGAAGATTTCTTTTCTTTAAGCAAAATGGAACACTTTGAGATAATTATTTGATCCCAATTATTAATGTGAATATTTTTTCTTGCAGTGTTAGGTAAATTTGAGGGCTGCTTTATTTTATATTTTCTTGTAGTTGCACAAGTTATTTTGTGGTATATAGCAGTGACAAATAATGTGTGCTAATTTTGTTGCAAGTATCCATTTGAGTAAGAATAAAATATATATATATTTATCATTTCCTCACATTTTATGTAAAACCTTTCTAGAGACTACTAAACTTCTATTCTTTACCTTTCCCTTGTTCAGAATTAAATATTTCCTAGGGAAAAAGGGCAGTTAAAGAAGCAATGCAAAGGTCAGATTTTTTCTCATCTCCCTTTTTACCCAAGTAATTGCATTAATGTTGCTGATAATAGTGACTCTGGAGGCTAGCAACGAAAAACTCCCAAAGACTCTGGATTTGAATTTTATTAAAAATGCTACTTGCTCATCGTCTGAGTCCCTTTCTGCTGATTTTCGTGGCTGTCATGAGGTGAAATGATGAACAGTTTCATAACAGAACTAGATTCCTGTTTTAGGAATATTTTCTAGTTTCCCAGAGCTTGCTAGTTTGCAGCTGTGAAAGTCTAGTCGTTAGCTGTTCTGGGAAAAGATGTCTAGTTCAGGCTATGTATATTTCAGGCATCTCTCTCTCTCTCTCTCTCTCTCTCTCTCTCTCTCTCTCTCTCTCTCTCTCTCTCTCTCTCTCTCTCTCTCTCTCTCTCTCTCTCTTTCTCTTTGGGCAAGTGAATTTACCTTCTTGCTATCAGAATTTGATGTAGATTGTCAGATGAAGTGAAACTTACTTGTTTAAAAAAGCATGACCTAGAAATTCTCACTTTCTGCTTATGAATCTTCCAGCTGTTCATTTTCTCCTCTCTCTTACTGAAGTATAGTTGACTTACAATGTTATATTAGTTACAGGTGTACAGCATAGTGATTCAGTATTTTTACAGCTTCTACTCCATTAAAAGTTATTACAAGCTAATTCCCTGGGCTGTACAATATAGCTTTGTTGCTTATCTATTTTATACATAGTATTAAATAGTTTGTATCTCTTAGTCCCATAACCCTATCTTGCCACTCCTCCCTTCACTGTCCCCACTGTTAACCACTAGTTTTTTTCTGTATTTGTGGATCTTTCTGTTTTGCTTTGTACATTCATTTGGATTTCTTTTTAGATTCCACATATAAATGATATCATATAGTATTTGTCTTTCTATGTCTGATTTAGCATAATATTCTCTAGGTCCGTGAACTTTGCTGCAAATGACAAAATTTCATTCTTTTTATGGCTGAATAATATTCCATTATACCACATCTTCTTTATCTATCTGTGCGTATGGTGATAGACACCTGGGTTGCTTCCATATGTTAACTACTGAAAATAGTGCTGCTATGAACATTGGGATGTTGGTATCTTTTTGAATTAGTGTTATCAGGTTATTTCCAGATATATATCCAACAGTAGAATTCTTAGATCATATGGTAGTTATTTTTTTACATTTTTAAGGAATCTCCATAGTTTTCATAGTGGCTGCACCAATTTACATTCCCACCAACAATGAAGGATTCCCTTTTCTCCTCATCGTTACCAACGTTTGTTGTATGTACACTTTTTGATGATGGCCATTCTGACAGATATGGGGTGATATCTCGTTGTTTTGATTTGCATTTCTCTAATAATTACATACACACTCAGAGTTCAACTTTATTACTTTATTATTCCATTTGGAGTTTGCATGGATGTTTAACTATGAGAGAATATCCATTATTGGTGAACTAGAAAATTTATCTTTAAGGAATGAACTTAAAACCACTGTTTTCATACTTGGCTCATTGAGAAAAATTGGCAGCAGTTTTTAGTTGGTTGAGAAATACAGTCCTTAAGTCTACCACTCTTATCATCAAGTGATCTTGAACTTTGAAAGCTAATCAAAGCAAGGAAAGAAAATTAACACATTAAACCATTGGTTAGCAAACTGACCTGTGGGCCAAATCTGGTTTGCTGACTGTTTTCATATAACCTGTGAGCTAAGAACAGTGACAGACTTTATTTTCTTGGGCTCCAAAATAACAGCAGCTGGTGACTGCAGCCATGAAATTAAAAGACGCTTGCTCCTTGGAAGAAAAGCTATGACAAACCTAGACAGCATATTAAAAAGCAGAGATATTACTTTGCTGACAAAGGTCCGTCTGGTCAAAGCTATGGTTTTTCCAGTAGTCATGTATGGATGTGAGAGTTGGACCATAAAGAAAACTGAGTGCCAAAGAATTGATGCTTTTGAACTGTGGTGTTGGAGAAGACTCTTGAGAGTCTCTTGGACTGCAAGGAGTTCCAACCAGTCAACACTAAAGAAAATCAGTCCTGAATATTCACTGGAAGTACTGATGGAAGCTGAAACTCCAATACTTTGGCCACCTGATGCAAAGAACTGACTCATTGGAAAAGACCCTGATGCTGGGAAAGATTGAAGGCGGGAGGAGAAGAGGACGACAGAGGATGAGATTGTTGGATGGCATCACCGACTCGATGGACATGAGTTTGCGCAAGCTCTGGGAGTTGGTGATGGACAGGGAAGCCTGGCGTGCTGCAGTCCGTGGGGTCACAAAGAGTCGGATACGACTGAGCAACTGAACTGAAGAATTGTTTTTAAGTATCTTTTAAATTTTTAAATGGTTTAAAAAATCAAAAGAAGAAGAATATGGAATTAAAATATTAGTGTCCATAAATAAAGTTTTATTGGAACACAGCTATGCTCCTGCATCTGCTGATTGTCTGTGTCTACATTTGCTCTACAAGAACAAAGTTGAATAGATGCTCCAAGGCCCTTATGGCCAGCAAAGCCTGAAGTATTTACTGTCTGCCTCTTTCCAGAAACAGTTTACTGACTCCTGGGCAAAACAATGCCTTTTCCTATGTTCTCTTCTTTACATTATCAGCACGTGTGTGTGGGCACAAGCATAACCAAATACACACTGTCAAAGATCAACAGAGCCAGACACTATTTAAAGTCGTATGGACAGATTTTAATCAGTAATATACTATTGCAGTAGGGAGGAGAGACTGGTGTGAACACAACCACAGCTTCCAGTTGTACAGAGGTGATGGGCATTTTAAAGGGAGAATAAGGGAAGAGGGAAGGAGGGAGCTGGGGCTCAGTACAGGCAGGAAAGTGAAATATTACAAAAAGCAAGAAGAGGGTTGGTCCATGTGAAACCCATCTGGCTTTGTCAACTGGCTCTTATCAAAGTTAAGACTCCTGCCCTCATACAGTGGCTGAGAGACAGGGGCCCCATCTTCAGATCTGGGCTGTAACAAACAGTCAGTTCATTTGCAGCCTTAAATTTTCTCAGACAAGCACTTTAAATGGAGCTGAAGTCATCCTAGGGGTGTACCCTTGCGTTTTTAGAAACTGAAGAAGTGTTTGTTCAGTTCTTTATGGGCTAAGGTTGAAATCTAGTCAAGGGAGGGCTCAGAGGAGCCTGGCTAGAGTTTGGTTAAGGAGAGAAGCTTTGTCAACACATGTTCAATTTAGTATATTAAATACATGCATTCACCAGTACACATTCACAGTTAATGTAGACCTTGTCTTTATTGAAACTTCTAATCTTAAATTATTTACTCAATTGTAGGGACACTGAGCATCAAAAGTGCACATAACTGCCCTAGTGGTATTTGTTGCACTGGGGACAATTTTGCATGCTTATTCTTTGGTCACTAAGTTGGCCCACTTTCTTTGGACTGGAGAGATATGTGTTAGAGTGATACTTGCCTTCTATAAAGCTTTCAACTTCTAGTTTAACATGGATGGAAAAAGAATGGGCCAACAGTACTTGTGTAGCCTCAACTGACGTGTGTGTAGAACTGATAAGTCCACAGGAGAAGGCCTAGTATTTCCTTACAGTATACTTGAGCCACCTGGTCCTAATGGCTGATGACCTTCATTAATCTTTTTCCACAAGAAAGAAAACTAGATAAGTGGATTTAGTTGTAGACAGAGAACTGGAGGAAGGCTGTATTAATTTGCAGTTGAGTTCACCTCAACTTTCTTGTGATTTGATTGAGAGCATCGTAATGAAAAATTAGACTGCTTTTAGTGCTTTTTTGTTTTTAAATTTTTTCTATTCTGTTATAGTTTATTATAGAATATTGAATACAGTCCCCTGTGCTATACAGTAGGACCTTGTTGTTTATGCATTCTATATAAAATATTAATAGTTGGCATCTGCTAACCCCAACCTCCCATTCCATCCCTGCCCACCTCCTCCTGAAATAATGCCATTTGCACCTACACGGATGGACCTAGAGATTATTATACTAAGTGAAGTAAGTCAGAAAGAGAAAGATGAATATCATATGATGTCACTTATATGCCTTTAGTTCTTCATGGCAAAGACATATCAAAAGTATGTAGCCTTGCTTCTGAGCAATTTAGGTCATTATGTACTTCGGCTGTGGAAAGTATCTTGAGGAACTCTAAGCCTTAGTTTCAGATAACCAAGTTACCATTCCCATTTTTTCCTGACAAAGAGATAAGAAAGTTTCATCCTGCCCTTTTCTTTTAGAACTGTATTTTCAAGTATGGTTACAGCATTTGGCATATGATGAATACTCTATACTAGATAATAAGTGAATAAAGTCATGTACAAATCCACTCTAATACTTCTTACAAATGAATTATCGTAATTTGTTGAGCTGAACAGTGATCAGTATCAGTAACTCAGGAATGGAAAGGAGTGTGCAAGTTAAGTCACTTGGACTGGTCTCAGAGAATAAACTTTTATTTTTGTTTTGACATTTGAAGTGGTTTTCTATGATTAATGGTTTAAAAGTCATCAACTTGAACTTCTAAGAATGTTGTGTTTTACCCTATAAGCTCAATGAGCAAAATTAGTATTATGCTAAAATGAGTTTTTATAGGTGTCAGTAAGTTTTTCTTTTAGGAAGGCCATTTTGAATGATAGAAAAATACTATTATTTTTATGAAAGAAATGTGCCTCAAGTTCGAAAAGGAAAAGCAATTCCCCTACAATTCCGTTTTGCTTTAGAGGTTTAATATTTATTTTGGTTGTTTCCTTGTGTTTCAAAGGTTACGTGAGATTTGCTGAACTGAAAATGAGAACATGATAATTATCTCACAAAGATGAGCTTTAAAGAACACAATAGTCCAAAATTCACCAAATTAATGTTAAAATTTGCCCATCAAAAGTAGGAAGGAGTGTCTTTATATATTTAACTGGCACGATTATTTAACTGGTGTAAGATTGCTATGGTGGAGAGCATGAAGCCATCTGGCCAATTCTAGACTGTTCTACATTGACTCATACATCTAACCGTGGTGATTTTGCAATGGCCGTCTAACTGGAGTCGAGAGTGCTTGCTTCTTATAAAAATCACAGTACAGGTCACCAGTCTTGATGCCAGGGCATGGGCAGGGGGAGTCTCAGGGACACAGCCAGTGAAGTCTGGGATTAGTTTTGTCACAAACCCCTCACGTGCCTGCCTGCATTGTGGCCCAGGGCACGGATTAGCACTCTTTAGCCCACCTGATATGTTTACTTCTATTTTCATTTACTTATCTCCTGCCAGTTTTTGTAAATAAAGTTTTATTGGAACACAGCCACGCTCATTTGCTTCTGTGTTGTCCGTGGCTACTTGTGGCAAAGTTGAATAATTATGACAGAGATCACATGGCTTACAAGACCTGCAATATTTACTCTGTGCCCTTGACAGGAGCACTTCACTGCTCTTCCTTGAGCTCTGTGCCCAGGACTCAAATTATGCTCTGGGGCTAAAGCCTTGTCTGCCTGCTTTGCTAGGAGAGGGAAAGGAAGCTGTGACTTGGGAGACACCCCGCACCCAGCCAGCCCTGGCAGCCCCCTCTGGGGTCTTTAGCTGTTAACACTTACTGTACCACTTGGAGGTGGATTTAGAAGCTTTCTAAAGTGCAAATGTGATCGTCTCTATCAGTCTATCTCCTTGCTCCTTAATGTCCCTGGGGGAGAATCCACATTCTTTATCTCTGCCCTGTGGGGGTGGGCCCCTGTTTGCTTTGTGTCCTTTGGGTATCTTATTTTTGGAAACTTTTATTTCTCCCTAGCCTTAATTAATTAACTTCCTATTCAACCCCCAAACACACAGGTGGACACACTCACAAACAAACACACACACATCCTCCCTACCTCTAACTATGTTGAACTTTTTTAGAAGTCCTAAATTGTGTCACACCTTTGAACCTTTAAATATACTCTTCATCTTGTCTGGAACAATCTTTACCTTGGCCCCTTTCGCCTAGAAAAGGACTATCTGGTTTTTTATCTTTCAGTTTCTAATCTATGCTTATTCCACATAGCCTTTCCAACTCCCCATCCTGGGTTAAATGGCTTGGCTAGCATCTTTTGTTAGTTAAGATAATCTAATTGTTTTAGCAGGTTAACCTCTCAATTTGAGAATAAGTGGCTTATTCTTACTTGGAGCCCCTAACAGGCCTTCCAGCTGGACTGAAGGAGCTCTGCTCTACACACTCACTCAGAGCACCCAGAAGCTGGAGGCTCTCTCCTCTTCAGTATGCAATTCAAGGTTGCCCTGTCCACCAAGGTTCAGCGACAGAGGACAGGAGAGAAAAGGGGGAAGACTGGATGGGAGGTTTTGAAGGGCAATGCCTGGAATTGAAGTACGTCCTTCTACCCACACTCCATTAACCTCAACCCTGGCCATATCTAAATGCAAGAGTAGGTGGGAAATTTAGTCTAGCTGTATACGCAGTCTCTGCTGTGCATCACGTGGCCTACTTTTATCATAACATCTATTCATTCACTATGTGGTAGATTGTACTTTTGTTCCCAATTCTTAAACCTTCACTGAATTCAAGCCTTTTCTGTGTGAAATTACAGTTCCTCCTCTTAGAGTGTCCTTCCCTGACCTACTGCTGTTGGACTTGTAACTTGCTTTGTCCTGTGGAACACAGGCAGGGGTCAGAGCATCAGTTTTGGTAGACAGCCTTAAGAAGCCGTGTTCATTTCTTTTTCGCTTATAACATTACTGTATGAAGGACTGTCTGGGTTGGTCTGCTAGTTCCAGAAGCTAGATCCATGGCACAGCATCATCCTGTTAACATATGAGCATGAAAACAGGCACTTATTGTTGGATGACATTGAGTTATGGGGAGGTTTGTTATGCAGTGTTACCATGGCAGTAGTTGACTCTTACATATGATATTACAATTGAGTCCAATTTGGCACTGTGTCTCTTTTATGAGCTCTTTGAGGGCAAGCCTCCTAAAGAGGGCTTTTTTTTTTTTTTTTAAAGAGGGCTTTTATTAAACTTCTTGGTTCAGAGTAGATAGTGAGTAAATATTTGGTGAATTATGAATGAATCAGAGTGAAAGCATGCTGCATTCCACATGAAGTCAAGTATCAATTTTCATAGATATACCTGCTTCTGTACTTCATTCAGCAGATCAGATTGCTCCTAACTTTTAGGATCTGATGCCAGAGCTCATTTATTGTGCCTGTTGGACCCTTGGCAGTGAACCCCACTGCCTTACCCTATAGGTTGAGACCCAGCTCTACATCTGGACCCAGATCCTCACAGTCTCGCTTTGTTTTCTTTCCCTTTCTTCTAGTCCTGAATATCCTAGTCTTCTCCAGTTATACACATTGTCTCTCTACTGCCAGGAGAGAATTGTACACAATGTTATCATACTTATTGATTTGATGTTGAGAGCTGCTGCTGCTGCTGCTGCTGCTGCTGCTGCTAAGTCACCTCAGTCGTGTCCGACTCTGTGTGACCCCATAGACGGTAGCCCATGAGGCTCCGCCGTCCCTGGGATTCTCCAGGCAAGAATACTGGAGTGGGTTGCCATTTCCTCCTCCAGTACATGAAAGGGAAAAGTGAAAGTGAAGTCACTCAATCGTGTCCGACTCTTAGCGACCCCATGGACTGTAGCCTACCAGGCTCCTCTGTCCATGGGATTTTCCAGGCAAGAGTACTGGAGTGGGGTGCCATTGCCTTCTCCAACTATAGAGCACAGAGAACTATATTCAGTATGTTGTAATAACCTGTAAGGGAAAGGAATCTGAAAAAGAATATATGTGTATAAAACTGAATCACTGTGCTGTATACTTGAAACTAACAGGACATTGTAAATCAACTATACTCCAGTAAAAAACAAACAAACCCATGATCGGGGTATCTTGCATACAGTATATTGGGAAAAGGAAATAAAGTACTAGAAATTGAAATTGTCACTTTACAAAAGGAAAGATATTGTCTTGTTAAAGTGCACATATTTGACTGAGGGTTAGTTTTTATATTGCGCTTTTAAAATACCACACTGAATGAGCAAATTTTAAGAAATAAGTCTATAAGAACTTGGCTTAAAAGTTAACATGAAATGCAGTGTGGCCAGGAGGGAAAAAGAACAAGGAACTTCTTTATATGTAGTGATATAAAAAGATCTCTGAATATATTTATTGTTAAGTGCTAATAGTAAGGGAAAAACTTGTATTAAAAAGGAAGGAGGATTTAATACATGTATTTGTTGTGTTTGCGTAAAAATGACCAGAACAATACACAAAAAGCTAACAACAGTATTTAACTCTGTAAAGTGTGGGTACAGGGGGTTATGTGTGAGACAGTCTGGGTAGAGAGGAGACATGGCTGGATCCCCATGTCCCTGTCCACACTTTATATTTTTATTTTCTTTTGATTTTTTGAACCCTAGGATTATATTAACTATTAACAAATAAATTTGAATTTCAAAAAAGTGAGGGTAACCATATAAATCCAAGTGTCCTACAATATCAACAGAATTTTAACATGATTTTTCTGATTGTAAAAGTAAGATAACTTTATTGTAAAAAGCTTTGAGAATATAGACCGTATAAGGGAAAATATATATAGATATCAATATTTGACATTCCACCAGCGAGATATAATCACTGTTATCTTTTATTTTCTTTAACCTTTCCCTCTATTTTACATAGTTATAATAATATCCTATATACACAATTGTATCTTTAAATTTAAAAAAGTGTATTCTTGTATCATGAAATTTTTTTACACATATGAAATAAACAGCTATATATACCACAGTTTACTGAATGACTTCCTATTTAATTAACATTTAGATCCTTTCCAGTGTTTTGCTTTGAATAATAATGTGATGAATATCTTTACAGTGAAGTCTTTGGATTTCATGAGCATATTTTTTATGACATTAATAATAGCATACTGAGTATTTCAAAACTCATAAAAGTCAGAAGGTAGTTTGAGATGCCATTAAAATGGTATTTAAATTTTATGCTAAAATTGTGGACATTCTGGTTTCTCAAAGGTATTAAAGTTGACAAGGAGCGTTTGTCACAGAAGTTAACCTAGTGACAAAACTTGAGGCATTTGGGGATGGAGGACTTGCATGATGGTGGTAGAGACTTCAGGTGGATTTTAGCAAGCAGATCTTTGTTTCTTCACTTTTGTAAAATGGGGAAATTATGCAATATTCCCTCTAAATTTAATTTGTTTCTAAACTTCTATCGTTTTATTGATAGTGGCTCAGATGGTAAAGAATCTGCCTGTAATGCAGGAGACCCAGGTTCATTCCCTGGGTCAGGAAGATCCCCTGGAGAAGGGAATGGCAACCCACTCCAGTGTTCTTGCCTGGAGAACTCCATGGACAGAGGAGCCTGGAGAGCTACAGTCTGTGGAGTCACAAAGAGTCAGACATGACTGAGTGACTAGCACACACACACACAGAATAAGCAAATTCTAAGAAATGCACCTATAAGAAGATAGATTAAGATAGCATGAAACACTGCAGCTATAAAAAGTAAAGAAAAAAGAAGCACTCTATGCAGTAGTATAGAACCATCTCCCGATGTACTTATTAAGTGAACATAGAGAAGGAAGTTTACTTAGAAAAAAACCCCAAAATTTAGGTAAATATGATCTCCCAAAATGTGACAAAATGTTGAAAAATCTGCCCTGGATTAAAGTTTAAATTGCTGACTCAGATAGTTTTAACTTATAATTAATTTTCTCTATTTAGGATGAATGAAGCACAAGAGATGGTCTACTATATTAAGGATATATGTCATAGAGATGTAATATAAATTTCAGATCTATAAAATTTTAGTAGTAATTTTTATTATATATATATATATATTATATATATATATATAAATATTTTTTGGCTGCACTGCAAGGCTTGCAGGATCTTAGTTCCCTGACCAGGGATTGAACCCGGGCCCTTGGCAATGAAAGCGTGGAGTCTTAACCACTGACTACCAGGTAGTTCCCTAATAGTAATTTTTTTTAGCAAATTAATATGTGGGGTCACAAAGAGCAGGACATGACTGAGCACACACACCACCACATTTTGACAGCAGTCTTAAAAACTGTATCCTCTGACAATCTTCTGTTCACCAAAGAGGACAACTTGGTGTTTTTTGGAGAACCATGTTCTGAGGATATATTGATGGATGTTTCCATTAGGACCGTAATTTGATTATGATGCCATTAGTTCATAATTTGGCTTTCCGGTTGAGATCATGTTGACAGGCTGAAAAATAGAGTGCTATTTAACTAAGTTGATGAAACACACGTAGGAGGCAATAAAGTGCCTGGTTCGTCTCTACTGGTTAATCCTTTCTTTTATCTCATTCTGGTAATGATGTGGTCATGTATAACTCCATAAACTTACATTTCTCTGGAATACAGTGGTGTGTTGAATCAAAGAGTCTGGCTATTATAGGCATATGTGTTAACGTTTTAAAAAGATCATCTGAATGCAAGAAGAAACATACATAAAACTGTACACGGGCATAACTCAGTTTTAATGCTGACCTAGAAGTTATTTCATATTTTTTCCTGTGTCCTAGGTCAGGGATCAGGGGTTGGCAAACGACAGCCTGTGGGCCAGATCCTACCAGTTGTGGGCCTATATTTGTGTAAAACTAAGAATGGTTTTTACATTTTTTAAATGGTTTCCCCGTATCAAAAAAGAAGAACAGTATTTAATGACATGTGAAAATTATATGAAATTCAAATTTGTGTCCATAAATAAGGTTGTATTGGCACACAGCCACACCCATTACGTGTCACCTGTGGCTGCTTTCTCCATACAGTGTGAGAGTTGAGTGGTTGCTGCAGAGACCAGATGACTCACAAAGCTGAAAACATGTGCCCCTCTACAGAAAGTTTGCTGATCCTTGTACTATGTCATCAAACATCATTAAAAGTAGTTCTTGATGGGAAGAAAATCACAAATGAATGTGTAGATACAGATTTTTTTTTTTTTTTGCCGCAATGTGCAGCATGTGGGATCTTAGTTCCCCAACCAGGGATCAAACCTACTCACTTGAGAGTGAAAGCGAGGAGTCCTAACCACTGGACCATCAGGGAATTCTCTGTGGATACAGATTTAGGTTTATAAATATTTTTATCTTTCTGGGCTTTGGGGGAAATTCTGCATAAAGGAGAATTTAGATAATATCACTTTGCACTTACAGATGATTCTCTGTATAAATGTTCCCACTGTGAACAGTCTTTTCTCTTCCCAAATAGATTTTAAACAACTTGAATAGGAATTGTGTTGTAAATGTTTATATCCTCCTGCCGTGCTTGCTTTCTTTCCCACAAAGAAGATGTAATACCCCCCACATGCTATGTAGTAAAGGATTCAAAGCAAAAGAGTGATAAATTCTTCCCCCTTTGTCCACTGAGTGCTTTGCTATGATGAGTGGATGCTTTGAAGGGCAGTGTAGAAACCACATTGGAAAAGTAGACTTGCTTTAGAGGATAGAAGAAACGGAAGAGAATGTGGACCACTCCCCCAGGCCAGCCCTAGCCCTATAAGGTTATCCTACTGTGTGTACTACTTTCTTGGAAGTAGACATCAAAACTCCACTACGCCATGGGTAGTTTATTTAGGGACACCTATACTTAGTAGTTCATGTATGTGCTCAGTCTCTTCAGTTGTGTCCAGTTCATTGCAACGCTATGGACTGTAGCCACCAGGCTCCTCAGTCCATGGGATTCTTCAGGCGAGAATACTAGAATAGGTAGCCATTCCCTTTTCCAGGGGATCTTTCTGGTTCAGGGATCGAACCCATGTCTCTTGCATTGCAGGTGGATTCTTTACTGCTGAACCACAGGGAAAGCCCTTAGTAGTTCATATATAACCTGAATAGGTTCTGTGTTTTACAGTTAAAAATATCATCCTTTCTTATTATCCGTTTATTGGTCAGGATATTTTAGCTGCAAGTAAAAGAATACTTGAATAACTTTGGCTTAAACAATATATTTCTAGAGGGAGATGATTCCTGGGTTGGGCTTTCCTCAAGCTCTTTCCTTCTTTCTGCTTCACCAGTGTCATGCTTATTACCTCATGGTGTAAAGTGGTTGCTACAGCTCCAGGCATTACATCATCACATGACTGGGCTCAGAGACAGGAAACAGCAAGTGCTGGAGCACTGTGAGTTGTTTTCCTTCTGTGGCTCTTTTTTTCTTTTTTTAAATCGTGGAGGAACATCTTTTGCAGAAGCTGACTTTCTCCCTTTAGAGTCTCCTTGACCAGAATGGATCACATGGCCACATCTAGCAAAGGGCAGTGAGATGTTCATTTCTGGCTCACCTTCCCAGAGATCCTAATGCTCAGAATCAGGGTTCCAGTATCATGGAGAAAGAAGGGGAAAGATGTTGAGGAAGCAATCAACATGTAGTTATTCTCTGGTATTTTCTCTTTTATTCAGAACTGTACTTGGAGAACAGCAACAAGGCTATTGTTTGCAGAATAAACACTTGAATTTTGGAGGTAGCTAACAAACGTCAACGTAGACACTATACTCATATGCCAGTAGAAATTAATGTATGACTCTTACTGCTTTATGATCAACGTGTATTTGTTAAGATACTGTCATCAGCGCATAATAGAAAACACAACTAACATAGCTTAAAGAGGAGGAGAATTTATTTTCTCACATAAGAATTCAGAGGTAGGGCCATTTTAGTGTTAGTTAACTGGATTCCTGGGCTCTGGGTTTTGTTGTTTTTTCTCGTGTGCCATCTCAGCATGTAGACTGCACTTCTTATGGTTGCAAAGTGACTACAGTAGCTCCAGCTATGATATCTTTACACAAAAAAGGCTAAAGATGAAGGGGGGCAGGATTTGTTTCTGCAATGCCTCCCTTATTTGAGAGTGTGGAAAACTTTCCCTGAAACCTCATAGCAGAGTCCCTTGATCTTGCATTATCTAGAATTATCATGATATCTCATATCTTTCTTAAATCTGCTTGGTTTGGGGAATCAGCTTGGCTGGTTTAGACTTGTGGACATTGGCAAACCATGACTGGTGGACCAAATACAGCCTACGACGTGTTTTGTAAATAAAGTTTTATTAGAACACCCGTGCCCATTCAAAAAATTTATGGTTGCTTTTGTACTGTAGTAACTGAGTTGAGTAGTTGCAACAGAAACAATGTGGCCAACAAAGCTTAAAATATTTACTCAGTGGACCTTTACAGAAAAAGTTTGCTGACCCCTGCTTCTCTAACCAGTGGTTTTCAACTGGCGGGCAACTGATGGGCAATGACCCTGAGTGTGCCAACTGTTTATAGTGTTGGGTACTAGGTTCCTATGGGCATACAGCAGGAAGGAACCAGTGATACATCCTAACATGAGCAAAACAGTTCTGTATAATGAAGAGCTGTCTCACTCAAAATAGCACTGGCTTCTATGAATTCAAAGTTAGTTTCTAGTGTAGGAGAGGACCTCAGCTCCCACTACCCCCATCCCACCCCCAGCCCTGAACAGAGCCATCTGATGCCTCTGCAAAATTGAGACACTGGGAGGAAAGGAGAGGAAATAACTGTTGGTTAGGCCAGCTCTGGAGAATAGGGAGGATTTGCTAAATTGATCTCCAGAAAGGGATGGTTACATGGATACCTAGTAATTACCAACTGACTCATCGGCTGATGACAGTGGTTGCCCTCATGAGAAACAGCTCATAGGGCCAGAGTTTTCTGTGAGTGGGGAGTGTGCTTCCCTGTGTTTCTTATATGACAGGATTTTAGTAAAAAGATCTTTTCTTTCATGCTGTTCTGTAAGGAACACATTATTTCCAACAAGAATGTATTAATCATATGATTTAAAGTAAGGTTATAAAGATAATTATAAACAATTAAATAAATTGAAAGTAATTTTCCTTGGTATTTATGCTAAAACCAATTAATTTATTAGGCTCTTTTGTTTGGGTGTCACTGAAAATAATTTTACAATCATGTAGTTCTTATTCCTAAACATCTCATTGATTGAATAAGGTGTAATGGTTCATAATAAAAATGTCTCAGCTAAACTTTTTTTGTATTATCTATAGCCATAATCACATTAAATGAAGATAAGGGGATAGGCATGAAATATCCACTAAGTATTCCCAGGAGTGGGTAGGTATATGTGCATAGATGTTAAACAGATCTGATGTTTGATGATTGCCTAGAGTATTGTACTGCTCTGATTTTTTAAAATCAAAACCCACAGTAAGAAATTTTTCCATTGTTACCCAGTACACACATATACCACACACACATACCCATAATTAAAACAAAAGTTTCACAAAATAATATTGAATTGGGTACAGTCTGATTCTGTTCTGTTTATCCTTTATCATTTTTAATTTCTGCTGATTGCAACCCAGGGATTATTTTCATGACCCCCTGCCCTATATAAGTAGCAGCCCATGTTTGAAAAATACTGGGATTGTAGATGTGCAATTTTTCCACTTTTGGGACTCCTCTCTCTTCTTGGAGCATCCCTTCTCTCCCTTTGGGAGCTTCTCTTTCCCCATGCCAGCCATAATATCCATGAGTGGCTGCTGATTGTCAGCCCTCGTGACCCAGACTGAGCCAATGAGAGCTCTCACCCAGAGCTTTTTGAACTGAGCTGGCAGGGAAATACTTTGTTCTTCGATGAAGGCGGCCTTTAAAAATGTAATCCCAAAACGTCCTGTAGCCATATATGCCAGTCCCAGGGGACCTCTGGCTGAAAGCTTGAGTCAGCATCTAGTGAGAGGCTGGGAAAAAGGACTCTCATGGCATCTGAGCTCTGAATCCAGCCATGCCAGGAGCTAGTATACCTTGGTGGGTATACTTAAACAGGCCACAGTTGTTTTTTCTTGATCTAGTCTAAGATGGTTTCTGTCCTCAAAGGGCTCTAAGTAATACACATCAACCAGTACAGAAATGGTGAACCCTGGAGATTGAGCCATGTATTGATTCCATGACAGGACCTGATGGGCAAAGAGTCTTCTTTTGCATCTGGAGTAGGCCTGAGCCTGTTGAACTCTACAGCTGTTGCTTGCCTCAGTGAGTCAAGAGGTATGACTGCATTAGAATCTTGTAGGTTCTCCTGTATATTGTATGTACATATGTATGTGCATGTGCTCACGTGTGTAGATAGAGAGTGCGAGGGCAAAAATGAGGAGGAGGAGGGAGGAAGGGAGGGAGGGTAGGCAAGGAGAGATTTACTGAAAAAAAAATTCATGTTCTCGTTAGCAGAGAAATCCATTTCTCCCGTAATTCTGCTTTGTACAGTTTTTAGTATCTGCAAAAATATGACTCCTGAGGACTCCTAAGGCTTGAGGGTGTACTTAGGTAGTAAATAAAAAAATTTGCTGTTTGAATTGGAGGTTATTGGACTGGATTGCAAGATGAGGAAGTAGGCAGAAGTTCTCAATAGTAGTAAGTGAAAGTGAAGGTCACTCAGTTGTGTCTGACTCTTTGCAGCCCCATGGACTATATGGTCCATGGAATACTCCAGGCCGGAATACTGGAGTGGGTAGCCATTCCCTTCTCCAGGGGATCTTCCCAACCCAGGGATCAAATCCAGGTCTCCCGCATTGCAGGCGTATTCTTACTAGCTGAGCCACAAAGGAAGCCCCAATAGTAGTAAACATCCCACCAAATAAATCTTTGTCTCTCACTTGCCTAAATGAGTGAGTTGACTCTGTGGACACATTGAATCTTTGAGTCTCTGAGGTACCTTCTTCAAACTGCTGTCCTGACAGCAGTAACATTTGTGATTTTGTTAGCTGTTTATCGAAGCATGATAGTCATGAACAATTGCATCGTAAGTGTGTAGACTCATTGAGTTTTCATAAACTGAATGCACCCATGTAACCACCACCCACTTCAAGAATTAGGATACAACTTGAAGTCCAGTGGCCCTCCTTAGATCCTTTTCCTGAAGTTAGTCACTATCCTGACCTCTGTCACTGTCAGTTCATTTGGCTGAACTAAGTCTTTGCTGCTGCTGCTGCTAAGTCGCTTCAGTCATGTCCGACTCTGTGCGACCCCATAGACGGCAGCCCACCAGGCTCCCCCGTCCCTGGGATTCTCCAGGCAAGAACACTGGAGTGGGTTGCCATTTCCTTCTCCAATGCATGAAAGTGAAAAGTGAAAGTGAGGTCGCTTAGTTGTGTCTGACTCTTAGCGACCCCATGGACTGCAGCCTACCAGGCTCCTACATCCATGGGATTTTCCAGGCAACAGTACTGGAGTGGGGTGCCATTGCCTTCTCCAACTAAGTCTTTGAACTTAGTATAAATTGTACTATGTGAATATGTCTGGCTTCTTTCACTTCAGTAACATTTGTGAGACCCACTTATGCTCATATGCGGTGGTAGTCTGCTTGTTCTCCTTGTTGTAGAGCATTCATTACATGAAGACCCCCAATTTATTTATCCATTCTGATTTAATGACTATTTTGGGAATTTCCCATTTTTATATTGAACAGAGCTGTCCTTATTGTTCTTATGCCTTCTTAGAATGGTCTGATGAACAGATTTCTCTTGTGCATATTCCTTAGAGTAGAATTGCTGACTGTGTAATATCTTTTATGGTCACTCATGTTTCTCTCTCCTCTTGCTAGACTGTAGATTCCTTGAAAGGAGAGAGGGCCTTGTTCAACATTATATAACCCCTACACAGTAGAGAAGCTGTTGCATAGAAAAGGCACGACTTTTTTTATTTTTTTTTAATTGAAGTATAGTTGATTTACAGTCTTAATTTCTGCTGTACAACAAAGTGACTCAGTTATACACACACACACACACACACATATATATACATACATATACAAATGTATATATATATATACACATATGTGTGTGTATATATATACCTATGTATATATATATACACATACATATACACACATACATATACACATTCTTTTCTATATTTTTTTTCCATTATGGTCTATCCCAGAACGTTGAATATAGCTCCCTGTGCTGTACAGTAGGACTTTGTTGTCCATCCAAGGCATACACTTCTTAAACACTCCGGAAAGTGCTCCTGCATTAACCTTTTAACATTTAAGCTAGACCAGGACATGTGGGGAGAAGGAAATGGCAACCCACTCCAGTATTCTTGCCTAAAGAATCCTGTGGACAGAGGAGCCTGGTGGGCTGCCGTCTATGGAGTCTCCCAGAGTTGGACACGACTGAAGTGACTTAGCAGTAGCAGCAGCAGCAGGACATGTTGGCCAGTCTGTCTGGATTTAATAAGTTAAGGTAAAGCTGCTGTAACAAAATAACTCCAAGTTGTGTGATATCTCTAATACCAGAATCCTTTATGTCTTGCTCTCTTCCAAGTGTCACCGAATGCAAATTCGTGTGTGCGACTCACAGTGAGGCCTAGCAAAACGAAATGTAGGAGTTTGGAGCAGAAACGGTTTGTTTCAGGGTCATGCAAAGAGATGGGTGGCTCATGCCCTCAAAACCCCAAACTCCCTGAAGGGTTTCATGAAAGCATTTTAAAGGCAAGATGAAGGAGGAGCATGGTTGGTTGAGGCAAACTTCTTGGTGTAGGAATCCTTTGTTCTTGCATCTGTCCTAGCTCAGATCACAATGTTCCTGTAAATTTCCAATGAGCCAAATGTTATTCTTAGTTCTGCAACTTTTTATCTCTTTATGAATGGAAAAGTTACACTTTTAAAGGTCAGAGTCTTAAGAATGGGCTATCCTATATATTCAGGCTATAGGGATAATTCTCTTTTTTTGCCCTTTTTAAAAAAATTATTTTTGCCTGTGCTGGATCTTCATTGCCATGAGCAGGCTTTCTCTAGTTGCTGTGCGGGGGCCTCTCTTGTGGCACACGGGCTTAATTGCCCCACAATATGTGGAATTTTCCCAGACCAGGGATCGAACCTGTGTCCCCTGCACTGGCAGGCAGATTCTTAATCACTGGACCACCTATAGGGAAGTCCCATAGGCAACACTGTTAAGAAGCAAAAGCAACAGAATATAAAGGTTACAGTAAAAGAAACGGATCTAATATGGAGTTAGATTTGTTCTTCCCTGTTGTGCAAGTGGTGATGTCGGGACCTAAGTTCCTTCTGTTTTTGCATCTATCATCTTCAGTATGATCTTCGGTATTTATCTTCCAAGATGTCGTGTTTGTATGCATAAAGCAGGCTGATTTTGAAAGGAAGACAGAGTGAACAAGAAGGCACATGTATTCCCTCTGCTCTCATCCATAGGTGAGAACACATTGTGAGGCTGATCTAACCACAGGCGACACTGGGAATTGTAGTTTCATAGGTATCATGAAGAGAAAAACTGGTCTGGTGGCCAGCTGGCCAGCCTCTGCCGCAGAGTCCATTCTGAAACTCCAAGAGCATTGTCACTGTACTTACCCTTCATTCTTGAGTGAGAGCTCCCTGTCTTCTCAGTACTTTGTCCTCATCCCAGGGTGAGAAAAATCTTGATCTTGGGACTGCTTCAGTTCTCCTGACCATTGCCCTGGGCCACCACAGTGTGTCTCCATGCTCTATATTCTGTTATAGACATTTGGCAGTAAGGTCTCTCTCTTAGGCTGAGGAAGATGTGGGTGATATAGTCAATTCTGCTATAGTGTTATGGTGTGACATATGTGTTCTTGAAATTATAGTGCAATTGCAAAATCATGTAATAAAAACCCGCCAGGCTTGTGGAGAAAACGGGTGAAGAGCATGGCACTTAAAATATTAAAAAAAAAACACGTTGTCAGGACACAGTATAAAAAAAAGATAAGAAAATCATAAAAATGCCAGCACATGCTAAGTGGTTAGGGACTACATAAATACTACAATACATATGTCACTTTCCCTCAAAAGCCCTGAAGTTGGCCTGTGCATGTGGAGGAAGGCGATCTGAAATCAGGATGGAGGTTCCACCAGCAATAGGTGTAGCCCCCAGGCCCCCCTTTTCCAAAGGGGGTTTCCAGGCAAGAAAACTGGGGTGGGTTGCCCTTTTCCCTGGGGATCATTTCCCCCCCCAGGGATTGAACCTGAGTTTTATGTTTTCTGCATTGGCAGGGAGGTATTTTTAAACCCAGGCCCACCTGGATTTTGAGATTTTTATAGTGGGATATGTTTTTCCCCACATTCTCAAAAGGTCACTTGCTTTAATAAACAAGAATTAGCTGTAATTTGGAAACCTTATTGTGAGTAATAAGCATTTCTGTTGTCTGTTCAGTCGTATTTTTTTCAGAAAATTCCTCCTCATTGGTAATAACTAAGTATAAATAACCCTACTTTAATGATTCCTCTGGGCTTTCATTCCTTTTTATCTCATAAGTGAGATCTTTTTTTTTTTAAACTGCCCAGGGGTACAATTATTTCCTTTTAAAGGAAAGGGGGGAAGAATTCACGGTTTTGAAAAAAAAAAACCCCCCCAAACCAAATAAAGATAATTTCTGGTAAAAAATAGCCCCAATTTTTATATTGATTATTTTTTTAAATTTCCCGTGCAGGATTTTTTTGGGGGCCCCCTAGATTATTAGTAAAATTTTGAGTACTGGTAATTGCAGTGCCTTTGTTTGCCCAAAAACCCCCCAATGCTTAAGTTAAAAGTTAAAAATTAAAATGAAAAAAAAAGAAAGTGGGTTTTCCCCCTCGTTTTCATTTGACTCTGTGGGGCCCCATGGGGTTGGCTGCCAGGGTCCCCGTCTTGAAATTTCCCAGGCAAGAATAGGAGTGCATACCCTTCCCCTTTTCCCGAGGATCTCCCAACCTATCATGAACCCAGGTTTCCCCCCCCTTGCGGCAGATTCTTTTTCCGTTGAGCCCCAGGGTATTACCGTACCGAAAAAGGTAATATACTTAGTTCTGGGATTTTACAAAAACCCACATCTTAATACTTTCATTTAAGATTTTTCCACTTCCAAAAATTTTGGAAAATATTATTCCTGTGTGTGTTATGTCTCAGTCTGTCCATTTTTTGGTACTGTAATCGCAGTGCTCTTGTGTTGCCAACCACCAATGCTATTGATAGAAATGTTTAATATTAAAAGTGAATAAAAGTGAAAAGTGTTAGTCACTCAGTCATGTCGACCTCTGTGACCCCATGGACTGTGGCCTGCCAGGCTCCTCTGTCCATGAAATTCTCCAGGCAAGAATACTGGAGTGGTTACCATTCCCTTCTCCAGAGGATCTTCCCACCAGGGATCGAACCAGGTCTCCCGCATTGCAGGCAGATTCTTTACCGTCTGAGCCACCAGGGATATTACCAGTACCAGTAATGGTAATATTACTTAGTTTCGCATTTTTAACAAAGTACCACATCTTAATACTTACATTATAATGATTTTTCCACTTCCAAAACTTATGGATAATATTATTACCTGTGTGTGTTATGTTGCTCAGTCATGTCAACTCTTTGGCAACCCCATGGACTGTAGCCCACCAGGCTCCTCTGTCCATGGGATTTCCCAGGCAAGAATACTGGAATGGGTTGCCATTCCCTTCTCCAGGGAATCTTCCCAACCCAGGGATCTTGTTTCTCCTGCATTTTGCAGTTCAAGTATCATGCCATGGCACCACCTGGGAAGCCAAAATTATTCCTAACAACTCACTTCTATTACTCCAGCTGCTACAACTACAAACTACTATTAATACTAATACTGCTACTCACTGCTATCAGACAACTACTGTCGCCACTGTTGCTTCTACACCCACAACTAAGCTAAAATTGTATGATGACTCACTGCGTCACGGCCACTTTTGATAAGCATTTTCTCAGCATAACTCTGGTATTTAATTTTCACAACAACTAGTGAGATAGCTTGTATTGTTAGTCCTGCATTGTGCATAGGGGCCACTGAAGAATCAGATGAGATCAGTAACTAACTTACCTAAAGGAGAAGCCTGACTCCTAGTGATCTGACCATCACTTCAAGTCCCCCACTTGTACTCCATTCAAGTACAGCCAGAAATTAATGCCACTCTTTGCATTAAATCAATAATGTCCGTCGTTTGCCTCCTCTGAATCACATAGGGCTGCTTTTTTAATAATCAAAGTGTGTTTATAGCAAAGAGATATTTAAATTCTTCGTCGTATTTTATATAATTCCAGAGGTAAATAGAGTCACTACCAAACAATGGGGTGTATAAATGAAAGTGTGTTTTCTTCCCATCACTTTAAACGCAGTAATGAATTTTATCATCACCACCAAAGGAAAAAATAGCAATTAGTCTTTCCAAAAATCTCAAGTAACCTTCTGTCAAAATAACCACGCATTACATATTACCTATCTTCCCCTTTGAACTTATACAGCCTTTGTACATTTTGTTTCTGAAATGAATGAAATGCAATCTAACTCCAAAGAAACAGTACTGTCATAGGAAATTTTAGAGAACATAAAAAAAAAATTGTAATTGTGGAGATAATCTGAAATTTGCCAGGTAAACTAGGTATATTCTTCTTGAAATCATGTTGGAGGGTCTGATTAAGAATTCTTAGTGTCATGAAAAATGAACGCTAAAGGGGTACCAGTTTTTCCTCATATGTAACAATGTTTATCCAGTTTGGGAACAAAGTAGAAAACTCAAAATAATTGAGGTGTAGTTTGCGTGGTCCATCTATTGGTTAAAGCCAGCATAGCAAGCCCCATTGAAAGGTGCCGGTGGTTTTCTAGGAACAAGATAAAAGCATTGTAGGAACAAGGCCTTTTGTAATTCCTCTGCAGCACTCCCTTGGAACAGATGTGTTTTATGTGAGGTGTATAAGCTGGAAGACCAGATTCCCCAACTCAAGTGCAATAGTAGATCGAATCCAGACTGTTCTTTAAGCAGATGCAGATATATTGGGGTGACTTGCTTCCTGTTTATCGTTTTCCAATGACATTACTATTAGTGCCCTTGAAACTGAGGACCACGATTGCCAGGAAAATTAGTCCTTTGTAACAGAGAGTCCCACAGTGGTGATGACATATGCATTGAAATCACTAGCCCACCACAGACAACCCTGCACAGCAGCATCTGGGATTTAGTCCCAAGCAAACGCTGTAAAGCTCTCCACATCCCATCCAAGCGGGTGTTATGTTCCCCTTATCCTGTGGCGAACAGGCAGTTTTCAGGTCAGGGAGATTCCTTCGTGGCTGAGCACACAATCTGCTTATGTTGCAAATGGTACATTTGATAGATTCTCCTTTTCCCCGTCTAACTTTCCAATGTAACAATGAGCCGTAGACCTTATCCAGCTACAGTCATCACCTTTTGTGAATTCTTTCCACACTGAAATGTCCAGAACATCCTGTTAAGTACAAATGTTTTCTTCATCTTATATTTGAATTTCTCACTGTAACATCTTTTGATGCCTCTCCTAAACAGGTCACACATCATGAAATGAGGAGAAAAGGAGGGGAATGCGAGGGCATATTTGGGTGCTCTGGTAAAAAGGAAATAGATGTTGTTAGAAGGTGGTTTTCCAAGTGATAAATGTGAGGACCATTAGTTTTTCAATTAGGGATTTATGGCCTCCCAGCATTAAAGTGGCCTGCAACAAGTATCTAGATCTAATGAATATTCGTTGGTGAGATTTTCCCAAGGACTTTGAGCAAGATAAACTATTCCAATTATGCCCTCTCCTTCTCTGGATAGTTTTTACCTCACCATGATTTCCCATTTCTTGCTTTTCAGGTGTCTCACAGACAAGTCTGGACACTTTGCAAAACCCCAGAACTGCAGCATTCCTAGTCCTTTACTATCATCCTGAGTTTGCTCAAACTGTGTCCATTAAGTCAGCGATATTATCTCAATCATCTCATCCACCGTCCCCCCTTGTCTCCCTGCCCTCAATCTTTTCCAATGGACTGGGCTCTTCGCATCAGGTGGCCAAAGTATTGAGCTTCAGCATCAGCCCTTCCAATGAATATTCAGGGTTGATTTCCTTTAGGATTGACTGGTTTGATCTCCTTGCTGTCCAAGGAACTCTCAAGAGTCTTCTCCAGCACCACAATTTGAAAAAGGCATCAATTCTTTGGTGCTCAGCCTTCTTTATGGTCCAACTCTCACATCTGTACATGACTATTGGAAAAACCATAGCTTTGACTATATAGACCTTTGTTGGGCAAAGTGATAAGACTTTATATAGTTACTGATTTCAGCTTTTGTGCATATTATATTGATCATTCTTGAATGTCATAATTTTTTTTGCAATTGGATTTATTAGCTTCCAGTTTTTTTTTTTTTTTTTTTTTTTTTAGGAAAAAATGGTGCTGAAGACCTTGTGTTTCATATTTGATTTTGATAGCGGTCTTCACTCCTAAGGTCCTCCCTGACCCAGCAAATTGTAGCCATGAGGTTTTAGTGCAGTGCCAGGGCAGTTTATACTTGCCCAGTGCACTATTCCTTTTACCTTCTAAGATCAGTCAACTTTCCAGAAATGACTTCAAGTCTCTAGCATGTGCCAGTTAGTAGGAAAACACTATCAGTTGTAATTATACTACTCTTCCTAAGTAACCACTAAACATTGATAGGGTACATCCCAAAGACACAGACCTGTCTTTGAATACTTTTTTTAGTCAGCTTTGCATCAGCAAGAATGAAGAGGTAGTAAACCTGTTTCATCAAGGGAATTAGGATAAATGTAAGTAATTACTAGAGTCCCTGCATTTGGCTTTAAGAGTCATTTTCACAATCTCATGGAGTTTGGTTTCAGTTGTGGAGTGGTTTTGATGCATAAGCCTGTTGCCTTTCCTATTGGAGCGAAACTGGTAGAATAAGCTGAGTTTTTAAAGGAGAGGGAATGAATAACAAGGGGCACCGTCCTTGGGGTCTGGAAAAAACTCCCAAGGGAACCCATTATTACTCAGGCTTTTAAAGCTATCTTATGTGACTCCATGGATGGCATTGAATCCAGTTGCCAGTGAAAATGGTCTGAAATGCTTGTGAAATAATTCAAGGCAGGCGAACAGGAGCACTTGTTTTTATGGGAAGAAAATATAGTGGACTTTCCAGCTGAAGAACCCTAATCCCAACAGCTATTGGAATCAGTTCCATGTGTACTACATGAACAAAGAAAACTTGATTTCATATTTAAAAAACTTAATAAATATAAAATTTAGTCTCCCAGGAAAAATATCAAACATAATCTCTGATGAGTATATAATCTTTATTGAGTAATTCTTGGTTCTCAGTGTGGAAAGGAGGACTGTGTATCCCTGGGGGCATTTGGTCAGTATCCGGAGACATCATTTTTATTATTCGCAATGAGTGGAGGGTTTACTGGTATCTAGTGGGTAGAGTCCAGGGATGCAGCTAAATACCCTTCAATGCACAGGACAGCACCCCTACAACAAAGAATGATCTGGCCAGAAAAGTCAGCACTAACCAACTATTGATCCATTCCTGGTCTAAAGGCTAGAGAGGCAGAACCACAGAAAGGAAGATGCCTGGGACCTTGAAACTGTGCAGAACAAAACATCACCACACACCTTACACAACTCTCCCACACCCTTTGTAATTTCCTGGACTGTGGGAAAAGGGAAAACTGTACTTTGTGCTGAAATAAGCTACTGATGACTTTGGGCTTGGGTTGCTTTGTTAAGGCAAAATAGCCACTCCTGTAAATATAACTTCAAAGCTAGATTGAAAAAAAATTCTCCTCAACCTGAGTGTGATCAGAAACCATATTCATGCAACTTACATAGAAACAGTGCACAAGCTTGTTGTTGATGCCATACAAAGACAGAACAGCACGATAAAAAACTTAGTGAGCTTTTATATGCGTTCATGTTGAAGCAGGGGAAGAGATTTTTATTAGAGACTAAGGAGATGTCACTTTCTGAAATGTTATTTTTGCACCATAATGATAATTTTAAGAAGGTTAAAAACATTGATTTCAGTATCACCGTTCTTTCACTTCAAAGTGTTATCTTTCATCATCTTTGACAAAGCACATCCCTAATACACTAGTAAACTTATTAATCATGATGAGGCTTGGCATTTGATCACATGAAGGTAGCTTCTAATGCCATAGATAAGAATTATAGAATAGAGCAATAATTGAGGCTAGGAACGTGAATAGTGAGAAGATACTTAAGTCAGGGTGACTAGTTGAATCTAGAAGAAAGGGAATCGCTTTTGGTATGTGATGAATCCCCCTGAACTGAAGGAAAGAAGGGTTGGTGGGAAACAAAGATGTTGGATTTACCCCAGTTTGGGCACTCAGTTTGGTATCATGGCATAAATATCAAATTGTCAATGGAGATTCAGACTTCATCAATTGCCATATATTTCTATATGTGGTCCCACTAGGAAATGAAGACATCATGTATTTTATCACTTTGAACATAGGTTGGCAAATTGGCCTTTAAGTCCAAAATCTGGCCCAGTGCCTGTTTTTATTTAAATAACGTTTTATTTCACACAGCCACAAACCCATTCCATTACAGTGTCTGGTGGCTGATTTTCTGCTACAGTGTCAGAGTGATAGTTGCAGTAGTGGACTGAATGGGTCGACAGAGCTGTGAAAATATATTTACTGTCAGTGCCTCTTTACAAAAAGATTTGGCAAGCCCTTGTGTATATTGCTTTATAATACTTTTTATATTTCTGAGCTAACCTTTTAGACTTCAGCATAAGATTTAACCATATAATACTCCTGGGGCAATACAAAAAAAGAGAAATAATCAGCAAACAACTTAGTTAAGGTATTCTCAAACTTTTGTACATTAAACACATAGATGTTCGACCATATGATCATTTTTCAATGCAGTGAATTGATGTCGATGATTTTCCACAAAATATTTTCCTCCATGACCATGGAAAGCACTGGTGAATCAGCATTATTCTTGAATGATTACATCATTATTGTCCTCTAGGAGTTTTCTTCCAAGCTTGGCATTGTGCTTGATGCATACCCTTTCCTTGATAGTCCCTGGAAATTTTCATGCAGAAAACTTTTTCAGCCTCTGTGATGTCTCCTCTCTACTTCCTCAAATGAAATTTACATAGGATTTTTGCTGAAATGGTTGAGGAATTTGCGATTGTCCAGTCATGACCCTTTAAATAATCAACCAATTAAACTTTCTCATTGGGAAATCAGAGATTATTCCAAAATGCCATAATTACAAAAAAGACCGGAGATTTAAAATGTAAAGGCCTGTGCTGAGAATTCATGCAAATATGTTAGCTCGTTTTGTTTTTCCCACCAGGTGGGAGTTGGCTCCGTTTTCTGGTTAGCATGAGGGAAGAGGAAGGAGGATTGCAGTGGTCAAAGTGTTTCTGCTGGTCTTTTGCGACTTGAAATGTTCTGCTCATTCTTTGCTTAACTTGATCAAGCTAAATAGACTTCTTACCAAGGCTCAAAGTGAAACTGCATGGAAACAGTCTTCATGAGTGTCTGGATTTTAAGCCTCTGCACTCTTCCAGGGGTCACAATTGTTTGGATTGATAGCATCCGTGCCCAGTGCTGACTGGCCCTGGAGTTTAAACCCAGTTTTTGTCTGGGCAGCCACAGGATCTGACTGGGAACTTCACGATTTAACTAATCCCTCTCCTGTCTCCTGTGTGTAACTTCAGTGTGTTATGAATGTCTGGAAACTCCTTGGTGGGTTAATAGGCTGAGATCATTCTTTGTGTGGCTTTCCATTCTCGAGTGTGATTCAAAAGAGTTGGGTCTAATGAGCAGGTGTTTCCACTGGGTCTCAGATTTCTAGCTGCTGGGGTTACATTGAAGAGAAGTTTCTCACAGCAAATGGTGGTTAGAAAGCATCTGAGGGTCTTTTCTTCTGAATCTCAGGACACCCAGCATTTGGGGTCTAGGTATCCCTTTTGTGGGCTTCCCTGGTGGCTCAGAAGGTAAAGCATCTGGCTGCAATGTGGGAGACCTGGGTTCGATCCCTGGGTCGGGAAGATCCCCTGGAGAAGGCAATGGCAACCCACTCCAGTACTCTTGTCTGGAAAATCCCATGGACGGAGGAGCCTGGTGGGTTACAGTCCATGGGGTTGCAAATAGTTGGACATGACTGAGCAACTTCACTAATCCCTTTTGAATTTCCCTGGCAATTGGGGTCATAATACTATGTAACCCCAAGTACAATGGAGGAAGGGCTGCTAATTTCTATAACTCTCCTTGTGGATGTTGTTGTTTAGTCGCTGAGTCGTGTGCAAACCCATGGACTGTAGCCCACCAGGCTCCTCCATCCATGGGATTTCCCAGGCAAGAACACTGGAGTGGGTTGCCATTTCCTTCTCCAGGGTATCTTGCTGACCCAGTGATTGTACCCAGGTCTCCTGCATTGCAGGCAGATTCTTTACTGGTGAGCCACAAGGGAATCCCTTTCCTTGTTGAATGAGACCCCATAAACTGAAAAACAAATGATTCAAACCAGCACGGGGGCAGGGAGTGGAGTGGGGGTGGGAGGGCGGGGGACACTAACAAGAGCAGCCAGCCTTGAAATGTGCTACATAAGGACAACAGGCTGACCTCAGGGCTTTTCTACTGATGGTACATCCTAGTTTGGGCTGTAAGTTTAATTTTTTTCTTTATGCCAGATATGGTTATATAAGCAGCTTTCAAAATAAGAAATCAAGCTTTTGATTTCTCTCTACTTTGCTTTGGTGGGCTCCCTGAGGCCTTTGAAAGAGCCAAGGCTATTTCCCACAGTAAAAACATAGCAGAGAAATCATTTGTGCTTTAGAGGAGAGCTTGGTGTGTGTTCTTCGAACCCGTTCAAGTTAAAGAGCTACCTTACAACTTGGCAAGATACTGGAGATAAAAGGCAAGTTTGCAAGCTTGCAGTGGTTCCAGATTCAGTTTTCAGAGCCCAACAAAACCAAGCAAAAGCTGTTGTAGACTCAGGAGCCAAAACCTGGTTGAACTGTTCTCCATGAAGCTGATGAGCATGGAGCTCACAGCACCTGGTCACGATGACTGAAGGTAACCCAGAGGCTCCTTGGGTTCATGAACTTGAGGAGACAAAGAAAGTCATATCAACAGTTAGCAGAGACTTGGGGGAGGAGCTGGAAAGAGGAGAGTCAGAGATTTGGAAGGTGAGAAGGACCCACAGGGGCTGGGTTTGAAAGGGCCATGAGCCGGGACTACAAATTGCACCTAGAAGTTGAATCTAGAAGCTGTGAACAAAGGACAGCCAAATCCATCATTGATAAGAAACGTTTCTTTAAGGCAGACGTTATCTACAGGGGTGTGGCTCCACCTACAGCAACTTTCTTATTGGCCACTGTTGCAGTTGTAGCATTTCAAACCTTTTCTTTACTAATTATAGTCTCCGCTTGACATTTGCGTAACTAACAGTGCATTCAAGCAGCTTTTGCCAAATAAAGTCATCCTCTGTCCAAAGTGTATATTCCATTTCTCCCCAGAAGAACCTCAAACTGCTGCAGTTCTGCTTCCAAAGATATAAAATCCTAACTGTGGGCTGAATCCAAGCTCAAGGTCTCTGTGACTTTTTCTCTGACCACAAGTTTCTGGAAAAGGGAAGGTTTTCTATGATGAGGAAGCCTTAAGTGACTTCTGCTTAAAATAGCTATGTTGTATGAGGCAAGTAATTGGAAGATATTAACAGATCCTGTACCCAGAGTGTAGTAGTAAATTAAATCTGGGCTGTTCTCCAGCAGATATATTTGGAGCACGGCATAGCCTCTTTGCAACCAACCGCAGTGGATGCTGTGCTGAGAAGGAGGCCACAGGTGTGCTTAGACATCTTGCTCCAGGGATCACCAGCTTTCCCCTCTGGCCGTATGTCAATGGAACCAGAAAGAAAAATGGCTTTGATATTCAAATTCAAGGAGAGCCAAGCGATGAGAAGGGCATCTGAAGTATGAACAGAATATTGGGAACTAAGGTGCATCAGGAAATGCCACATTTGTTTCTTTTCCTAAAGCAAATTCAACCTGTCTTAGCCACCACCTGCCTGACAGGTGGAGTGCGAGGAGCAGGGAAAGAGTCCCTGCTCCTACCTTTAGGCTTATTTAGAATTCCAGGGGTTATGGAGGCCAGGACTGTTAAAGTGGGGCCTCTGGTCTTCATTTTGTCATGACTGCAGCTGCCATGCTCAAATCCTAGGTTGGCATTTGAAAGGGGCTGCCTTTGCTGACGGCCTCTCTTCCTCCTGGTCAGCTTGGCTTCTTCACCTTCCCTGAAGCACACAAGGCCACAGATCTTGGTGGCCTCTCACTAGATGGTCCCAGAAGATATGTGCTACTTCTGGGGCTGAGACCAGATCTCTGGGTCTCTGGGGCTCCATTCAATGTGGAAGCCACCAGCTGGGGGCCTCTAACTCTTCTTGGCCTTGGTCACTCCCTTCTTCCACATCCTTTAGAGGCTTCTCTAGCTCTAGACCTTCACAGGCTCGGCCTTTAGAAGGGGGTTCAGCAAGCATTTCTGTAAAGGCCAACTTTGCTGACCACATAGTCTCTGTCACAACTACTCAACTCTCTCATTGTCACGTGAAAACAGCCACAGACAATTCATAAATGAATGAGTTTGGCTGTGTACCAATAGAACTGCTTCATGGACACAGAAATTCGAATTTCCTATAAGTTTCATGTGTCACAAAATATTATTATTGTATTTTTTCCACCATTTGGAAACTATCCTCACCTCCCATGTAGTATAAATCTGGGTGGTAGGCCCTATATACTGGTGGACTGCAGTTTGCTGGCCCCTGTTCTCAAAAACCAAAGCTTTTTTGACTCTCCTCGGGGTATTGGATGCCCAAATAGCCAGGAGAAGATGTAAGCAATCTCTCAGTTCTTTAAAACATAATTTCAAGTCACTCGTTGCAGAGTGGCCCTGGCCTCCTCTCAAATCCAGCTCCTACTTCCCTCAGGGACTCTTGGTGCTACTCTGGAATGTTTGGTACAATTACTAGGCCTTACTCTAATTGAATATCTAGATGCTTTTCTTTCCAATCAGGAGGTAAGCTTCTAGACTAGATCTTGTCTCCTTGATCTTTTATTTCTAACGTCCTATCCTACCAGACATATAATATAGACTAAATAAAAGATGGTGATAGGAATGAATGAATGAATGTACTCAGAGAATGGAGCGCAAGTGATAAGGAATGGGCAGAACATGAAAGGTGTGGATAAGTAGAGATATCTAGTATTTAGGTCTTGTTTCCCAGCTTTTATTGTGAGTAGTGATCTATCTGGATTTATTTTGCCTTCTCTCGATTTCTGGGGCTAATAGTTGCACTTGTTCGTTGGTTCACATTCACTAAATGCCCTGGACCAGTGGTTCTCAAAATGTGGTCCCTGGACAGGTTTCCTTAGCCTCACCTGTTAGAAATGCAGCTTCTGGAGCTCTACCCCAGATCCACTGGATCAGAAATGCAGCCAGTGTTTTAACAAGTCCTCCAAGTGATTCTGATGACCTTTCAAGTTTAGGATCACCATGTCTAGAGACAACTGCTTCTCAAACTTGGCTGCACATTGAAACCATCTGGGGAACTTTAAAAAATACTGATACTTGTGCACCCCCCATGTCCCTACTCCAGTGATATGCTGGTAAATGGTTAACAGTTGACTCCCTGGAAGATAAAGAGCTCTGATTTATAGTGTCTGCCCCTTTCTGTGGTGTAAATACTCCCACCATTGCCAATTCCTAGCTACTAACATAAGTGTCATGAGCTTTCCAGGTGGCACAGTGGTAAAGAATCCACCTGCCAATGCAGGAGACATGAGTTTGATCCCTGAGTCGGGAAGATCCCCTGGAGAAGGAAATGGCAACCCACTCCAGTACTCTTACTTGAGAAATCCCACAGACAGAGGACCATGGGGTCGAAAAAGAGTCAGACATGTCTTAGTGACTATTAGTCATATTAAGGGCTTCCCTGGTGATTCAGTGGTAAAGAATCTGCCTGCAATGCGGGAGACCCAGGTTTGATCCCTGGGTTGGGAAGATCCTCTGGGAGAAGGAAACGGCAGCCTACTCCAGTATTCTTGCCTAGGAAATCCCATGGACAGAGGAGCCTGGCGGGTTGCAGCCCATGGGATTGCAAAGAGTCATCCACAACTGAGTGACTGAGCACACATGCACAATACCAACTGTCCCTGAACACAAAGTTGGGAAGACATGTGCACTACTGGCCCTTTGGAGCTGCTGGGAGTTAAGCCAGCTTCAGCGTGTACTGGTCCCATCTCTAGAGATCCAGATCTTTTGGTCCAAGTTGTGACCTGGGCATCAGGATTTTTTAGAAACACCCCAGGTGATCTCCATGTAGAGTAAAGTTTGAGAGCCACTGCAGTAGAGTACTTGTGAAGTACATTTTTAGTGAATGTAATTCCTCTCATCCAGCCATGGGCAAAATACTTCCCACTCCTTTGATTTAATCTCTTCTATACTGTGACATCACTGCAGATGATGACTGTAGCCATGAAATTAAAAGATGCTTGTTCCTTGGAAGAAAAGCTATGACCAACCTAGACAGCGTAATAAAAAACAGAGACATTACTTTGCCAACAAAGGTCCGTCTAGTCAAAGCTATGGTTTTTCCAGTAGTCATGTATGGATGTGGGACCATAAAGATGTCTAGGCACTGAAGAATTGATCCTTTTGAACTGTGATGTTGGAGAAGACTCTTGAGAGTCCCTTGGACTACAAGGAGATCCAACCAGTCCATCCTAGAGGAAATCAACCCTGAATATTCATTGGAAGGACTGATGCTGAAGCTCCAAGACTTTGGTCAACTGCGAAGAGCTGACTCATTAGAAAAGACCCTGATGCTGGGAAAGATTGAAGGCAGGAGGAAAAGGGGACGACAGAGGATAAGATGGTTGGATGGCATCACCGACTCAATGGACATGAGTTTGAGCAAGCTCCAGGAGATGGTGAAGGACAGGGAAGCCTAGCATGCTGCAGTCCATAGGGTCACAAAGAATCAGATATGACTGAGTGATTAAACTGCAACATACTGTGACATAGCAAGTTCTGTAGGGAAGTCACTGATTTTCAAACCAAGAAAAAAAGTTGTTTAAGAATTTTATGCATTTCCTCGAAGTTTATTCTCAAAAAATGTTTGTGTAAGTATAGGACTAGATGTGATGTTAAAATCGGTATAATCAAAGTCAAATTTAGTTTAACTTCAATAATTTAAATCAAAATTTTAGATCATAAAATATGTTTGAGATGATAAATTTTCCTCACTACACAAGTGTATTTTAAGACAATGATTGGTGTTACGTTTGCTTTAAAACTGGATTCAAATATTCTAAACATTTAGAATTATTTGGTATCTAAACTTACTTACAAAACAGCAATGTTTTGTATTCTGAACATTAGAATAGAGTACAATTGGGATATATAATCTGTAAAAGGCACAGAAAATAGAAAGAATTGTGGCATTTAAAAACATCTAGTACCAGGGTTGGATGGCATCACCGACTCAATGGACATGAGTTTGAGTTGGTGTTGGACAGGGAGGCCTGGCATGCTTCAGTCCATGGGGTCGCAAAGAGCTGGACATGACTGAGTGACTGAACTGAACCAGGGGAAAGGGTAAACCATAAGATGATTTTCTTTTATGTGATTTGCCATAGTCATGTTTGAAAAATGCAATTTCTCAGATGCTTGAGAAGAGAAATGACTTAATGGGAGCAACAAATAAAAAACTGATTAAACTAAAAATGAATCATTTATTATAGTATGACATTTGGTTTTCTATGGATGAATAAAAAATAAAAAAAGCCATTATGAGTGGGTTATTCTTCATAGACTTACATGAAATCATCACTAATGAAAAGATGCCATTAATTAGTACCCATTAAATACAAATACATCTGGAAATTTCACCTACTGGATTATAGGTGATAGCAATTAACTGGCTCTTAAACCAATTATTCATCCCCAAATACTTGTATAGTGTGGAGGAGGGTAAGGTAGATGTGATTTTCATGAAACAAGGTTGTTCAAGAGTGGCTGATATTGAAGCAGGGTGATAGTCACATGGAGATGCATGAACTTAGCTCTACTTTTATGTATGTTTGAACATTTCCATAATAAAAGGTTTAGAATATTCATTACAGTTTTATTGTTTCTACCTGGTTTGCTTGGCAGAGTAGAAAATAAAAGAAAATGTCAGAGACCATTCTAGTTTTCGCTATGCAAAGAAAAATAGACACGTTCTAACTCCACTTATCTGGCTGTCCTTGTTCATACATTTTTCAGATGAATGAACAGTACTGCTTATATGTCCAAACTTTGAAGAGCAGTTTTAGTAGAATTTTTTCCAATATGTTACCTCCTGCCCTGTGTTCTTAAACTTGACGTAATGAATATATTTTAACCTTTTCCCGATGACTCAGATCATTCTCACTTTAGACATTGAGCTGTTCTGTGTTGTCTTTGATAATTAAGGTTGTTCATTCAATTCATAAATGTTTACTGAATGCTGATGATGGGCTAGGAGCTGGGTGTGTATTGCTGAACAAAGGAGGCCAAAATCCATGCCCTCCTTGCTCTTACATTCTTCTGGTGGTTGAGACATTTAGGGTGACTTAGGTGAGGACTTTGAGTGAGGCGAGACACCAAATAGCTCCTAGTCCTATATTTTTCCTGCCTCTCCAGTCTGTTCTTTGTAGTTGATTTCATTTACCTCCTTTCTCTTTCTGAACTGTCATTTATGTTATCTTTCAGTTTGCCTATGGTGAGTGATTTTTTTTTTAATCAATTGATTTAGGCCTTCTTGCCGAGCATTCAGGTCATGGCTGCTATAATTTACACGATATGATCACTAGGTTTGTTATAAATGTGTATAATATGAGATACCCTAGGCTTTGGGCAAATTCACAACTTGTGCTTGGGTTTGTCTTGTCCTTAACAACTCCCACTCCCCAACCTCACCCAGACCAGTAATTATTTTTGCATTTCTGTATTTCTAGATAGCTGAAGTCTCTAAATGCATGATTCGTTCATTTGCCATTTAACACATAGTTATTAAGCATCTAGTATGTGCCAAATACTAGTTGAGGAGCTGGAAATACAGGATCTGAAACAAGTGTAGTGCATGCCCTGAGAGCTAGGGATTCCCAGGTGGTGCAGCTGTAAAGAATCCACCCGCCAGTGCGGGAGATGCAGGAGACACAAGAGACATAGGTTTGATCCCTGGGTCAGGAAGATACCCTGGAGGAGGAAATGGCAACCCACTCCAGTATTCTTGGCTGGAGGATCCCATGGACCGAGGAGCCTGGTGGGCTATAGTCCATGGGATTGGAAAGAGTTGGACACGAGCACCTGAGCACACGTGCATGCCCTGAGAGCTAGGAGAAGGTACAGGAGTTTGTAATACCTTGTCCTAGCTAGAGAAGCATTTACCAGGGCCCCTCACCAGGCTGGGGGTGGGAGATCAAGGAAGACTTGTGGAATCTGGAAGGGGCTGGGCATGCATTGACTAATGGACTTGTAAATTTGATGTGCTTCTGAGACGTGCATCTAGAGATGTCCTGGAGAGAGCTGGAACTTCTGTTATCTACTGTTGGGTGACGAACCATCCTAAAACTTACTGGCTTAAAATAACAATTTATTATTTCTCACAATTCATTGGGTTTTTTGAATAGTTCCTCTGCTGGTTTTCTTGAGCTCACTCATATGGCTGCATCCAGCCAGGACAGCAGCGAGACTAGAAGGTCTGAGAGATCCTCATGTGCCTCAGGCTCTCGGCTGTTGACTGGGGCACCTCGGTTCTTCTCCATGTGGTCTCTGATCCTGCAGAACACTAAGTTGACTTCTTTTCATAGTTTCGGGGTAGCTTTCCAGGTCTGTGGAGGGAGAAGCAAGGCCTTTGTAGGTCTGGCTTTGGAAGACGCACAATGTCATTTCAGCCAGTCTTTTGGCCAAGCAGTTTCCAAGACCAGCCCATGTTTGAGAGATTGGGAAATTGACTCATCCCCTTAAAGGGAAGGGGCTTCCCTGGTGGCTCAGACTGTAAGGAATCTGCCTGCAATTCTGGAGACCTGGGTTCAGTCCCTGGGTCGGGAAGATCCTCTAGAGAAGGGAATGGCACCCCACTACAGTATTCTTACATGGAGAATTCCATGGACAGAAGAGCCTGGTGGGCCACAGTCCATAGGGTGGCAAAGAGTCGGACACGACTGAGCGACTAACACTTTCAGTTTCACCTTCTTAGAGGGAAGAGCAACAAAGGCACCTTGCAAAGGGTCTTTGCACACAAGACAGGGAAAATCATGGCCACATTTTGTAATATACCACAGTTGCATAGATGCGTCTGAATCTCAAGAGAGTAATTTGGATGGAAGATAGAAATTTGCAAGCTATCAATATTTATTGACATGATTGTAAATCGTGGCTGCACATCAGACTCCCCTGTGGAACAGGGTCAGTTTTCCATATGTTCCACATGCTGTGATGGCAATTCTTATGCATGAGATACCCCAAAACTTTAGGTGGGAGAACTCACCAAGGAGTGAGGAATCCAACCTCACTTCCTGAAATGATTTCACGTAAATCAGGCCAACAAATTGGCTTTTATTCCTAGTCCTAACTACAAAGTTCAGTGCCCACCCAGGAATTTATTATGTTTAATAAAGAATTTGTAGTAAAATGAAAACTTAATGAATTTCCTAAGTAGCTTCTGTGGTGTTCTAGTTTGCTTGCTTTCTTGCTAACCTAGCCCCTTTTTATGATGTATTTGTTTCTTTCCCAGAATTCTTTCAAACATGAGCTGAGTTGAAAGCCCTCATTTGCCCTTAATTATCATGGACAAGATGGGCTTCAGCCTGCCAGTCATCTGTTGGTATTGATTACTGGAGAAATAAGGGAATTCTCTCATGAGCCCTGCAAGAGCCTTGAACAAGAAAGCGTTGCTTTAGAGAGCGTGGAACTGTACTATTGCTTCGTGTTCTTAACTCTCTAAGGCTGTCATTTCCAACATAGTAGCCACTAGCCACATGTACATATTTATATTTAATTTTCAATTCAGTGAGTTATGTAACAGTAAAAATGAAGATTCTTAATTGAACTAGTCATATTTCCGGTCCTCAATAGCTGCATATGGCCAGTGGTTACCATCCTGGACAATGCAGGTGTGTAGAACACTTCTATCAACATGGAGCAGTGGTGGGTAGCACCACTCTGATATTTCTTGTCCAATTAAGAATGAAACTGGTAATGCCAGTGTTAGATCTCCATGTTTTTGGATTAGAATTAAGAGTGAAGGGTAATTTCCTTTGTTACCTAAAATGCCCATTGCAAACTGAGAGAGCAGCATTGAAAGGTATACATTACAATATGTAAAAAAGATAGCCAGTGGGAATTTGCTCTGTGATTCAGGGAGCTTGACCTAGTACTCTCACAACCTAGATGGGTGGGATGGGGTGGGAGGTGGGAGGGAGACTCAAGAAGGAGGGGACATAAGTATACCTACGGCTGATTCATGCTGATGTATGGCAGAAACCAATACAACATTGTAAAGCAATTATCCTCCAATTAAAAATAAATACATTTTAAAAACTTTAAATAAAATACCATTTCAATTCATTATGCATCAGTGAAAATTTAGAAAGAGCCTGGGGATAGGGAATACAGTACAATTTTGTTTGAAACCATTTGTCTGTGACATGAAAAAGTTTACATGTTGGTTACAACAGACTGGTTCCAAATAGGAAAAGGAGTACGTCAAGGCTGTATATTGTCACCCTGCTTATTTAACTTATATGCAGAGTACATCATGAGAAACCCTGGGCTGGAAGAAGCACAAGCTGAAATCAAGATTGCCAGGAGAAATATCAATAACCTCAGATATGCAGATGACACCACCCTTATGGCAGATAGTGAAGAGGAACTAAAAAGCCTCTTGATGAAAGTAAAAGAGGAGAGTGAAAATGTTTGCTTAAAGCTCAACATCCAGAAAACTAAGATCATGGCATCTGGTCCCATAACTTCATGGGAAATAGATGGGGAAACAGTGGAAACAGTGTCAGACTTTATTTTGGGGGGCTCCAAAATCACTGCACATGGTGATTACAGCCATGAAATTAAAAGATGCTTACTCCTTGGAAGGAAAGTTATGACCAACCTAGATAGCATATATAAAGCAGAGACATTACTTTGCCAACAAAGGTCCATCTAGTCAAGGCTATGGTTTTTCCGGTAGTCATGTATGGATGTGAGAGTTGGACGGTGAAGAAAGCTGAGCGCCCAAGAATTGATGCTTTTGAATGGTGGTGTTGGAGAAGACTCTTGAGAGTCCCTTGGCCTGCAAGGAGATCCAACCAGTCCATCCTAAAGGAGATCAGTCCTGACTGTTCATTGGAAGGACTGATGCTGAAGCTGAAACTCCAATACTTTGGCCACCTCATGAGAAGAGTTGACTCATTGGAAAAGACCATAATGCTGGGAAGGATTGAGGGCAGGAGGAGAAGGGGATGACAGAGGATGAGATGGTTGGATGGCATCACCAACTCGATGGACATGAGTTTGGGTAAACTCGGGGAGTTGGTGATGGAGAGCGAGGCCTGGCGTGCTGCGATTCATGGGGCCGCAAAGAGTCAGACACAACTGAGCGACTGAACTGAACTGAACTGAACATATTTATGAAGTTAAAGAAAATCTTACCAAACTAGAATGAAGGGCCCAAACTAATGAAATAAAATCTAACAAAGATAAATGTAAATGCTTATATTGTTGGTTTAAATCAGAGCTTGACATACTTTTTCTCTATAAAGCCAGATAATAAATATTTTTTACTTTGCAGGCCAGCCATTTTCAACTCTGCCATTGTAACATGAAAGCAGCCGTAGACAGGATGTAAAAAATGGAGCATGGCTATGTTCCAGTACAATTTAATTTACCATAAAGCAGAAGTGGGTTGGGTTTTTGTCATTGTTGTTCACTGACTCCTGCACTTGATCAGTTGTTCAAGTGCAAAATGATGAGACTTGGCCTGACCCTGTCCTAAGGGATCTTTAGTAGGTTGGTGGCTTGGATGGAGCCAGTTGCCTTAGGTAATGTCATTTTAGCCTGTGTTAATAGACATGTTCCATCCAAAGTCAAGGAAGGAAGAAATCTATTGTAGTTCACAGTAGGAGTTTACATTCAATGGATGATAACAATCTGGATATTACATGAGCTGTTCAAGGATTTGGAAACTGCATAAAAGGGGAATGGAAGAGATTGGGTCTAACTTAATGGTGAATTATTAAGGGATGTGATTGTAGCTGTCTTTTAAGTATTTGACATCTTGCCATGTGGCAGAATGTACAATTTATCTGAATAATTCTAGAGATTAGAAATAGAATTAATAAGTACAAGTTAATAAAAGGAGAACTTTAAGAATATTATGGTAGTTTCAATGGCAACCCACTCCAGTACTCTTGCCTGGAAAATCCCATGGACAGAGGAGCCTGGTAGGCTGCAGTCCATGGGGTCGCGAAGAGTTGGACACGACTGAGCGACTTCATTTTCACTTTCATGCATTGGAGAAGGAAATGGCAACCCACTCCAGTGTTCTTGCTTGGAGAATCCCAGGGACGGGGGAGCCTGGTGGGCTTCCGTCTATGGGGTCGCACAGAATCGGACACGACTGAAGCGACTTAGCAGCAGCAGCAGTTGTTATAAAATGGGCAACCTTACAAAGTAGTTAGTTTTCCACAACTGAAGAGTTTTAGAGAAAGAATAGGTAATTATCTATGAGCTGGTTGAAGAATTGTTCTAGAATTGAGTGAAGGTTGGAAAGATTATCATTTAATTGTTGTTGTATTATCAGATTAGAACTATATTGCATGTAGAGAAATCTCAACCCAAACTCATTTATATAAAAAAGAGCACATGTTATAGGCTTATACAACTGAAAGGTCCCAGGATAAGTCTGACTTCAGACATGGCAGGATCTAGAGGTCTTGCCAAGGTATTTAGGTAAGACTGGCTACATCATTTGTGGGGCCTAGTGCAAAATGAATACAAGGCTCCTGGTTCAAAAATTATTAAGAATTTCAAAATGAATGAATGTATACATATAGCCCCTCTTTTTTGGATTTCCTTCCCATTTAGGTCACCACAGAGCACTATGTAGAGTTCTCTGTGCTATACAGTAGGTTCTCATTAGTTATCTATTTTATATACAGGAGTAAATATTTCTAATCCAATCTCCCAGTTCATTCCACCCTCCCATCCCCCCTTGATAGCCATACATTTGTTCTTTACATCTGTGTCTCTATTTCTGCTTTGCAAATAAATTCAAATGTATGATTTTTCTAGATTACACATATAAGCAATTTTGTACGATATTTGTTTTTCTCTTTCTGATTTAGTTCACTCTGTATGACAGTCTCTAGGTCCATCCACATCTCTGCAAATGACACAATTTCTTTCCTTTTTATGGCTGAGTGATATTCCATTGTGTATATGTACCATGTCTTGTTTATCCATTCCTCTGTTGATGGACGTTTAGGTTGCTGTACAGCAGAAACTAATACAACATTGTAAAGCAACTATACTCCAGTAAAAATTAATTTTAAAAAACTGATTAAATGATACCCTTAAGGCTTTGGATTTTTCTTGATTTTACCTTTTAAAAAGTCCATAACAAATTTGAATTCTAGTTAACTATATGAACTATTAAGTATTTATGGGTAAGGCCCATTGATATTTGCAACTTATTTTTAAAGCGTCAAAAAATAAGAATTAATTGATGGTATGAGTAACACATAGATGTATAAAATAAAGTAAATATTGTAAAATGACAATTGGAGATTCTAAAAATATTTCAAATGATGATAGCATCACCTTAAACCAAGGATAGGGCCCTTCCAAGTGCTCAACTCTGTGAAATCCTTAATTTGCATGCCCATGAAGCCAGTCCATTCTTCAAGTTATGGTCTGCCTCTGCCTATCAACTCTCTTTTTTTCTGAATTAGCTTCATTTTCAGGCAGCCTTTCCTCACTGGCAGCTTAAGACTTGTATTTTATAGCTGGAAAAGAGCGTTCCTCTCCTTGGTGACACCAGGAAATGGTAGCAGATAATTTCTACTCTACTAGATAATTTCAGCTCTACTCAAAATATAAGGACCAACAGAGAAAGTGATAGTTCCAAAATGAAAAACAAGGTGGAGGAAACTGACCAAGGAAGAGTGAATGCAAGAAAGTCCAGTAATAAATATCTACTCTGTTTAGCAAGTAGTAGCTGTGAGCAATAATGAAGAAATGACTCAAAGTAAGAAAATATCTTAATACAGAGATCTTGTCCATAAGTAAACAGATTCCTTTCACTCTAAAGGGTTTTCTGAATTTTAAAATTCTGTTTCTCGGGTATATAAGCAAGATTTTTCTTGTCTCGTGTATATTCAGTGTAATGTTTGTATTCTTAGCATAAGCTACTTAAAAACTGTCAAGATCCTAAGATCGAACACTTATTACTCTGCCTGAAAATTATTTTAATTCAGTGAATATTTTCCCCTGGAACTTTATTTTATTTCTCCAGTCCTATTTTCATCCAAAACTTTGTCTAGTTACTTAGGAGAGTAAACATATGTATGTATATCTTGTACGTGTATATCTTGGTCAGTCCTTCTGCTGAACCAGCATATTGTTTAATAAGCTCTGCTCAAAACTTGACTTTTTTGGGTGAAATCATGTGTCTAATGCCTGGAAAGGAGGAAAGAACCGGGGAGTGCCAGGCCCATGGAGAGTTTGTTGTAGTTGTAATGAGTTGATCATCCACACAGATCAGTTCAGCCAAGATATTCATTCTAAGCCAGTGAGATCTGACCTTATTTTTCCTGTCAAATTTGACACTTTTGGGGGATCTGAATTAACTAACCATTTTATTACAATCAGTCTATCAGAGGAGGCAGGGGACAATTGATTATGGTGTGGCTGTCATGGTTCCATGTAGCTCAAAGAGAACCCTTTTCTGAAGTTGGCTGTAAAGAGGCAGAAGTTAAACATGGGGTTGGATGCCTGATCCTACCACTCATGAGCTGTATTTCCTTGGGCCAGTTTACCTCTCTGAGCTTCTTTTTTCTCATCTGTAGGAATGCCATTGCTGCTGGCAAATAATAGACGTGCTTGTTTCCCCAGGTCTCTCAAACCTGCTGAGATTCACGGGGTACGTTTTTGTGTATCATTCAACTAGGATGTTAAAGTGGAAAATGAGAAGGGAACGCCTTACAAACACATTATAAATTACTGACATGCTTGGCCAAGCATATGTTGGTATATATATTTACATTGGTTGACTTCCACCCAAAATCTGTCCTTAGCTTGCAGGGCTCATCCTCCCCAAATCCACAAGGCATAAATTTACACTAATGGAAAGTCCAAGAAGATGGTCTTTTTTGTCCTTCCCCCATCTGAAACAAAAGTCCTCAGTAGAAGAAAGAAGTCCTAAAGCTTTTGGAAAAAGATAAGACTTTAATTTTCTGATCTTTAACCTAGAGATGGAAATCTGGCCTAATACTTATATTGAAGAATTTTCCCCCCAAATACTTGAACTTTCCTAGTTTACAGCTTTGTGCTCAGCTCTGATTGGTCTTGAAGATTCTTAACTAAATTGTAGAGTATAAGGGCCTGATCCCCTCCTGCTATCTTCCACGGAGGTAAGTTTAACAGGTCTTCCCCCATAGGCATTCACAGTTCATTGCTTTTTAAGACTTGCATACCAGTCTAGTGTTCTTCAGAATATAAATAGAAGCATTGAAAATACTCTTGGAGCTTACTAAATTGGCTTTCCCGAACTAAGTTAGAAATTAAAGTTGGGCTGTGGTGCCTATGTTTAGTTCATTAAGTTTTGCAGTGTTTTCTCTGAAATGGCAGGTCTCCCGGGACAAATCAAGGAAACGTTCTCTTTAAATTCCCTGAAAATCAGAAGGGCACAATTTTCCAATAATTTTTAATTATTCTTTACTAGTATTGCATATTGAAAAGGGACCATGCCAACTGGGTAGGTAAAGAACATGGATGAAAGGGGGAAAAAAGGGAGAATACATATTTATGTTTGTATTCACTAGCAAAGTAGTTGGCAAAACAGGTGGATTTTTCAAGTCCCAAGCTAACTTTCCCATCTTTGCAAAGAGAACTATCCTGATTTAAAACATACTACAGCTTTAGGGATTAGGAATAAAAATCCTGAACACCAAACGTGCACATTCAAGGGAAGCCTTTCAAGAAATACTTGCCTCCCTAGATAAAGAATCCACCTGCAATGCAGGAAACCCTAGTTCTATTCCTGAGTCAGGAAGGTCCCCTGGAGAAAGGGTAGGCTGCCCACTCCAGTAGTTTTGGGCTTCCCTGGTAACTCAGTCAGTAAAGAATCCGCCAACAATGTGGGAGACCTGAGTTTGATCCCTGGGTTAGGAAGATTCCCTGGAGGAGGGCATAGCAACCAACTCCAGTATTCTTTCCTGGAGAATCCGCGTGGACAGAAGAGCCTGGCGGGCTGCAGTCCATGGAATCGCAAAGAGTCGAACACCACTGAACGACTAAGCACACAGGCTTAGAGAGGCTGCACTGAGCTTCCTGTGAATTCCTGGACATACATGGAATGAAGCATGGAGCATGGAGCTTGATTTCAAAGTTGAAGCCTATGTCTCTAGTAGTGTCCATTCACATACTGAAATGGATAATTACCCCCATTACATGCTCAGGCTTGAAACAGATCACAATAAAAGGCATCACCCAGAGCTATTACTAAAAATCATAGTAAAACTTCTGCCATTGCACTTTCCTTCCATGAGCCAGACTGTGCACTAGCATTGCACATTTACCCCAGTAAGTCCTCAGGCCAAAACTAAGGTCTGCATTATAATAAGATAATTTCATGGCCAAAAGGGTAAAGCAACACTCAACATCTTCAACTCCTGCTTAAAAGGATTTGTTTGTGTCTTAGGTGGAGGGTGTGCCTGCGGAATCGCCATGGAAGCGGTTATGGACCACCATGGCTGAACAAAGAACTCACGTGTGGAGATTTTATAAAGTACAGGGGTCTAGCCTCCAGCCCACAACCGCCTAACCAAAATTCTGGTGCTGGTGTTTGGCCTTGGTACATAATTAACAGCACCCATGAGTTAATCTTGTTGAAATGACTGGAACGAGGTGAGGCCAAGGTCTTCTCTCCCACCAATAGACCTTAAGCCAGGGCCCACCCTCCCAGTAGGTTTGTATACTCATAACTGTCCATCTTCCCCACTCCCTCCGTTCTTTTTTCCTTGACATACTCATTCTCACAATTCCTAGACTGGAAGACATCTCCAAGGGGCAAACTGTTCAGAGTCATTTTTAAAATGTCATTGCAAATGTAAGCACTTCTGGCCTCACATATGAAACAAGGAGGAAAAATAGAGTGCTAATGGCAGTGATAGTTTAAGGAACTCGATTTATTCCCAGGAGCTCCATTCATCAAATATCACTATAACTTTATTGCCTGTTCACCAGAAATCATTACATTTTGGTAGTTTTCGAATTCTATTACCCAGGGCCATAAAATTCCCTCTAATAAGAAATCATGACTGTCAAGTCCGTTCTGATTAAAAAGAATGACAGATGATCTGCAGCCTTGGAGATGATGTTTTTGGCTGCCCGTTACTACACATAAGAAAGATGGCTAAGTGATTATAAAAGGAAATCCATAGGTACAATTATAGGCCTCACATCATAAATAATTTTAAAGGCAACTAATCTGCACTTTTCATGTCTTTTATTGTTTGCATACAATTCTATGAATTGCCTCCACCCCAAGATATTTCAGTTCTCTGCTTCATGTAAAGTACCTTTTAAAAATCTCACCAGCCATATATAACACCCTGACCATAAAACTTATGAGTTAGATTCCGTCCTGCTAATAACCTAGAATGCTTGTGCATCATGAGGCACTATCGACTTATCAAATAAGAAAGTGGCAATAGGTGATCCTTCCTCCTTTCCTGTCTTACATTCATAGTACTTGAGAGTGACTAGAATTTCTTGGTTAAAAAAAAAAGTCTCCATAATTACTTAATTTTTTAATGGGATCTCCCAAAGTGCTTGTTGGTGCTGTTACTTACTGTTTTACTTATCATATGTCATGTAATAATACAATAGTATCCTCAAAAGAAGACTTAAATAATTTTTGATGGTGACAGAATTAGTATATTTTGGTACCTTGGCTATTCCCATAGGTAAGTGACTTCCTAACAACAAAGTGGTAAATAAAGCCAAGGCTCAAATGTGTCTTTGGCCTGTGGCGTGGTGCTAAGAAGATAATGTAAGAAAAGAAATAATAATGTTTTCATTCATAGAATGAATTCTGGGGAGGAAAGAAAGCTGTATTATGACTGACATTTTGATGTGGTTTCCTCTCTCCAGTTGCACCATTGCACAGTGTTTTTCTTCAGTTTTTGGCAGAAGAGTATATCCATTAATGTGTCAACACATCTTAGTATATTCCCTATAACCTTACCTTTGTATCTCTTCAAAGTCCATTTATAGCGGAGGGTATGATGAGCTATACTGAAGAGTATTTGGGGGACATCTAGAGAACCTGAATTTATCTTACCCAAATATAGCAGTGCAGCATAATTTCCTCTCCTCTAGTTGCTGAAAGAGTGGAAAAGGTGGCAATAATGTAAGTGAATACGATTTTTGAAGGGACTGTTTTAGAAGATGCTGACCACCTGAGAGTTAACGAGACATGGACATAGGTCCTTCCTTCTTGAATACACTTGCTCATCCATCCCATTCATGCAGATTCTTCTCAACTAGATTCCAGTGTCACTCCCCACTCCCATATATTTCACAGTAGCCCTTCGTAAATGTTCTACATTATCAACCATATTGCATTATATTTTAGTCCTTTCCAAGTCAGTCTTCTCTAAAGAAATATGAGTTTCTTTCGAGTAGAACTGAATTAAATATATTTTTGTTTTCACAACAAAACTAAAAGCTGTTTCTTTGAAAACATCAATAAAATTAATAAGTCTGTAGCCAAGCTAAGAAAAAAGAGAGAAGATACAAATTATTAATATTAGAAATGAAAGAGGGCACATTGCTACAGATCTTACGCACATTAGAAATATTATGAAAAACTCTCTGCTCAAAAATTTGATAACCTAGATGAAATGGGCCAATTTCTTGAAGGGCACGCTCTGCCAAATCTCAGACAAGAAGAAAAAAGACCATCTGAATAGGCCTATAACTATTAAAGACATTAAATGAGTAATTAATAACCTTCCAAAACAGGAAGCAGCAGGCCCAGATAAGTTCATTGGTGAATTCTTCAGGAAGAATTCTGAACATTTAAGGAAGGAATTATACCAATTCTTTACAATCTCTTCCAGAAGCTAGAAGCAGAAGGAATACTTCATAACTCATTCTATGCGGCCAGCATTCCCTTAATACCAAAACCAAAGACATTACAAGTCAAGAAAACTATAGACCAGTTATCTCTCATGAATATAGATGCAGAAGTGCTCAGTAAAATATTAGCAAATTGAACCAAACAATGTATAAAAATAATTATATACCACAACCAGGAGGAATTTATCCTAGATAAGCAAGGCTGGATCAACATTGGAAAATTAATGCAATCCATCACATCAACAGGCTAAAAAAGAAAATTCTTCTTTGTTTCAATAGACCCCCCCAAAACCAACATCCATTTACTTGGGAATTCTCTGTACCTTCTGTTCAATTCTTCTGTTAACTGAGAACTGCTCAAAAAATAAAGTCTGTTAAAAATTAATTAAACCAAAACATGCTTATGAATCGATTTTTTTTTTCTGGAAAGCCTTCTATTCAAGGCAGTGTTCTGCTTTGGGTTTGGTTTGAATGAGCTGTCTCTTCTCTCTTGGTTGAATCAACTTTATCACATTTTGAAACACAACCAAAATTTCTGGGCACATTCCTCAAACTGGGGCTCAGAGCCCTGTAGTGGCACTGCTGTGACCAGCCTTGATGCCACTGGATACCATGTGACATGGACATCCGTGATGATTTCATTAGCTTGCTTTTGTTTTCTCCCTCATACTGTAGAGAAGAGGAGAATCCCATGGACAGAGGAGCCTGGTGGGCTACAGTCCATGTGGTCGCAAAGAGCTGGACACGACTGAGCAACTAACACTTTCACTTTCATAGAGAAGAGATGGTATTCTATAGTCACCAACAGATGTTTTGAAACTTTGCCCATAGCAAGCTGTAGAAAGCAGGCCAATAACTGGAGAGCGTGTGCAAAGATTGCAGCCACACTGATACTGGAGTGATGGCGGAGTCCAGCTCCGGCAGATCCAGGAGTTCCCTCAGGATGGACGGCGTTGGCGATGTGAATGAGAAGACACAGCGAGTCTCAGCGTTTCCAAGTGTCTCCCCACTTTTTTGTTTTTAAGACAGCTTTTATATTTTTAGTGGTATATAGAAACAAATGTAAAGTATAGAGTCATACCAATTCAGCTTAAGGGACATACCAACTCAGCTTAATGGGTATATCTTAATGGGCCTATCAAGTTAGCTCAGTGGTCCAGCAGCTTCGACCCTCATCGAAGCCATTTGCATGTCTTTAGTTACAAAAAAGCCTCATTTTGTTTACATCATCTTCTGGCCTGGTGGCCTGCTAACACCTTGTGACTCTCCACTGATAAGGGTTGATCAGTCAGAACACTTTTGTATCGGGCACATCAGGAAAGAATTCATCAACAGGAAGTTTTAAGGTAAAACCTGTTTTTGGTAATTTACTCTATGCCTTGAGCTTAACAGAAAAGAATGTGGTTCCATAAAGTCATAGAACAGCAAGCTGAAGTTCAGCTCTAAGTAAGAATCATCAGTTAAATCAACAATTGTCTTATTAGTTGTATTAAAGCTAAACTTCTATTTATATAAATCTCTAACTATTATGCTTTCATTATATAGGCTAAATACGTTAAGAGTAAAAACATAGTGAGTAAATATAGATTAAGTAACAGTTTCACAAAGCAATATTTTTTGTATTTCCTAACAAGCCTTTTTTCCTGCGAAGGGTTTTGTGCCCATATGGGCTTTCTGTGTGGAGTCTCTCAATGCTGTTTTATTACTAGGGAGCAGTTATGCACATTGGCTCCAAAGGCACAGGTACATTTATTAAACAAACCAATATGTTAGCAAAAGGAATTTAGATCAGCATACTCTATATCCCAGATAACTTTATTTAGGGTGCTACCGTTCAGGGGCCTTGTTGGTTTGAGGTTTCAGAATGATCTATTTTAGAAGGGAATCAGGAAAGGCTTTTGCCCTAAATCACAGAAAATAAGAAGAGGTTTATTATAGCAAGCGTCAGAGAGATCTCATTTTTAAGGTGAGCGCTGAGGCAGCCTCTGCGAGAATCCCTGAGAAGAGCCTGAGTTGAGGAATGTTATGGACACCAGAAGTTGTCTTCAGAAACATTTTTATCTTGGAAAAATGTGTAGTGAGTGTTACAGATTTTTTTAAACAAAGCAACAACTACAGTGGGCAACTTCCTTTTAAGGCATTGGCAAAAATGGTATGAAATAAGGCTGGAGGTGGAGAGCAATGTCAAATATGAAAAATGGTAACTTTTGCTGCCTGGTTCCAAATCAGTTCTCATGTTTCTGCATAGATTTGTCCATCTCAGAAATGTTAGGTGTTTGTTTGGTCTTTTTTGTGTGTGCTACTTGCCTGGCTTATATGCAACACAGAATATGGCTTGATGGTCTTTTTAACTTCCCTGGTGCTGAAGATGGTAAAGAATCTGTCTGCAATGTGGGAGACCTGGGTTCAATCCCTAGGTTGGAAAGTTCCCCTGGAGAATGGCAACCCATTCCAGTATTCTCGCCTGGAGAATTCCATGGATGTAGAATCCTGGCAGGCTACAGTCCATGGGATCACAAAGAGTCAGACATGACTGAGCGACTAACACTTTCGCTTTTTCTTATTTTTCCATCAAAATATTATCAAACATTCCTCTAATACCAAAAACATCTAGGTGCTATACATCGGTTATGAAACAAACATATATGCCTTTTGGAGAATATACCCAGGTCATTGTGAAATAGGGTGAAAGTGGTTGTGAGGGGATTTATGCCAATTGGATAGTTTAAAAATGGTTTCTTGGTAGAAGTCTAAGAAAGAGAAGTAAGGGAGATCTATATCTCTTTTTTTTCCATGACCTGGCTAGCGGATGGTATATTCTTATGTAAACATGAAAGCAAGCTTCAGATCTGAGTTTATGTGGATATTAATTAGTGAGCAGGCAAAAGGAAAGAAAGAAAATGAAAAAGAAAACAGAACCTAGTTACTATTCTTGGAAGATCAGTGGAGTCTCTGGACAGGACTGGCCTGAAGAATTCTCTTGGAAACAGAGATGGTATCAGGTGTCTAGCTAGACCGGGCACAGAGTTTTCTGTCAAGTGGGCAGTGAGTGAGGGTGAGGGCTTGGGCTCAAGGCCAGATGATATGGCAGAATTCAGAGGATTTACTCTTGGGTGTTTAGCTGCTGGTTTGGCCCAATTCTTATTCTTTCCTTATACAAGGGCTGTAGGGCCTATGTAGTTTTGCTGGCTACAAAACTACAATGAAAAATGAAAATTTTCTTCAATGAAAAATGACTTCTGACACCCCTTATGCTAATTAACAAACCCACTGGTGCAGATTTAGGTAATACATTTGAAGTGTTTGCCTTGGCTGCCGCTGAAGTGTGGATTCCTGATTAAGAGCTTATAAAATATGACCTAATTGTCTTTAGGATATGGGTGAAAATTAACTTATTTCCCCATATACCTATCACTGTTTTGTTCCAGTTATAAGAAGGAGATAAGAGAGGTGAAATATAAGATTCTATAGGTTAATCACTGAGGTACTTAGAAAATTGGGGAGTGCTTTTTCATTATCAGGTGTACAGGTTATAGGTGTTTGGGGTAGAGATGGAAATTTGGGGACTGTTAGTGTTTATTGAAGTACCATTCTATAAAATTGGCTATCTCGTGTATGATTTAGGTTAGTATCTAAGAAAATGTTATGAAAATGATTGTGACATTTTCTAATTTCATCTCAAAGATCCAGGATTTTAGATTCTCTATGGCTGAAGAACTAGCAGGAAGAAAGGCATGCTGATAACACCGGATGGATCTTTTTCGGATGGAATACTGTTTCTTTTCACACTTTTCTATTCCTAGCACAACACTGGGGTAGTGCTGATAGCAAGCCCTGCGTATAATTATTGAAAACAATGCCAACACGAAATGGAAGTTCCCAGTGCCGGCTTGCCCCTTTTATTCAAGATCAGTTAATTTGTCAAATAACTGACATAAAAGATTATGGCTGATAGGTTAATAGAAGCCATGTTGCCCTTGCTTCAGTCTGTCCTTTCTTTTTATGTCATTTGATGTTCAACTGACATTTCTGAAATCAAAGATGTGGCAACATATATGTGTATGTTACATATGTGGGTGTATGTTAAATACGGTATAGATTTTCTTGGTGTTTTTTTTTTTTTTTTTAGATTTTCTCGTTTTTAAAAACACTGATGACAGGTAGGTGAGGCAAAGTTAAAAGGAACTTGGCAAAGTAATTTCTTTCATGTATTTTAAAATTTTATTTTACCCCCCAGACTGAAATTCACTGATCAGATGTTTGGAAGGACACTAATGTGTAAATACCAATCCAAATGGTAAACTGTTGAAAATGGGATTGTTTGGGGGTCCAAAAAAATCACACACTTATTTGGCAGTTTTCTAGAAGGACTCCTGGGGACTCATCGTACAGTCCTGTTTATGAATTCACTTATTTATTCATCACAGCTACAGAACAAGTTTCCACATTGGGATCAGTGAGATGAAAAGGCACAGACCTAGTCTGGAAGAATCTATGCATAGGCTTCCCCTATCATTCCCAAACACAAAGCACTCCCTCTTTTTTTTTTTTTAATTAATTTATTTTAATTGGAGGCTAATTACAGTATTGTGGTAGTTTTCCCCATACATCCACATGAATCAGCCCTGGGTGTACATGTGTCCCACCCTCCTGAACCACCCTCCCACCTCCCTCCCTACCCCATCCCTCTGGGTTGTCCCAGAGCACCAGTTTTGGGGGCCCTGCTTCATGCATTGAATTTGCACTGGTCATCTCTTTTACATATGGTAATATACTTGTTTCTATGCTATTCTCTCATATCGGTCCCACCCTCGCCTTCTCCCACATAGTCCAAGCACTCTCTCTTGCAGCACAGAAACACAGCAACTCGCCTACAGCTTGTCTGCCTAATGAAACCTGTCTGAGACTCAGGGCCCAGGGTTTTTATTGGCATTCGGTCACATCATAGCAAGGACCAGCCACGGTTACTGAAGTTCAGGGTTCCCCAGACACAGGTGTTTTGTGGTCCAGGTGGGAAAACAACATGCTAATATAGGGAACTTCTCAGAAGCTGGCTTCCCAGAAGGCAGCGCTAAGGGCCAGGGCTGCAAGCTGTCTTTGTTAAGATAACAGGCAGATCTGAGAGATCGACCCTTTCCGGCAGGGATGTATACTTCTAGTGCTCTTGTAGTATCTGTCATGTGATCATCTATAAGCATATGTTTGTTCAAATAGATGTGTCAGACCATTAGCTCCTTGAGGGCAGAAGTCCTCCCCGTCTATTCATGTTTTTCTGTCTATTCAGGTTGGCCTGAAGGGAAATCCGAAGGATATCTCTAGAAACATTCTGGAAACATGAATGAATGCATCAATGAAGTTATCTTTAGATTATTGTGACCAGGCTGCCAGAATTCTGTTCAGAAGATGAGAATGTTATCATATATAAATTATGTACCCACAGTTAAATTATAATCTATTAAGTATCCAACTTTTAATTTAAACAGAAGATTTCATTCAGTAGGTTTGGGTGGACCTGCGATTCTGTATTTCTCACAAGCTCCCAGATAGTATTTAATTGCTGCTGTGGAGACTGCATTTGAGTTCAAGGGGCATTTTACTTAGTTCTTGCATCTGCTCACAGATGACTTCCTCTCCCACTGAGATATCTAGCTTCCTTCACAGTTTGATTGGTTTTTTGCATTTCTTTGACTCTTAAGATATTCAAATGTCATCCCTATTAAACTCTGCAGACTTCTCCAGGCTTTGTGTCTCTCTGGTCATAAAATTAAAAGGACTCTTGAAGATAAAAATTACAGTGACTCATTTAAAGGGAAAAAAATTATTGTTTTTCTTAAAATGATTGTTTTGAAATATATGCATGGAAATATTTCACCAGAAAAATAATTAGAAAGGACAGAGATAAGGTTGCCAGAGGGATCGCTTGAACTCTCTTGAACTTTATAAATATAAGGTACAGCAAGTTAAAAATTTGCTTCGTACATCTCAGTGATTTTTTTAGATTATTTCTAGATACTTTTGAGAAATGGAATATTTCCTGCCATATCATAAACAAAGGATGTCATAATCATCAGCGATTGCAGCCACCACTGACGGTGAGCTGGTGAGCCCTGAGGGAACTCAGGATGTGAAAACACAGGATACTGGCCCCACATATCTGAGGTGATATCAAAGGAATGATTTCAGTGAGCCCAGACTTTTGCATCTTCCCAGACAGAGAAAAGCGCTAAATTTCTCAACCTGAGACACCTGGTTTTCCTTTAATTCACAGTAATCTTTTAACATTCAGACTGCTTGCCCCAAACTTCTACATAACCCAGCTCCCCACCTCACCTCCTCAGAGTGGTTTTCTCAGGGTTCCTTGAGATATTGCCTCCCAGACTTGTAGTCCTAAAAATTCCTGCCAAATAAAACACGACCCTCAACTTTTAGGTTGTATTTTTTAAGTCCACACTTTGTATTGATTGAAGATATTAATACAGATACAGATTTGGGGATTTTTTTTAACTTAAAGGCTGCACCTCCTCTCCCCTCCCCATGAGTCCTTATATGATTGTCAAGAAATTCAGCTTGTTGCACAACTTTTTCTGTCAGTTATGAGAAGCAAGGCATCTCATAGAGTGAGCTTTTTATTTAAACTAGCTAATGCTAGGCCAAATTTCTCACTAACATTTCTTTATTCGATAAAGTAGACAATTTACATTTTTAGGAAAATGATGGGAATATGTGTGTTTTCTTTGAATGCCTTGGTTGCTGAAAGGTTGGGAGCAGACCCTGAGCAGTGAACACTGTTCAGTTCCCATCAGAGATCAGCGCTCTGACAGGAGGCCTGAGTAACTCATCTGTGTTACTGTGCTGGCCTCCTAAGTTGATAAGTTTGCTGCCCTATGAGAAATGGTTCCTCTCTTCTGTTCATAGTGTTCAGTGGCTCCTCTCATGGGTACAGCCTGCCAACAATAGGTTTCTGTATTTAGATGTGCAAGCACTTTGACCCAGCAATTCTCCTTCTAGAAAGCTGCCCAAAGAATTAATTGGACAGGTGTGTAATTTTTTTCGAGGATGTTCATTGTGGTATTGTTCACCATAGCAGAATATTAGAAATGACCTAAATAGCCAACAGTGTGGAACATGCCTGCAGCTAGAATAATATGCATTCATTACAAATCTATATTAATCATCTTGGAGAAGGGCTATGATGTATTACTAAAAGAATAAAGCAACCTACAAAGAAGTAGTTACAGTGGGATCACATTATTGCATAATAATAAATAATGTGTGTTAAAGTGCGATTTTCAAAACAAAGTGAAATCACGAGTCTCAGACAGATATAAAAGGAAGACATGTTAAAGATCTTATTTAAGTCATTATCAATGCGGGAACTGGTAAGACGGTAGAACGGAATATTGAAATGAATCTGCAATAAAAGTGGCTTCTTCAACAGGAACCATGGTCAATTGCACCTTCACCTTACAGAATTTATTTGCTCGTCTATCAGTTCAGTCGCTGAGTCGTGTCCCACTCTGCGACCCCATGAGTCGCTGCAGGAGTCCAGCTCCCCAGGTCCAGGGTTTCCCTCAGGATGGATGGCGTCGGCAATGCGAATGAGGAGACACAGTGAGTCTCAGCGTTTCCAAGTGTCTCCCTTCTTTATTGTTTTTTAAGACAGCTTTTATATTTTTAGTGGTATATAGAAACAAATGTAACCTATAGAGTCATACCAATTCAGCTTAAGGGACATACCAATTCAGCTTAATGGGTATATCTTAATGGGCCTATCAAGTTAGCTCAATGGGCCAGCAGCTTCGACCCTCATCGAAGCCATTTGCATGTCTTTAGTTACAAAAAAGCCTCATTTTGTTTACATCATCTTCTGGCCTGGTGGCGTGCTCACACCTTGTGACTCTCTATTGATAAAGGGTGATCATCAGAATACTTTTGTTTAGGGCACATCAGGAAAGAATTCATCAACAGGAAGTTTCAAGGTAAAACCTGTTTTTGGTAATTTACTCTATGCCTTGAGCTCAACAGAAAAGAATGTAGTTCCATAAAGTCAAAGAACAGCAAGCTGAAATTCAGCTCTAAATAAGAATCATCAGTTAAATCAACAATTGTCTTATTATTTGTATTAAGGCTAAATTTGTATTTATATAAATCTCTAACTATTATGTTTTCATTATATAGGCTAAATACGTTAAGAATAAAAAACATAGTGAGTAAATATAGACTAAGTAACAGTTTCATAAAGCAATATTTCTTATATTTCCTAACAAGCCCTTTTTCCTGTGAAGGGTTTTGTGCCCATATGGGCTTTCTGTGCAGAGGCTCTCAATGCTGTTTTATTATTAAGGAATAGTCATGCACATTAGCTCCAAAGGCACAGGTACATTTATTAAACAAACTAATATGTTAGCAAAAGGAATTTAGATGAGGATACTCTATATCTCAGATAATTTTATTTAAGGTGCTACCGTTCAGGGGCCTTGTTGATTTGAGGTTTCAGAATGATCTATTTTAGAAGGGAATCAGGAAAGGCCTTTTGCCTAAATCACAGAAAATAAGAAGAGGTTTATTATAGCAAGAGTCAGAAAGAGAGATCTCATTTTTAAGGTGAGCGCTGAGGCAGCCTCTCGAGAATCCCTGAGGCCTGAGTTGCTCTGCTCGTCAGTCCTTCTTCTCATGACTCTGTCATGAGTGGGGATCTCGTGAGCTGGCTCCCGGCAAATCGCAGCACACCAGGCCTCCCTGTCCATCACCAACTCCCTGAGTTTACCCAAACCCATGTCCATCGAGTCGGTGATGCCATCCAACCATCTCATCCTCTGTCATCCCCTTCTCCTCCTGCCCCCAATCCTTCCCAGCATTAGGGTCTTTTCCAATGAGTCAATTCTTCTCATGAGGTGGCCAAAGTATTGGAGTTTCAGCTTCAACATCAGTCCTTCCAATGAACACCCAGGACTGACCTCCTTTAGGATGCACTGGCTGGATCTTCTTGCAGTCCAAGGGACTCTCAAGAGTCTTCTCCAACACCACAGTTCAAAAGCATCCATTCTTCAGCGCTCAGCTTTCTTCACCGTCCAACTCTCACATCCATACATGGCCACTGGAAAAACCATAGCCTTGACTAGACGGACCTTTGTTGGCAAAGTAATGTCTCTGCTTTTAAATATGCTATCTAGCCTGATCATAACCTTCCTTCCAAGCAGTAAGCGTCTTTTAATTTCATGGCTGCAATCACCATCTGCAGTGATTTTGGAGCCCAAAAAAATAAAGTCGGACACTGTTTCCACTGTTTCCCCATCTATTTCCCATGAAGTGATGGGACCAGATGCCATGATCTTGGTTTTCTGAACGTTCAGCTTTAAGCCAACTTTTTCACTCTCCTCTTTCACTTTCATCAAGAGGCTCTTCAGTTCTTCTTTGCTTTCTGCCATAAGGGTGGTATCATCTGCATATCTGAGGTTATTAGTATTTCTCCCTGCAATCTTGATTCCAGCTTGTGTTTCTTCCAGCCCAGCGTTTCTCATGATGTACTCTGCATATAAGTTAAATAAGCAGGGTGACAATATACAGCCTTGACATACTCCTTTTCCTATTTGGAACCAGTCTGTTGTTCCATGTCCAGTTCTAACTGATGCTTCCTGACCTGCATAAAGGTTTCTCAAGAGACAGGTCAGATGGTCTGGTATTCCCATCTCTTGAAGAATTTTCCACAGTTTTTTGTGATCCACACAATCAAAGGCTTTGGCATAGTCAATAAAGCAGAAATACATGTTTTTCTGTAACTCTCTTGCTTTTTCGATGATCCACAAGATGTTGGCAATTTGATCTCTGGTTCCTCTGCCTTTTCTAAAACCAGCTTGAACATCTGGAAGTTCACGGTTCATGTATTGCTGAAGCCTGGCTTGGAGAATTTTGAGCATTACTTTACTAACGTGTGAGATGAGTGCAATTGTGTGGTAGTTTGAGCATTCTTTGGCATTGCCTTTCTTTGGGATTGGAATGAAAACTGCCCTTTTCCAGTCCTGTGGCCACTGCTGAGTTTTCCAGATTTGCTGGCATATCGAGTGCAGCACTTTCACAGCATCATCTTTCAGGACTTGAAATAGCTCCACTGGAGTTGCATCACCTCCACTAGCTTTGTTCGTAGTGATGCTTTCTAAGGCCCACTTGACTTCACATTCCAGGATGTCTGGCTCTAGGTGAGTGATCACACCATCGTGATTATCTGGTTCGTGAAGATCTTTTTTGTACAGTTCTTCTGTGTATTCTTGCCACCTCTTCTTAATATCTTCTGCTTCTGTTAGGTCCATACCATTTCTGTCCTTTATCAAGCCCATCTTTGCATGAAATGTTCCTTTGGTATCTCTAATTTTCTTGAAGAGATCTCTAGTCTTCCCCATTCTGTTGTTTTCCTCTATTTCTTTGCATTGATCGCTGAGGAAGGCTTTCTTATCTCTCCTTGCTATTCTTTGGAACTCTGCATTCAGATGGGAATATCTTTCCTTTTCTCCTTTACTTTTCACTTCTCTTCTTTTCCCAGCTATTTGCAAGGCCTCCTCAGACAGCCACTTTGCATTTTTGCATTTCTTTTCCTTGGGGATGGTCTTGATCCCTGTCTCCTGTACAATACTTCATCAGGCACTCAGCTGACTATTATATCTACCACTGTGGGCAGGAATCCCTTAGAAGAAATGGAGTAGCCATCATGGTCAACAAAAGAGTCCGAAATGCAGTACTTGGATTCAATCTCAAAAATGACAGAATGATCTCTGTTCGTTTCCAAGGCAAACCATTCAATATCATGGTAATCCAAGTTTATGCCCCGACCAGTAACACTGAAGAAGCTGAACTTGAACGGTTCTAAGAAGACCTACAAGACCTTTTAGAACTAACACCCAAAAAAGATGTCCTTTTCATTATAGGGGACTGGAATGCAAAAGTAGGAAGTCAGGAAACACCTGGCGTAACAGGCAAATTTGGCCTTGGAGTACAGAATGAAGCAGGGCAAAGGCTAATAGAGTTTTGCCAAGACAACGCACTGGTCATACTTCATCAGGCACTCTATCAGATCTAGTCCCTTAAATCTATTTGTCACTTCCACTGTATAATCATAAGGGATTTGATTTAGGTCATACCTGAATGTCTAGTGGTTTTCCCTACTTTCTCCAATTTAGGTCTGAATTTGGTAATAAGGAGTTCATGATCTGAGCCACAGTCAGCTCCCAGTCTTGTTTTTGCTGAGAGTATAGAGCTTCTCCATCTTTGACTGCGAAGAATATAATCAATCTGATTTCGGCATTGACCATCTGGTGATGTCCATGTGTAGAGTCTTCTCTTGTGTTGTTGGAAGAGGGTGTTTGCTATGACCAGTGCGTTCTCTTGGCAAAACTCTATTAGCCTTTGCCCTGCTTCATTCTGTACTCCAAGGCCAAATTTGCCTGTTACGCCAGGTGTTTCCTGACTTCCTACTTTTGCATTCCAGTCCCCTATAATGAAAAGGACATCTTTTTTGGGTGTTAGTTCTAAAAGGTCTTGTAGGTCTTCTTAGAACCGTTCAAGTTCAGCTTCTTCAGCGTTACTGGTCGGGGCATAAACTTGGATTACCATGATATTGAATGGTTTGCCTTGGAAACGAACAGAGATCATTCTGTCATTTTTGAGATTGAATCCAAGTACTGCATTTCAGACTCTTTTGTTGACCATGATGGCTACTCCATTTCTTCTAAGGGATTCCTGCCCACAGTGGTAGATATAATAGTCAGCTGAGTTAAATTCACCCATTCCAGACCATCTTAGTTCACTGATTCCTAGAATGTCGACATTCACTCTTGCCATCTCCTGTTTGACCACTTCTAATTTGCCTTCGTTCATGGTCCCAACATTCCAGGTTCCTATGCAATATTTCTCTCTACAGCATCGGACTTTGCATCTATCACCAGTCACATCCACAGCTGGGTATTTTTTTTTTGCTTTGGCTCCATCCCATCATTCTTTCTGGAGTTATTTCTCCACTAATCTCCAGTAGCATATTGGGCACCTACCGAGCTGGGGAGTTCATCTTTCAGTGTCCTATCTTTTTGCCTTTTCATACTGTTCATGGGGTTCTCAAGGCAAGAATACTGAAGTGTTTGGCCATACCCATCTCCAGTGGACCACATTCTGTCAGACCTCTCCACCATGACCCATCCATCTTGGGTGGCCCCACACGGCATGGCTTAGTTTCATTGAGACAGACAAGGCTGTGGTCCGTGTGATCAGATTGGCTAGTTTTCTGTGATTATAGTTTCAGTGTGTTTGCCCTCTGATGCCCTCTCGCAACACCTACTGTCTGACTTGGGTTTCTCTTTCCTTGGACGTGGAGTATCTCTTCACTGCTGCTCCAGCAAAGTGCAGCCGTTGCTCCTTACCTTGGACAAGGGGTATCTACTCATGACGACCCCTCCGGACCTTGAATGTGGAGTAACTCCTCTCGGCCCTCCTGTGCCCACACACTTGTCTACAGACAAGTATTATTTTACATTACTGTCAGTTATCTACAACTGATGGGGTTGCAAAACAGTTCAAAGGCAATGAAAGGTACAGAGCCACCATAAAATCAAAATCGTAGAACTCAGAAAGGTATGTTTGATGGTTCAGAGGCTAAGCAGTGTGTAATTTTCCCTTAAAATACATTTTCCCTACATGTATGCACACATTAAAGTCTGGGATGGGAACTGAAAAACAGTTAATTATCTATGGATGATATGATTTTGTGTTATTATTTTTGTATCTTTTCCTGTTTTTCTGTATTTTCACAGTACTTCTAAATGAGCATGTAATATTTTTTATAACCAGAGAAATACCCACTTCTATATTGGGAAACAATTACAAAGCATCCTCTCATGTTTTTTAATAAATCCTTCAAGAGCAACAACAAAAGCAAGCACTATGCTCTGAGTCTGCTGACTGTAGAGTACTGTGATTAAGATAGTAGGAGAGGGGAGCCAGTGAGTGCGGGGTGGCCGACAGTCCCCTGGCTAACCTGCTATTTCTGGTTGGTCCTGTCATTGATTGCTTTGTGTTCAGGTCTAAAATAGCCCCATTTACAAGAGATGTGATGAAGCCAAGGTGCATTGGCACATCAGAAGTGTTTTTGGCTTTAACACTAAAAAAAGTGGCCTGCACTCGCTACTGTTTTCTGTGCTTTTATAAGTTGAGTCAGGAAAAAACCCTGTTTAGTAACAAACAACTTCCTGTGGAAGAAGGGAAGAGGCCAGAGGCTCTGCATGGTGTTTCAGAAGGGAAAATGACAATTATTAATGAATAGATGTTTCCAAGTTCATGTAACCCTCTCGGGTTAATGTATTTATTTATAAAAGTGATTTGTTTCCCCAGTTTTAGAGTCATAAAGAGATGGTGAACACACTGATGTCTTATATTATTCTGTAATACTGCCTAGGTATTGATTATTGCTTAAAGATTTGTTGTCTTTTTCTACTCCGGGTGTTTTTTCTTTTTTTTGCCTCTCATGCCATTATGCTTCTGGCTGTAATCCTCATTTCCTTGCAGGCTGCCAAACTGCAGCTCCTTTTGGGTGCCAGATTTTTCTTCTAATCCTCATCCTGACTGATGAAAGATCTGCAGAGAAATTGGCCCACATATATGATACAGTGTGTGTCTTATTGACACTACCCACAGTACATGTTGGATAACCCTAGAAGGTTATATTCATCACCATTGTATGAAAATGATTAAGATAGCAGCAATAATTTAACAGTTTCTTGCTTTTCTTTGGTTTAGCTCAGAGCTTTGGGCATGTTGGTGCCAAAATATTTTTGTTGAATGAATGAACTGAACAATGTTTATTTATATAAAGCTATCTATCACCTTCCTGGAGCCATGTATGTGACTGTGTAAGCATCCTGCCCTCAGAAGAAATACCTTCACCTGTAAGAAACATTGGGGTTGGGGGAGGAGCAGTGTTCACATTTGATGTGAGGTTTAGTTCTAAGAACATTACATCTCCTGTGATGCTGGACATACTTCCCATGATGCTCAGGGCAACAGCCCTTAGGGCAAGACTGACATTGGGAGAGAAAAAATAAGAGGCAAATTTGGTCTTTGATGCCTGTACTGAGTGGAATAATGTGCCCCTAAGTTTTATGTCCTGGTACCTGTGACCTTGAGCTTCCCAGGTGGCTCAACAGTAAAGAATCTGGCTGGCAAGCAGGAGATGTGGGTTCAATCCCTATGTCAGGAAGATCCCCTGGAGAAGTAAATGGCACCCCACTCCAGTACTCTTGCCTGGTAAATCCCATGGACAGAGGAGCCTGGTGGGCTACAGTCCATGGGGTCACAAAGAGTCAGACATGACAGAGCAACTAAACAACAAAAACAACAACCTGTGACTTTATTTAGAAATAGGGTCTTTACAGGTATAATAAAGCTGAGGAAAGGTCCTATTGGATTAGTGGGGACCTAATCCAATGTGTGGTGTAAGAAAGACATTTAAAGACACAGAGACACAGATACACAGAGGGAAGAATGCCGGAGTCCTGCTCCAGCAGGCCAGGGTTCCCTTAGGATGGACGGTGTCGGCGATACAAATGAATAACCACAGCGAGTCTTAGCGTTTTCCAAGCGTCTTCTGCTTTATTGTTTTCTCCAGCAGCTTTTATATTTTTTAGTGGTATATAGAAACAAATGTGAAGCATAGAATCATACCAATTCAGCTCAAGGGACATACCAACTTAGTTTAAGGCACATACCAACTAAGCTTAGTGGGTACATCTTAATGGGCCTATCAAGTTAGCTCAATAGGCTAGCAGCTTCGACCCTCATCGGAGCCGTTTGCATATCTTTAGTTACAAAAAGCCTCATTTTGATTACATCATATTCTGGCCTGGCGGCCTGCTAACACCTTGTGACTCTCTACCTGGCGGCCTGCTAACACCTTGTGACTCTCTATTGATAAAGGTTGATCAATTAGAATACTTTTGTATCGAGCACATTAGGGAAGAATTCCTCAACAGGAAGTTTTAAGCTAAAACCTGTTTTTTGGTAATTTACTCTATGCCTTGAGCTTAACAGAAAAGAATGTAGTTCCATAAAGTCAAAGAACAGCAAGCTGAAATTCAGCTCTAAGTAAGAATCATCAGTTAAATCAACAATTGTCTTATTATTTGTATTAAAACTAAACTTCTATTTATATAAATCCCTAACTATTATGCTTTCATTATAAAGGCTAAATACGTTAAGAGTAAAAGCATAGTGAGTAAATATAGATTAAGTAACAGTTTCACAGAGCAATATTTTCTGTATTTCCTAACAAGCCTTTTTTCCTGCGAAGGGTTTTGTGCCCATATGGGCTTTCTGTGTGGAGGCTCTCAATGCTGTTTTATTACTAGGGAGCAGTTATGCACATTAGCTCCAAAGGCACAGGTACATTTATTAAACAAACCAATATGTTAGCAAAAGGAATTTAGATCAGCATACTCTATATCTCAGATAATTTTATTTAGGGTGCTACCGTTCAGGGGCCTTGTTGATTTGAGGTTTCAGAATGATCTGTTTTAGAAGGGAATCAGGAAGGGCCTTTTGCCTAAATCACAGAAAATAAGAAGAGGTTTATTATAGCAAGCGTCAGAGAGAGAGATCTTATTTTTAAGGTGAGCGCTGAGGCAGCCTCTCGAGAATCCCTGAGGCCTGAGTTGCTCTGCTCGTCAGTCCTTCTCCTCATGACTCTGTCATGAGTGGGGATCTCGTGAGCTGGCTCCCGGCAGAAGAACACCGTGTAATAATGGAGACAGAGATGAAAGTAAGGCAGGGTCAAGCCAAGGAATGCCAAGGATTGCTGGCATCTACCAGAAGAAAGGAAGAGGCAAGAAAGGATTATTAATCTGGGATTTTCCCCTAGAGCCTTCAGAGGGTTCATAGCCCTTTTGTCACCTTAATTTCAGACTTCTGTCTTCTAGATTCAAGAGAACAGATTTCTGTTGTTTTAAGCCACCCATGCTCTGGTCATTTTCTATGGAAGCCCTAGGAAACTAACCTAATGTCCCCTACTTCATGGTGGTATTTCCCTTTCTTCCTTGGGGTCTCTCATGCCCTGGTATTCAATGCTTTTATCTTGTGGATTTATCCATGTAATAGTCAATACTGAGTAAGTCAAGCAGAAACCACTCTAGGTATATTGAGCAGAAAGGGATTGAATATAGAGAATGATCTGCTTGCACACTGTTGGAGGAATTAAGTAGTGAAGGTCAGAGAAACGTTTGTAGAATCAAAAACTCAGGAGGTGCAAGGAAGGTAGGAAACACTACCTGATATCTTAGCAGCCTTCAGCACTTAATGGAGTCATTCTTAAGAAGCTGCTTGGAAGCTCCCAGCAAAACTCTGCGTATATCATCTGTTACATGTCCACACATCTGACTCTCACTGCCACCAGTGAATAATGTCTTCTGTCTCTTCTCTTACCAGGTTTCTGTGAATGACTTTCAGAGGCAGGATGTAGGTGGTAGCCTTGCTGCTAAGGGATGCTAGGAAGCGTAGTCTCTAGGTTTTCAGTCCCAGTGACCTCAAGAGAATGTTGAAGGGCAGGGACAGAACTACATGCAGGAGATGATGTCCCACTTACTCATCTTAACTCTTTTCCCTCAAAACAAGAGCAAAAGCACTTGCTTCCCTGAAAGATTCTGATAGTCTATTCATTTATACCAAGGTACTAAGGACCAGTGATACCTTTAAATGCCTTTTCTCCCAGTACTGTTTTTACTGTCAAAAGATCAAAGATTTAATTAAAAGAAGTGAATCCATTTATTTGACATTTAGTTGGGACAGGGAATCAAAACTGTGTCCTGAGAGGGGTCCTCAGATATACAAATAAATTTTAAGTGGAAATCTAAAATCCTTTTGAGGATTTTAATCCAGTTTGGCTTTTTCTTTGTACATGAAATGACGTTTGGTTGATCTTCTTTCATTTTTATACAAATCAATAAATGAGAGATTCATTCTGGTTAAATGGTTAAAGTCTTTATTTATTTATTTATTTTAATTGGAGGCTAATTACTTTACAATATTGTAGTGGTTTTTTGCCATACATTGACATGAATCAGCCATGCATGTACATGTGTTCCCCATCCTGAACCCCCCTCCCACCTCTCTCCCCATCCCATCCCTCAGGGTCATCCCAGTGCACCAGCCCTGAGCACCCTGTCTCATGCATCGAACCTGGACTGGCGATCTGTTGCACATGTGATAATATACATGTTTCAATGCTATTCTCTCAAATCATCCCACCCTCACCTTCTCCCAAAGTCTTTTCAATTGTCTATTACTAGTGATTTTCAACAGGGCAGCTTTATCCCCACCACCACCACCACCTCCCCAAGGGACACTGTGTAATGTCTGGAGACATTTTTGGTCTTCACAGCTGGAGTGGGAGGATGGTACTGGCATCAAGTGGGTTGAGGTCAAGGATGCTACTATTCATCCTGCAGGGCACAGGACAATGCCCACAATGAAGAATGTTCCAGCCCTCAATGTCAGTAATGCCACAGTTGAAAAACCCTCCTCTTTACTATGTGTGTTTGGAGGGAAAAGGTGAGGTAGAGCTTTATTATTTTGACCCTTTTCTAACCTCAGGTGATCTTTAATGCTGCTGCCACCAGTGTTGTCTGCCTCTCTTCTGCCTTACCTGTTTCACTGTCCGCTGAGGTTTCTTGCCAAAAGGACCAGAGTGCTGGCAGTGCATGCCCTCCCTTTCAAGGGCTCTTTGGTTTTGTTCAATTCTGAGATTCTCTCTCTTTCAAAGCCTCTTCCTCCTAGTCTGGAAACAGCTGGTCTGTAGTTTGCCTCTGTCCTTTGAAGCATCTCAGGCTCTCGTCACATGTGTATGAACCTTGTTCTCTTCCCTTTAGCGCTCTCCCCTTCACCCTTGTCCTTTGCCAAATGGTCTGTGCCTTGACATTTTAAACATTCTCATCTTTCCTACATCAGCTAGAGAAAAGCTGATGCCACAGAAATCTGTTCTTCTCCCCAAATCCCACCCTCCTTGTCTACATAAACTGGATTCCTCCTGCCCAGGTTATTTGCCCTGAATTTGTACAGCTTGTAAATTTCCCCACTTGTGATTTGAGCTAATTGTATTTCTTTGTTTATTTGCTTAATGCTGAGGAGTCACTTCTCTGGGTTACTAAAGACTAAACTCTGAGAGGATACAAACAAAGTCTCTATAGTACTCTTTGGCCAATGTGGACACAAAATCATGCCTAATTAGATGCTAAAGAAAGCCTTTGGATGATGGTGGTGATGGTAACCCAGGATGGAAGAAACTCTGGAAGCCCATGAAACCTGTTTCCAATGCACCCAGGTAGGCTCATTCATCCAAGATAGAAGAGAGTGTGTGTGTGTGTCTGTGTGCGCGTGTGTGCATGTGCACACACTCAGTCATGGCCAGCTCTCTGTGACCCCATAGACTGTAGCTTGCCAGGCTCCTCTCTTCATGGGATTTGCCAGGCAAGAATTCTGGAGTGGGGTGCCATTTCCTTCTCTGGGGCACGATCTATCCAATTTTCAAAGACTTCCAGAGAGGAACATTTCACAACCTGTTCCAGCTGTTAACTACCCAGTTATGAAAGACTTTTGCCTATTTAACTTAAATCTCTTACCTCTTAAGAAATCAACATTGTATAAAAATTGTAGTAATGAATTTTGAAATATGACTTAAGATTTTTTCTATAAAAGAAATTTATATTGTACAAATTCCCTTTGAGTTAAGAGGATTTTTATTTTTATCTGAAAGAAAAATTGCTAAGGTAGGACTTTTGGCAAGGGGATTGGAATTCAGAAGAATTCCAGAAGAAATTGGAATTCAGAAGAAAAGACAACAGACTGTATGAACTAAGAAAAATAGTTGAATTCTTTCTCTGTGCTTTCAGGCTGTTACTGCACAGCTGACTTAGAGTGCCAAAAGCTCAAGATGACTCATATTTGGGGTGTTTATTTCCTTAAAGCCATCCTCTCTTCTTCTGTATTAAAATGGTGCACTGTATTGTTTCCTTCATAACTTCCGACAGGGCAGCTGCTAAATTATGCAACTTCACAGGGCAGTTCTGTCTACCTCAGCATTCCACCGCTCATCGCAGAAATGAATTTTCAAGATTTGTGCAATTTATTCAGCAAATAAGGCTTGAGCTTCTTTTGTGTGCTCAGGCACTGTGTGGACTAATTATAGATGCAGAGAAGACGAAGCTGTCTCTGACCTGCACAGGGCTTTAGAGGCCAGCAGGGAATTAAGACTCATACATATAAGGAAGTTTGAGAAAGGGCTCAAACAGGACAGTAGCATGTATAAGATACAGTGGGAAACATTCGGTACATAACTTTCTAATAAGTATGTTTTCTGCATTCTTCAAGAACATATGACTTTGAACCAAGGTAAACCCTGTGACAAATCTGGTCTTTACCACCGTGTGATCTTTCTGACCCTCAGAATCAACCCTTACAAATGGAAAGAAATCATGCCTGCCTCAAAGATTATTGTGGCAATTAAATTAAATTAAATTGAGATAATGTGCTTTAAAAGGGCTAAGCAAGAGGGCCTAGGACTGGGTAGGTACTTAGATGTTGCTTCTGGATTCTTTCTTTGGTGATTCAAGGATATTGTAGAGAACTTTTATTCTTTCCTTTGGGAGAGAGTCGCCTCCTGGAATCAAAATGGCCTTCCTGCATGTGGGGACTCTCCCACGTCATGAGGCTAAGCCAGTGGCACCTCAGAACCTGAAGATGCCACAGAACCACATTTCCAGCCTTTCTTGCCACTGGCAGTGGGGCAGGTGTCCCATCAGACACACCAACACCTTTCCTTGAATCGGTTGCTCGTGGTTTGGAGAAGGAAGGGCTGCACAGAGTCCATTCTGCTAATGGGGTACATTGGCGGTAGCCACCGTAGCTGGTCGTGAGAGGTCTCAGTTTCTATATTTCTAGCAGAGGCAGTTCAAGTTCACTTTGGTGGTTTCTACCCTGCAAATTCCTGTGTCTGTCCTGAGTGGCCATAGTAGTGGTATTTTTTGTGTGCTGATCTGTGATACGACTTGTAATATTGCCTCTGTGGGCATTGCCTCCAGCCCTGGTTCTCACGAGTTCCATGAACAGCCTTCATGAACAACTACATTTCCTTTCATTAGTCCCTTTTGAGCGTGTTATCCACATTCTGTCTATGTTGCTCACAACTTGAACTTTTGGCTGCTAAAAACATTGTTATAATTATCATAATGAGTTTGTGTGGTTGTGTAGTGGTGTTTTACGTGCCATCAAAGAAGGAGACTATTCCCTTCACCATAAATAGGCCGTTGGAGTGATCCCTTCTCAATTAGGCTGCACTTTTTGTTTATAAACCTTTCTACATCTTCCTTTATTGTCACATCATTTCTTATTAGAAAAATAGCAGTGACCCAGAGTTTCCACTCTTTTGATGCTATATCTACATGACAAGGAGAGACACCTTGTAGAACTGTCAAAACTTATAATGCCGTATGGTGGCAGAAAACAATTCTGACTTTCTGTTTTTGGCATTAAAATATGCCTCACTATTCTTCATTAATATTCTACTTTAAAACTTATTAAGTCCCAACCCAAAGCTCTTTGCTCTTGATAGAAATTCCTCAGTATTTTAACCAAGACTGTGAATTAGAAAAATGAAGACTTCTTTCATTAAAAAACAACAATCAACCAATCAAACGTCAGTCTCTGAGATTCTTGTTCTAAGACTAACCGTGTAGCTGGTATTATACTAACCATCGCTGGCTAACCATTTTGCTGATAACAAATTATAAATTCAAAATTATAAACTGTAAAAACAAGTTTTGGGAAGCTATTTGGAGGACAACAAAAGCAAGCAGAAAGCACAGGAGATGGGACCCTTCAAGCAAGAGGACATCAGGGAGATCCACACTTGACTGGCTTTTCCACCAAGCCTGCTTCCCAGTTCGCATGGCACACAGGGGGAGAGCTCACACAGAAAGTGGCATTCTAATTAAGTAGATGACTCAGAGGTTAAAGTTCAATGGTTGCCTAGAAATTAAGAAGGAATCTTGGAGATGGACACCCCTCCCAAATCTATGTACACATCCCCAGTTGACTCCTTCATGCTACATGTGCACGTGTAACTCCAAGGAACATGACAGAAAGCAGTGGTTGGGAAGTTAAAGACCTGAACAGAGATTTTACCAATTGCCTGTGGTGGGAAAACAGAGATTGGAGTGCAAATTTTGTGATGTGATAGAGTTTGGTAAACACTTTGTGGTTTTCATTGGAACGCAGAGTAGCCATGCTTTAAGAGTAGGAACTGTATCCCAAGAATGAGGACTATGCCCTTGAAATAAGGACAAAACTGAAATAGACCCATCCTAAGAAGACCTAAAAACCAAGCATTCACAGAATTAAAGTCATCCTCTAGTAATATAATTGCCTGCTATTAATACAACAAATGTTAGTACTCTTCAGGGGATGATAACAGAATCCAGACTGTACAGAACATATCATCCATAATGTCAGTATAGGGGGTTCCCTGGTAGCCTACTGGTTAGAATTCCAGGCTTTCACTGCTTTGACCTGGGTTCAGCCCTTGGTCAGGAGGCAAGCCACACAGGGCAGCCAATAATAATAATAATACTGATGATGATGATGATGTCAGTATTATTAAAGTACAAATTACTAGACCTATAAGAAGCAGGAAAATGTTACCCATAATCAAGAAAGAAAGTAATTGCTAGCTGAAGATCCACATGTCATCCAGGTGTTGGAATTAGCAGATAAAGACTTTAAAATACTTAACTATCATGTGTTTAAAATTTTGTAGGAAAAGATGGGTATAAATGGGTAAAATGATGAAGAATTTCAGGAGAGCGAGGGAAACTCTACAAAAATAACCAAATAGAAATCCTAGAACAGAAAAATCAAAATTATGTCTTTGGTAGCCTATTCATTTCGGTATCCTTTTCAGTGCCTTTATAGCAAATAAAATTGCTTATGCATAGCTGATTATTAATTATATTTAAAAGGTAAATACCTTTAAATTAATGAATTCAGATTTCTGCCTTTAAATTATACAAAAATAGGCAGATAATACCTTACTATGCTGTAATAAAAGTTTAGAGTAAATTAAAATAATAATGTGTTTAAGCAATTTTTAAAAACAGTTGAGCCAGTTGTTTCAATTAAGCCACTCTACTCAATTAAATACAATTATCTGTTGCATTTACTACCTGTATTTAAAATGTAAAGAGTACTATTATGGAAAAGTTCTATTTAGGAAATACTTGGCAAAATTATGAAATAGTTGGAAGAAACTACAACAATTATGAATCATTCTGATAGGATGGTTTTCTTGTTTAGAATCAGCTAACTGAAGTAAGGTGGCTTTCAATAAGATATTTAATTTTATTTTAATTATTGAATGTAAAAATTATTTGTGACATTAAGGATCACAGAATCCAACACAATTAAACTCAAATGGGCTTTTGCCTTTGTAAATTGTTTTAGCTGCTAAAGTATTTTCTTAGCCTCTTGTGAATCAGCGCAGTATATATCTTGAATGAACATATAAATTATTTCCAGTCATAAAATATTTCCTTAAATATCTATGATGTTGTATAGGGGTTTTAATCTGGAGTTTTAGAAAACTAAAAGCAGACTTCCCTGTGCCTTTTTCTTATTTTACAGAACAATAATATATTAAAAAAAGTGTACTTCTTGAGGTTAATTTTTTGCCAGTTCTGAATTGGATATTTGAAATAGCAAATGAAAAGGCAATACCGTGTACTATCCCCACTTCTTAAAAGAAATAACTTTACAGAACTAAAAATTAATTTAGGAAACTAAAATAAGAGAAATTGAAATCCTCTATGAGCAAGGACTGTAGACATTTTACAGCCTCATCTATTTATATATACACACTGCATAGATTTCAAATTTCTTCTTCCACTGAGAAATACTGGACACTTTCTCACATAACCCAAATCTACAGATTACCATTTAAAAACCCCTGCTGTAGTGTGATGGGCTTCAGTGTAGTGGTTGGACCTGATGGGTGGGAGCAGGTGGGTCTGTGAGTCCCTTAGTGTTTGCAAAAATGGATCTACCTGTACACATTGCTTGTTTTCTGAGAAGAGGGCTCCTAACTTTCAGATGATTATCAATAGTGTCCTTGATTCCAGAAAGAATAAGAACCCCCACGAATAGTGCTTTTCAGTTATTGACAAAGGTGAACCTCTTCCATTTCCTCATGTTTAATTCCTAACTTTTAATAATTGACAAGAGAAGTCAGTGTAGAGGTATATTCATTTGGTCATTTCTTAGAATCATTTCACTTGTAAGAGATGAGATGAATCTTTTTAGTATCACATGTTACTATTGTGAGAAATGAAAGCCACTGCCTTGTTTTCCAAGGTTCCACTTAAGTGACATACAGTCCATGGAATTCTTCAGGCCAGAATACTGGAGTGGGTAGCCTTTCCCTTCTCCAGGGGATCTTCCCAACCCAGAGATCAAACCCAGGTCCTCCACATTGCAGGCAGATTCTTTACCAGCTGCAAGGAGATAAAAAAAAACAAAAAACAAAAGGATCCAGCCAGTCCATCCTAAAGGAAATCAGTCCTGAATATTCATTGGAAGGACTGATACTGAAGCTGAAACTCCAATACTTTGGCCACCTGATGCAGAAGAATCAGCTCATTGGAAAAGACCCTGATGCTGGGAAGGATTGAAGGCAGGAGGAGAAGGGACGACAGAGGATGAGATGGTTGGATGGCATCACCGACTCAATGGACATGAGTTTGAGTAAACTCCGGGAGTTGGTGATGGACAGGGAGGCCTGCGTGCTGCAGTCCATGGGGTCACAAAGAGTCGGACACGACTGAGCAACTGAAAACTGACTGAAGTGGAGAGGTGCTTGGTTTTCCTTCTGTGGTATATCTTTGTGAATAATTATTGCCTCGTGACTTTGAACAGATCAATATGATTATAGTTCCATCTTATTCAAGACAAGATTGAAACATTTCTTAAATACATTGCTCAAAACCATATGACAAAAGTAAAGTAAGTGATAGGAAGCAAATACAAAGGGGAAAAATTAGTTGAGTCAGAGTGGGAGAGAATGCAGATCAGTCAAACTACCTTGAACCAGAAAAGCCGCTTGATGAGCACCAGTTGGCATGGGCTAGCACAATAACCAGTGTGGACCCGGTTAGAAGCTGCATGGTGTTCTGTGAATAACGTCTGAAGAAGCTGCATGTTGCCCCTGGGTGGAGTGGTTTCTGGCTTCCACTCTCCTGAAGCATGGTTGGGACAGACAGTGGTTGTGCCACACTTCTCCCACCCCAGCTATACCAACCCTTCTGCACTTCTCCCACCCCAACTTGGTCTCAATGCTGCTCCCTTCCTTCTCCTTTCCTTTCATTTCTTCCTCCTTGAATGTTCCAGTAAATTTCTCTCTTCTTCGGCAAAGTTTTCAGAAGCCCTTCTTGGTGCCATGTGCTCTGCTGGGCATGGGGATATATGCATAGTGAGAAAGTTAAGGCCTCCTCAGTGGCTCAGACAGTTAAGAATCTGCCTGCAGTGAGGGAAACCTGGGTTCGATCCCTGGGTTGGGAAGATCCTCTGGAGAGGGAACAGCTACCCACTCCAGTAGTCTTGGCTGGAGAAATTCCATGGACAGAGGAGCCTGGCGGGCTACAGTCCATGGGGGTTGCAAAAAGTCGGACACGACTGAGCGACTTTATTTTTACTTGAGTCCCCAAGGAAATCAGTTGAGAAGTCACAATGACACCTCGATATCCGCTCACGTGAACGAGTGTTCTCTGCTCCTGATCGGGACAGATAGGCACGGAGTACTCCTCCTCCGCGCCGTAAGACATGTCGTTCAGTGGAGATCTACGCTGGGTTTCTCTGTAAATCGATTGACCTCTCGGATAGATTGCGTGCAGATAGCACGAAAGTCGAGGGATTGGAGGTGACTGTTCGGTCTCTCACATTGAACTCCTCTGGATGGACACGCCTGCGCAGCAGCTGTGACTCAGTGAATCTACTACCTCCGCATGTCGCATCAATTCTTGTCCTCACTCCATCGCAGTGTGTGATTCGGGGAGCCTCTGATGAGGTTTGCCTGCGTACACTAGACTGAACGTAGCTATCTTTGGCAGGAGTGCCCCCCCTCCTCCCCCCCCCCTGAGAAACGGTCATAGAGAGCAACGCGATTTCACAGCGACTCTATTCCTGAATCGATGACCACTCGGGAGTGAGGCTTAAATAGCCGCATCGATGCTATACCTAGTGTATCTTGGAATCTGCTCCGAAGGAAGTGCATAGCAGCAAGTGACGACTAGTTGTCTGGTGTGCAGGCTAATCCGGTGGAGTGCTGCGTGGCTCAGCGTGGTGATCTCCGCGAACCAGCTACATCCTCTCGAGACGACTAATCGTACAACGAAACTCAACAGTACGCTCGATACAGCGACCCTCGCAAATGAGAGGCCGGGACGAACTGTACATAGAACGTGGAAGGATACTGACAAGGCTGAGACGAGCTATTTCGATCGTATGTAGGACGAGAGAGTGAGCAGCGACTGAAGCATGTCGAGCCAAAGTGTTGCAACATCGACTACCATTCCAATACGGCAAGCTCGTGTAAAGTTGTAGATATAGGATAAAGTCATTGCGCACTTACTCTACCAAAATGCTTAACACTTTCAGAAATATGAGGTATGTGTTCACGAAATAGACTCAGCGATAGAAGATCACACACGAAGAATACACACGCGGACACACCCAATAGCCAAGCCAATGCGACGAGCAAGCATTTCACCTGGCCACTTTAAACAATAGAAAAAATTTCCAGGATATAATTATAAGCGAGCTGAACACACAAACAGGGCTAACCATTCATCCGTATCCTCATTTTGCTGGAAAGATATCGCTTTTGCTTACAGATAAGAAAGGCAGTCGATCTTGATGTTTCATGCTGCAAGCTCGATTGCTTTACATGGCTCGGTGGCTCAATCTTATCTCTTTACTCTCGTTGTGCTGCCGATAGGATGAAAGAGCTCGAGATGATGCGACTCTGCGATCTGTAATCATCGACAGACTGGGGGCTGCCTCGCGATGCATTCTTCGTTCTGTAGTGTGCTGATTATCCTGACGATTGAAGTCTACCACAGACGAGGCAGAGCGAGAGCCCTGAGTATCAGAGGGAGCCTGCGTGCTTGAGAGGCCGCTGGCTATAACGAGAGGTTTCTTGGAGTAAGCAAACTCCATAAGAGTTCTGGCAGAAAGGTGGGACCAGAAGATTGAGCAGAGAGCGCTGCTCATCTCGTCGTCCAGCGCATCATGGGCCGCGTGGATCTCTCTGTAGCATCCATGAACGCCTCGTGGCTGTGTTATCGCTCTGCACACTCACTCCTCTCGAACTTGCACTATTTCGATCTCCATACATGTGTCTCTCACTAGATCTGTCTGTACACGCAGTCCTCCATGAGCAGTCATTGGTTGTAGACTATCTCCTGACGCTGTCTTGTCGCGTGAAGCCTCGTGTCATATGGTCTAAAGATTATTGTAATGAGTGCACTCTTGCTTCGATGGGAGTGTCCAGATATAAAATACAACCTTACTCTAATCCTTCCCCCCCCAATCCCCCCACCACTATAAATACCAATCTCCTATTTCTCTACTATATCCTGAGCCCATCCATATCCCATCTAAACCATTATTACCCTATAGTGCTTAAAAATTATGGCGCATAAGATCACTTAGTCAGCTTTCTTTGAGTACAATAAGGGGTATCTCTTCGATGAGTCTCTGATCAATAAATACCAAAAGGCTACTTTTCCATACGGGTCAAGGACATGATTTCGATCCTATGGTGCCTATTAATGAGTTCGTACATTAAAGGCGAGCTCCCCGTGCTAGAGTATGAGCGTTGAATGAACTCTCTCGCTAGTTTTATGCCCTGTCAGAGTTCCGGTGAGAGCTGAGAAGAATCGCGAAGAAGCGTTGTGGACTTGCTAAAGTGGTACACAAGATAGAGAGGTTCCTTGGACTATGGCTCTAGATATTGGCCATGAGCAGATAGGTGAGGAGGATCGTGGCAGAGGCGTCCTTACGCCCCAGCGAGCTATTCGCAAGGGGGGCCATTTCGACGCACATGGTGCACTAGATGTCAGCCAGGATGTCAGCGTACAAGCTGTGTGGCATTGCACAAAAAAAAAAATAACAATATCTTGTCATTTACTCAGTCGCTCAGTCATGTCCTGACTCTTTGCGACCCCATGGACTGCAGCACACCAGGCTTCCCTGTCCATCACCAACTCCCGGAGCTTACTCAAACTCATGTCCATTGAGTCAGTGATGCCATCCAACCATCTCATCCTCTGTCATCCCCTTCTCCTCCTGCCTTCAATCTTTCCCAGCATCAGGGTCTTTTCCAATGAGTCCGACTGCTGTGTGCGAGAGAGAAGCGCACAGACCTGTTCGTCGCGCTCCGTTGTCAAGCTCTCGATCGAGAGAGTCCTATGCCAATGAATTGTCATGTGACGCGAGATTTCCTTTCTCGCGATGTGACGGTGGTTGGAGTGCTATCATCTTAGTACGCAAGAGATCTGTGCTGCACTTGAGTATGTCTCATCACAATACGAATGTCATCGTTAGATAGACTGTCCCACTCCTAGGATGTCTCTCACGTGCTGTTACAGACCGCTCATCTCGCTTATAGTCGCCAACCTCCTCAACATTCACATAAATGACTATGGGATAAACTTATAGGCTGTTGACTGGACAGCGACCTCTTTGTCAGCCAGAGTCGCTACTCTCGACTCTTTTCTAAACTCATGTCCCTCGTCTTGGCGTTGGTCATCCAGCTTTTCTTAGTCATCGTAAGACATAGGTGAGCTTCTTCTACATCTCTGAGTGGGCTGGCACTAGATGCATGCATGCTCGTGCCTCTGAGCGGATTCACGCAGTGCCGCTAAGTAGACTCATAAGATGGCCTACCGGCGTACATCCCGAGCGCTGCTCAGCGTGCTCTCTCTCGCTAACTGCTTCGCACACCACTCTATCATTTATTTTGACCAGTCTGCAATGTGCATAGAGGACTGGGCACTGAGTCGGTGACTCTAGTTTCTGCTGCATGGCTAGACGGGCGAGACGGGCCAGAGGTACTCCTCCCTTATTTCAAGCCCAACTTTTTTCACTGCTATGCACTCTCTCTCGACGTAACAGCAAGAGTGCTCCTTAATTCTTAGCTATTCCGCCCTTTCGACGCAGCCCATAAGGGTTACCAACCGCAGTGCGAGAACACCTGCACGGGGGCCGTAGGCCCGATCAGAGGTGACGCGATGTGCTGGGCAGTTTATTCTCTCTCTCCTATTTCTGTCCCATCTGTGTCGCGTCACTTGATTGCCAGGTGAGCTAGCTTGCGCATCCTAGCCGGCGGCTCCTTTGTGAAGTGTCGTGTCTAGATCCGATGCGTATACGTAAGTAAGACAGTTGAGAGCTGATACATATATGCTAGCGTTGATCGACTCTTTCCACGGTTTGTCGGAACTCAGTCTGTCGAGATTTTCCCTGGGCCAACTCGCTCACATGTGTGACTAGTGTCGCGGGTGTCCCGTCCACACCTTAACTCGGCGACCTGCGAGATACTAGCATCCACCCTGCGTCAGGAGGCCAGCCCGTTCATAGCAGTGTGCGGTCTGGTACTTTGGTCCATCGCTTGAAGTAAATTTTCCACAATTTGTTATGATCCGACGTTCTGTCAAATGATCTTGGCACAGTCAATCTATATGCTAGGAAGTACGATGTTTTTTCTGGAACAAAGTCTCGCTCTCTCGGCTGTGTTTCTTGTTTTCCTTGTCTCTTGGGTGTCGCACGTGGATGTGGGAAAGATTGATGGTCTGGTTGTTACTCGACTCCTTTGGTCATAAAGACCTCACAGCCATGTTTGCCCTGTTCCTCGTGTGTTGTGTCCGTTGTCTCAGTACTCATGGTCTTTCTGTAGCTGGAGTATCCTTTGAGTTTCTAACATAGTAGGGAAGCTCGATAGTTCAGCGATATTGGTGAAGAGACTCGCGTGCGCAGCGACGTCGGCACCGACTACTATATAGCGTAGATTACTTATAGCTAGTGTTTGAGATGAGACTGCCAAATCGTCTGGGGTTAGAATTTCTTGCTTTTGTCTTATGTGTGCTTCATGTCGACTGATGTCTCAGATATAAGAGAGATAGAGTCATAACTTCTTAAGAGAAGCTTGGTATCTTCGCTATCTCTTTTTATCCTTGAGTGTTTAAGAACTCTCCCAAAGAATAGAATAGATTGTGCTTCTAGTTGGATGGTAAAGTTCCCGTTGGAACAGCACATATTCTGATGCGAAATAGTTGACAATGTTTGGCGTAGATGCGCGCACCTGTCGACTAATGGAAAAGCAGTGCCTTTGGCCAAGTAGTCCAGGACGGCCACGATGCTGGGTTTGTCGCACGGAGTAGGGAATGCTCCAGAGACACACTTCTTGGTGCAAGCATCTTGTTCCAGATCGGATAGCGTCATTTTACGGATTTGAAGAGATGAGATTCTAGCTCGAGATGCGCGCCTAATCATAGTGTCGGACTAGCATTTCTGAGGGACTTGCGCCATCCCTTCCCCCCCCATAAACAGATGGAGTGCTATGGACATATGAATTCAGAATGCTTCCAGGATGTCGGCTCCATCGGTCGGAAGTGCAGCAACATAACTAGTGTTGCTAATGCGCTCACACTGAAGCTCACACGCAGAAACTATAAAAGCGCAGGATATGTCAGTATTGTCTGTATGCTTCTGTCAGCGCTGCGATTATTGACACACACATGCAGCGCCACATTCAGAGTAATTGTTTTGCTGTGTTAGGTCCATACCATTTCTGTCTTTATCTCGCAGCAGCCATTCTCGGCGCGTTCAGTGCTTGATGTGTGCCTGAGTCCTCGTGCGCTGTGTAGTAGTTTAGTTGAACGAGAGCTAGGTGACGAAGTTTACAGCTCACATCTCATTGGTTGGATTTGGCTCATAGCTATCATTCCGAGAATATGATGTCAGCATGAGGAAGGCTAGATGCTGTATCTCGCCTTGACCATCAGAGATATTACGCGGCTGACAAACGCTGGACACTGAACCAGAGAGTGTATATTTTTCCTGTTTGTTGCTCACATTATGCGTGTTTGAAGCTTGCCATGGACGCTTTTCGCGACTGTTCCGCGTTGGTCGCGGCACTCAGACTAAACGCGCTGCTGCGTAGTCGCTTTTGCGAATCCCGAGCTGCTCGGGCCCCTGGTCCACTCGAAAGGAGTGAATTGGGAGGTTGTTTCAATGACGCCGGCATACGGTAGGGGTGTCACGGACTAGGCGGATGTAAATGATAGAATCTCCTTTCCATAGTTCTTCAGAGACCTCTGTCTATCAGATTCTAACCCTTAAATCTATTGTCATTTCCACTCTATAATAGTTAAGGAATTTGATTTTGGTTTATTACCTGAAATGGTCTAGTGGTTTTTCCCTACTTCTTCAATATAAGTTCTGTATTTGACAATGAGGTGTTATGATTGGGAGAATCAGCTCCTGCTCTTGTTTTTGCTAAAACTGTATAGAGGTTTCCATTTTGGCTGCAAAGATTATAATCAGTCTCTTGTAAAGATAGTAAATTAAATTTTATAAAGCAAAAAACCAATGCATGTGAAATATTCTGTTCCGTTTAAAAACACAATTTTCTTATTCCTTTCAGCTTGAGTGGACAAGGCTAATATTTTTAGAGTTTCTTAAAGGCAATATATTGATAATAAACACAAGATTGATTCATAAAATTTACTAAAAAATACTACTCTATGAGGTGAATGTGATATCGTTGTTTACTTAATTCTAATATTTCATTGTTGAAAGACATTTTTACTGCTGAGGCAGAAACTTCCAGCTTCTCCCCTGTATTCCTTTCTTTCTTCCTCTATACACATTGTCAAACTTTTTTGTAAAAAGACTGGGGTGTAAAAAAAAAAAAAAGACTGGGTGTATTAGTATTTTAAGCTTTGAGAGCCACAAAGGGATCCTGTCTCCATATTTCTCTTTTGTCTATTTTTTTAACAAACTTTTAAAAAATGTAAAACCATTCTTAACCCTTTGACCATGAACCAGTCAGTGGACGACTGTGGTCTGGGAGTTGTAGTTTATTGACCCCTGTTCTACAATTTATAAAATCCTTTAGACTTCCCTGGGGCTTCCCGGGTGCTCAGTGGCGTAAAGAACTCTGCCTACCATGCAGGAGATGCAAGAGATGTGGGTTTGATTCCTGGGTGGGGAAGATCCCTGGGAGGAGGCATGGCAATCCACTCCAGTATTCTTGCCTGGAGAATCCCATGGACAGAGGAGCCTGGCAGGCTACAGTCCATGGGGTCACAAAGAGTCAGACACGACTGAGCGATGAGGCACTTGACTTCCCTGGTTGTCCAGTGGTTAGGACTCTGCGCTTCCAGTGGCTTCCACTGCCAGGAACGTGGTTTGATCCCTGATCCAGGAACTAAGATCCACACATGACTGCTTGCAGCATGACCAAATAAACTTAACAAATCAAACATTTTCTTTAGGGGGAACATTTACCTTAAACTAGGTGGACATTTGGCTAATTTTTGTTCCTCTTTCCCTTGTAATGGTAATGCAGACCATTGCTTAGGACACCATCACGGTGTGGTGGGCATGCACTGTGGAGATGGCAGAGCTGCAAGATGGAATGAGGCTGAGCTGCATGGATCTGGGACGCCAGTACACTCCAACTTATGGAGCCTGGTCGAATATAGCCATAGACTCTTTAAATTAGAGAAAATAATTCTTTCTTGTTTAGGTCATTGTAACCTAAAGCCAAATCAGTTTCTTGAGATGAATCCACTTTCAAAGGGGAAGATTTCATATCTCAGGGGAGCTCAGGTTGGTGTGTCAAAAATTCATAACACCTTATGGTTGTCATTAAACTTATTCTTTAGTGATTGCTTGGTTTTTTCATCCCCTCTTATTTTCAGGATAAAAATCTTACACGCATCCTCAGCCAAGTCTTAAAGGAATTCTAATGCTATTCCATCGGATTTTTAAATTTTCTTCATAGTTTGTTAAAAAGCCCAGTGACATTTTTTGGTGCCTTATTTTGTATGTTTAGTTGTTTGGCTGATTTCTTGATTCCTTCTATTGTAAATTGTGACCTGAGGCCCTAAAAACATTGGGACTAAGAGTCTGAATCAAGCCTCCTTCACTACCTCCCTTCTGGGCAACCCTGGTACAGACATGGTCATAACTGTGTTTCATCCTGGTTCTTGTCTCTCTGAGCCCCAGTTTTGATAGCTTGCTCTGACTTCTCAGGTTCTAGAGCTCTGGCTGGTGTTGGCCAATCTCATCTCCAGAATAGAATCCACCCCCAAGTGTCCATTCTATTGTGATATGGCCCCCTTTATGATGAAGTACCTGGCACATAGCAAAGATAATAAAAGTTAATTCTCTCATCCTTAATGCTTTTGAAAACAAAAATATATCCATAACTTCTGGAGACACTTCTCATTGCTGGCCTTTAAAATATAAATGAATTTTGCTAGATTAAATTGGTTCCTTCACACATAAAGGTTGAAGGATAGGTGGAAAGCATCTAGAATTTATGGAAAATATTTTGTCATTAAGAAGCCTGGGAAAAAAATAAAGAAGCTGGGGCACATTTTCCTCAAAAGAGGCACTGACCTCCTGAGAGTGCTATAGTTGAGTGACTTGGTTTTCACTATAAGTTCCAAATGATAGATGGGCCTTTAACCATTTTTGTCTGAAAGATATTTTTCAGTTAAATTTCTTGTTGAATGAATGTTGACCTACTGAATACCTTGAAAAATGGCTTGCATCTGAATTTTGAGAATGTGAACTCTACGTATTTAGAGAAGCTTTCACGTATTGCTTTTTACCTGCAATCTTAGGATGTTTTACTTTCTCTGTCAATTGAGAAAGGATAAAAATGCATGACTTACCCCACTCTAAGGTGACCTCTCATGTTATTTAAGAAACTGGAAATGGCTCAAGTGTCGGTCCTCAGTTAATTGTTTCATTTATTAGCCTCTGTATTACTCAGGTACATGCTGAAGAGTACATTTCTCTTGGTACATTTATTTGTCTTACTATGGGCCACATCTTTTTTCAATTGAGTCAAATTGAAGTTAGAAATATTTATTGTGAGCATCTGTAGCTATTTTACTTTGGAATGTTGAAATTTAAGGGACTATTATGATACATTTCAATTTTCTAATGTTGTTATGTTATATGAACTTAATGATTTGTTAAGTTCTTTGTCAGCAAGTTCACTTCAATTCATTCGCTCAGTCGTGTCTGACTCTTTGTGACCCCCCATGGACTGAAGCACGCAGGCTTCCCTGTCCATCACCAACTCCCGGAGCCTACTCAAACTCATGTCCATTGCATCGGTGATGCCATCCAAACATTTTATCCTCTGTCATCCCCTTCTCCTGCCTTCAATCTTTCCCAGCATCAGGGTCTTTTCCAGTGAGTCAGTTCTTCGCATCAGGTGGCCAAAGTATTGGAGTTTTAGCTTCAGAATCAGTCCTTCCAATGAATATTCAGGACTGATTTCCTTTAGGATGGACTGGTTGGATCTCCTTGCAGTCTAAGGGACTCTCAAGAGTCTTCTCCAACACTACAGTTCAAAAGCATCAATTCTTTGGTGCTCAGCTTTCTTTATAGTCCAACTCTCACATCCATACATGATTATTGGAAAAACCATAGCTTTGACTAGACAGATCTTTGTTGGTAAAGTAATGTCTCTGCTTTTTAATATGCTGTCTAGGTTGGTCATAGCTTTTCTCCCAAGAAGCAAGTGTGTTTTAATTTCGTGGCTGCAGTCACCATCTGCAGTGATTTTGGAGCCCAAAAAAATAGTCTGTCACTGTTTCCGTTGTTTCCCCATCTATTTGCCATGAAGTGATGGGACCAGATCATCAAGTTAGAAGTTAATTAAAGATAAAAGCCCTGTAACCATATGAATGGTTAAAGTTTTTCTCTGTATATATTTATTGGTGACTAGCGTTTTTGAAGTAGCTTACTCCTGATTTTTGACCTTTAAAAATGCCAGATAAACTTGCCTAAGAAGTGCAACCTGAGGACTTCCCTCATGGTCCAGTGGTTAAGACTTTGACTTCCAATGCAGGGGTTGAGTGTTCAATCCCTGATCAGGATGCTAAGATCCCATATGCCTCATGGCCAAAAAACTAAAACATGAAACAGAAGCAATAGCAATGTTGTAACAAATTCAAGAGAGACTTTTAAAAATTGTTGACATAAAAAAAATCTTAAAAAGTGCAAGCTGAATGCAGTAAGATATTGAGTAAACATAAAATCGCCACTGAGTAAATATAAAATTTTTTCTTTTAAAATCTTGTGTCACTTGGCTTTACAAGATTCTGAGTTCCAGACTAGGGAAAAAGTTGGAACTTTAGTCATAGCAACTTGATTTATACATATATTTTTTATTTGTTATGATTTATCCCCTGTTGTAGATCAGCTTAACTACTTACCAATAAATCATGGCTAAAGACACAAAACAAAATGTATTATTTGTTTGTAAGAAATCCAAGTGAAAAATCAAAAGAGACCTTAGGGCAAAGGGTCATTTTGGAAAAACAGGGCTCTGTAGCACAATGTCACGGAATTCTTCTGTCACCTTTTAAGCTGAGCATCATGTCAGAGCAGTTGTTCCTCCTAAATTCTTGATGTTTCTCATGAAATGATCTCTTCATCTTTACATGGATGCTGTTGGGCTGTGTATGGCAATGCACATCTCGGGCAGTAATGAGTAGGTGGAATGGTAAGTATCCTTTAAAAGCCTTTCTTATAAAAGCAACCTTAATTTCATGAGTAAATGCTCAAGAAATCATATTTAAGTAAAAAAAAGATAAATATACAAATCTGTGACACAACTTTGTTATACTTATTTGTATCAGTCCTTTATGATAATTGTAAAATATAATAAAATATTTAAAATACTATTTAATTTGTAATTATACATAAATTAACATTTACAAGTAAAATATTATTTTCCCTCTTGATATATTTATGTGTATTTGCGTGTATGTATAAAATATCAGAAGGGAAATCAAACAGTATAACATGGCTGAGTAATGGCAATTTTGTATGGTTCAGAAAAACAGAGTTGGTTGTTTCTTTTTTCCTTTATTTTTGGCTGCACCGTGTGGGCATGCAGAATCTTAGTTCCCAGACCAGGGATCAAACCCATGCCCCCTGCAGTGCAAATGCAGGGTCCTAACTACTAGACCACTAGGGAAGTCCTAGAGCTGGTTATTTCTGAGTAGTGAGACTGCATGAGATTTTTCTCAATGTAGTTATATTTCCTTTACTTTATGATGCAAGGATTTTATGAATTACATTTCTAATCAGGAACAGACTTTCAAGACAGTTGTTAAATGAAACCTAAGAGGCAGCCCCCACCTGTCTCCCTCTTTGGGATCCCGCCGTCTTCCCATCCTGCTTGGCTATGTTAGCCTCTTTCTAGGCACCAGAGCAAAGGGTCTCCCCAGACACAACTCGGCTCCTTCCTACCCCTTGTCCAGCTTGTTGCAGCGTCTCTTCTTCTGCCTTATTTCCTACGTTTGTCTCCTTCTCTCTTTCTATGATTTCTCCCCTAGTTAACCACCATAAAAATAGAAGCAGGCATTTAAATAGTACTTCTTCTGTGCTAGGCATCCAAGGCCCGCACATGTCAACTAACCATCATGGTGACCTAAGATGTAGATAGTATTAGTCTCCCCCACTTAAAGATGAGATGATAAAACTGAGGCACCAAGTCATTAAGTGGCTTGCCAAGATGTCACATTAGCATCCATGGCCCATAGGCCTAAGTATCAAGCCCTCCTGCTCTCTGAGTACATTCTTTTGCCTATACAGAAGGTTATGTTACCTCTAGAATAAACAGCCACATTATTGACTTTGGGCCTAACATTAGGTTTCTTCCTTTGCCTAGAATGTTGTTGCTGTCCAGTCGCTCAGTAGTGTCCAACTCTTTGTGATCCCATAGACTGCAGCACGCCAGGCTTTCCTGTCCTTCACTGTCTCCCAGAGTGTGCTCAAACTCATGTCCATTGAGTTCATGATGCCATCCAACCATCTCATCCTCTGTCGCCACCTTCTCCTCCTGCCCTCAATCTTCCCCACCATCAGTCTTTTCCAAGAAGTTGGCTAGAATATGGCTCAGCAAACTTTATTCCATGGACCAGATCTGTCCTCCCCCACCATCCCTACCCACCACCTGATTTTGTAAATAAACTTTTATTGGAATACACTCACACCTGTTCATTTACATTTTGCCTGGCTGCTTTCATGGCATGTGAGCAGACTTCAGAAGTTGTAACCAGGACCATGTGGTCTACTGACCCTTGGCTTGAGCAGTTTTTATATCCAGTTGTTTTGGTGACTGTGGCTGTATAACCAATGACTTCAGATCTTAGTGGTGTCATACAACCATTTATCATGTTCATAGATTCTGTGGGTCAGGAATTCCAATGGGGAATAGCATTTCTTTTCCAGGATGGCTGGTAAAAGGACACAGAAGATTTAATGACCTGGGGGGCTGGAACAGCAGGGTCTCATCAGCCTGGCAGCTTCAGGCATCCAGACTTCCAATCTGTGTGTTCCAGGGGGGTGCTTCCTTGGTGGCTCAGATGGTAAAGAATCTGCTTGTCAATGTGGGAGACCCAGGTTTGATGCCTGGGTCAGGAAGGTCCCCTGGAGAAGGAAATGGCTGCCTATTCCAATATTCTTGTCTGGAGATTCCCATGGACAGAGGAGCCTGATGAGCTACAGTCTATGGAGTTGCAAACAGCCGGACGCAACAGAGCAACTAACAGCTTATCATTTAAGCCAGTTACAGTTGTATTTTTAAAATTTGGAATGTAAAGCATCCTGAATATGATTTTTAATAAAGGATACTGGGCTCAGAGAGGTTCCCTCTGCTCATCTTTGTATCTAGAAGTCACATTCACTTTGCTGTTGACCATCCTCTGTTAGTAGAAAACATCTGAAATAATTGTGGTTTATGAGAAATATATATTTTGTGACTCAGATGACGAAATATATATTTCTTATATATTTGGTTTTTATACAGAATTCTAGACTCACAGCTTCTCAAAGCCTTGGCATTTCCTGAAGTTAAGAGCAATTAGAGTATCTTTTGTTACAATATTTGGTCTTTTGTTCTCAGTTCCCGAAATCCCTTCAGAGCCATAAAGGTGAAGTGGTTGCCTTGTTATTCAAAACAGGTCCTTTTCATCACAACCAGGTTTGTGTTAATGAGATGGCTTTTGGAAAGCTCCTAAGGAGGGGTACCTTTTACCAGGGGAACCAACTTTGATTAGAGGGTTGAACTTTCAGTCCCACCTCCTGATTTCCGGGGAGGAGAGTGGGGCTGGAGGGTGGATCAATCACCAGTGGCCAATGACTTATCAGTCATGCTTGTGTGATGAGCCATCTAAGAAAACCTGAAAGATTGGGGTTCAGAGAGCTTCCGGGTTGGTGAACACATGGAGGTGCTGAGAGATTGGAGGGTCTGGAGAGAGCATGGAAACCCCACAGCCTTTCCCCAGGCCTTGCCCCCTGCATCTTGTCCATCTGCCTGTTCCTGAATTAGATCCTTTTCTAAATAACCGGTGATCTAGTAAGTAAAATGTTTCTCAATTCTCTGAGGTGCTCTAGCAAATGGATTGAACCCTAAGAGAGGGTGATGAGAATTTATAGCCGATCGGTCAGAAGCACAGATAACATCCTGGGGTTTCAGCTAGCATTTGAAGAGGGATCGGGGTGGGGGTTGAGAGGGGCAGTTTTGTGGAACTGAGCCCTTAACCTTTGGAATCTGATGCTGTCTCTGGGCAGATGGTGCCAGAACTGAGTTGGAGGACACCCAGTTGGTTTCAGAATTGCTTATTGGTGTGGGGACATCTCCACTTTGAAATAGGGTCCCAGAACCCAAATAGCATCAAATTCTTATCTAAGTCCTGAGAGTTACTCCAAGCCTCTAGCTTTGCTCCTTTTATGTGTGTTATAATAAATCCGTGCGTTTGTTTTTCCAAGTCGATATCAAACCTTACAACCTGGAAGTGCTGCCTTGTTCCTTGTGCCTAAGCAAGGCCTCTTCTCTGCCCTAGGTTGAAAATCTTAATTACCCCTTTCTGGGGCCTGCAGAAATTCTTTGTAAATGGGATACAAGTGACAGTCTCTGACATGTGGAACATATATATCTGGGGGGTTCTGGGGACTTTTCTTGAAGCTGAATGTAGAACAGTGTTTCACATACAACTAAAAACATCAATGGACATTATTTTAAAAATTGTGCTTGATGAAGTTGATGTCTTTATTTCATCCCTGGTTCTGCCCCTGATTTCTTTATTGTTGGACTAACTTCTTTGCCAGGTTTAATTTTTCGTTGTCTTTAGAATGTAAACTTAGGCAGGACTGTTTTGAGATTTACCAAAAGAAAAGGAAGTGTAAAAGGAAAGTAAGAAAAGTAGATCATGAATACTTGGGTTGGTCTTCAACCCATGCCTGTCAATAATCATGGTTACTAGAGAAGAAACTTTCCTTTGGTATTTAAACGAGTTCATTTCTTTAAGGAAAAGTATAAAAAGAGGAAATAACATTTCTAATGTCCTACCTGGTGGACTTCCCAGGTGGCGCTAGTGGTAAAGAACTGCCTGCCGATGCAGGAGATTCAAGAGACTCGAATTTGATCCCTGGGTCCGGAAGATCCCCTAGAGGAGGGCATGGCAACCCTCTGCAGTATTCTTGCCTGGAGAATCCCATGGACAGAGGAGCCTGGTGGGCTACAGTCCATGGGGTCGCAAAGAGTTGGATGCGACTGAAGCGACTTAGCTCGCACGCACACATGCACGCAGTGTCCTACCCCATAAATTCTTGAGATAATAAGCTTGATACTCTTAACTGGCAAACTGCGTAATTATTAGCTCATCACAGGAAATAATATTTTGATTATGTCTTCTCCCTCTCACATAAAAATTCCCATCTACGTTAGGGGTCAGCAGACTAGGGCCTACTGGCCAAATCCGGCCGTCCATCTGTTTTTGTAAAAAAGTTACGGTGGAACTCAGTCATGCCCATTCATTTACGTGTTATCTGGCTGCTTTCACAGCACAGTGAATGAACTGAGTAGTTGGTCTGCAAAGAGTAATATTTGCTCTCTGGATTTTTTACAGAAAAAAGCATATATGCATTTAAACTAATTTCTTGATTTTCTTTCTATGTACTTACTGTATCATGTAATACATTGAATCACATGACAAGTTTTAGTAGGAATATATTTACCTTTACACTGAATTGTGTGTTTAGTCAACATAAAAGTGTCAGGAGAAACCAAGATATCTCTTCATTTTGGTTCTTATCTGATTGGACCTGAGAAATAAACACTCTTAACAGAGGATTTTAGTCATACATGTTCATGAATATCCTTGATTTTTTAAAATATCTCAAAAGAATGGAAAATAATAAGAGGTCAAGACAAGAACTTAGGAATCTATGAGATGAACTCTTTTTAGAAAAAGCAATTAAGGTTAATATTCTATTACGTGCAGTGATATTTGGTTAAAAGAACTTTGTGAAAAGATTTACAGTGACTTTCAAAAATGGTTTCAGTACTGAACTTCCCTGACTGTAACAGCGGAATATCAGTTAGTGCAGAGGTCTGCAGACTGGTTATAAGACTGCACACAGGCCCTGAACTGCCACGCAAAGTTGGTGTGAACTATATTATAAGAAGGGTAAGGATCTTTCTAGTCAAAGAATGCAAAATTGTCTGAGAATTTAGTTGTGCTAGTTCAGAGAATTCATAATTAGGGTTAATAGATTTTGACTGAAGTTCTTTTCTGTAGTTCTAGCATAACCCACACTCTTCCCCAAATGGGAGTAGAGGAAAATAAGTCAATCGACTTTAATTAAAGGCTTTTGAGGATGATAATCATGACTGTCAACATTTCAAGAATGTATAAAGGATCTAAGAGATGAACTAGATCGGAGTTTTTTAAACTCTGCTCCAGGGTGGATGGTTCTGTGCGTTCTCTGAGGCATCTGCATGGACTGTGGTAGTTAGAGGGCTGGGTGGGTCAATGTAGTTCTCTCTTTCCATGCTTTCTTTTTTTTTTTTAATTTATTTTTAAATGCTTTTGTTTTCTATGTACTGCTTTACACATAACATTTGCTTTATGATGAGTTTTTAGTTTTTACTAAACTAGTTTTATGTTTTTCTTTTGAAACCATAGATTCTAGGCCAACTCTTCAAGTTTTGCAAATGAGGAAACTGAAGCTACAGTAATTTGAACGACTCTGCCTGGGTCATACATTGAATTACAGTAGAACTACAATTAGAATCTAGCTTTCCTGTGCTCAGGCGAGAGCTTTTTACTTTGATTCTTTAATGAGGAGAAGCAGACTCCTATGTCTTAATCCACTGGAGACAAAGGGTAATTCTTTGTATTAATACCCTCACCTATGGGTATTAAAATAAGAGTTTAGTCTTTAACAGCTATTGTGACTTTTGTTATCATGCTATAATAATAGTTCTCAAATTCTTATATGCAAAAGAATCACCTAGGGAACTCATTAAAAAAATTCAGGTTCCCATTTATCTTTCCTGGAAATTCTTGTGTGGAATATCTACTTCAATCAAACATCCCAAGTGTTCCTGATATAATGGTTCACGGACCAAAGTTTAAAAAATACTGTCTTAAAACTTTTGTAGTTGGATCTTAAATACTAGTACAAGCACTATTAGGAATTCTTTGGTACCATACCCTCTATTGAGGCAAAGTATCGTGCAGCAGATGATGTTAACATATTAGGCTGGCCTACAATAACAAATCAACCCCATTCATGGCATTGTGTAGGGACTGCTTCCATCTCGCAACTCTGCCGTCAGAGCATGTGTTCAGAGAAGTAGGAGTGGAAGTGGCCATAGAAGAGGAAAAGGGATGTATTGTAAAATCATGTTCAATAAGCTTATTACTGAAGTATAACAAAGAGAGATGTGCATAATCACGAGGGTGCAACTCATGCATTTTTACAGCTGGTCACACTCTTGTAACCAGCACCCAGATCAAGAAACAGGACATCTGAAAAAATGTTGCGTCCTTTCCCAGTCTTTATCCATCCCTATCCCCAGTAAGTGTAGCAAAGATGCAGGATCTTGATTTCAGGTTTAGAAGTAGCTTATATTTCTTCTGTTGACTGGGATATTGATATATGGGCACCACCCTCCCTGCAGGGAGTACTGGGAAATGTAGTCTTCCTTTGTTCCCAGGAAGTGAATCAGAGTGGTTAGCATTGAATATTTTTTCTATTACAATTAATATTATAACCTAGAATACAATCTAATAGTCCAAATAATTATACTTTCTATGCTTTTCTATGGCTGTGGCAGACTAAAAATTTGCATACTTTCTAGCTTAATTTTTCTCCTTTACTTTTTGTTTAATTTTTAGAAATTAAATTCATTCCTAAATAACTATGTATTAATGATTACTTGAATACTATTATATGGAATTGTGGATGACTGGTAATGTAGAGCAAGATGCAAAAAAGAATTCATTTTTTAAATGTGCCCTGAATACCATATCAGTTTCAGGGGAATGAGCATTAATCCTTGTGGGTTCTGGGCTCCTGACAAATGTCCTGGTGGGCACAAGATGTGTCCTTCTTTAGATCACAGAAGTAATTTCTCCACTTAATTTTCTTACTCTAGCTCTTTGACATTTGAGGTAGTTGTCTTTATTGTGAAGTACTTCAGCCTGTTTATTAAGCACTTGCTATTCAGGTATGCTGTTTCACACATAAGTGGCTTGTTCCCTCTTCATTATTTAGTAATATTCCCTTGTAGGGATGTACCATCTTTTGTTTATTCGTTCATCAGATCTTGGACATTTAGATTGTTTCTAGTGATTAGCTATTATGAAGTTGCTGTATATGTATGCATAGAAGTCTTTGTGTGGCCTTTTTTTTTTCCCTTGGGTAAATGACTAGAAGTAGTATTGCTGAGTTATATAGGAATTGTGTTTAATGTTTTAAGAAACTGACAAACTGTTTGACCAAAAATGAGTGGACCGTTTCACATTTTCTGCCAGTGCGTAGGAGAGTTACAGTTTCTCTATATCCTTGACAACACTTGTCTTTTTGATCTGTCTTTTTTATCGATGCCATTCTAGTGGATATGAAGTGGTTTTTCATTGTGGTTTAGTTTGCATTTCCTTGATGACTAATGATGCTAAGCATCCTTTCATATACTTATTTGTCTTTGCTACATCTTCTTTGCTCAAGTATCTTTTCAAATCTTTTGCTCATTTTTATTTGTAAAATATTTTAAAACATTACAAAATTATATGATTTAGTGGAGGGTTTATCAGCCTTGACACTTTTGACATTTTGGATCATTTTTGGTAGTAGGGAATGGTAGCTGACCTATTTATTGTAGGATATTTAGCAGCATCCCCAGACTCTGTCTAGTAGCACGCTCTCTATCATAATAACCAAAATTGTCCACGGATATTGCCAGATGTTGCCAGAGCAGAGGTGGGGGGCAAAATCACTTCTGCTTGAGATCTACTGGTTTGGAAACGATATGGTTTCAAAGAAGTCAAGAGCAAAGGTATGTGGTAAAAGTGGAACTCAACTTGGGTGTTTTAAGTCAGTATCATTTAGAAGGGTAAAAAGAAGAGGAAGAATTTCAGGTAAGATATTTCCTTTTCTAGAATACATTTTGCTACTAAAGCAGTTTTGTAGTGATAGAGATTTAAGACCAGAAGTAGATCCTGTTCTCCTACCGTACTGACAGCAGTGTTGTCTCCTTTCTTGTTTTTCTTTCTGACCTTTATCCAGAAGTCTTTCTTGGTAGGCAGGGGGCTGCACATGCCTTTTGTGACACATTTAGTGTGGCTCTGATTTTGTGCTTTTAAATCTGGGTTTTCAGTCTGCTCCTCCCTTCAGATAGATTTTGTTTTCCTGACTGAATCATTTTCCTAGAATAAAATCTATGAATAATATTGCTGGGATTTACTGGGATAAAGGACATAACTTTTCTTTATGGATTTGAATATGTATTACCTCTTTGTTTTCCATATTTGTACCAGTTAGGAAATGTCCAATTTCTACAGGCCTTGTAGTACCAAAGATAGTCTTTGAATAAACCATTCTTTTCCCTGCTTCTTAAGAAGTAGCTGTGCCAGTTGTTAGGCATCTAACGCTAATAGTCTAATACTTCTCCTTTCTTCAAGATCCTATATATGAAGCAAACAATATGCTAAATCAGAATTCCTGCACTAAATAAAATCCCCAGAACAGACTAAGATTTAAAGTATGGAAAGATGAGTTAAAAAAGATAAATCCGCTTGTGTGCCGAGTAAGGATACTATTAATACTTTATGCAATAAAGCCTCCTTAAGTAAACAGCTGAAGGAAGGAATAAAATCTTACTTGGACATAAATCTTTTTTATTAACAGCAAGGTTGTGTGTATAAGTGAGCACTAATGTACCCGAGGGGAGAGGAACTAGGAGTGATTATAGCAAATAAGATAAGGACAAAACTGTTTCACTGTTCATCATTGGTGCAAAGTTGTTTAACCACAACTAAGGAGAGAGAGATGGCCATCCTGATGGCCCTTCGTGTGCAGAGTAAAGGTAATACTTAATCAGGAGCCCTTCTCTAAGGGCTGTGAGTGCTCTACAGATTGTCATTCAGGCATCCAGAGAAAGTGTTTTCTGTCCTTCTCTTTGTTGATTTCTGTAACTTAACTGACAATGGAACAATAACAAAAAAATAGACACCTGAGATGGAGCTTTGTTTTTTCAAAATTTATTTTATTGAAGTATAGTTGATTTGTGCTGTTGTTGTTTAGTCTCTAAGTCATGTCCGACTCTTTGTGACCCCATGGACTGCAGCACACCAGGCTTCCCTGTCCTTCTATATCTCCCAGTTTGCTCAGATTTCATGTCCATTGACTTAATGATGCTGTCTAACCATCTCATCCTCTGCCACCCTCTTCTTCTCCTGCCCTCAATCTTTCCCAGCATCAGGGTCTTTTCCGATGATTAGTTGATTTATAATACTGTGCTAATTTCTGCTATACAGCAAAGTGACTCAGTTTATACACATATATCCATTCTTTTCCATATTGTTTGCCATTATGGTTTATCACAGGATATTGAATGCCGTTCCCTGTGCTCTACAGTAGGACCTTGCTGTTCATCCATTCTGTATATAGTGGTTTGCATGAGATGGAGCTTTCTGATTGCAGCTCTGCTTCTTTTGTACAGAGACAGCAGCACTTTCGTGGAGGTCTCTGAGTGTTGTGACCCGAAGGCATTCGGACCAGGAAGAACCTCACTCCTCCCTGGAAGGAATTAGGATTAGGGTTAGCAAGTAACAGCGTTTCACAAACAAGTTCCCCTTTACGGGTGTAAACAGTGAGGGACAGTGCAATTAAGTGAGTGAGAGCAATGCACATGAAGTGGAAAGCAGCTCCTTTATGCCCCCTGGGGACGACAAGGAGGGACCTCTATACAAATGGGCAGGTCTCTTTTGAGGGATCCACGGTGGGTACTGTGGTGGGTACTGCACGGAGGCTGATGGAAATTAGTCAGGACTAGACGTAATTGGAGGCAGCTCTATAAGGAACTGTGGGCTTCCCAATAGTTGGAGAGCCAGACCCAACAGAACATATATTAAATTGAGAATGGCTTTTGCGCCTCCTGATTTATAGTCCTCTTTCTATAGTGTGGGCTTCCCAGGTGGCACTAGTGATAAAGAATCCCCTGACAATGCAGGAAATGTAAGAGACTCGGATTCGATCCCTGGGTTGGGAAGATCCCCTGCAGTAGAAAATGGCAACCCACTCCAGAATTCTTGCCTGGAGAATCCCATGGACAGAGGAGCCTGGCAGACTAGTGTGTAGGGATGTTTGTGTAGAACTGGAAATTTGTAAAGAAAATGTAAATGGTAATAATGAAGTGGTGAGATACAATCAAATTGGTTTACCCATGCCTACTCATTTTCTGTTTCTCATCCAGGTTTTATCAGTGACATACTGTTATCAATTGTCCATTTTAGTGCTCCCAAAGTCTATTTGGAGGAACCCCAGGCTGCCCCTTCAGATACCATGCAAAAGAGAAAACCTTTGGTCAAACACATTTTGAAAATGCTGAATATCTGTATTCCCCCCTCTTGGCGATGTATAGTTCACAATAAGATATTAAAAGACTCAGTTGCCCTGCTCTTTAGGATGCTCTTGAAATTTGTTTAAACCAACCTTTGCTAAGCTCACCTGATCACACAATCCTGTATTTGTTTAACTTCATGAAGGTCTCCCGAAGGTCTCTCAGTGCAGAGAATGTTTTATGATGATGTTATGTCATCACCATCACAATTGAAATACTAATAAAAAGAAAACTTTCAGATTCTTTAGGAGTTTATTAGGTATCAGTGATACCTGTTGTTTCACTTGCTACTTGTATATAAGGTCAGTTACAAACCTGAAATCTTTCAACTCTGGCACTGCATTGTATTAATCTAGTAGGAAGATCTAGCCCACCAGACATGATCACAACATGATTTCCAACACCAACATTAATAATCCAAGGTGTTAATAAGCACTACATTTACCACATTGAGCTGATACGATTCTGGTGAAAGGCAGCCTTATTGACAGCAAATTCCCATTTTTGGCAGACTTTTGGAATATTAAAACTGGCTTACAGACAGCCATTTGTGAATTCCTTGATGGTGTGAAACACAAGGTTGATGACCATTGGACAAGAATGTCTTTTCTTGGGCCCCTGTGTGGTTTTTATTATTTTGTCTTTGTTGCCAGGTGAAATATCAAGAATGCAGCCAAGAGCTGGAGAATAGTCTTGGAGAATCATCTTTAGAAGACTGAGTCAACTGGAAGTTTTATTGAGTCTTTTTCTCTCCTCTTTCACTCCATCCTTAATTCTTAGCATTTACCCTGCATCCTGCTATTTTACTGTAACAATTCTCTTGACGGTTAAAAAGACATCGTTCCGCAAAATTCAGTAACATTCTTCAGTCCTCATTTTTCTAGACCTTTCTGCCAAATTCAATTCTCTTGACTCCCCTTAAATGTGTCTTTTGCCTTCCACTGAAAATTTATCACCCAAGTCCTTTTTCTCCCTCTCGAACCACTGCAGTTCTGTAGAATTAAATTATGTCTGCAGATGAATTGGACCAGCTGTTTTCCTCTCATAGTCACATTGTTATCACTTGAGAAGTGGGCCACAGGGAAGTGATCCTTTCCAATAGATTTGGCTCTGAGTAAACTTTTGGCACTGCCGTTATCCTCCTGATTTTTGAAATGACTGTGCCAGCCATCATGGCCATAGTGTATAAGGAGCTGAACCTAGGCAAACTGAGAGCAAGGTTAATCAGACTGTCTTTGGGCACATAGGCAGGAGGCAGGTCAATGTCATCACAGAATCTCCCATTTTGTTTTTGAACCAAATCACCATGTCTTGGAAATCCCATCTAGCCATCCTCCCACCCACCCATGGTATTGCATGCAGCAAGTTGAACCTTTGCGAATCAAGATCTGGGGGACCCTAAAGTCTTAATAATGAGGACTCACAAGTATGGTGAGATTAGCTCGTAGGAAGTCATGTTTTCAAAGGGGTTGGTCTGCCTCAGGGACAGTCCTATGTAGTGAATGGATTAACTCAGGACATGAAGCAATTAATTTTCTTTCCTATTTGCATCCCACCATTTAACTGTTATTTCTAGTGATTTCTGGTCCACATAGAACTACTGAAGGAACAAATTTTCTTGACCCTTTCACCTTTCCTCTGTGTTTGTTTGTTTGTTTCTGGGCCTAACTACAAAGCACTGTTAGAAAATATTTCTAATTCAAATATTTTGTACATAAAGAATATAGTGGGTATTTTCAGGCTCTGATGTCAGTTGAATCTTTTTTTTTTTTTTTATTATTTATTTATTTTTTTTTATTTTAGTTGGGGGCTAATTACTTTACAATATTGTAGTAGTTTTTGCCATACATTGACATGAATCAGCCTTGACCTGAGTGTTTCCTTTGGATGTCAAACTTAGAGCATTGGTGACCAGCCTGCCGGGCTCGGGTTTACACACAAGGCCCGCATGTGGCTCAACTTCTTCTAAATATCTAGTCCCTTTTAAGTTCTGTATGTTTAGGGGTGTGGGTAAGAATATATTCAAGCTTTTTAAAAAATGTAGTCATAAATGAACCAAAAATAGAATAGAGGTGAAAATCTAATCTCTATTGATAATGTCACCAAAATATTAATTTTGATGAAAATTAAATTTTCAAAAAATGATTATGTAGTGCAAACTTTATACACTATGCATATAGTATTTATTTAACATAATAAAGAAATTATTTTCTAAAAAAATTGACTTTCTTGATTTGAATTATTGTTTCTCTTTGGTCTTAAATTAAAAATTATATTGTAACAATATATTGTAGTATCTGCTACATAGGGTTATTTCTTTGGTAATACATTTATTTCTATTCAATTGATAAAAAGCTGAGAAATATATGAATTAACTTAACAAAAAAATCTGGTCCATTAACAATGGTAGTTCAGTTGATTAGATCAGGTCAGTAGTTGCCAGATAGCTAACTCAGTGGCACAGAAAACTTGCTTGGGTAAAAATTTTAAAACAAAGATTTCTTGGCTCTATTCAGATTAGCAAGGTAAGGTACTCCTCACTAGGAGAGACTACTGTGATTTGCTGTTTTTGAGACCTCCTGGAGCTTAGGTGATTCTTTATGTGCAGCCCATCTTTTCAGCATAATTGGGTACCAACAAATGAGACTGAAAGCCTGAGTATTTTCTACTGTATGAGTCGGTTATTCTTGTTTCTATTTCTTGAGCAGAGCAGAAGAGAAGCACTGATGATAATGGGGTGAATGCTTTTATCATGGCCATTCTGAGGACAAACATTTGTCTGCTCTGTTGGGTATTTCCATGCAACCTCCCTATTTAAAATGAGTTCTTGAATGTTCTGTGAGTGTGATAAGCATTCAAACAAGGGCACTTCTGAGAGTGAAGGGGGAGCTATTAATAATTATTCTGGGACAGTAGACATAAGCCAGAACTGACTCAACAAACAGAGATGCATGGTTGCCCATAGGATCCTGGCCTAAGTCAAAGAAGAAGAGACAAAAGTGAAGGACAGGAACCCATTGGAAAAGGTCACATGGGAATAAAAGATCCTCCGTGTTTTGTCTTCTTTCTGCTTCTTCTCCTCCCTGATGCTTTCTTTAGTAGCCATTGGAACATACTCGTCTTGCTTAGAGAGGTTAGATTGGCGAACACCAGTGTCAGGTGGGATTGGGGCAGAGAGGGAACACTACTGTTGGGGTGATGTGTAAACTAGATTACACTGAGTTGTACAGCTTTTCAATTAAATTTGGACATACCAACTCAGTCAACGAAAAGAAGGAGCAAATATTTATGTTTTCCCACCATGTAATCAGGAATGAGCTGAACTCTGGGTCACAAGAATATTATTATTATTATTATTTTTAATATTATCTATTTGGTTGTGCCTGGTCTTAGTTGCGGAATGTGGGATCTTTAGTTACGGCCTGTTGGGATCTAGTTCTCTGACCAGGGATCGAACCCAGGCCCCCTTTGTTGGCAGCACGGAGTCTTAGCCACTGGACCACCAGGGAAGTTTCTGGGATGCAAGAATAGATAAGAGATTCCTTGCCTTTAGGAAGCTAATGGTATAGTAGGAAGGATAAGTGCACAGGCCTTTCAAATATGGTATGATGTTAAGTAGAGGTTTCCTTCAGAAAGAAGTAATACAATAACTCATGCTACAGGAATCTACATGAATGCAGAGGTAATACTCAACAGGACCACAGTTACCACCAGGAACCCCATCAGAATCCCCCATTGTTTACTGGTCTCTTCTTCTTGTGGCCCATTTTTACTTTGCAACTGTGTTTTGTAATCCTAAGCTCTGTGTAGCCTTACCCAATACTAATGATACAAATGCCTCAAACTCTCAACTTCTCCCACTCTGTTCTCTTGCTCTCTATTCACAAATCCAGTTTTCTGTGGCCATTATGCAGACAAACCATGGGCCCATGGCAGGGAAAACTTCTCGAAGGCAGGACTTGTGCTTTGTTTTTTTATTTCCAAAGGCTTCCAACAGTTCTTTGCACGTAGTGACTGTCCGAATATTGGTTTGAATGAAGTTGGCCTCTTCCAGAGGGGATGTGTCTTCTGCCTTTTCATTCTCCATAATCCACTGGGAAATTGATTTCTTAGCCAGCTGGTGCATATGACTTGCTTCCCTTCTGTCAGTTTGTGAATGGTCCCACGGGGTTCAGCAAAAGAATCAGCGTGAGTGAGGATGGGCTGGTAGACCGGCTGGTCAAGCTAGGCAGAGGGCTAGCTGCTTTTTAACACTAGGACCGCATATGAGTGCGTGTGTATGTGTGTGTGTGTGTGGTAAGAGTGACAGCTTGTGAGTGCTGTGCTAAGGAGAGATTGCTCTGTTGACATTTTACAATATAAATCTTTCATTAGAACCTCCAAAGTACAGGTTAATTACAAAATTGAGGCAGAATCAATCCTGAAGGCAAGAACTGAAGCAGTATTGAAGACATGTTCTGCAGCAGGTCCTTGAGTGTTTGCTCTGACTTGAACAGAGGGGCAGAAAGTCCACTGAGAGGCCACTGTCCTGAGCAGTACTCTTGGGTTTCCTCCTACTGCACTTTCTGGCATCTTTGCTTTTGCAGCCTCCTGGAACATTGCCAGCCATCTCCAGGGGTGTTAAGACATATCAAAAGCAAAATTAAAATGAATTAACTTCCATTTAAAATGCAATTATTTATATATATATATATATATATTATATATTATATATATATATTTAGCACTTTAGGAGCAGTGGGATTGGGTGTTAGAAAACCAGCCAACATGATGGGGCAGCAGTGTTATGAATTGTGAAGTTGGGAAAAAAGAAAACATGCTAATGACTTGTTAAGGTTTTGGACACTGCTGGGGAAAAGAGAGAGACTGGTAGAAAAACAGTCTCTAAATACAGTTTTAATCTAACTCTGAGGAGTTCATCTTTTTGAACTTGCCCTTGTGGTATTTTGATATTTGTGTGTTTATGACTCATTCATTCAGTGTTATTGTATGTGCTGACTCTTGCCTCATGAATACATAGCGTGGCTTTTTGTGGGTTCCTTTAATGCCCTCATGTTGCCATCCCATCTGCAAATGCTGCGCTGGCCTGCGTAGGGGCTGGAAAGAGGGTACAGCATCAGAGGCTGAAATGCGGTGACCCCAACTGTGGTAACCATTGAAAGAGCCCAAGGATGCAGGCACCACACATCATTTCTGTGCACAGGAAGCTACGGATGGTGATGGCTTTGACCACCATGTGTGCTGACCTTGAGGACAAACTGGGGAAAAGCAAGAAGAGAGAGACTAAAATGTTCTTTCCTTCTACAGACTTAAATTTAATTATAATTAATAGTAGTTTTCTTTTCCCATGCCTTTCATGTGGGAAGAGAAGCCTTCCATGTTCTGTATATGATCAAAGCAATAAAGGGGCCAGAGATGTTGAAGATTTGGGGTAATTTTATTTCATCTTGCAGCACACTTGATTTTTTATTGACTATCATGTAACTAAAATTTTTTTAGATATCAAAATTCATGCTTTTTCAATATCAGAAAAATGAATAAATTAGGTTTTTGACATGTATAATTAATAATGTAATTAGGATGTTTAACCTGCTTTAGAAGATTAACCATCAGCAATTATGAAAGTAAGTGTAAATTAAAGAGCAGTACTTAGATTTCAGTATAGTATTTTATATCTACTATTCGATATTATACTTTTTATCCAGTATTTTTTTTAATCTGAAGCCTATTTCTCAATACATATATTTGAAATTTTGAAATGTAGAGTCATAGAAACAACACAGCTTTTATCAGAAAGAGACAAACAAGGAGAAAAATATGGCATCAGAAAATCACTCAGTAAATGTGTACTTATTTCTCAAAAATTATTCTATTTAAATATTCAGTAAAGATACTTTAAAAATGTGCTTAAAGTTTAAAGAGTGATATAATACACAAGCATGTATTCATAATCCAAATATGTGTACACTTTTATAATCATGATACAAAAATGTTATCATGAGTAGGCAAATAATAGAAATGAAAGAGGAGATAATGTAAAAGTAATTTCTACATTTGGAAGTTAGGCCAAAAAAAAAAAAAGAACCTTTTACAGATACATCTTCTGTATTTTTCTATGAAATGATTATAATGAAAAATTTCCAGTGTTTAAAATATTGTTTCATGGGAAAAGTAGTAGAAATAAGTGCTTTAAATTTAAATGATGAATCCTGGTCAAATATTTTTAAAGAAGAAAAAAAGAAAGGAAAATGGAGAATTTCCAGTTATCTTCTTGGGCTGTGGGATTGGATGTTAGAAAACCAGACAAAGTGATTTTTTTCTGAAATGCATATGAGGTGCTCTGTCCTTGTCCTGATATCACGTGTTTCTCTGTAAATGATTGGAATATTTGCAAAGAAAAATCCACATACTTGAGGGACTTTTGATGTCTACTGACTGGTACTGCTGGAGCCTGAAATAATCCTCAAATTAAGTATGTCCAAGAATCTGGTCAGAAAGAATGCTTGACAACAAACTTAGGTGTGTGTTATCATATTCATGACATAGATAGCATTGGTTTCTGTAAGCCTGCAGGTCCAAGCACATTTTAATGCTTAAAGATATTAATTTCTCTTGGATGTTAAGTTGTGAATTGATGCTCAACTCATCATGATCAACTGGGGCTGATTTTGCCCCCAGGGGACACTTGACCAATTTTGGAGACATTTGGGGTTGTCAACCTGGTGGCCCAGCTGGTAAAGAATCCGCCTGCAGTGTGGGAGACCTGGGTTCGATCCCTGGGTTGGGAAGATCCCCTGGAGAAGGGAAAGGCTACCCACTCCAGTATTCTGGCCTGGAGAATTCCATGGACTATACAGTCCATGGGGTTGCAAAGAGTCAGAATGACTTTCACTTCACTTCACTTCAGCTGATGAGGGTTTTGCCAACTGGTATCTAGAAAGGTACAGGCTGGGGATGCTGCTGAGCATCTTACCATGCACAGGACAGCCCCACATGTCAGTAGTGCCAAGGCTGAGAAACCTTGATCTACACAACAAAAAGAACAAGGGTTTAAATTTATATCCTAAAATTAACATGTAGGAGGGCATTGCTTATGCATAGTGTTTGTTCTGATAATAACAGTGTATTTGATAATAAAAATTACTTTTGGAAAATTGTCTTTACAGCTAAGAAATGTATATTTGTATCATTTTCCAGTGTATAGGTCTGAGTTTTGTAGCAAATGTTCATTTTTTATATTTGTTTTGCAACTGTATCAGAAAATAGATGATTTTGCAAGTTCAGACATGCTCCATTCATCCTGATCATGAATGAAACGTCTGCCAGAAAAGGATCATTTCATACCATATTTCATGTTGGCAAACAGACTTGGACTGTTTCAGTAGTGCTCTTAGCATTTGAACAAATATCTTCCATCTTCATGGGGAGGAAGGTTTATTAAAATATTGCCAATTAAATTCTCTTTCAATTCTTGGTGCCAACACATTTTATTTATCTTTGTATTATATGACTTTCATACTTGACCATAAATTTAGAAAGAGAGGCTATATTTAGGTATTAACCCTGGGGATTTTTGGAAAGGTTTTCATTACAATGTTTTCTACTACCCCTTTCTCTTTTATGTTTGCCCCCAAAGTTTTTATTTACCCAGATCTAATTCATTCTCAACAATTTTTCTGTTTTTTTAATTGTATCTAAATATTTACAGTAATTGTTTAATAACAATATTCATTTAGTGTTCAAATTTTCAGTTGTCTCAGTATGTTTTTTTTTGTAATTTGCTTGTCTGAATTAGAATCCAAATAAGGTCTTCACACTGCAAGTGGCTGTGTCTGTTGGTTCCCCCTTATTATGCTCTCTTTCTCTCTCTCTTTGATACTGTGTTTTTTGAAGAAACTGGGTCATTTATCCTGTAGAATTTCTACTCTGTCTGGGTTTGGCTGCTTTTAATTCCATAGCACTTAACATGTTTCTAAGTTCTTTGTATTTCTGTAAATTGTTAGTTGAGTCAAGACATCATTTAGTCTTAAAATTAAAATCAAGAAGGAAAAAGCATTCCCATATTTTGTTTTTTAAAATCTTTTTGAAAGTCCATTTTTTGGAGAAGAATAAGAGCTTGATACAAAATTCTGGAAACTGGTCAGGAAACTAAACTATATTTTTCCTAATTATTATATTAGGACTATGTATTATAGTCCTAATTAATATATAATATTATTATTGTATATTATGCACGTGTGTGCTCAGTCACGTTCAACTCTTTGCGACCCTATGGATTGTAGCCCACCAGGTTCCTCTGTCCATGGGATTTCCCAGGCAAGAATACTGGAATAGATTGCCATGCCCTCCTCCAGGGGATCTTCCCGACCCAGGGAGTCAACTCCCATCTCCTGCACTGGCAGGCAGATTCTCTACCACTGAGTCACCTGGGAAGCCCATTACATATTATATTCCTATTATATTAATTCCTAAATACCAGTGGTTTAAGAGGTGAGACAACTTTTTCTTGATATATTCTTCAGGTGCTACTGGGAAGCAGTACAACAGAAATTGACAGAGTAGACCCAGGCAGGGGCCTGCTTTTGTAAATAAAGTTTTATTGGCACAGAACCACAGGTACTCATTTTACACATTACCTATGGCTACTTTGCCACTGCAACGGCAGAGGTGAATAGTTGCCACAGAGATAGACTGGCCCACAAAGCCAAAAATATTTGCTATACTATCTGGCCCTTTACCAAACAAACAGACAAACAAAAAAAATGGGGAGGGGAAATCTTAACCATTCTTGACAATCCAAGATTAGGCCTTTACAAAAGTGATCTATAGTCTGCTGTAAGCTGTTGATTATTTTTTTCTATTAATAAAAATGATCGTGTCACCATTACCTATAAATATATAATTTAAAAGTGTAATCATTATTCAGTTATGGTATATTTTGTACTTTATCATCCTAAACTTAGTTTCATATCTCTTTACATCTCAAATATAAAAAGTTTGCCTATTTAAATATTCAGTATAAGAGAAATGTCATTAAATTTCAGAACAGAATTCTTGAAAAAACTTATGTATATGCTCTTAGATAATAGAGTCTAATAATCTGACTACAAATATTTTATTAACTAATCCTTTCTATATACTTTTACTGTTCTTTAAATGCAGTTTTAAAATCTATGAAGTTAGGAATATTAGGGGCTTAATTACAGTATCTGTCTGGAGAATTCCTTAGATGGTGGAATAGTAATGCTTTAGGAACAGTGTTTTCTGAATTACGTGAAATGGTCTCTGTGGTTCCATCTGCAGATAAGAAGATAACTTTTTTGTATTTGTCACTGTATATGAATTATTATGTGCTATCAATTTATCACATTAAGTCAGAATTGACACTGTTTGCCCAGAAGGAAACGGTACCTCTTTCTTTAAGACTAACCATTTCTATTCTTAGGTATCCATCATATAGAAACTGGTCACTGGCAGGATTTGTCTCAAAAACCCTTGGGAATTATCCTATCAGATTATCCTTGACAAATGTTAAAAACTATGAGGGGAGGAGGCAGGGGAGAACAAAAAAATCTCCTTGAGTAAAAATTGTAAATACGTCTTCAACTTCATGCCTGAAACAGTTTGTCTGCTGTCTGTTCTTTTCATGGTGGTAAAGATTAAGCAAATACTTGTGTATTAAGGTATTCCAACTGCTGTAACAAACTCAAACTTAACACAGTACAATTTCTTGCTCATGTCGTTGTGCAGTGTGTGGAGTCGAGGGGGGCAGGGGAGAAGAGTTTCTGCTCCACACAGTCATACAGGAACCTAGATTTTTCAGTCTAAGGGACTAAGCATGGTTTTTACATTTTTCCAATGCTTAAATGGCTTAAAAATAACAGGAAGAATAGTGTTTTGTGACACATGAAAATGACATGCAATCAAAATTTCTGTTACCATCATCCAGAGAGGTAAACTGGCACACAGCCACGCCTGTTTGTTTAGTTCTTGTCTCTGGCTGTCTTGCTGCTACAAGGGCAGTGTTGAGGGTTGTGACAGAGCCCACGTGCCCTACAGAGTCTAAATATTTTCTATCTGCCCTTTACAGGGAAATGTTTGCCAAAACCCTGGTCTGGGGGCCTGGACATTTTAGGGTGTTATGGCACCCCATGGTCAGAAAAGAGGGGGATCTTGGGAGAGATTTCAGGGCAAGGCTGATGATATGTGGCTCTGCCTACACAGTTGGCTAGAACGCAAACATGTGTCCCTAATACCTGCAAGGGGACCTGGTCAATGCAGTCTGGTGAAGCGCTGCAGAAGAGAGCAGTTACTGGTGGACAACAGTCAATGCCTGTCATTTTATACGAGAAATGTATTTTTGTAGACTCACCCTTGAGCTGTGGCCTCAACTCTTGTGTTCACATGATTTCAAGATCTATAAATGCATGAGCTCTTTTATTCCCCCTCCCCACACAATCATTATTTCAGCTTATCACACCTTGTTTTCTCAATGTGCATAGTCACAAAATGAAAGACAGGTTGTTTGTTTTTTTCTTTTTAATTTTTTTTTTTTTTAGATCAAAATGAGCAATGAGCTGAAAACAGCAGGGGTGTCCAATAATTGAGTTGGGTTTGACAGGCTCATTTGTGTATTTATAGAACTAGTCGTGCAATAGGTGTTTGAAATAGTGATCAAAGCAGTGTTTTATTTTTCTGGATCCTGTCATCTTTCTTTTTGTTCTGATTGCACCTGCCGATGTTTGTGAGTTATTGTCAAATAGGCTCCTTCCCAAAGAGTAGTGTTTCATTGGAGTATAAATTTCATGTGAGAGTAGAAGTTTCTATAAATCCAAAGATTGTTATCAGCTAGATTTTCTTTTAAAGACAGAAGAAAGATTCAAATAACATAAAAAGAGCAATCAGAGATTTTAAGATTTCTACAAGGAGGACTTTCATAAAAAAATCCAATAGGAATCTTGATTTTTTTTCCCGTTAATTTTAATCTTGAGAATTATCTGACATCACAAATAATTTTTTTAAAAGTGGGGCAAACTAAAGAAATTTCTTTTCCCTGGTGGCTCAGTGGTAAAGAATTTGCCTGCCAATGCAGGAGATGCAGGAGACATGGGTTCAATCCCTTGTTCAGGAAGATCCCCTGGAGAAGGAAATGGCAACCCACTCCAGTATTCTTGCTTGGGAAATCCCACAGACAGGGAAGCCTGGCGTGCTGCACTCCATGGGGTCACAAAGAGTTGGACACGACTTAGCAACTGAACAACAACAGAGAAATTTCAGACATTTATCAGCACACCAAAGGCAGTGTAAACAATTGGTGTTTGACTTTTATTACATTCAGGAGATTTATCTGCTTTGGACTTGAACTGGAACAGGACTGACTCAGATCTAGTCCAAGTGGGTCACTTTTGTGCCATTAGCATTGGGTCCGTGAGAGTTCTTGGGGAGCCTTAAGCACAATTGCACAGATAGTGGAAGGTAGAGGTGCATTTGGACTAGCAACTTAATGCTGCCTAGAGACAGGCCTCTGGGTGTGTCAGATTTCTTTAACCTTCAGTTCCTTTGTGTAATTTATATTTTAGGCCATCCCAGCCTGGGCTTCCTTCCATCCACACATGCTGCTGCAGATCTTTCAGCCTCTTGCAAACACCTCTTCCCAAATCCCTCTAACATGGCCAAGTTCAGCAGAGCACTCCATACTTTCATAAACATATATTAATAAACAAGTCCTGACAGCTTCAGATAGGGCCTCCCTTTTCAGACTCCTGTTCTCTTGAGTGATGCATTCTGAGGTGTCTGGTGGATGAAATTAAATGATCCTCTACAGTATGCAGCTTCTATCACATCCATTGGTTCTCAGCTGGGGGTAACTTTGTTCCCAGAGGCTTTTTGGGTATATGACTAGCAGCTGGGTATTTTCCTGGCATCTAGTGGGTAAAGGTCAGGGATGTTCCTAAACTTGCTCCAGTGCACGGGACAGCTCCTAACACAAAGAACGATCCGACCTAAAACTGCTAAGTCTAGGGCCAAGGTTGAGAAACCCGAAGTTAGATAATGTTTCTAGACTGAGTGGCCCTAGAACCTTCCCAATACTCTAGGTACAGCCAAAGTGAAGCCCCTAGGTATCCCATCCAGTGACTGAATTCCCTGTTGCTTCCCTTTGGGCAGACTTCTGTCCTGTCGGGGGCCTGGCCGTGCATCAGGAGGTTGTCATGATGTTCATGATTCATTGCCTCTTCTTCCTTGACTAGTATCCCTGCAGTGCTGCATGTCAGAATCACCTGGGGGGCTTTAAAATAACTCTAGTACCCAGGCAGTACCCCAGACCAGTTACATTGGAATCACAGTGGAGACCGCAGGCTGGGTATTTTTTTAAAGGTCCCCGTGTGAATCCAGTGCGCAGCTCTAACCCAGGACTCCCACTGCCCACCACAGTTCTGTCATCCTTATTCCTCGCATGACTGTGGACCCTAAAAGCATCACCATGGAGATGCCAGGGCAGCCTCTGTCCCACACAGAAGCAGCAAATGTACCTTGCTTGTCATTTACAGGTTTGTAACTTACACATCAATGTGATGCTGCCAGACCCCTGTATTTGAGATTTTGAAGTGAAAACACACTTCTCACTTTGGCGTGGAGTTGTTTCTCTAGTGCTATCATTGGGAACCTGACCCCTGTCTGGCTCTGCTAAGTGGTGAGTGTAAGACATCTTGAGGTGGACCCAGCAGATAGAAGAAATGGCCAGGAATTTCCTGGCATTCAGTGACCTCTCACAGACTTCATTTCCTGTAACCTTTCAGTAGGTGCATCATCGATATTAAGGGTGTTACCTGACACAGGAATCGTCACTGAAGTTCAACGTGAACACATCTATATTTTAAAGGAATTACTATTTTTTAAAATTCAAATATAGTTGATTTACAGTGTTGTGTTAATTTCTGCCATACAACGAAGAGATCCAATTACACATGTGTATACATTCTTTTTCATGTTCTTTTCCATTATGATTTATCCCAGGATATAGAATGTAGTTCCCTGTGCTCTACAGTAGGACCTTGTTGATTATTTATGCTAGTTTGCATCTGCTAACCCTAAACTCCCACTGCATTTCTCTCGACCATTTGGCAACCACAAGTCTGTTATGTCTGATGTCTGTGAGTCTGTTTCTGTTTTGTAGATAAGTTCATTTGTGTCATATTTAGATTCCACACATAAGTGATATGATACTTGTCTTTCTTACTTCACTTAATGTGATAATCTCTAAGTCCATCCGTGTTGCTGCAAATGGCATTCTTTTCTATGACTAAGGAATTACTATTTTTTCAGCTTGTAATTAAGATTTAATGTACCTGCCTACATAGCCAACCTACCATTATTCAAATAACTGTACACTTTTCATAGAATAAATGATCTTATTAGTTATCTCTGTTCATGAAACCTGTACTTTAATTCATTGCATCCTTTCCAAACCTACCTGTTCTGAGTTCTGAGAAGTGTGCTGGGTGGTGAGTTTAGATAAAAGGAGTCTATTAATATCATTTTATTTTATAAAGGAAAAATAATGAGTTTTCAACTCATCCAAAAACTGTAAACAATTTTCTCCAAATATCATTAAATACTCTGTAACAATGCACAATAGATTTCTGCATAACACAAAGCATATACAACAAAAATTACCAAAGTAGTTAATATTTGATGAAGGCATTAATAGGTTTGTGTGCATATGTGTGCAAATTCATTATAGCAGATTTTCAATTTAGTTAGTGAATTTGCAGTATAAATGTATTGCAAATTGCTACAGCAGATATTTGGAAGGAAGAATCAGGGACATCACTTTTTTTTGTAATTTTATTTTAATTTATTTATTTATCTATTTTTTTACTTTACAATATTGTTTTGGTTTTGCCATACATTAACATGATTCTGCCATTGGTGTAAACGTGTTCCCCTTCCAGAACCCCCTCCCACCTCCCTCCCCACCCCATCCCTCTGGGTCATCCTGGTTGCACCAGCCCCGAGCACCCTGTATCATGCATCGAAACCTGGGCTGGCGATTCGTTTTCACATATGATAAATTTACATGCTTCAATGCCATTCTCTCCCATAGCATCCCGCCCCCCTCGCCTCTCCCCATAGAGTCCAAAATACTGTTCTAGACATCTATGTCTCTTTTTGCTGTCTCGCATACAGGGTTATCTTTACCAATTTACTAAATTCCATATATACGCGTTAGTAGACTGTATTGGTGTTTTTCTTTCTGGCTTACTTCACTCTGTATGATAGGCTTCAGTTTCATCCACCTCATTAGAACTGATTCAAATGTGTTCTCTTTAATGGCTGAGTAATATTCCATTTGTGTATATGTACCACAGCTTCCTTATCCATTTGTCTGCTGATGGACATCTAGGTTGCTTCCATGTCCCTGGCTATTATAAACAGTGCTGCGCGATGAACATTTGGGGGTACATGTGTCTCTTTCAATTCTGGTTTTTTCCTCGGTGTGTATGCCCAGCAGTGGGATTGCTATTTTAATTAGGTCCCATTTGTTTTTTTTTTGCTTTTATTTCCAGTATTCTGGGAGGTGAGTCATAGAGGATCCTGCTGTGGTTTATGTCGGAGAGTGTCTTGCCTATGTTTTCCTCTAGGAGTTTTATATTTTCTGGTCTTAAGTTTAGATCTTTAATCCATTTTGAGTTTGTTTTTGTGTATGGTGTTAGAAATTGTTCTAGTTTCATTCTTTTACAAGAGGTTGACCAGGTTTCCCAGCACCACTTGTTAAAGAGATTGTCTTTTCTCCATTGTATATTCTTGCCTCCTTTGTCAAAGAAAAGGTGTCCATAGGTGCATGGATTAATCTCTGGGCTTTCTATTTTGTTCTATTGATCTATATTTCTGTCTTTGTGTCAGTACCATACTATCTTGATGACTGTGGCTTTGTAGTAGAGCCTGAAGTCAGGCAGGTTGATTCCTCCAGTTCCATTCTTCTTTCTCAAGATTGCTAGCAATACTCGTATCAGATAAAATAGACTTTAAAACAAAGGCTGTGAAAAGAGACAAAGATGGACATCACTTTAAGGCTGTTTATATTCACAAAATGGAAGATTTTCCTGTCACTATATAGTATCCAAAGGTTCCTCAAATGGAGGAAGCACACTGAAGTTATTTTGATGGAAGCTTTTCTCTAAGACTGCGTGGGAAAGTGAAGCAAGATAAGCATTGATTCCAGTAGCTGTGCAGCCATCCTGGATCCACATTCCTAAAGCAGGGTGAGCAGCAGGCAGAAACAGCTGTACCAGTTCTGTCGCCAACCCCTCCCCATTTTGGGCGGGGGCACTCTGTGTTCATTCTTCCAAGAAAAGAAGAGTGCCCAGAAACTGCATGTGATTGGTTGGGCTGGCTGTCAGTTAGAGTCCACCCTCCAGCTCTTTAAGTGACCCTTTATTAGTTTTATGGCTGGGAGAGGAGTAGTTCCACCTTCCACTAGAGTCCCAAGAAACAAATAGATGCCTCTTCAGACAATTTGCTATTTAGTGGATGTGAGAAGGGTTTCCTTTCTTTCCACTTGAGGTCTCTCTTCTCTTCAGGTAGTGAAAGAAATTTTCCTTTTGCCAGTTAAGAAGGTGTTACCAAATGCAAGTTTGTGTGCTCAATGCACAGTGAGGCCAGACAATACTGAAATGTCAGAATTTGGAGCAGAGAAATGTTTATTTATTGCAAAGCCATGCAAGGAGGATGGGGGCCTTAAGCCCACCAAACCCCAAACTCCCTGAAAGATTTCAGTAAAGCATTTTTAAAGGCAAGGTGAGGGAGGGGCACAGTTGGTTGAGGCAAACTTCTTGATGTCGGAATCCTTTGTTCCTGCAGCTGTACATGTCAGTCAAGTCTTAATGTTCCTGTAAATCTCTGTGGAGGCAAATATTATTTATTCTCTGTTCTGTAACATTTTATCTCAATGTGAATAGAAAACTGTTACACCCTTAAAAGTCTTGAGAATAGATTATCCTGTGTATTTCTGACTATAGGCAACATTCTTAACTCAAAGCAAAAGCACCAGAATACAAGGGTTAAAGTCAAAGAAAAAGATCTAATATAGAGTAGGATTTGTTCTTCCCTATTACAGAAGGAGTTCTCTGAGGGCAGCTCAACCAACTGGTGGCCTCCTGATTTATTGGAAAGGTGTTTAGTCCTAGCCTGTGTATGGTTATGCATTTTGTGGTCAGACCAGGAGGAATAAGAGTGGGGCTGAAATCCAGTCTACCTGTGCTTTCTTACTCTGGCCACAGCAACAGTGCAATCTTTAGACCAGCAGGAAAGTGAGGGCCTCATGCAGAACAGCCCTGTCTTGTAAAACTCTATTGCCATCCACAAGTGTTAGTCACGCATGTAAACACATATGTAAATTGAAATTTTCTTGTAGCAATATTTAAAGATTCAAAAACCAGGTAGAACTGACTTTAATAACATTAAAAAAATTATTTATTTATTTATTTATTTTTGGCTGTGCTAGGTCTTCATTACTGTGTGGGCTTTTTCTCTAGTTGTGGTTTCTTATTGTGGTGGCTTCTTCTGGAGCAGAGCACAGGCTCTAGGATATGCCAGCTTCAGTAGTTGTAGCATGTGGGCTCAGTCATTGCAGCTCCCTGGCTCTAGATCACAGGCTCAGTAGTTGTGGTGCATGGGATTAGTTGCACCAAGGATTGTGGGATCTTCCCGGACCAGGGATCGAACCTGTGTCTCCTGCATTGGCAGGTGGAGTCTTCACTGCTGAGCCACCAAGGAAGCCTGATTTTAATAACATTTTTTTTTTACCCACCCTATCCCAAATATCATTTTAGTATCTAATCAATAGAAAATCAACAATAGAAATATTTTTCTTTTTTTGGTACTGAGTCTCTGAAATCCTGTTTTGCACACAGAGCACATCTCGATGTGGACCAGCCACCACATTTCAAGTGCTCAGTTGCCGCGTATGGCTGATGGCGCCCATTTTGGACCATTTTAGAAGGCCCACTTTGGTTCTCTTCCAGACACGCTTCTTCCTATGGTTCAGGGGATTTCAAGGACCAAGAGGATGTATCCTCTTGAGTGCATACCCTGCTGCCTTCTAGACTAGTTTCCAGTAAACACTGGCCTCTGGTCCATTGCCCATGTTTGCAAATAAAGGTTTGGTTTGGAACACAGTCATGCAATTCTATTTATATATTGTCTGTGACTATTTCCGTGCAGTAATGGCAGAGTTGAGTATCTGTGGCAGAGATAATATGACCTGTAAAGCCTCAAATGTGTGCTTTAAAAAATTGGCTTTTTTAGGAGAAAGTTCTCAACTCCTGTTCTAGACCATGTGCTGGTTACCTGGGTGTCAGGATACATTTAATAGGAGGCTTCCTGTGTGCTGTTTTCAGCCTTGCATGAATTCTATGTTCCTTAACAGCACCTGAATACAGGTGCCAGAGAGCTGGCAAACCGGCTTTCAGGGATAATAGAAATTCATGTATCTCATTCATATGGAAATTCCATATGGTGAACAGCAGCCATTTACAAGTCTCCTCCTTTTTGATATGTAAAGTAACTGTTACAACCCCCTCTCTAGAGAATAATTCTAACCTCTGGCTTTCTAGATGACTTGTTAGATCTTTGATCCCTATCTCTGCTAAAAAGGGCTATCTGGTAAGAGAGTATATATATGCCCACAATATGTTGAATAAATGCCTTTGTTCCACCAGAGCACTGGTCACCGGGTGTCCTTTCCTCTTCTCATCTCTCTCTCTCCTCTCTCTCTACTCTCTCTCGCTTGCTCTCTCGCTCCTCGCTCTCATCGCTCTCTCCCTCTCTCCGTTTCAGGCTGCTTCCACGGAGCACAGGTGTCCACCATGTCTACTTATTTGCCCGGGCTTTCAAGACCTCTTCGAGAGGGCGCCCTGAGCCTACGTAGACGGTGCTAGCTCTTTGTCCTAGAGTTATATTGGCATACTGTGTAAACCAGGGAATATCAGCCTCTTTTCTTCCTCTTTTCTTATCGGTCGACTCTGTACCCCCAAGTTCCGGTCCATTAAAGGACCACAACCGAGGACAAGCTCAGAGACCTCTGGGAAATGTTAAATGCACCAACAATATGACTCATAGGAGTCCCAGAAGAAGAATACAAAAAGAAAGACATAGAAAGATACTCGAGAGATAATAGTTGAAAACGCCCTAAAGTGGGGGAAGGAAATATCACCCAAGTCCAAGAAACCTAGATAGTCCCAAACAGATTAACTCAAGGCGAAACACCCCCAAGATCACATAATAATCAAATTAACAAAGAATCAAACACAAAGAACAAATACTAAAAGCACGAGGGAAAAACACAAATAACACTCTAGAAGGATTACCATAAAGGGATTGCTTTAATCTGTTAGCTACTGAACAGGTAATTGTGATTCCTGCTGTGATTTCCCCTATTCAGGGGAGAGAGAAGCTGTCATGCATGAAGTGGCCAAGTAAAGATTACGTTACACAGCACTCCCCCCTCAACCTCTCCTCGCCCCTAACCCCGCACGCAATTCCAATTGTGACAAGTGGAGAAGCTTGCTAAACTAATATAAGGCCTGAGAGTGCTGGCCCTGTTGTTGAGCTGGACCCACTCAGTTTACTTTGGTTGATGGCTCTGGAGGTATCCAGGGTTTAAAACCTACACCACAACTGCAGTCTTCCATAGTTCTAGGCTGTGCATGGGGATGGGAAGATGCGCCAGGGCTTCTCCCAGGAAAAGCTCATATGTCTATTCACTTGGGAAGTGATAAATAGCTGACATAGGCTGAAATAAGGCACGCACACCTACTAAAGCTCATGAACTCCATCCAAGAAACAGAGATAAACATTTAAATCAGGAAGACCATATATGAACAAAATAAAATTAAAAAAAATATTGTCATCATCATCAATTATTATTGTTTTTAATTTTCTGGTTGCACTGGGTCATTGTGCTACACATGGTCTTTCCTCTAGTTTCATCAGCAAGCAGGCACTACTCTTCTTTGGGGACAGCAGGTTTCTCTATGCATGGGCATTCTCTATTGTGAGAACAGGCACTAGAAACAACCCAGGCTTCAGGGTTTGCAACATGCCACCGTCCTGTTTGTGGTTTGCGGGTCCTAGACTCATGCTCAGTAAATTGTCAAGCTAGGGTGATGTTACTCTACAAATAAATTTGTTGCAGAGATAGAAAACATAAAAAAGGAAGTAAACAAGGCGTTTGCCGATGATTTAGTGGTTAGGAATCGATGCATTTACTGCTGTGGTCTGGATTCAATCCTGTTAGGGGACTGAAGATCTTATTCAAGCTATTGCAGTGAGGCAAAGAGAGTAACAGAAGGAACGAAACAGAAAAATGAAACCAAACAAAATTCAGTTGTTTAGATTCAGTTCAGTTCAGTCGCTCAGTTGTGTCCGACTCTTTGCGACCCCATGGACTGCAGCCGACCAGGCTTCCCTGTCCATCACCAACTCCCAGAAGCTTGCTCAAACTCATGTCCATTGAGTCAGTGATGCCATCCAACCATCTCATCCTCTGTCGTCCCCTTCTCCTCCTGCCTTCAATCTTTCCCAGCATCAGGTCTTTTCCAATGAGTCAGTTCTTCGCATCAGGTGGCCAAAGTATTGGAGTTTCAGCTTCAGCATCAGTCCTTCCAATGAATATTCAGGACTGATTTCCTTTAGGATTGACTGGTTGGATCAGTTGCTTAAGATTACAATGAATGAAATGCAACTAGTGAAAAACGCTACAGAGAGCAACAACAACAGCAGAAAGACTCGTATCTTAGAAACAGGGCCATTGATATTATCCAGCCAGGGACAAAGTAAAAGAGGAATGAAAAGGTGTGAAAGAACCTGTGTAACTATGGGATAACATTCACCATAACAAACCTGCATATTACTGGAGTCCCGGAAGGAAAAGAAAGGAGAAGGACAGAGATTGTGGCTTAAAGAAATGATAACCAGGTAAGTCCAAATCTGGATGAATTTAGACATCCAAGTGTAATAGTACGCTTAATAGGTCACTCCTCAGAGTTCATTAAAAATGATACACCACACCAAGACACATTTGCTTTGCATACCAAGAAAAACAGAGAATTTTATAAGCACAAGAGAAAAGTAAATGTGCCACTATACAAAAAAAGATATTCCCTTAAAAAATATCAGTGACTTCTTAGTATAAACCTGATTGTCCTGGAGAGAAAGGATGATATATTCAAACTATGGAGGAGAAAAAAAACCTACCAACAAAAAATAACTATCTCAGGAAAGGTTTTTTTTCATAATGAAGACAATATAAATATTTCCGCAAACAAACAACATTTGAGGGAGATCACAAACATTAGCTTGGTCCTTACAAGATTTTGAGGGAATTCTTCAAACTAAATGAAGGAAGCTAATTTTTATATAAAAGAAGTGAAAATATGCAACAGACTTTATAAACGTAAATACTGACATCCAATTCAGCATACTCTTACACTGTAATATGGTAGTTTGCAAACCAGTCAGCTCTAGTCTAAAGGAAGTATTAAACAGCTATAGAGAAAAATATTTTGTTAGTGGGATATACAATATAGAGAGTAAATTCTGACATCCAAAACATAAAAGTTAGAGGGGATAAAAAGAGCTATTGTATGACACTGGAATGAATCTTGCTATCAGTGGCCAGTATATACTGTTGTATCTATAAGGTGTGTATTATGTTTTTATGTGAGCCACGTGGCAACAAAAATGTAAAAACCTACAGCGGATTCACAAAAAGTAAAAGAAGGGGAAGCAATAGCAACATTTTCCAAAATGATCGGTTCACAGTTCTAAACTGTTTGTGGCAGAACAGTTTTGAGTTGCCCTGGTCTCCACGTCATCATTTCAAGATCAGTCCCAAGAGGACTCTCCCTTCGAAAAGTGAAAAACTAGGTAAGCTGTCTGTTATTTTAAAGGCCAAAGAATTTTTTTATGCACCTCATCTCCTTCCTTTTATGTCATATCGATGGTGAGCTGTACTTATTTTAATCACAATTTTTCTTCCTGAGATATTGCTGTGTGACTTTAATGAAATAACTCTGCCAATGGATACAATCATATAATATCCTGTCTCCTCATTTGGGTTAGATTAAGACTATTAAGAAGCCACATGTAAGTACTTTGTGGTTTGTCTGTGTATCCTTAGAGATAGAGATATGCAGTGTTCTTGTGACTTGTTTGCTGTTGAAAGCTGCTTGTTTTTTTGAAAACCAAATTTTGCCTTGCTAATGATGGAAACATATGCTTTTAAAAACTAAAATATTTAGCTAAATGATGTTTTCAGAAACATTCATTTAAGCACATTTCTCTCAAAATTTAGTACATGCCATTCAGCAATTCAGTAAATATTAAGGCTGACATCTATTAAGTTACAGAGAGTGGGAAATACAGAGCTTATAACACAAGTACAAGCCTCCACCTCCAATCCCGGGCCCTGGCAAGGCCTCAGAAGAATGCCTGCAGACTGCAGGAACCATTTTTTATGGTTAGCCTGCCCAGATTGGGAAGCATTCGACAATAAGGAAAAGAGATCTGTTCACGAGTCTTGATGTTAAAGGAAGGAACACATTTTCTGTATGTGTTCCAGTGTTCTTAGGCTTTGGGGTCTGCAGGATGGACTCAGCGCACCAACACACACACATGTGCAATAAAGCATCAGTCAAAGAGTTTGATCTGAGTGACCACATCTGGCATTTGAGGCTCTGAGAGTGCCACGCCCAGGGGCACTAACTTAGGTTTAAAGTGGTTTAGGAATCACCACCCACAAGAACTCAATAGCTCTGCAGTTGGTAATACATCAGCTCTAGCATAGGTGATTAATCATGAATTAATGAAGCGTGTTCATCAGAGCCTCTCCTTGAACCAGCCCCTCCCAAGTCCCCAAGGGGGCCCTAGGGCTGTGGTTGAAACGGAGCAGGACTTTTATGATCCTTGCCCCCTCACCGTGACCCTTCTGCCTGCCTTTTTGTCTGGTGGAAAAAGTTAGTCGAAGATACGTGGGCTAAGAGACAAATTTGGGAAACGAACCTGACTTCAACACAGAGTGGATATAAAGGGGAATAGAGATTTTTCTATCATGAAATTAATAACAAATGTGAAATACTGAGTTAGTATTGCTTTAAATTATCACAGTATAACTTATTTTTTGCTCTAGTTTACCAAATAAAATGTGGCAAAAAGACTCACAAAAATTATCAGTCAATTGCTTATATGAATGACCTTATTTGCACTTCTAAATTGTTTCTAGAAGTACTTTAGTTTAGTGGGTTTAGAGCAGGAGCCCAGCATACTCCGACTCACAGGCCAAATCCAGCCTCTGCCTGTTTTTGAAAATAAAGTTTCATTGGAAGACAGCCATGCCCATTCATCTGTGTCATGTCCACGACTGCTCTTATGCTGCAGTGGCACAGTTGAGTATCTGCTGCAGACCGAGAGATCCACAAGCCTAAACCATTTTCTGTCTGGCTCTTTTCAGATGAAGTTTGCCAGTCCCTCATCTAGAGTATGAGCTTCCTCTTACCATCTGTGTGGCCTCAGATGCATCACTTCACCTTGAGTTTGCATGCATGCTAAGTCGCTTCAGTGATCACTACTAGCGCCACCTGAGAAACCCTTGAGTTTGTTTAATCCTCAACAAACTGATGGGAGTGGTTGTATTGGAGTCACATAAAAACCATCGGCCTTCAAATTGCTGCTATGGCACTTTGGGCTTCCCTGATAGCTCAGCTGGTAAAGAATCTGCCTGCAATGCAGGAGACCCCGGTTCGATTCCTGGGTCAGGAAGATCCCCTGGAGGAGGGATAGGCTACCCACTCCAATATTCTTGGGCTTCCCTGGTGGCTCAGAGGGTGAAGAATCCACCTGCAATGTGGGAGACCTGGGTTCAATCCCTGGGTTGGGAAGATCCCCTGGGGAAGGGAACGGCTACTTACTCCAGTATTCATGTATATCCAGTATCCAGCATATATGGCACTTTAAGGTTTGAAGAAGTAAGTTATTGTGGCTGAGCCTGTTTCTGTAAGTGTAAAAGGGCAGTTAACAGTCCTCTCCCTGTGAGACTGCTATAAGAACTGAAGAGGACAAAGTTTTGGGTCATGGCAAAGGTCCATGAAATGGGGCTGCTGTTCTGTGAGTTCCTGTGGTATTCTTCTTTGGGTCGGAAACTGTGGCATGTGGATCTTGTAGAGATCAGGGTAACAAGTGCCCAAGAAACCTCATGGATTAACTCTCTAAATCTTAGTTTAATTGCTACAGTCCCAAGTCTAGGTCTCAGCTTTGAAGGTCTAGGAATCTTACTTTGTTATTTCCCCAAGAGTGAGTTTCTCTCTCTTGAGTGGGTTTCAGATCATGAGACTAATTTATCAACCTGGAAATTCATGTTATACATTTCCTTTAAAATTTGAACTGCTGAAGGGGTTGGCCACTTGTACCCCCAAACTCCATGTTATTGTCCATCCATGGAAGGTTTTGAGGGGATTTGGAACAAGGGTCATCTTCAAAGCATTTGCTGATTTAATGGTTAATGCTTAGCAAGACTCCCTCTCCACCTCCCAGCAGGGCTTGTCCCTTTGGATGGCCTCAGACAGGGCTGGGATGGGTAGGGCCAGACTTTGATTGAGCCTTCACTTCAAGTAGAATTGGGGGTATGTTGGCAATCTTTCTTTTGTTATATATAAACAGTGAATCAGGTTATGGTCTGCCCCTAAGTGTCCCTCCCCCACTCCCCCAGAGCATGCGGCTTGGTTAGCAATGACTTGTGTGCCAATGTAGAAGGAAGGGGTTGATTTTTCACACTGGAATTTGGTGTACTGGTTGATGAGCAGCATATGCCCTGAATTTTATAAGCCTCAAACTCTGGATGGCAAAATATATCCAGAAAATGAAATCAAAGCCAGTATTCATAAGAGTGGGGAGGGAAAGAAAACTGTTGGGAATTTTACCATTTATCTTCATGAAGCAACATTGGCCTCTTAAAATGAGATATTTATTTGGAAGGAAAACAAAAACTCCCCCAGCATATCCTTGCAATAATACAAATTTGTTTATGAAGCTGGTTGTGGGTGAAATGAGGTGATTGTTGTTTCTGATGTGCATTGCACCTGCTATGCTACCAGTCTTTAATGACAATAAAAGGTATTAAGTATCTTCACTCCCTCTTGGATGAGTTGTTTATGTCATTAGGATGTTGGTGGTGGATACATTATAATAATTAATTTATATAATGCTTGGGAAAAAAAATTCTCAATGTGCTTTCACAAGTATAATGGATTTTAATGCATATGAATGCAAGAACAATACCAAAGGCATTTTATGTCACACTAACTGCCCACTTTCAGTCCGTCTTCCCTTGGTAGACTTTGGCTCAGATTGCAAGTTTATTTTCTCCCACAGTCACTAAATTTTATTTGTGCCATGGATTTTTCTAATTGCCCATTGATTATAGTTCTTAAGTTCACCAAGAAATAATATTGATCTGCTATTTTCATCTTGAAACAATTTTGTCACATTGAGTCATATATATATATATATATATATATAGAATGTTTATTATATAGTATAAATAATTATTTCATTCAGCAAATACTTACTGGTCATCTCCTGTGTGCTAGTCACTCTTCTAGATTCTGGGGAATACAGTGGTGAATAAAATAGGCCTCGTGGGCTTACCTATTAGTGAAGGGAGTAGGAAATGAAACCACATAAATACCTATAGAGCATGTTAAATGATGATAAAGGCTGTTTGAAAGAGGAATTTATGAGATGGGATAAGGATAGGTGGGAGTGGAAAAGAGTTTTAATTATAGGTAGTGGCTTCCCGGGTGGCTCAGTGGTTAAGAATCTACATGCCAATGCAGGAGATGCAGGAGACATGGGTTCCATTCCCGGGTCGGGAAGATCCCCTGGAGTAGGAAATGGCAACCCACTCCAGTATTCTTGCCTGGGAAATCCCATAGAGGAGCCTGGTGGGCTACAGTCCATGGGATTGCAAAGAATCGGACACAACTTGGCTGCTGAACACACACACAGTGAGCTAAGACCCAGTGTGAAGGTTTCACCAAGGAAGACATCTGGGAGTGGGAAAGGTAGGGTAACCAACTCATCTTGGTTTGTCCCACGTGCACTGAAGGTCCTACATCCTCAGAAACCTCTCAGTCCCTGGTAAAAAAGGATGGTTGGTGACCTTAAGAGTGGCAGTAGCATGCCTCGCATGCAAAAGAATTGGCAAACAGACAGGTATGTGCCTAGAGTGGAGTGTGTGTGGGAGGAGGTGACAGACAATGAAGTCAAGGTGAGGTGGGCCATCACCTGTGTAGGGCTTTTAAAGACCAGTTTTGACTTTGAATGGAATGCAGAGACAGTGGAGGGTTAAAATCAGCCTGACAATGCTTGATGCAGGCCCATGCTGACTTCTGTTTCCAGACTAGAGAAAGGAGCAAGGCTGGCATCAGGGAATCAACTTGGGGACCTCCAACAGTGGCCTAGGCTCAGATGACGTGGAGTGAAAAAATAAGAGTCAGGGGGACTTTTAAGGATTTGTGCTGACTAACTGAAAGGAGAAAATGGCCATTTGCTGAGAAAGAGGAGAACAGCTTTTTAATGAGAAGATCAGAAAAGTGTGAGATACCTGTAACTGTTGCATAAGCAGTAGGACTTAGAAAGCCGAGGTTCAGAGGAGAGGAGTGGTTTGGGTGTTGTCATGGGGGCTCCAGACACCCTCTGTGCCCTCAGTTCTTGATGAGGGGGGCTTGTTTTCACACTGCAGCTGCTTTCCACAAACACTTTATTACAGTTCTTCCCTATACTAATATGTCCCCAAAATAGAATGTGATAATAATAAACCCATCTCTCCACAACAGGTGTTGAGTAGAATTAAGTGACACGTAAATGTAGACAACTGTTTGTTTGTTTTCCCATAAAACTTTAATGAGTTTGTTTAACATAACAAATTTTAAAAATCAAGAAACATTTGATGATGCCATAGGATGTTCTTGAAGAATGCCTAAAGCTACTATTTGGTTGGTTTAAAAGCATTCTTTTACTAATTTTCAGGAGACATAATTATTTTAAATTATTCTAAATGGGGGAGATTCAGGTAGAGAAATATGAGGTTTGGGTGTATTCAGCCTGGTGTGTGTTAAGTCGCTTCAGTCATGTCTGACTCTCTGTGACCCTATGGACTGTAGCCTCCTAGGCTCCTCTGTCCATGGGATTCTCCAGGCAAGAATACTGGAGTGGGTTGCCATGTCCTCCTCCAGGAGATCTTCCCAACCCAAGGATCTAACCCGTGTCTCGTACATATCCTGCATTGGTAGGTGGGTTCTTTACCACTAGCATCACCTGGCAAGTCCATTAAGCCTAGTTCAGTTCAGTTCAGTCACTCAGTCGTGTCCGACTCTTTGTGACCCCATGGTTTCCCTGTCCGCCACCATCTCCCTGAGCTTGTTCAAACTCATGTCCATTGAGTCGGCGATGCCATCCAACCATCTCTTCCTCTGTTGTTCCCTTCTCCTCCCACCTTCAATCTTTCCCAGCATCAGGGACTTTTCCAATGAGTCAGTTCTTCGCATCAGGTGGCCAAAGTATTGGAGCTTCAGCTTCAGCATCAGTCCTTCCAATGAACACCCAGGACTGATTTCCTTTAGGATGGACTGGTTGGATCTCCTTGCAGTGCAAGGGACTCTCACGAGTCTTCTCCAACACCACAGTTCAAAAGCGTCAGTTCTTCAGCTCTCAGCTTTCTTTATGGTCCAACTCTCACATCCACATATGACTACTGGAGAAACCATAACTTTGACTAGACGGACCTTTGTCGACAAAGGAAAGTATTCAGCCTAGTATCTCTTGTGAAATCTGCTGGTAAAAGAAGCTGTTCTACTCCCCTCATTTCATAAGAAGGCCCAGTGCAAAGCTCTGAGATTCAAAGTAAACCAGTTTTCAGTAGAGGAAAATGAAGACCTCTGTTGGCTTCCCTGGTGGCTCAGATAGTAAAAAATCTGCCTTCAGTGCAGGAGACCTGGGTTCGATCCCTGGATTGAGAAAATCCCCTGGAGAAGGGAATGGCCATTCACTCCAGTATTCTTGCCTGGAGAACTCCATGGACAGAGGAGCCTGGCGGGCTACAGTCTATGGGGTCGCAAAGAGTCAGACACGACTGAGTGACTAACACTTTCACTCTCATGCTGCTGTACGTTACCATGCTGACATACTGCCATAGAAGAAGAAGTTCCTTTGTTGACTTCGGATTAAAAGAACAACAAGGGTCACCTATGTTTTGATTTTAGCCCATAGAAGTTATCAAGGACAAAATTCTCAACCTTGTCTGCACTTTGTAATCACCTGGGAAGCTTTAAAAGTACCTGGTTCCCACTCCCAAAGATTGTGATGTCATTGGTCCAGAGTGTGACCTGGGCATCAGGATTTTGTAAATCTTTCGAGGTGATTTCAATATGCAGTCAAATTTGAGAACCTCTGGTATAGAACAGATTCTGATACTGTGATTTGCTCATTAGTTCAACAGTAAAGTTTTTATGGTAAATCGATCAACTTCTAAGAAGGAAGAAGAAGCCCAGTAAGTATAATCAGGGTTTTCTGTGCTTGTATGGGTTCTCATTCCTTAGAAGTCTTCTGTGAGTGTATTTAAAACTTTGAAATAAGATATGTATGGTCTATGCATCTTTTCATGATTTTGTCCTTTCTTCAGGAAATAATGTGGGAGATACATCTCCTATGATTGTATGTTCAGAATGGCCTAGACCAGATTTGGGAGACTAAATTAGATGTCTGTATAATCAACCACTTGCCCTCTTTGTGCACACTGTAGATCTATCCATTTAGACGGGAAAAAATAGTTTAAGCGTGACTTCAAAAGCACCTTGTAATTTCCCCCAATTTCTTCTAGAATACCAAGTACTGGTAATTTTACCAAGCTTGGTTATTATGACAGCCCATTTACCTCCCTTTATAATACAAAAAAAATGTGTGTAGTGCTCTAAATAGCTCCTTTTTTCCTAAGACAGATGGGATGCTTGGAAGTGAAATCTTGAAGTATGTTTATTAGTGTAAGTCCTGATAAATTCAGTAACAAATTACTGGTTCACTTTTGGGTTGCTGGCTCTTGGCAGAGTGATGATAAGCTGTTAGTTTTTGTGTTGGTTTACATGGATTCTGTACAAAAAATGTTAGGGAGGAGGGGTTCACTTGGATATTATCAGGGTCTCCCAGAGTCATGGGAGAAGAAGCTGGCATTCCTTTTGTCAAACCTAGCTCTCTCCAGAAGTTCTGCTGAAGAGGAGGTTAGCAGGAAAGTCTTTGGGGAGTGAAATCCTTGAACAGAGGTGGAAAGGGCTTTATGATAATACATACTCCACAAGTGGAAACTTGCCTTGGGACTGTGTGGGGAACATCTGTAACTCTTTTCTATATGTGTAGCCCCCAGAAATTGCCTGACAATCTGTGGGACGTTACCCCTGAAATGTGTTGCTTTCCTAGTTGTTTTTGTCAGAAGCAGCAGTAGTAGTTAATTATACCCTAACTCTCAGTGGTTTGATACAATAAAAGCTTATTTCTTACTCACATCCCTGGTCCATGCAGTTTGAATCAGGATGGCCCAGCTCCACAGGGTCATTCTGGTGTCCAGACTCCTTCCATCTGGCAAATCAATCTTTCTCTAGATCTGCAGAGACTGGAAAAAAGAGCGAGGACCTCAAGTTGGAGATTTTCAATTGGCCAGGCTTGGAGATAGCACATTCACTTCTCACAATGCATCAACCTCACACAGGCCAATATAAGGCACGCTGGCCTTTCTTTTTGCCCAGGAAGCAGGGGAGAATGGGAACACCCATGAATGGCCACAGGCTCTGGCGTAGCTGTGGACAGGAACATTTCAGAAGTACAGAGAATACCAACAGCCAAAGCAGGAGCCTTCTCCTCTGCCTCTAGGGGCAGCGGAGGTGAAGAGCAGAGGCAGTGGACTTCTCCACAGGGAATCTGGGTTCCAGTCTCTACTCTGCACTCATGAATGGTTAGGGGTCCAGCCCTCATTCCCTCACCTATAAAAACAAGGGTCTCAGCATCTTAAGATGATTTTGAGGGTCAAGTGAGCTGGTAGTTGGGAATAATTTTGCCAGTATCATCTTCCTGTTGTATTTTACAGTCTCTTGCAGTGCCTATAATTGCCTTTTTTGTGATTCTGTCACACAGAAGTTTTCCATTTCATTGACAAGACTAACACATCATTAGTTCCTTAGGGTACACAGCCTTCTGCAAGAAGTTATGTTTCTGATTTGGGGGCTGTAACTATAATACTGAGGGAGTTTTGGAATCAATGTCACTTTGAGTTTTACCATCTCACTGAGAATAGTCTTAATGATTCCTCCCTTTTCTGTAAGATGTATCTGCAGTTCTTTCCCTCCAGTAGCAACTTGGCCATAACATTCCAGAGGGTGAAATTTGACTGTTCTTTTTGGTTATATTGCCATTTCCATCTTTTTTTCCTGCAATTGCTTACCAGTGTGGGAGAGTGGGATTGTGACTTTATGTCACATAACCAGGTGATCTACAGCTGGTCAATAAATGTAATCTTTTGAATTATATGAATAAGAGTTTGAGAGAGGCCAAGCAGGCTACCCAAGGCAACTGGACTAGAAACTAGATAGCTTGGCTTGTTGGGTGATCGTGGAAAAATGCTTACATCTTCAGAGGACCTAAGTTCCTTCATTAATGAGATAAAAATAGTCTTCTTCAAAGCTCTTTTAAACTTTCTAGCTCTAGCTTTCTTCTATATGTTGATTGACTGGAAAGATTGGGAAAATTTTTTGAAGCTGGAATGAAAAACTCATGACATCTTTGGGATCCACTCCCATCATTGATGCATACTATTTCTAGGCCCTTCACATTATTTTTACTTTGTTGTTAAAAGGCCTGAGTTTTTGTTTGGAAGTCCATCTAAGTGATGCTCTCAGAGCAGTGGTGATTTTACCCCCTCTTCCTCAGTGGGCATAAACAATGTCTGGAGACATTTTTGGTTGTCACAGCTGAGGAGGGTGTGCTTTTTGCACCTGATGGGTAGAGGCCCTAGAAGCTGCTCAACCTTTTAGAATGCACAGCACAGCCACCACCCCCACCCCCTAGCAAAAACTACTGACCAAATGTCAATACTCCTGAGGCTGAGACACTCTGAATTCAAGATAGAATGTGGAGACTCCAGTTATCCAGCATTGTACCATTCGGGCAAGGGGGATGTACTTTCAGTCGGTATTTGAACCACATGTAACCTAGAGTTTGGGCTAGGTACATGAAGTGAGTAGAAAATTCGGAGACTAATGAGAAGGTGGCTCTAAAACTTATGTATTTATTTAGGTTTGGTAACATTTAATTCCCACAGTCCTAATGGGCTAGCAGAAAGTTCTCTCTGGTGAAATAACTCATTCCTCGACCCTTCAGAAAGAATTCCTAGATGCAAAAATAACCATGTGCTCACTATACCTAATATCATTTACTAGCAATGGTCCAGTAGGCTTTCTTTTCTACTTTAGTTTCATCAGTTTGATGTTTTTATCCTGAGCTTTTCTTTATAATGTCATTCTGGTGAAATATCTTAGTTAGCATGCCAAATGCAATTATCATCTTCCAAAATATGCATTTAAAAATACCTTCTTTGGTTTGTCTTGGATGAACTGCTCAATTGAGCTATATGTCAAATAATTTTCTATTCTGTTAAAACTGTACGACCATCTGGTTGATGCATACCTCCTGCAACCTGAAATCAGTGCATTAATTTCACTTAAGGAATTGAAAGAGGGGTAAAGATGCAGAGAAACCCCAGTATTGGAGTTAGGTAACTGATAGGACTAAATGATTATGATCAAGTCATGTTATAGTGTCATGAACAGGAAAAGTTAATTTGCAGGTTAACCTAATGACTGTTTACTGTTCAATTTCAGATGTGTACACATACATATATATATATAGGTATGTATCTACATAACAATTTATATGTATATGTGTATGTATCCACATATATATTTATATAATGTGTATTGAAAGAATATCTGACAGTCAAAAATTAAGCGACATATATTTTATTGTATTCACTTACACATCATTGTTTCCTTTGTAAATCTATGAAGAGGGCCACAAGGTATGACATTGGCAGCCAAGGCAGAATATTTTTTTAGTTTATTTTTTATTTTATATTGGAGTATAGTTGATTTACAATGTTGTGTTAGTTTCAAGTGTGCAGCAAAATGATTCAATTATACATATATGTATATTCTTTTTCAGATTCTTTTCCTGTATAGGTTATTACAGAATATTGAGTAGAGTTCCCTGTGCCATATAATAGCACAGGGAACTTGTAGATCCTCGTTGATTATCTGTTTTATATAAGGTAGTGTGTGTATGTTAATCCCAAACTCCTAATTTATTCCTCCCCCCCACCATCTTTCCCCTTTGGTAAGTATAAGTTTGTTTTCAATGTTCTTTGAGTCTATTTCTGTTTTGTAAATAAGTTCATTTATATCATTTTTTAAAATTCCATGTATAAGTGATATCATGATATTTGTGTTTCTCCAATTTACTTAGTATGATCATTTCTAGATCCACCCATGTCTCTGGATTATTTTTTGCAATTTTTTTGTGAGTATAAAATCAAATGATAAAAAAATCAAAACAACTAGAGTAGTCTTCCTGCTTCCCAATAGTAAAGAAGTGTATATAATTTTTCTAAAAAGAGAGTTATACCCTTGCTTTTTTGTTGAAAATATAGTAATATTCCCATTTAAACTAAGTTATTCCTACCACTCTGCTATAAAAAACTATTATTTTGCCTCTCTGTTACTTAGTGAGACTATCTTGTAGAAAAAGTTAACATATTTTATGTAAACTTTTATCAACATACAGTATGCTTGCAAAAATCCCAAGTCTATAGCTAGTAAATTTTCAGCAACTCAACATACTTATGTAACCAGCAACTAGATTAGGAACTGAAATATGAGCAACATCCAGAGCTGCCACTGCCACTATCATCACCCCACCAAGGGTACCTTTTCCAGTCCCCACTCCTGCCAAGGGTGACAACAGATGAGCTTTGCCTGTTTCTCATTTTGGCCTAGTGAAGTTTCCAGTGCCTCTCCTTTTCTGCCAGGAGAAAGATATAGGCCAGCAGCCACCATCACACAGGTTTCCATTCTCACACTGGTGTGAAGACCTGCTATGGAGCTCTTCTCTTAGCAGCTTACTGAGAAATGGAGTATTTCCTGCCATATCATTAAAAGATGTCATTGTCATTAGCTATTGCAGTCCTCCTTCCAGAGCTGGTGAGCCCTGAGGAAACTCAGGATGTGAAAACCAGAATACTGGCCCCAGCTAGCTGAGGTGCCTATCAAAGGAAGGATTTCAGTGAGCCCAGACTCTTGCATGTTCCCAGACACAGAAAAGTGCTAAATTCCTTAACTTGAGATACGGGGTTTTCTTTAATTCACAATAATCTGTTGACTCAGACTACCTGCCCTTTGCTGCAAAACTTCTTATAAGGTGGCTGCTCCCCTCCTTGGAGCAGTTCTCTGTGGGTTACTTGAGAGGCTGCCTCCTGGGTTTGGAGTCCTAAAATTTCCCACTGGATAAAACATAACTCTCAACTTTTAGGTTGTGAATATTTTAAGCCAACATTTCCTGTGCCAGGTGAGTTAAACTAAAGTTGGGCTGAGTACCCCAGATTTTCTTTACTTTTGCAACTTAGCATTTGTGACTTCGGCTTGTCATTTTAAGATAAAAGGAAAGTGGGAGATTTTGCAGGGTGATCAAAAAGTCTGTACTGCATCTTTTGTCATTAATGAGTTCCTTAGACAAGTGCTTGTTATACTTTGTGGGAATCAGACTCCCTTGGGGATCACTTTAAAATGCACAGTCTGATGCTTTGAGTAGAGCATTCTGCATGTCTACCATGCTCCTCCCATCCCCCTGACTGACACCTTGAGTACAGGGACCACACTGATATGGACATTTTCTTCTAACCAGGGGCAGTGCTCTGGTGGTTGACAACAGGGATACCGGGAGACCAGACTGTCCAGATTCAAATCCTTGTCCTGCCAGAGACCTGTGAATTTCAAATAAGTTTCTTATTCTTTCTCTGTCTCCTTTTACACATCTGTCAAGTAGGGAAAATTGTAGTAGAGTTTTCTAAGGATTAAATGACATCATACATGTAAAGCGCTTTGGTGCCTGGCTTGTAGTAAGCACTCAATAAATGTCATCATCATTATTCACTGGTTGGGCATTTGGGAATATTCTGTCAATCATGACTTTGAACTTGCAGCCACTGGGCCTTCTGGGTAGGTAGTTCTATATTTCTGGGAAATGTGTTGAGGATAGAGTTAAGTCTTGGTATTGGGATTTCTGTGGGCATCGTGAAGGCAGTGACAGCAGAAAGTGGCATCAAATAAATGACAAGGGAATGAGTAGAATGATTAAAATGATGAAAGAATACAGGCTCTTGATGTCTGAGCAGCACCTGATGAAGTAAATGACCATGGTGGTTGGGTCAGGATGACTTGTAGAAGGGAAAGAAGCCTGTAGGACTTTTTATTAATTAATCTTCTCTCTCTTTTTAAAATTATCTTGTTTAAATATAGTTTTATTTTTTATTTTTTCCGTCTGCATTGCACAGCTTGTGGGATCTTGTTTTCTCAACTAGGAATGGAACCTGGGCTACCACAGTGAAAGTGCTTAGTCGTTAACCACTGGACCACCAGGGAATTCACTTACTGAAGTATAGTTGATTTAAAATGTTTTATAATTTCTACTGTATGGCAAAGTTATACATACATACATACATATTCTTTTTCATATTTGTTCCCATTCTGTTTTATTACAGGATATTGAATATAATTCCCTGTGCTATACAGTAAGTAGGTTCCTGTTGTTTATCCATCCTGTATGTACTAGTTTGCATTTTCTTCTCTTTAGATCATCTGATCTCAAAGTTCAAAGTTTGAACCTTGACCTATTTAAAATCTGTAACATTAGTAATGATTAGCTAACTTGTGGAGAAATTCGTCAAGGTGGAGAATAAATATCATATCTAAGACATTTTCAAAAGAAAATACAACTCTTATGTGAAACCACAGCTTAAGAAAAGGAAAATGACTGTCATTTTAGTTGCCACTGCTACTGACATACCCATTTAGTCTTTTAAGGATATTCAGTTCCTACCCTCTACCATTTGTGGTCTTGTTCTTTTAGAAACACACTTTTAAAGTATTAAAAAGTAAATGTCTAAAATTGGTAAAAAGAAGATTGCTGTCCATTTTACTCAACTTGCTTGTATTTTATATTTTCTGCCAAAGTACAGTGTGACATTATTTTTAGCACTTATGGTAATTTGGCTTTCAAATCAGACACATTCAGAGACACTAGAAATTCTGCAAGCATAAGTTGATGTACATTTATTTTCCAAATACCAATTTTTCCCTGAATTAAAAAATAAATGAAAAATGACAGAAATAATATTTGATGTAAATACAATGTTTAATCATATGATGTGCTAAGATGATCACACCTTCTTAGTTTATGGAAGCTTCTGGCTGCTTGTGGTGCCAGTGTCATGCATGGGCGTAGTCTTTTAATAGACGCACACTAGAGTATATATTACTAGTTATTAAGGGTATTTTCATGCCTTGCTCTTTGTGTGTCTATATCCTGCTGAGATCATGAAAGTCTATGTGCATCATACATTTCCTAAAAAAAGAGAATTCTTGTAGAAGCCTCTTTTATGCTCCATGGACAGGAAATTACTTTGGGAAGACTTCCTCTTTGTACTGAATTTGCATTTCTGGGCATCAAAAATGCTTGCGATTTAATTTGCCTCCTTGACTGGAATGTTTCTTTACTGGTTGTCACTGTCAACTGTTTCCCTCCACAAAGGCGAGAGTATTTCCATGCTGCTTTGTCATTTTTACAAGAGTTTGTTTCCCTGTTATGGAGGTGTGTGACATCACAAGATTTCACTCATATATTCATTTATTTATTCATTTGTTGACTCATTTGCTCCAGAACTATTATGAGTCTTTCATGTACAGAGCCAGAGAGACCTACAAAGAGCACAGAATGTGTAATCAGTGCATTCCCATGGGTTTGGCTAGATGGCATCACCCACTCAATGGACATGTGTTTGAGCAAACTCCGGAAGATGGTGATGGACCGGGAAGCCTGGTGTGCTGCAGTCCATGGGGTCACAAAGAGTTGGACACGCCTGAGCAACTGAACAATGACAAATGGCCTCTGGAATATTTTTTGAGTGACCAGGATAAAAAGGCTTAGGTGTCTTCTCTTTCCAATTAAAAATTAAAAGAGAACTAAAATCAGGCACAGATCCATATTTTGTGAAGCCAGAAGCTGTTGCTCCATGAGACTCCCTCTCTGGGAAAAATACTGCAACATGATGAACATGAATTGCCAGAACCTCACCCAGAGCCCCGGAAGGAGCCTTGTAATTAGGGCCCTTAAACTGAGGCTGCATTAGCCTCTCAGTCAGTCTGCTTTGAAACAAACACAAGCCACTTTACTTTGAATAAATGCATGCTCGTTCTTAACTTATCTTAAAAAAAAAAAGAAAGAAATAGCATGGATAGAACGATAAAGCAAAGAAACAAGTGATTGAGTTTATAGCTCATATCAGCTACCAAGTGATCCATTGAATGTGGCACTCCTATTGTATCATGTATGCTTTGGGCAGAATGTGTTTCTGGAGAGGTGGAAGAAGGAAGCAAGAATGGGGTGCTCCTGTCCTCAGTACGGGCCACCGTGCTAGTTCTACTCAGTACACTAAGTCGGACTGTGCTTTTCTGGAGCGGGTTCTGGAGATGACACACACACATCAATAACCACTGCCCAACATAGGAGGCATTTCCTTTTTCAGAAGGCAGCGAGACATGGTGTTAAACCCAGAAGAGCTAAGACTACTGCCAGCTGAGGAAATACAGCTCTTACAGGAAAGGTAACATTTCAGCATGACTTTGATTGATGGATGACATTTGAAGGTGTGGGGATGCAACGATTTGGGATTTCATGCAGAGGACTTGCTGTGAAGCACGGAAGACAGAAAGGCATAAGGCCAGCTTCCTGTGACAGTAACACAGAAAATGGGGAAAGGAGGCACCGTTGTGTCCAGCCAGCAACCATGAAGAATTTTGAATTGGGAGTGAAAAGGACCTTCGAGGAAGATTAATTGATGGGATTGGGCTTCCATGATGGCTCAGCAGTAAAGAATCCACCTGTAATGCAGGAGGTGTGGATTCCATCCCTGGGTTGGGAAGATCCATGGAGAAGGAAATGGCAACCCACTCCAGTATTCTTGCCTGGAGAATCCCATGGACAGAGGAGCCTGGTGAGCCACAGTCCATAGGGTTGCAAAGAGTCAGACATGACTGAAGTGACTGAGCATGCACACATGCAATTGATATGATTAGGGTGATTTGGAGATCAATTTACCTCAGTCTTCCACTTTACAACTTGGGCCCAGAAGGGGCAGCAGTGTGTCAAGACTTCAGTGCGAGTTCAGTAGCCAACTTGGGTCTCCACAGATGTACAGTTTTCCCTTTTTGCAACCAAGACATTATGAGTAAGGATCCATTGCCAGTCCTCTGACTTGGAGCACAAAAACCTTGTGCTTTCCTACATAAAGGGGCAGGAAAGGGGCAAGAGAAAACTATTTGATGGTTAGCTAAAGTATGAGATGTTTCTTTGACAATAAAAAATCTATTTTAAGACCTTTTATAGAAAGTAACACTGTCCAATAGAAATAAGAAATCAAAAATTTTCAAATAACCATGTTTTAAAAAGTTGTAAAATGGTGCAGTTAATTTTAGTAACATATTTTACTTACCTGGTAGATTGAAAGCATGATCATCTCAACATGCAATCAATAAAAAAATCATTAAGACATTTTGCATTTGTTTAAAGTAAGTCTTTGTAATGGTACAATTATGACACATTTGTATTTGTTCTTAACCACGTTTGTTATATGAGTCCAATAGCTACCTGGGGCTATTGAACAAAGATATCAACTTTAAGGTTTAAAAGAGGACAGTTTCTGAATTTCTAGCATGGTATTTCATATTTTAATTGGTCTCACTTATGTGTGATCTGGGCTTCCCAGGTGGTGCTAGTGGTAAAGAACCCGCCTGCCAATGCAAGAGACATAAGAGACTCGGGTTCTATCCCTGGGTCGGGAAGATCCCCTGGAGGAGTGCATGGTGACCCACTCCAGTATTCTTGTCTGGAGAATTCCATGGACATTGGAGGCTAGTGGGCTATAGTCCATAGTGTCACAGCAAAGAGTTGGACACAACTGAAGCGACTTGGCACACATGCATGCGTGATCTAACTAATATTAGAAATTGCAAGGAATAACAATGAATGTCCCTGAAGTCAGACCTCCGTGTGAAGTGTGAAATCTCACATTTTTGTTCTCTAATTAGAAATCTGGGTGAGGTTACTGCATAGATCTCAACTCCTAGGCCACTCTTTTCCTTGACTTACTGATCTCAACAGTCTAATCTTCCAGGAAGGTGCTGAGTGCCTTTCCTTAATAAAATTTTTCCCACCTAAAATTCAGGGTTTGACATTAACGAAAAAGTCCAAAGAAGTACCAAGCCTGTTTTTTGATAGGAAACACCAGGGAATGATTTTTTTTTTCCAGCTCCTATTTGCATTTTACCCATTTCATTTGCTACTTCTGGGCACAGATGCTCTCAGCCACCTGTTCTCTGAATATATTCTTTCCCCAACTGGCTTACTCATTTGTTTTGATACAGGGGCAGAGCAGATTCCAGCCATCACTTACATATTATGGCCATTCAATACGAAAAGCTATGTCCACACGCAGGCAGGAAAACCAAGTCATGGGCATAATTTCCAAATCTAGCTCTAAAATCTCAAAAAAGCTCATCAAGAGATCTAGGCTGCCACTTAAGTACTAAAGGGAAGATGAGGAGGAAGGAAAGATACTCATTTCTGATTGAAGATGAAGTGGAGGCTATGAGGGAGGCCTTTAGGAGGCCTTGATTTTTATATCACCCAGAGGATTTTGTGCAGCAAGTGCTTTCAGTTGTAGTTCAGTCGCTCAGTCATGTATGACTCTTTGTGACCCCATGGACTGCAGCATACCAGGCTTCCCTGTCCTTCACTATCTCCCAGAGTTTGCTGAGACTTACGTCCATTGAGTCGATAATGCCGTCTAACCATCTCTTTCAAGGCCCTGCACAAACCCCCTGGACGATCAGTGTGCCCGGATCTGCCAAGAGCTTCCTGTTACAAACACCTGGGGCTCACTGATTGGTTGCTTTCCGTGTTCTGGTCTTCCATGGGGCAGGAAAAGTGCTGGGGAGTCGATACGACAGACAAGAGTTGGAGGGTAAATACCCCAGCTCCTTCCCTCCTCAGGTGGACCATCCCAGGGGTCCCCAGCCGGACTGAGTTCCAGCTGCCCACAGTAGTCACTTATTTATGAACACACCTTTTCTTTCTTTCCCATTCTCTCTCTCTGAACTTTCTGGAGTTATTTCCCAGATAAACTGTTCTCACCCAAGTCTTTACTTTGAGGTCTGCTTCTGAGGAAGCCAGCCTGAGACATCTGCCCTTGCCAGCATTGCTCAGAAGTCAGTTGTGTCTGGTGCTATGGCGCCCACGGTGGTCTTAGGCTCTGATTAATTCCTTATCTTCCCAGAAGTGCCCAGGGATGGGTCAGAATTTTTTTGCCACCTTCCCACTGTTCTCTCTCAAGCCTAGAAGGCTGTCTTCTTTCAGGGATTACAGTGATTTTTAGGCTTTCAAAGAGACTGACCTTTGTCTCTGTTTCTTAAAGACCACCTTGGATGGGCTCACATGAGCCATTCCTGACAGCTCCTTTTAAGTCAGTTGAGGCAAGTTCCCTCAGGGCTGAAACAGGGGACCTCTTGCCTTGCACCTCCCCTGACAAATGTGCTCCTTTGCATAACCCTTTTGTCTTCCATATGAGGTCCCAGCTCACCCCAAGCCTTGTCCAACATACCCACAGACTTCACGGCTCTGTAGCTCAACGTACCTGGGAATCAACCCTCCTATGTCCCTTTGCCCTGAGAGCTTCCTGGGTGCGGATGAGGCATGCTTCTCTGTGTAGGTCTGGGAGTCTGCAGAAGAGTGGGATGGCCAAGACTACAGACCCAAACCAAAACCAGACTGCCTGGACTCAAAATCCCACTCCATCTGTTCCCAGTAGGTGACCAGGACCTCTACATATCCCCGTTTCCTCATTTATCAAATGGAGATGACTTAACTCCTAGGGTTGTCTAGGAGATGAACAGGGCACACACATCCATCTACTGTCAAATCTCAGACACAGGAGCACAGAGCCTTGCAGTACAAAATAGCTCAAATTGGTCAGGCTTCTAGTCTTCTCTTGCTACTCGTGCTTCATATTTAGTAAAACTTCTTTTCATAAAACAGATAATAAAACTAAATTTTAGAGGAAAAGGCAAAGCTGTCCAAGGAAACACATCTCTAGTATAAATGTTGAACTGGAAGTGGCTCGGAGGTTATTTATTTCTTGAGAGGACCAGTCAGGGAGGGAGGAGTTTGGGGTTTAGTTCCTCAAGGAACCCCTGTGCCATTCCTGGGCGGCCAGGGCTCCCCCTCCTGGTAAACTTTCATCAGTTCAGTTCAGTTGCTCAGTCATGTCCGACTCTTTGTGACCCCATGGATTGCAGCATGCCAGGCCTCCCTGTCCAGCGCCAATTCCCAGAGTTTACTCAAACTCATGTCCATAGAGTCAGTGACACCATCCAACCATCTCGTCCTCTGTCCTCCCTTTCTCCTCCTGCCTTCAATCTTTCCCAGCGTCAGGGTCTTTTCCAGTGAGTCAGTTCTTCGCATCAAGTGGCCAAAGTATTGGAGTTTCAGCTTCAGCATCAGTCCTTCTAATGAATATTCAGGACTGATTTCCTTTAGGACGGACTGGTTTGATCTCCTTGCAGTCCAAGGGACTCTCAAGAGTCTTCTCCAACACCACAGTTCAAAAGCATCAATTCATATTGTAAAGTAATTAGCCCCCAACTAAAATAAATAAATGAAAAATAAATAAAAATAAAAAAAATAAAATAAAATAAAATAAAAAAACAAAGGGAAAAAAAAAAAACAAAAACAAAAGCATCCATTCTTCGGCACTCAGCTTTCTTTATAGCCCAACTCTCACATCCATATGTGACCACTGGAAAAACCATAGCTTTGACTAGACGGACCTTTGTTGGTAAAGTAATGTCTCTGCTTTTTAATATGCTGTCTAGGTTGGTCATAACTTTTCCTCCAAGGAGCAAGTGTCTTTTAATTTCATGGCCGCAGTCACCATCTGCAGTGATTTTGGCATGGCCTGCTGTTTAATCAAGAGTGTTAATTCATAGCGAAAGTTGACTTATTTCCTGGGAGCCAGAAAAGGCATGGGGCTTCAAGGTTTGTGGATCTAGAAATCTCCAATAGGTGAGTGTCTCTAACGGTGTTATTCAGTATGAAGCCATTAGTCACAGGTGGCTATTAAAATTGAAATTAAGCTAATTCAAATTGATTACAATTAAAAACTCAGTTCCTCAGCATCGCTGGCCACATTTCAATAGCCACATGTGTCCAGGAGCTCCCTATTGGACACTGCAGATCTAGAACATTTCCATCGCTGTAGAAAGTTCCACTGACCAGTGCTGGTCTATGCCGTATGCACGATTGTTTACAATTTTTGGGTTTGTGGTTTCTCAGGATCAAAATCCTAAGTCACAGACCCCCACAGAAAAGACCCCTTGGACTCAAATCTTGAGTGTGCCTGTGACAGTGGTGCCCTTGGAAAGTTCTGTCTGTTGCTGTGACAAGCTCTCAGAATCCAGTGTTGAGGGAGAAGGCCAAGTGGCGAACCAAATGGACGCAACTATTTTAATGAAAAGATGGGAATGATTTTGCAATCAATCCTGTCATTATTTTTAAGTGAGTGTTTTTCAAGTTCTTGAGATCAGTGTGTTCTTATGGGAAAATTAAGCATGTCTTCAAAAATCTCGTTTGTGCCATTAAACTGATGAGCACACTCTTCCTGGTGCAGAGATAAATTCCAGCTCCGACAAGGTCAGCCGATGACACATGCTAAATTGCTGAGCTCTTAATTAATGAAGTTTTAGTAGAACTATCATTTTCTTTAGTAAACATTTCGTTTCAGTTGCTTTTTCAGAATTTGAGTTGCCTCAGTGACTACTTAACGTATAAGAGATATTGAATTGCTCTCTAACTATGTGAGTGATTTCCATTTTTCCCTCTGCTGATATTTGCTCTCGCCTTCATTTCCCAGCCTGTCACAAAGAAGGGAAGAATAACACCCTAGGCAGGCCCCTAAGATCACATGTAGTATTTGTGGACTATAAGGGACTCTTGTTGTTGATATTTCCGTAACATAAATTGAAGACATTTTGAAAACTCTGTTCCAAACAGTTGATAAGTAACTTTCCCCACACTGCATTTTGAGTTACCCCACAGTTCCAGGAGCTATAATAACGGGTTTTCAGAGAAAATGAAGAAAACCTATAGAGAATTAATGTGGGGAACACTCGCATGACTCTAATAAAGTTCCTGTTAAGTACTTGAGTACCTAAATCTATTCAAGATGTTCTTATTCAGCATTTCACGTTTATATGGTTACAGAGCACCCATTTTAAAAGTCTCTGAACAGTATGTTAGTGTTGTTTCTTGAGAGTTTGGGGAAATATAATACGGGCCTCAGTGTGAACTGATGAACTGCCCCTCCTTCTGTTCAGTGGCTCCCTCTGAAGTAGGAGCCCCCTAATTGGGTATTTTTGTTTTATACAAAAGATTCCTTCTGCTAGGTGGATTACCTGATGGCCCTTCCCCTTACTTCTATGTGCCCTGACGTTTCCTGTGTTCCCGAGTAGGATCTCTACCCACACCCTTCGTAGTGCTAGTTCTTGAGCATCATGATGGGATTTGGGTGCACTTATCTCTCAGATGATGGTGATAATGTAGAGATGAGCAATTTAAGTTCCCAGTGGTACCCAAAGGAAGAAATGAGAAAGCACTACTGCCCTGGAAAAATTACACTTCTTACTTTCCAAATTCATCCTGTCATTTCAATTTGGGGCTGAATTTTCTTGCCTTTAGGGTTTTTCTCTGCCAAGACGAGCAGCTTCAGTTCATGCCAGGCCAGCCTTCTCTTGCTGATGAATGAGTTATGATTCGAGATAGAGTATACTTTTATCATTTGGCTTGGAAAAGTATTAGTCCCTAACAGGATTTACTAGTAAGCACTATTTGTTCCTCCTTTTAAAAAGAGAACATTGATAATTTATTGTTTAGTAAATATTTTTCTTCTGACATTCGAATTTGGCTGTGAATCTGGGGTGAGGCGCAGGCACATGGATGTTCACCGTGGTGCCTGGTTTCTGACTTTGATGTCAAGAGAACAGTGTGTCTCTGGCTGTGTATCAAGTAGAGCTAATAATAGGTCCTGCCTTGCAGGTGTGTGGGGAAAGGAAGCTGATAGAGCACAGTGTTAGCACGAGTGGAAAAAAATGATGAATATTTTTAATATTGTTGTCCATTTATTTCCATACTTTTCTGAACAACTGAATTGCGAGGGGGAGAGTCAGTGGTTTACACCTCATTGTTTTTCTTTTTTTTCTTTTTCTGGATCTTTCTTCCCTTCAACTCCTAACACCCATGGAGTTTCTATTCCTTGGATTTCTTTACCTACTCATAACGTCAGTTCTTTCTTCCTCTTCAGTCTGGTTTTCAAAATACAGCATTACCAGAAAGGTTTTAAAATATGTTAGTCTTGGTATTTTCTCATTGTGACCTTTTTCTAATTTGCCTTGCATTTTTTCTCCTATATGTCACTGGAATTGAATCTTTTAAAATTATTTTATTTTTTAATTGAAGTATAGTTGATTTACAAAGTTGTGTTAGTTTCAGCTGTACATCAAAGTGATTCCATCATATATATATGTGTGTATATATATGTGTGTGTGTGTGTGTGTGTGTGTGTGTGTGTGTGTGTGTGTGTATAAAATCTTTTCCACTATAGGTTATTAGAAGATATTGATTATGGTTCCCTGTGCTATACAGTAGGTCCTTATTATGTATCTGTTTTATATATAGTAGTGTGTATCTGTTAATCCCAAACTCCTAATTTATACCTCACTTCCCTTTCCCCTTTCTCACTTCTCTATATGTGTGTCTATTTCTGTTTAGTAGATAAGTTCATTGGTGTCATATTTATTTTTATTATTTTCTAAAATATTTGCTTATTTATTTAATTTTGGCTGCATTGGGGTCTTGGTTGCAGCATGTGGGATCTTTTTTGTTGCAGTGCGTGGGCTTAGTTGCCCCGTGGCATGTGGGATCTTAGTTCCCTGACCAGGGATTGAACCCATATCCCCTGCATTGGAAGGCGGATTCTTAACCACTGGACCAACAGGAAAGTCCCTGGTATCATATTTTAGATTTAGATTCCACATGTAACTGATATCATATGATATTTGTCTTTCTCTGCCTGACTTACTTCTCTTAGTTTGATGGTCTCTAGTTCCATCCATGTTGCTGCAAATGGCATTATTCCATTCTTTTAGGGGAGAGGGAGCTTCATTCTAAGGATGCCATCCCTTAGAAAGCCCTGTATTCCTTTCTCTACCTTGTGACTTATTAATTATAACTTATTTTCTCTTGTATTCATACTTTCTAGCTCCTGGCTATATCACCAGGGTCACTTAGCATCTCAAATTGCCTCTTTGGGTTAAAAAACAAATAAAAATTCCTTTATACTTCCTATCCTCCTGCTACCCTTCATTCTTTCGTGAGTAGTTCCCTTAGGAGGTTTTAATTGTCAAATCCAAAGGCCAGTTTTTGATCTTCATCTTCCTTGAACTACTTTGTAACATTTCTTGATATCCCCTTTACACTTCAAATCTTTCTCTCTTTGATTTCTAGTTCTTTGCTTTATTTTAATTTTCCTAGTATTTCTTTGATTCTTCTTATCATTCTTTGCTGGCTGTTCCATTCCCATCAAACATTATGATTCCTCAAGAATTGTTCTTGGCTCCCTTTAGGGCCTCACAGTACATTCTATCCCAGGAGGATCTTAAATCCTCCTGGCTTCAGATGTCATTTATATGCTAATTACTCTTGAATCTTTGGCACTGGCTTCTCCCTCCAGTCTCCAGATCTTTACTCCAGATATAGGGTATCCTATAGCAATTTCAACTTTACAATTGCCAACTTTTATTATTGATCTTTTCTCCCTAAACACTTCTGCTTCTCTCTGTGGTAGCAAAGTTTGCTCAGTAGAAATCACCATCATTCTCATTGCCAAGTCCCACCCTCCCTGCCTCAGCCGAGAGTCACTTTTTACTTCTACTTTGGACTTGTGTCTCCCTTCCTCCTGTGGCAATCACTACCTTGGTCTCATCTCCATCTACTCTACGAGGGGTTATTGCTTCCTATTTAGTGTCAACACCAGCAGCGTCTTCCCAGTGCAGTTCATTGCCACATTATTATAAGAGGAACTTTCCCAAACAACAACATTTGTTATTTTCAATTCTTCCTTAAAGCCTTCTTTTGCTCCTTGTTGCCTTGGGAATAAAAATTCATAGATCTGTGCATGGCAAAAAGCATGCTGCTTTCCAGACAGTGACTGCCAGGAACACACCTAGAATTGAAGAATTTGGTTTACAGCTTATTGCAGTGAGGAAGAGTGTAATCCATGGGGAACCATGGGTGTCTCCGTGAAAGAGCATTAGAAGGACTTAGAGGATTTGAGCTAGTGTTAGGTGATTTGGGAAGTGTTCAAGATGCAGGACTTTGCTGTAGTTGGGATGCTTCAGAAGTTGAGGCAATTCTGTGAGTATAGAGAGGATTAACACATTGGATCTCTGAATCTTATCTATGAGGAGGAAGTATAAAGTAAAGCTAAAATTATTTAGTAAAGAAGCAGCAGTCACTTATATTAGCCAAGCTAGAGTGATGATGTTTGGCCATTTTTATGATTTGGACAGTACTCTGATTTCATCTGAGTTCAGACATATTTATAGAGTGTCTTGTGTTTGTCTTGAACCACTGTGGTCACAGAGGGGCTATGTCTGATGCTGTTGTTCTGTGAAGTTGTCCGTGGTCAACAGGAGAGTACCATGGCCCAGTTGTGAGTATCCACCAGCTCCTAGATGCTGGAGCTACTTTTCACTTTCTATTTCTTGCCCTCTGGTTCTAACGGGTCCCTGTAACCTTCTGCTCTACCCTTGACACACTCTTGCCTGCTTGCTTTTACTATTTTTCCTGCTTTGCAGCCTACTAATGCTGAAAGTCGCATAGGTTTCTTAACCAGGCCATGCTATTTCTTACTTTTCTGCTTTTGTTTTTTTCTGAAAACAGACTCTCATGATCACTCCTATATTTCTGGTGGGAAAACACAAAATCAAGTGTCTCATTCTTAGCAGAGTTACATTATGGTACTTTCTTACAATGTAGTAAATTTGTTTCCTTCACCGTATTATTCCTTTCCTAATGAATAACTTGCCAGCTTTGTACAACTTTGAGTCACTTATGTATCCTTTAACCTACTCAGTTTGTTTAATTGTAAATTGGGTAGTACCAACCCAGAAGTGTTGTTTTGAGGCTTAATATGTGCAAAATGCTTAGACCATTTCCCTAGGCCATAACAAATAACGAATAAATAACAAATAAGTATTATCTATTATCATTATTATTGTTGGTGGCATTGGGCAGTGTTGTCAATTTTATTATTGCTTTAGCAATATTTTCACAATGAATTCAAGGCCTGACCCATAAAAGGGTGGTAGAAGAAATGTTTTGTATTTGTATATTTCTTTCCACTGTAAAGTATTTGTGGTTATTATTTGACTTAGCTTTAGGACAATATAAGGTAATTCTTTTCATCCTCAGTTTGAAATTGAGGAAACAAGTGTGCAGCCATTAGCTGGTATGCCAATGATCATACTCAAAAAAAGTTGAGGTATGATACTTCAAGGGCTTCCCAGGTGGCATGGTGATAAAGAATCCACCTGCCAATACAGGAGACGTGGGTTTGACCCTGAGTCAGGAAGATCCCATGGAGAAGGAAACGGCAACCTACTGCAGTATTCTTGCCTGCAGAAGCCCATGGACTGAGGAACCTGGAGGGCTACAGTCTATGGGGTTGCAAAAGAGTTGGAAAACAACTGAGCATGCATGCATGATATTTGAACCAGGGTCTTCTCATATCTGATTCAGTGTTTCTCAAAAACTGTATATGCCAGTTTAAACGAACACTTTTCCATGTGCATTATTGTATTCAAACCATGCTTCCCAGGTTGTGTAGTCTCTTGTCTCTAATTGAAAACACTGAGCCAAAAGTTGAATCTCGTCAAGAAATCCAATCCATGTATAAAGCATTTTGGTATATGGGAGCATACACACAGGTACACATTACTAATATTCTTACATGAAACATGAAATGTAGGTTTTTAAAATGAAAGTTTGATAGTAACTGTGACTGTTCTCTCCATCACCTAGCAGGTTATTCATACTTAGTGACTGTGGTCTGTTGTTATGAAAATTTCGAATCCATTTTTGGCTGATTCAAGTATGTGCTTCCACAAGTTTGCAGCTAGAAGGCTAATGCTACCAGCTTACAATAATAAGAATATAGCGATGTGGAATGCAGGATTGGAGAAAAGGATACTAAGAATTACGTAGCAGAAGTAGAACAGACCTGGCAAAGAAATTTCGTGTTTTAGATGAGTCCATTTGCCTGATTGCAATTGGTATGCACTGTAAATTATTGCCTAGAAGAAGGGCAACAATTTGAAATCCAACAGCAGAGAATAAATATGTAAATTGTACCATTCTTTGAAATAGCAAGAAACTATTATACCTTAATTCCCTTGTGCTGTCACTGTCCATTTTAACACAGAAACACTGGATTTGTTCTACCTTTAATTTATTCATTGCCTTTCCTTAAATTTTCCTTGCTGTAGTGGGTGGCTACTGTTATAAAACAAGAAAGACTAATAAATTAGGATTGACTGCCTTGTATTGCATGAGCCAATGCCGCAAACTGGGAATTAAAATTTGATCATTTTGCTTGAATTTAGTGCAAGTCAACTGTTGTGATTTTTAAGTATCTTTGGTTTTAGGATTCATGTGGCAATGTTTTAAAAAATCTTATGCAACGTTTTAGTATTAATTTCTACTTTGGTCCTTCAGTTGCATGCTATTGTATTACTTAATGTGGGAATCATTTTACAAACCTAGTTTTTTTCTTTATACCTTGATGAAAAATTTTGTATACTTATCAATAAATTTCATTTTCATTAAAGGTCATCTTTGACTAAGAATAGTAGAGAGGCCCCTAGAGCAATGCAGTATGCTTGGAGAAAGAGTAGACCCAGCAGTCAGGGAGTAGTTACTGAGGACTCACTAGTCTAAGGTGGTGATTAGGTACTGAAACAGAGCATAGTCCTCTGAACTCTAGAAGTTTACACCCTGAATTGGTGTTTTGTAAACCCGTTTCTTCTGTTTCTTCTCTTCATGTACTAGAATCTGTTATTTTAAGAAGGTGTTACTAAACCCTTCTGTTGCAAATAGGTGTGGTAGAGTTGAAGAAAGCCACTGGTTTGCCAGGTGGCCCTGAAAGGTCCCCAGAACTCTGATGTTCCTTAGAATAAGGTGATGAAATAAGATGCTGTTTTGAAAAGATATTAGCATTTCATGGCAGCAAAAGTTGTACACCAGTGCATCACATGGATGTGAAGCTCAACAGGAGTTAGACAGTGAACCATGAGATCTAAGTAATTAAGTTTGTTCATTACAGAAAGTATTTGAAACATTATATGAATATCAGTATCTAAGACATGGAAGCAACCTAAATGTCCATGGACAGATGAATCGATAAAGAAGATGTGGTACATATATGCAATGGAATATTACTCAGCCATAAAAAGAACAAAATAATGCCATTTACACCAACATGGATGGACCTAGAGATTATCATACTAAGTGAAGTAAGTCAGACAGACAAATATATGATATCACTTATATGTGGAATTTAAAATGCCATACAAATGAACTTATTTATAAAACAGAAACAGGCTTACAGACTTCAAAAACAAACTTATGGTTACCAAAGGAAGGTGGAAAGAGAAATAAATTAGGAGATAGAGATGAAAATATGCACACTATGTATGTCTTTTCTTCTGCCTCAGTTATTCTGCTGTTGATTCCTTCTAATGTATTGTTCATCTCTCTTTGTTCTTTAGTTCTTTGGCAAACATTTCTTGCATCTTTTCCATTCTTTTTCTGAGATCCTGGATCATCTTCACTATCATTATTCTGAATTCTTTTTCTGGAAGGTTGCCTATCTCCAATTCATTTAGTTGTTTTTCTAGGAATTTATCTTGTTCCTTCATCTGGGTCATAATCCTATTTCTTCTCATTTTGATTAGCTTTCTGTGACTGTAGTTCTTGTTTCTTCCATCTGCCCTCTGGTGGATGAGGATAAGAGGCTTCTGCAAGCTTCTTGATGGGAGGGACTGGCTGTGGGAAAAACTGGTCTTGCTCCTGGTGGCCAGAGCCATGCTCAGTAAAATTTTAATCCAATTGTCTGATGATGGGGTGGGGCTGCGCTCTCTTCCTGTTACTTGTTTGGCCTAAGGCAACCCAGACCTGGAGTCCACAGACTAATGGTTACCTCTAAGAGAACTTATGCCAAGCCATATCTCCCAGGACTGCTGCTGCTAGTGCTCCTGCGCTGTGGCAGGCCACTGCCAATGCATGCCTCTGCAGGAAACTCTCAAACACAGTAAGTCTGGCTCAGTCTCCTGTGGGGTCACTGTTCCTTTGCCCTGGGTCCTGGTGCACACAAGGTTTGCTTGTGCCCTTCAAGAGTGGAGTCTCTGTTTCCCCAAATCCTGTGGAAGTCCTGTAATCAAATCCCACTGGCCTTCAAAGTGAGATTCCCAGAGGATTCTCAACCCCTTTGCCAGATCCCCAGTCTGGGGAGCCTGATGTGGGGGCTAGAACCTTCAACAGTGGGAGAACTTCTTTGGTGTTATTTTTCTTCAGTTCGTGGGTCGCCCAGCTGGCAGGTATGGGATTTTATTTTATTGTGATAGCGCCTCTCCTACCATCTTGTTGCAACTTCTCCTTGAACCTGAGGTATCCTTTTTTGGTGGGTTCCAGTGTCCTCCTGTTGGTCATTCAACAGCTAGTTGCGATTTTGGTGGTTTCGCAGGAGATGAGCACACGTCCTTCTACTCCACCATCTTGAACCAATCCCTACATATTATATATAAAATAGATAAACAAGGACCTACTGTATAGCACAGGGAACCACATTCAATATCCTGTAATAACCTATAAATTAAAAGAATATGAAATATATAATATATATAGTACCTATAAATGAATGTAACATATATGTATAACTAAATCACTTTGCTGTACACCTAAAATTAAGACAGCATTGTAAATCATCTATACGTCAATAAAAAAGTAATTAAACACTTAAAAAAAAACACATCCAACAGCCCATGGCTGTAAACACACACACACACACAGGGTTCTTATGCTTGGTATGTAGCAGTTAAATAAAGTATATTTGACCAAGGTGTTACCCCACAAGTGATGTGCATATGTCACGAGGATTTTACTAGATGGTGTATGATATTTGTTGAAATGTCTGATTTATTTTGCAAAAGGTCAATGGTAAGGTTGGACCTCCTCAGCTGGAGAGGGTGGGTGCCTCTACTAGAGCAGGATCCCTGTCACCTTCGTTATCCCTGTATCCTCACTTCTCAGTACAGTCACTGATAAATACCTATTTGATGAATAAGTGAATTCAGATGGCCAGCTGATAGGGCTGGTCAAGGAACTGTTCTTCAAATACTTAGTCTGAGAATATAATCATGTTCTTCTACTGAGCATAAATTGGCCTCTCAAGGATGGAATCCTATTAAGAAAGTTCGTAGAGTTGAACTGTCAATATACATACTTATTTATGTAAACACACAGATCATATATGTAAAATTTTTTGAAATGGCAATGTATAGACTCTACCTTGAGAAAGAAATACATTTCTCAACCAGAGTGGAATACTCACTTTCATATCAGTACCTTCTTTTCTTGTAAGTGAGCTATGTGATAAGTTAATTTATCATTAGCTTCTAGTTTATAAAAGTGTAATGAAAACTCTTGAATCAACTGAAGATTTATGCCAGCTTGTCTTACTCTTCCTTTGCAGAGAAACTACAGGAGAATCCAAATTTTCAAAAGGCTGCTTTGTTGAGACTGAAATCATACTAGAGGTTGTGAGTGATGTCAGTTGAATGTGTAATTGCCTCAGGTTTTTATAGTTCTGGATATGCCCTCAGGAAAGGGGTATTTTGTTTGAAAGGACCCTGTTTCTTCTAGCCAGTGCATGCATGGACTCTACTTTGGTCTGCTTTCCAGAAAGAACTGTTTCTTAAAATAGTAACATAAAATTTTCATGAAAATCCCATGACATCACCTGTGTAAGGTACTTACTGGGTATATTGTAAATATTTATTACTTAAATAATGTGAATTTGTTATTTTTTTCTCTGTACCCTCCTGAATTCGGTCCTGTCCTTGTTCATCATCTTATTTTCATCTCTGATTTGGATTACTAACTTTGCTTCTGATAACCGTTGTCTTTCTCTGTAAGTGGTGAACTTTCTAACTCTCTTCGGTCTAGGAGTCTTTTTCTTATCACTATAAGGAGTGTTTACATGTCTCTTGCCTAATTTTCTCATTTTCAAGTTTTTGAGGATTGTGGGGAACTTTGCTTTGGCATCTCCATCACAGTAATTTTTGTCATTTAGTAGGTCGGGCTGGTTGTGTTCATGCCTGATGTTGTACCTGGTGTGTGGGAGACATTTCATAGACATAGATTGAGTCAGTTGTAGCTTTTGAAAACACTTTCCTTTAGAGCAGGCCCTAATGAAATTTTAAATAGAATTAAGGGCTGAATAATTATTGTGGGGACTGCCCTGTGTATTGTAGGATGTTGAACAGTATCCCTGATCTGTAACCCCTAGATGCCAGTAATATGCCTCCTTCCCGGTATCACCAATAAAAAGCATTTCCAGGGATTGCCACATGTCCTCTTGAGGTCATGATCATCCCTGGTTAAAAACTATTGCTTTAGAGCAAAGGTTGGGCATTAGTGGTGTTTATATCTCTATTACTTCCCTAAATTTCTCTCAAGAAAACTACATGGCAGGGAAGAGTACTTACCTTAATGTTAAGAGGTTGCCACTAACCTAAGGGCAGTGAAAGGAAAATAACACATTATTCTTTTATCAAGAAATTTTTGCTGTGAAAAAATGTCATCTCTATTAAACACTGTGTTTAATCATATACTAGTTTCCCATTCTAGTACAAGCGTATCTCAGGTTGGGTGGGTGGCACTAAAGTGGCACTGGCCTCTATCACTTATTTCCCAGTGCATAAATGGACAATCCCTGACGTAGTCAGTAAATGGACATTCAAGATATAAGAGAGTCAATGAATTGTCCAGTAGTAGGCAGTGAGGGTTACACTCTGGGAAAATGCTCAGATAAGTGCAACCCCCAGGTGGACCATGGTGTGTGAATTGGCCACTGCTGATGGTATGCATTTTGATTACCACTGAGAATTGTGGATGAAAGAGAATTGTGGGAAAACAAGCAATTGTGGGAGAGTAGAGGATTGTGGGAGATACACGGACTTGTGGGACAGTGCAGGAAATTGTGGGAAACAAGCAGATTGTTGGACAATATAGGAAATTATAGGAGATGGGATTATGGGAAAACATGGAGGATGATGGGGGAGAATGGAGGATTTTAGGATGCAGAGATGTGGGAGAGAGAATTGTGGGATAAAATAGGAAATTTGCAGAGAGAATGAATAATTTTGTGAAAGGAGTGATTGCAGGAGCAAAAGGAGAGTGGTGGGTGAGGTCGTAATTAGGGAGATGAGTAATTCTGGGAGAGAAGAGAGAATTGGAAACAACGGGAAAGTAGGAGAAATGGTAAATTATGGGAGAGAAGGGCGATTTGTGGCAGATATGAGGAACTGTGAGAGAGATGGAGAATTTTAAGAAATAACTGAGGATTGTAACAGAGAAGGAATAAATAGTGGGAGATAATGGAGGGTTGTGGGATAGAATGGAAGATCTTGGGATGCAGCAGGGAGTTGTGGGAAAGAGATGAGGATTGTGGGAGAAAATGGAGCATTAGAGGAAAAGAAAGCATGGTGAGAGAGAGAAGATACTGTGGAAGAGAAAAGAAATTGGCTCTTTGGGCTCCATTCCTCTTGTAGGGCCATGTCCTTCCATTCTTGCCTTGTCACTGGTCCTATGTCCTAACCAATACCTCCCTATGCTTTCCCACTAGAGCTACTCCCATGCCACTCCCAATGGGCCTACTAGCCACACCCTTTTCCCCTGACAGATCAGGCCTTCCTCCTGATGATAGATCTGGAGAGTTGCTTTTCTCTGGCTCGAAATGGTAAGATAATTAATGTACCTCAAGACACTTCCCTACCCCAATAACTCTCAAATTTAGTACTCTAGGTTTTGATTAAAATTAATCATTTGAGGGTTTTTTTTTTTTGGTGCCACACGGCTTGCCTGATCTCAGTTTCCCCACCAGGGATCGAACCCATGCCTCCTGCAGGGGAAGCATGACATGAGGTGCATCTGACTAACCACTGGACTGCTAGGAAATTCCCAGGATTAGTCATTTCAGTTTTAATCAAAAATCAAATATTCATGGGTGATGAGAAATGCAAAACGAATAAAATATTGTCTGTGCCCTCCAGGAAGTTTCAATTGTGTAAGACACAAAATCATGTCCATTGGAGTCGTGAACGCCATCCAACACAGACTAAGGCAAGAATCACAAATAAATGGATTCTGTCAAGCACCTCTTCAAAAGAAAGGAAAGGTTTCAATTGAGGTAGCCTCCCCTGAGATCTTTTTTAAGTTAAGGAAATAGTGTAAACCAGCATCAGGGCCCTAGTTTGGCTCAAGGAGGATGAGTAGTATAGGCTCTTCACAGATCTTAGGTAGGCAAAAGTGGGGTGCTAATTGGGAGACTTTGTTGTTGTTCATCACTCAGTCCTGACTGAATTACTTCTTCCCTGTCCTTCACCATCTTCTGGAGTTTGCCAACTCATGTCCATTGAGTCGGTGACGCCATCCAACCATCTCATCCTCTGTCGCCCTTTCTCTTCCCTCCCCTGAATCTTTTCCAGCATCAGGGCCCTTTTCAATGAGTTGGCTCTTCACATCAGGTGGCAAAAGTATTGGAGATTCATCATCAGTCCTCTGAATTCTTCTAAATTCCATGAGCAGAGTAGCAGCTTTACCTTTCACTCAGCTTTCCCAGGCTAGTCATCAGTGACCAGCAGCCCCTGTAGATTCTGCCTCCTAAAGGTCTCTTGCATCTGTCCCCACTTCTCCACGCCAGCTTCCACTGTCATCAATGACGCACCACCGCTTCTTCCATGACTTGTTACAACTGGCTTATGGCTGGCATCTTGGCACCGGTCTCTCCCACACTATGCACTATGCTGGTCCTACAAGAACATCTGAGTGTTTCTCTCATTCCTTGTAAACTTTAACTAGCCTGTCATTGGCCATCAAATGAAGGACAAACTCCTTAGCAGAGTCTGTAAAAGCCCTTAGCATCTGATACAAACCTTCCCTCCAGCTCTCTGCAAGTTTTCCACACCATCTGGGCTACAGCCATCACCAAACCACATACACACGTTCTGTTCTCCATGTCCACAGAGGCTCTTCTTTGATTTCTTTGGTTTCTTCTCCTTCTCCCCTGGTGGTTTCTCATGCCAGACTCAATTTGCATGTCAGCTTCTCCAGAGACTCACCAGTGGACTCTGAATGCAATATGGTACATGCAATGACTTTCTTCCAAATAAAACAAGTCTTGTACGTAGCTGTTTGCTAGTTTCATACATTATCCTAGTCAAGGATATTTGTCCCTCTGGATAAGATGCTGCTGACTATACAGTAGATGCTCAATGAATATATACTTAAGATCAAGTTCACCTAACTTGTGAAAGATCCCTAGTAAGTACGAGATAGCATGTCAGATACTTAATAATAGAAGCTCAGTGTGAGCCTTTTGGCCTTGGAGTAAAATAGGAAATACTTAAGGATATGATAAATAAGTCAGGTTTTGTCGTGACTATTTAAATAAGAAGAAGCCTATCTACATTTATCGTCTGCAGTTGGGTCTCTGGACTCTCCCTGCCCCGCCACACATGTTGCAAGGTACTTCCTGTATTACGGAGAAGCTCTCTGCCTTTACACGAGAGACTTACATTGAAGCAGCTGGAAAGAAGGAAAAAGGAAACAGTCCATGACTAACCATATCTCAGTCCCAAGATCACTACTTTAGAAGAGAAGGTTGCCCGTTCGTTCAGGTTCTGGCACATAACCTGTGGTTAAGCAACAGGAGGCTGCTGTGTGGGAGTCCTTCTGCCCTGGGCTGGTTTGGTTACATATATCCACATCTTTAGCTTTGATTTTAGGTGTAGATTGGAAATTTTTACTCTACTGTTTTGCTTATGAATTCTGCTCCTCACCAGTATTTGTTTCATTTTTTTCTCTAAACTAGATGATTTATGAGGTAGTTTTTAGACATTAGGTAATTTGTTATTATTGACATTTATTGACTGCCTGCTATTTGTCAGGCAATATGTAAGCACATAGCCTCCAATATCTCATTTGATAATCACAAAATCTTAAGAGGAATCCCTTTTGTTAGGAACCTACTAGAGGTCCAGAAATGCTAAGTGAAGTTGGCAAGTCCTTAGCTCACTCAGAGGAAGCTGAGATGAAGAGTCCTATATCCAGATGTCACTAACCTTATTTTGAGCTTATCACGATGACTCTTGCTTAGTGAATGTTGCTGTTATTTGAAGAGCTTAGTCAGTATAAAATCTTAGTTAAAAAACAGGAGTCAGTGAAAGTGAAAGTGGCTCAGTCATGCCTGACTCTTTGTGATCCCATGGACTATACAGTCCATGGAATTCTCTAGGCCAGAATACTGGAGTGGGTAGCCGTTCCCTTCTCCAGGGGATCTTCCCAACCCAGGGGTTGAATCCAGGTCTCCCGCATTGAAGGAGAGTTATTTCAAAAGCTTAGTCAGTATAAAATCTTCGTTGAAAAACAGCATTCAGGAAGGCCCCAATTCTCAAGAAATTTTGTAAAATTTGCAGTCAATTTTCAGGGGGGCCTTTGGAACCATGCAATACATCCAAAGCAATAAAAACTCAAATTTTCCATCAAAAAGTATAACTTCATATTATTACATATAGCCATTAGACACTTATCAAGTGCAAGGTTCAAGCAAGTACAGTGGTCCATGGAACACACCATGATATAGGCAGTGTATATGCATTCTGGTGATGGTTGTAAACAGTAATGTAATAAATGGGGGCATGTTAGGGAAGGGGAGGGGCTCTACAGCCCCAGTGGGGACAGAAGAGGGGAGAGCACCTTTCCCCCCCAATGGCATATATTGAAATCAACCAATTGGTCCCAAGAGGAAGGAAGGTACTGCCAATGTACAGATTCTTTTTCTAAAGACGTTCAATCTTGTTACTCAATGTTAAAAGGAAAATGTTCATTCAAGAAGAATCTTTAAAGAGGATAAAATCTTGAGTGTACAATTGTTTTAAAAATTCAAGAAAATCTCTTCCCACAAGCTATAAATAAAAAAGTAAAATGAAAGTTTGATTTTTGGCTGGACAGATGAAGTAGTTGAAGGAAGCCAAAATTAATGTTATAGTAATGATAGCATTGGGATTTAATTGGAAATGAAAAGCATAGGTTGGCTTTATTCTGTCTCATTAACCATCTTAATTAGAAGACAATATGAGTAAATAGTAAAATGATAGGTTTTAAGTTGAGAGTATATTTGATAACCGTGAATATATATATAAACATGATTGAACTCTCATTTTAACCATTATCTTTAGGTGTATTAAATTACAGTCTTTAGAGGAACCTTATTTAGGTCTTTAACTGGTACCTTCTCCCTCTTTATTAGTTGGATTATTGGAAATAACCCAAATAAGAAGAACAGGAATTTAAAAACAGAAACAGAGAGGAATTTGTAAATTGTGAAGATAGGTGGCACTCTGGGGGGGGACCTTCATAAAATTAGAGCTTTCAACAGCCAAGATGCTGTGTTCACCAGAAAGGAAAACAGAGTTTAGAAGAGGAAAGACTCAAGTCTCTGTAAAACCTCACTTGCCAAGCAGTGTAAAAGGTTAAAGGCAAACTCTGCATTCCTTTCAACCATGAGGCCGACGTGTCCAACTTGAGAACTGTCAAGGTACCAAAGATCAAGTTTAGCCTTGGCGGCTGCTTAGAAGCTTCTGCTTGGGGCGTGCGGTCTACCTTGACAGCTAGGTTTTCTCAGAACGTGACATGTGACTTCATCTCTATGTGTGGACAGTAAAATTAACGATGCAGTTTACCTAGGTGTCAGTGCCAGATATCATCTGTTATGTCTTAGGTCTTAAGTTGCTGATTCTAATCATGGAAAATGAAGAAGGAATTTGGGGCCCATTACCTTTTAAAAGCCTTGCTTCCCAGGTGGCACTAGTGGTAAAGAACCCGCCTGACTAAGAGACACGGCTTCGATCCCTGGATTGGGAAGATCCCCTGGAGGAGGGCACTAGGCAACCCACTCCAGTATTCTTGCCTGGAGAATCCCATGGACAGAGGAGCCTGGTAGGCTGTGGTCTGTAAGGTCGCAAAGAGTGGGACACGACTGAAGCGATTTAGCACACACCTAAAAGCCCTGCACAGTTTAAATGGTAACATTAGGTTAAAATAGGGTCTCTTTACCTTTGCACTGTTGACATTTGAAGCCTGATGACTGTTTTTTTTGTTGTTGTTTGTTTTTTTAGCTCATGGATTTTTTTGATGTCAGAATTTATTTTTCACTTCATACATTTTGAGTTTTTTTCTGCATTTTAGGTCGATTTGAACTTGACTGGTTTGGAGAATTGTATATTTATAAAATAATGTATTTATATATATTTCTTTAATAACATGAAAAGTTTTGGACAGAAATAATTGCTTTGGTAACTTTCATGTAATTACTTTCACATATGTTGATGGAGGTTTCATTTGTGCCTGATTCCTCCCCTGCTTTTTTTTTTTTTCTGATAACTTTATTGTGGGGCCTTTGTTATCTGTTCAGTACATTGTAGGATGTTTAACAGCATCCCTGATTTCTGCCCACTAGATTTCCAGTACCCACCCCCGCCCAAGTTGTGACAAGGAAAAATACCTCTAGACATTGCTTTGTGTCTCTTGGGGAGCAGAACCCCCTAGTGGATAAGAACCATTGTTTTATAGTAAGCCTGCAATAATATAGTCTATAGTTTCCTTTTGCTCCCAAGAACTCTGTCAGTGATGGGGCCATGGAGGTGTGAATTTCCTGTCACTGTTCATTATTGTGGAGATAGAGCATCCCCATTTTCTGCCTCCGCCCAGTGGAGCTGTTTTACGGCAACCCCGCTCATCACTCATTCACTCATTTGAGGCAGAAGCTACCCTGGGAAAAATTGTATTTTACAACCACATATAAAATATAGATGCCTGTTGCATGAGCTTGAATTTTGACTTGATGCATGTCATATGAAATGAATTATGCATGATGAAGACCTGGTACCATCCACTGTAGAACAATATGCCATAGAGAGAACCTTATTAATTGGGTGACAGTCAGCAAGATATGAACAGTGTAGTTCAGCTCTTACTCTGCCATTTTACCAATTAGTTACAGACCACTGCAAAATTGTGGGTAAAGATGATTAGAAACTAGAAATGAGGAATCATGACTGATGGGAAAAGTTCCTTGCGCACCCTGACTTGAGTACAACTCCTCGTAGGAAAAGAGATTTTATAAGGATTTTCCTCTGATTTTTCACACAGAAGTGGCATCATATGCACAGTTAACTTACTCAGATGCAGCTCTATTTATTGAGAGGTCAGACAGGTAGAGGAGGGCAGAATAGGTGAGGATTCACACTGTCCCCGAGATCCTGCCACCCAGTTTTCTACCAATTAGCCTGTTCCCACAGGCAGTGGAGGAGGCTGCACATTAGCAAAGCCTCTGGAAAGAATATTTGAATGACATTCCAGTTTCCTCCATCATTGACAGAAAAGTGAAGTACCTTCTCAGGTTACAGGGAAGTGACCCCAGAGACACACTGACCAAGGAAGAATTAGAGGGAATCTGAAGATTATCCCCAGAAGGCAGTGGTGATGACAGCCTAAAGTCACCTGTGGGATGTTCATAAATGTGCTGAGTGGCCGAAGCAGCAAAGTACTTAAGTGATTTTATGGTTGAAATCTCTCCGTAGTTCTTTTTAGACTAAGGTATGCACATTTCTGCGCAGGGTTACTATGCAAAGGAGGAAGACTGTATCTTGGTGGTGGTTTAGTCGCTAAGCCGTGTCCAACTCGTGCAACCCCATGGACTGTAGCCTACCAGGCTCCTCTGTCCATGGGATTTTTCAGGCAAGTGGGTTGCCATTTCCTTCTCCAGAAGACTTTATCTTAGGGGCAATTTTAAGAGACTCCAAGGGTGACAAGATGCAAGTTTAAGATCCTGATGGCTGTCTCTGCTGAATTTCCACTTTATAGTCGGGCAAGTGATTTCAGTCACAACTTTTACAAACTTAATGTGTGCTTTAAAAGAATCCTCCAAAGCCTGACCCAATAGAAGCGAGCTATTACATGTGGGTTCTAAATGGAAAACATCTCTTTTTACAGAAATATTCCGCACAACCAGAAATACTGATCTCATTTCTTGTTTGTCTCAAAAAGCTTTCCTCATGGGGTTTCTTTTTACTCCAAGATTTTCTCAAATCAGTTTTTCCACGGATTATTTTATTCTCATTTATTTTTTCCAATGGACTGTGAGATCCTTGAGAGTAAAGTTTATAGTCTCTGGTCCCTACACTCCACACAGCTCCCAGCACAGGGCCTCACAGTAATCAGTGTTTAGGCAGGCAGCAAGGAATGAATATTTGTTGTGACAACGAAGGCTGGCTATAACTAGCGACCTTTCCTGTTAATTGTCTTCTTTATCTTATTGTGTCCACAAAAATTAATATCTTTTAAAGCCCTGTTTTATTAAAATTAACCCCAAACTGAACATCATCTAACTAATTTACTTCTTATTTTGCCAAACTCTTCCACTTCTTAAGTGATTAAAAAGATTAATTTAGGTGAGTGTTTACTTGCAGAACCAAATTCCAGAAACCCAAAAAGGAATGTCCTTAGGACCATGGCACAAGTAGCATCAGCAGTCTGATTGAGGAAAGCAACTGGCCCTGCATTCCATCCAGTTCTCCTGGTAATTCTTTTGAAGAGGTCACCGTAATCAGCACGACTGTGCTACCAGGAATAGTTGAAGAATCTTCAAATGTCATGGACTTCCACAATGGGAAATAGGATGTTTTTTCAAGACTTAGTGGGGGAGTTGGAGTTTTTATATGAGCCTAAAAGGTTGTGGGTGTTTCCCACAGGCATAAATGAATGTTGTAGGCACTGGGCATCTAGTGCCCAAGCCATTGCAGAAACAAAGGCTCTCGAGAGGCAAGGTATGTGCGGGCATGCTTGAGCTGTGGGGACAGAAGGAATTTGACTGAATGAACATAAACATGGGGGAGAAAGGTGGATGAAATACCCTAGATGATGCATCAAATGCAGTAGCAGAGACCCGTGAATGGTAGAACAAGGAGTCTAAGTTTGTCTAGAAAGTGAGTGAGACGCCATTGGCACCCATACATGTGCTGTGGAGTCATAGAAGGGGCACGTTGATGTTGTCTCAATGTTCATTTGGGGGCTTATGCAAGAAGCTGTGATGGGGCAGAGATTGGACATCAGCAACCAAGAATAGGCCACTGTAGGCTTTATCCATCATAGTCTCAAATTGTGAGCAACTTAAATGTCCATTACAGGAAAATAGGTAAATACATTGTCATATAGTAGCCCATGGGGTGAATGTATGTACCACAATGAAAAAGAATGCATCGTCGCTGCATGCAACAATGGTGTGTGCAACAGTTGGACGAATCTCACAGGCCAGTGCTGAGCAGAAGTCCAACAGGAGTCATTCCATTCATGTGAAGTTCAAAAAAACAGGCAAAACTAGCCTTCAGTGTTAGTCATCAGAATAGTGTCTGTGTTTGTGAGGAGCATGGATGAGAAGGGGACAAGGCGGGGGGTCCTTGAAGGTACCGGAAGTAATCTGCATACGTGAGTGTAACCATTTGTGAAAATTCATTGAACTTCAGACTTAGATCTGTGCACTTTGCTGCATGTATGTTGTACCACAACAAAACACAAAGAAACTAAACCCAGTAAACTAGGAGTTAAAGAAACAAACAAAAAAACCACTGTAATAGTTTAGTGGGAGGGAAGAGGGCTGAACTAGAGCCCTGAATTAGAGAGAGCTAAACATGACAACACTTAGGAGGTTGATGGAGCCCGGGGCTTGAAAAATGATTGGATGAGACTCAGAGAAAGGAGAGGAGTTAAGAGAGGTTTCTGAAGTTTTCCAGAGCAGGTAAATGTAAGGCTCTGTGCATGTTGCTATAGTAACTAAAGTGGGGATTGGTCACAGTGTGTTGGGTCACATGTAAATAGTTAGGATGAAGATTTGATTTTCAGTGGCATAAGGGGCCTTGGCAGAATTTACCTGGGCACTGAGGTCCTAGCTTATTCTGGCATGCCTCTGCTTCCTTTGTTCACATTTATAGAAATACAAGGACTCCCTAGTGGTACTTCGCATTCCAAGATCGTCTGTATCTCATTAACATCCACCTTGGATTCCATCCAACAGATACACTCTTCACTCTGAGAAAGTTAAATAAATACTGTCTCACCAAGATCATTGCAGAGCTTAACTCTGTATCCAGAAGATTCTGCAGCGTGCAGTTGTAGGAAGCTTTGTCTTTTGGGGGTCATTATGACCTACAAATGTTGATGCTTGGTAGCTAATGTTCATAGGATACTTGGATCTTATTACTATGACCACAGAAAGAGGTCATGAAGATGTGCTCTCTGATTCTGTTTTTTCATTTCTCTGTGTCTAGCTGAGTCTTGGAGAAATAGGTTTGGGCTCCACACATGGCCCATTATCTGTGTTTGGGGTGTGTGCATTTGAATTGCACAGTGAGTTCTTGACAGAGTGACTGTCCTGGTGGTAGCTTCGGGCTTCCTGATGAACCTGCAGAGAGTACTATGACAGACACTGTAGGGGGTGGATGACCAAGCCGGCTTTCACAGGAAGGCAGCATGCTCTCTAGGAAAGGATTGGGAACAACGTGCACTTTTCTGAGCGGGACCCTGATCCTGGTTCACCAAAGCAGTGAAGGTGGCCCAGCAGCCATTTTTGCATTTGATAAGGATGAGTGTTCAGATGGTTTAATTATATGATGATAGATGCTTTGTTTTAATAAAAGTCTTTATCACAAAACTGTGAAGCTAATTCCAGGGAGCCATCTTGGCATGCACCAGCTGCTGAAAGGGTCTTTCTCTCTGGTTGTTCAACAGTTGTCTGTGCATGGAGGCTGCAACCATTTTCTATATGGCTGAGAAAGTCCCTTTCTGGATTCCCTGTACAGCAAGCTTTTGCTGTAAAGGATCACATAGTAAACATGTTTTCTTTTGCAGGAAATGGGATCACTGTTGCAACTGATCAACTCTGCCATCATAGCATGGCAGCTGCTATATACAATATATAAACCAATGAGCATGGCTGTGTTCAAATCAAACTTTTATTTACAAAATGCAGGTGGCTGTGAGATTTTCCCCTATGTGTCGTAGTTCACCAGCCTCTCCTCTAGGGGATCTTTCTGCTCAGAGCCAAGTTCTGTTAGAGCTTCTGTGTTGTTTTGCCTCTATATGCTGCCAGTGGATTCTGGAAACTTCATTTATATGAAGTTATCTCTAAAAGACACCTAGAAAGTCACTCTCCCTGCTTGGAAATTAAAGTTTAAACCATTGATGGAAAATGATCAAGAAATAAGGCCTGGAAGTTCTTGAGGACTAATGTTCTCTTAGAAGAGTGGCACCAGATTTACATTAAAACTTTTGAAACTTTGTCACCACTTAGTAGTAATTAAATTAGGGGGTTTTAAAAAGGGCTTCCCTCATAGCTCAGTCAGTAAAGGATCTTCCTACAATGCAGGAGACCCGGGTTCAATTCCTGGGTTGGGAAGATCTCCTGGAGAAGGAAATGGCAACCCACTCCAGTATTCTTGCCTGAGAAATCCCATGGACAGAGGAGCCTGCAAGAATTGGACACGACTTAGCTAAATCACCACCACCAAATTAGTTTTTGAGGTGAGAAATTCATATATAAAATTAGGCTGATTTGATCACTTGCTTAGCTTATGTACACCATGATGGTAGAGACCACCTTTTAGCTAACCATTGTATACCTAGCTCCTAGTCATAGGTGCACCATGAATATTTATTGAATGAATTAAAGAATGGGGCATGCAGATACAAAAGTCTGATATCTGAGCATATTTATTTTAGAAGCAAATAACTTATAGTACTATTCCAGTGCACAACACATGCTGTCCTTATATGATGCCTTGGAGCAGCCTTCAGGCAGGACATCCTTGTATTGTGTCCGGTGTTCCAGATTTTCTCTGCTCTGTTGACAGTCTTGCTGATCCCCTTGGTGTAAGAGTTGCTGATTGGATTAGAAAGGACATCTGTGCTTGTGTAGAAGCAAACCTAACTGGTCTCTACAGATTGGATTCTGCTCATTTGTGTTCGGAGCAATGCCTTCTCAGCCTAATGAGCTAAACAATGTCAGCACACGTCTTACTGGTCTTAGTCCTAGGCAGTCCCCTTGGTAAAAATGAAGGAAGAATGTTAAAATTCAGAAACCATCACCAGCCCAGTTTCCTCCTTTGCCTTCAGTGAATAAATATCATTGTCATTAAATGAAATCAATAGTTTTTCTTGAAGTATATTCAGCATAAAATAGCATTCATGTGGAGCAAAGGAAAGACTCTTATAGAAGCAATATTGTCTCCAAGCTAATGCAGCTAGGTTGACGTAATTTAAGAAGTTGGTCATAATGGATAACTATTTTCAACTTCACTAGTAGCATACCATAATATTACCAGAAATCTTTATCTGCCCAGCAGGAAAGGAGATCAATAGTTGAGATTTTCCACTCTGTTTCTGCTGGTGGGTAGATGTTCCTCTGTTGATTTCTTATGTTTTATTTATCCTTTAACTTTTTTCTGTTATGTTAAATTTTGTAACTTTTTTCTATTAAATTTTATGTTTATTACAAGCAGCATAAGGTTGAAATTTAAAAATATTTAATCTTATTTTATTTTAATGTGAGTATTGCTTTCATTTATATTTAATGTAAGTATTTATATTAAAATATTTACATTGAAAATGTATTTATGTGCATAGATTTAAATCTACCATCTTATTCTATGCTTTGTATTTATCTCAATGATTCCATGTTCCTTGTCCATGTTTTCTTGCCTTACATATATATATTTTTTTTGGATGGGGAAGGATCTGAGCCTACCAAGGAAGGGCACATAATGACTTTTTTTTCTTCCTATCTTTCTGTATATCCACTGTCATGATGGCTGGGTATGGATATGTCACTCCGGTGGCATTCATTTTCAGGACCAGTTGGTTTGGCAGGTTTCTATCCTTTTAGTGATTACTGTAGAAAATAAAACATGATTTTTAGCTATCAAAGTCTAAAGTTAACTAATTCTTTCTCTTCCCACAAAGCAAAAAAATATTGAAGCTCCATTTGCTTGCTCCCTCAGTTATAAACGTATACGTGGTTGTTGTTGTTCTGCATTTTAATTTACCCCACAAGATGAATTTTACTTGATGCAGTTAGTATTTGTTTACTTAAACCCAAATATTTACTACTTTATATGCTTTTCTTTCTTCCCTGCATCTTAGAAATTTCCTCTTAGAAATTTTCTCTGTTTTTACCTGGTTGAAGTACATGCTATAGAGTTTCATTTAGTGTGGTTCTGTTGATGCTAATCTATCTTAATTTTCTGAAAGTGTATTTATATTGTTTTTATGCTTAAAAAGTATTTTTGTTGGTTTTATTATTCTAGGTTGGCATTTATTTTCTCTCAATTCACTAGAGGTATTATTCTACTGTCTTGGAACTTCATTGTTGTTGAGCAGTCAACTCCAAGTCTAAATATAATTGTTTTGAAGACAGTCTCTTTTGTTGTTAACTTTTTAAAATATATCCATTTGTAGATGTACATTTGATTTATTTTATCCTCTTTGTTAACTTTGGGGAATGTCGTAAAACTGGACTATTACGTTTTATCAGAGTAACATATTCTCTGATAATTCTTTGCATATTGTTTCTGCTCAGTACTCTGTACAAAAGAAGGTTAGGTCTTCTAACTGGATCCTCTGTATTTTACCCTTTTTCTTTTTTTCCCCCTCTTTCTTTTGTGTTTGCCAACATGTTTCTCTGTGCCACATTCTGAATAATTTCTTCAAATCTATCTTCCAGTTCACTAATTCTTTTGTCAACTCTGTCTGGTCTTCTTTTAAACCTGTTCTTTGAGTTTTTATATTGCTATTTATAAAATTTCTATTTGTTTCTTTTCCAAATCTGCTCCATTGCTTTTTACAGTTTCTGGTTCCTTGTAGATTTAAGATGATGCTTTTGTTTGCACTTTTTCAGTTTTTTTCACACAGAGGACTGGTATAAATAAACTTTTCATTACTAGAAACTAGATGGCCTTCCTTTCCCCTTTTTGGAAAACAGCATTGTGAAATTCTTGATTTTTATCATCCTAATCACAGATACCCTGCAATTATACATTACCTCTTTTAAGAGACTGAATATTTTCTTACGGTGGGCTTTCTCTGCAAACTGATACTGTCTCTGCTTTTACTACACAGTGGAATAGCAGATCAAGAAACCAACAGTAATAATTTAATATGCACCCATGGTGCAATAGGAAGACAAAAAGAGGATGCCCAGAGCCTTGGCAGGGGATTTCAGAGAAGACTCTCTAGGGGAATGATGGGTGAATGATGGATGAGGTCATCCAGGCTTAGTCTTTCCCTTCTTCCCTAAAGAAGAGGGAATGACTAAGTCTAGAAAATCCTTACATTTTGGGGTGAGATAGAGAAAGAGAAGCCAAGAGGAGACTGAGAAGTAATATTTAAAAATCAGACAGACAGTAGAGCTGGACATCAAGGGAAGGAGATGCAAGTTTCAAATTTGAGAAAATGAAGACTGGAATAGGTGATACAATCAGGCAGTTTGGTGGTCATTGATGACCTTTGAAATAACAATTTCAGAAATAGTAAATAGAAGTCTGAGGTCAGGTAGCAAGATAACAGGGTTTATAATTTAAGAAATGGAGCCATGAGATAGGCTAGAATAGGAGATAGGTAGCCTCCACTGAGGAGGTTACAGCAAAAAATATGCACTTCCAGACTGGAGAAGGTGGGCTTCTTAAGCTCCTAGAGCTTAAAGGTCCATAGAATCTAAAAATATGCACTTCCAGACTTTTTCTGAGAGTGGAGACTGAGGATTCTCTGAGGTGGCCTGGTGGTCTGTGGACCGTATACTGAGCAAACAGGCCATGAAGAATACATAGAAATTACCCAGTGGTATTTGAGGTACTATCCCATTGGATGCTCAATTTTAAAATTGGATGTCAATTTTAAGTGAGCCTACAGTTGCTTTGGGAAGATCTGAGGTTGTTAGTCCTAAGTGCTTATGGTTTATGTATGTTTTAAGACTTTTGAAAAAACTTGGCCTGTGGTGAATGTGGTGGTGGTCCAGTTAAGAGACAAGTGACTGGGAACAGGACAGCGTGATTAGAGAGGGTCTCTGATTAGTGACACAGCTAACACTGAGAAAGCAGTGGCATCTGCTACTGTTTCTAAATATAATTGTTACAGAAAAGTTTATAAATATTCATTTAAATGTATTTCTCAAAGGCTCATGTTTGGAACCACAGCTGCTGGGTTGCGTAAAGAAACACAAATGCAACACAATTAGTGCATTCTTAAAAGAAGAAAAAACCTTAATCCTTAATATGCAGACATTTGAATAAATACCATGGATCAGCCATTTCTATAGCTAACATTTTGCCTGTCATATTTATTAGACGGTGTTACAACTTAAAATACTTTAGATATTCAGTAGTTTTTCTGTTATCTTATGTTGAGTGACTAATACACTAATGTTTTTGTGTGATTAAGTTTTGAGTTTGCTTGGCAGGAAATTTGGCTAAAGACTGTTAAAAATGAATTTCACTTGCTTACAAAGAGAAATCTGGCAAAACCCATTTCATTTTAATATTGCAAGCAAATGGGGTCTTTTGTGTTTTTTGGGTTAATCTTCCATTTTGTGGTTTTGAAACGAATGTAGTAAGAATTATCCATTGACTTACTTGTGCCAGTATGTCTGCAAATATGAATTAAATGATAAGCATTCCAGTGACAGGCTCATACTGTAGGAGAGGAAAAATTCTTTCTCCTTTGCTCCCAGGTTCTCTAAAAGGGACCCTGAAAATGGACCTGACAAAAGACAGATTAACAAGAGAAAAGCACACACATTTATTTAGTATATTTGAGTTATGATGATTGCCTTCCTAAGGAAAAGAAGACTCAAACAGTTAAACATACACATTTTTATAGTTGTCCTCCCCTTATCAGCGGTTTCGCTTTCCATGGTTTCACCTATTTGTGGTCAGCTGAGGCCCGAAAATACTAAATGGAAAATTCCAGAAATAAACACTTGTTAAGTTTTAGAATGTGCGCCATTCTGAGGACTGGAACGAATTCTCCTGTAATGAAGTCTCGCGACATCAGCTCTGTTCCCTCGGGTGTGAATCGTCCATTTGTCCAGCGAGTCCCACCCTGCTTAGTGGCTGAGGTTATCGGCTATCGCCCTGTTGCACTGCTGTGTTCAAGCGATCCTGATTTTATTTAACCCTGGCCCCAAAGTGCCAGAGGAATGATACTGATGATTCTGAAATGCCAGGCAGAAGCCGTGAAGTGCTTTCTTTAAGTGGAAAGGTGAAAGAAAGTTCTCGACTCAATAAGAAAGCAAAAGAATTGGATACTCAGATAGCTCAGCACTTTGGTAAGAACACATCTTCTCACTGTTACATTATGAAGAAGGAAAAAGAAATCTGTGCTAGTTTTCCTGTTGCACTTCAAATTGCAAAAGTTTTCCTGAATGCATAAGTGCTTGGTTACTATGAAGAAGGCATTCAATTTGTACAGTGAGATATTTTGAGAGAGAGAGAGAAAGCATATTCAAGTTACTTTTATTACAGTATATATTTTTTCCATTTTATTATTAGTTATTGTTAGTTTCTTTCTGTGCCAAATTTATAAATTAAACTTTATAATCAGTATACATGTCTAGAGAAAACCATAGTATAGATAAGGATATGTATTCCCTGAGGTTTCAGGCATCTACTATGGGTCTTGGATCATATCCCTAATGGTTAAGAGGGCCTGCTTTGCTAGGTTTGCTGTGGAGTGGAAAGTTGTGGAGAAATAGGACAGAACAAAAGAGTGGGAGCTGAGGGTAGTCAACTAGTGAAAACTTATCCACCCCTTTTCATTCAGATTCCTTTCGGCCACTCTTGGTCTTCGGACATAAGGGCGTTTCTTTCCTCTGATGTGGAGAGGGCATGTCTCCCTTGAGGGTCTTATGAGGGAGGAGGAGGAGGAGCCAGAGGGTCCTTCTTTCACCTGCTGTTTCTCAAATTCTTTCAGCTTAAAACATCCAGTATACCAAGGTGCCCTATTTTGGGCAGTGCATTTTGAACCCCACCACTGTCATCTCATATTTTGGTGGATTTGTGGGAAGGACCATAGGAAAGACCAAGAGGCAGTAAGCAGCCTGGGAAAACCAGTTGGTGATTATTAGAGGATTTTTAGGTGTCTGAGAATAAGATGGGCAGGGCATGGATTAAAAATACACAGATTCTAAAGGGTAAAGTAGGCAAGACACATTACAAGACTGAGTAAGGCCTAAGGTGAAATTTATGATGGACAGATGAGGATGAGAAATAGGCATCGATAAACAAAATGTTGTCATATGAGCTTGATACTTAGACAAGATTTGGCCAAAGAACGTTTCTACCTGTGGAGTGGTTCTCAGTGGGGTGGTGCTTTTGCCCCTTAGGGAATATTTGGCAATGTCTGTGTACAGTTTTCGTTGTCACAAAATTGGAAGGGAGTGGCACGTAGTGAGTAGACACCAAGGGTGCTTCTAAATATCCTATATTGCACAGGACAGCTCCCACTACAATTACCTGGTTTAAATCATCAATTGTGCTGAGGGTGAAATACCGCTCTCCTTAGCTAAAGGGGCTGACAGGGGACAAAGTGCTATTGAAGGAAAGCCCAGACCTTAAATGACAAGTCAGGTTTAGTAAACTGGGTGACTTCTTAAAATTTAATTCTTTCAATGATTTCAAGAGATAGGCACCATTATTATTCCTATTCACAAAGGAGAAAACTTGGCAGAAAGAATTTAATTATCTCACCTGAGGTAACACAGTTAGTAGGCAGTGGCGCTTTTATATACATTCAAATATATGGAATTTGACTCCTGTATAAACTTTCTTAACTGATACAGTAGTGAGAGAAAGTTTTCTAGGAAGGTATAGGCCCTATCATGTCCACTCCCCACGATAACCAAATATCAAGGCCAGGCTTGGTGAACCTGCGTGACAGCAATACATCCTAAATGTTACATGTCTGTAGCCCATCTACACTGAGTGAATGGCTATAATTTGTGTTCATCTTCACATTTCTTAAACAGTAACATCTTAGGTGGTAATTGAATGATCTAAATTCTGGAGAGAAAGAAAAGTAAAAATATTCTTAATCATTGTGTGTTTCTAGTTGATACAAGCATAATAGATTTTATTAAACTCAATTGAAAAACTTGATTACAGTATTTGATTTTTATCAAGCGTAATAAGTTTTGTTGATGTTTTTCACATTTTCCTTTTCTTATTATTTTAGATCCTCTTCTGAAATGCACCCCTTCACAAGGGTATCCAGGTAAAGCCACTGTGTGGTATGCTTGTTTTCAGCTTTACAATGAGTACCATAAAAATCCTCAAGGGTTCTGTGGCATTCATTTTTACATTACAAAGGTCGGTTTAAAGTCAGGAATATAACTACTAGAATGCAGTGATTGCACTCTGATTTGGAAGTAGAAATCATTTATAGTTACGGGATCATCATTGTAAATGGAATGCATGGTTTAGCATTTTTAAATGTTACTAAAATTGTTAAAATTTATATTCAATGAAGAATTTTTAGTTCTGATTTAATGAACTTCCTATTGCCATTTTAAGATCTGAATATAGAACCCATTTGAATTTTAAGGCCTTTGATGACTGCATAAATTGGATTGAAAGTAAATGGCAAAGACTTATACATTGTCTTGTCACTGATATGAAACATATTTCCTTTATGCTGTTTTGTTCTAATAAGAACCTAGGGAAAAGTGTCAAGAATGTTTAGGTGAAATCACAGATGACTTAAAAATTATGATTTTCTGGATCTCTTTGGCCCATCTTTTCTGGAAAAGTCTGAGTTATTTGGGATGAGAATGCCATGACTCTGGTTAGTTACCAGGTGTTGACATCTGCAAAGCATAAGCTGCCTTGTTAGAATGGAGGCCAAATGAGAACTGACTTTCCTGACTGACTGATGTAGTGGGTGCCTTAGAGTCCTAGAGGCTGACAAGCTTTCTGGTTGATGTGCACTGTGCACTGGCAGAGAACAGAGGGTGCTGGTACACTTTCTGTGGGCTGACCATCCTTACCAAGCCCTTTCAGTCTGCCTTCTGGCACGCTGGGCTCCAAAGTACCAGTGGGTGCAACATGTAAATCTAGTTGCGAAGCTTGATAGTTGCTTTCTATCCCTCCAAAATGAAACTTTTGTACCATACAGTGTACAGACTGATGCTGGAATGCTTATTTTGGTGTATAGCATGTGACCACATATCACGTGTGACCATGTATTTAGAGGGAAGTGTGAAAGTTTTATAACATGGAGGAGTTGTCAGCTGTACTCCTGCTCCTTTTTCTCTCTCTCTCATTTTTTTTTTTTTGGCTCTCAGTGTTTTGCAGCATGCTGTTGGTTACATCCTGTAGGACATCAGTACTATGCCTAGTTTAATTAAAACATACCTTCAAATTGTAGACACTTTACCATCCTTGGTGATGAGATGAGATATGGCCGTGAAAATCTTGATGTATACGAAGGCTTGCTCCTTATCTCATGGCAAAACACTTCCTAAAGGTGTTGTCAAGATTAAAAATGTTTTTTATATCTTATAAAAATTATTTTCAAATGTGACAAGAGGGTGTTAATTGTATGCTATCTAATAGACTTTGAGACATAAACGTGCTTTATTATTTCAAAATAAAAATTCGAACACTGAAGTAGTAGTTAACTGCTTTTCAAGAGAAACATGTTTTAAGCTTCTAGACCATTTTGCAAGTGAATGTTTGTCTGTATTTCCATTGTCATGTATTCTTAGGTGAATATATTGTTGCTGAAAATGATAATTTTACCATAGCTGAATGCTTAAAATTCTTGGAAACAGAGTTTTTTAACCTACTCTAAAAGCTTCCAGAGTTTAAGGTTTCAGTGGACTCTGAACTCATGTGTTAAAAAAATGTGAAAACTGACATGTTCCCATTAGGTGTCTGGGACAAACTGATTGTTGCCATGGAAGATGGACCATTTTTCTGTCAGAGGGTTCAGCAAAAGTGATTGCCTAGTTGGTGGGTGCAGGCTGCAAACTGAGATGTATGAGTTGGAAATCTCAGCCAGTCAACATTTTGGGTCCTCTGATCCCTGTGAAGTTTTTCTTTCAGCCTGAGAGCCACTGATCCCAGTTTAGCAATGAACTTCAAGCCAGACCTTCAGATTGCCAAGATTTTCAAAATTAATTAAGCGTATTAAAACAAATTGCTCTCTGTAAAAAATATTAACAGGAATGGTTCTGCAGGAGTGCATTCTATACTGTTAATAATCAAACACACAGTTAGCCATACATTTATTCTGGCCATTGAAAATTTTCATTTGTGTGTTTTATGATGTATCTAACATGCTAGCACTAAGAGACAGATAATTGAGCACAGTCTAGATCAGGGCCAAGGTCAGCAGAGTAGGGCCCAAGTGCCCAATCTGGCCCTGGAACCATTTACATATTACCTAAGGCTGCTTGTATGGCAAATGCAGAATTGACTGGTTGCAACAGAAAACCCTGCAAAACCAAAAGTATTTACTCTCTGGCCTTTTCCAAACAAAGTTTGTGGACCCTTGATGTAGGCAACAAAGCAACAAGGGAAAAGAGGTATTCTGCCTTGTCTTCATTCATTATTCATTTGGGAGTACCTTACAGCACCCATTCTCAGACGTGGCTGTGCATGTGTGATAGTATTGAGAGTTTTCAAAAAATATTGATGCCTGGACCCACCCCTAGGGATTCTGCTGTGGACTACCACTAATCTTTTGTGCAGCCAAGTTTGAGAACCACTGCCTTCTGGTGCTGGACACTCCTGGTGGGAAGTGAGTTTCTGTTTGCAGGCTGAGCTGCCCCCAAGTAGCTTTTCGGTAGCCCTTCTGGGTCTGGCTAAATAATGCTTGAGGCAAGCTGTCCCCACATTTAGTGGACAGAGGACAGGCTTGGGAGTAGCAGCCAAAAGTCAAACCTGAAATTTCCTCAGGGCTGTGGCAAGAAGAAATGAGATCATTGCTGTAAAAATGTGTTGATTGGAGAATTGATCATTTGGAGAGACTTGGGTGGGACGTAAAACCTAAGGGCTTCTACTGTCTCTGTTTTCAGTGCATTCCTCGCCGGCTGGTGCCTGTTTTTATCACTGAACAAAGAAAATCTATCGGCCACTCTCCCTGGTAGTTATCTTCCATTCAGATGTCAGTGGAAGATGATCTGAAGTTCTAGAAGTTTTGCCATGGTGGATTTCTTTTCCTCTGTGGTTTAAGAACTAAGGATTATTTCAGTAATAATCCTATTTCTGAATGCTTGCCACATAATGTTATTTTACAGTTCTGTGCATGGCTGTCATTGTAAACACTGTTTATAGAACCTTTATCAGCATTTGCCTCTGGAATTTATAAAGCATTTAGTATAATTTGCTGTGAAACTGCTGGTGTTTTTTTTAGCTTAATAGAGTCGCACATATGGAGTGTTTGGAAGATAGCAGTTACATCCTATAAAATGGCTTGCGAGTCTAAAGCACTTTTATCTCAGCCATTTAAAATGATTGATTAGTTAATTGAAACAGCCAGGTACTGTTCACATTTTCCAAATGAGGGAAATGAGGCAAAAAGAGGATAGGGGACTTCTTCAAGGCCATGTAGCAGGGTAGGAGCAATTGAGAATTGTATCTCAAGTTTTCCGGCTCCCCAGGCTAAACTTTCCCATCATCTGCTGCTTTCCCACAACTCAAGCCAGTGATAATGTGCCTGCATCTCCATCCTCCCAGAATGCAAAGCACCCCCCGCAGGTGCTTGTAGTAAAACACAGGATCAAATCAGTGTTCCTGCCTTGAGGAAAATTCCTTCAGACTTTATTATTATATTTTGCTTGGAATGGCATAAATGTAAATAGATCCATTGAGAAACAGACGTTCTGCTTTTGAAAATTAAACCAGGACCCTAGATAGGTAGTGTCATCTACACAGCAGTTAGGAATTAATTCCACCAATGTTTTATACTGTAAGGTGATAACCAGCAGTATATTTTCTAAGTAATGTGATTTACCATGTGATGCTGCCGTGTATTTCATTTAGAAGGCTTTTAAAAGCCATCCTTTGAAACCCTGATTAGCTAGAAGACAAGGAAAATAGAAGTGTACCTAATTTAATAGTACCTGGAAAGAAAAACATTGAAAAAAACCCTTATTAGGAGTTTATGAAAAATTTTAATTTCCAGACTAAGTACCAACAGAGAACCTCTTTCTAATCATGTTTAATATTCATGACAAAGACCCTGAGGGTACATGATACACTCAGTTATCAAACAAGATTCACTTCTCTATATATACTTTTTAAGGCAGGAAAATAAAAAATTTTAATTAGCAAAAATATTCCCAAACCATGGCTAAGCCACGTTTATTCACCAACTCTAGTTAATTGAGTTTATTGTTTTGATGCTTTAACTATAAGCATCTCAACTATCAGCATTTATTACCTCAAGCGAGAGTTTGAGCTAATAAATATGCAAGCAACATATGTTCTAGAGAACACATGTTTGTAAAATGAGACCTTTTAGACCACTTATAAGGTGGCTAGGAGTTTCCATAACAAGGCCTATCTGGGCAAAGAAGTGAACTGTACAATTTGTGAATTATAAACCTCGTGGATAGAAGTGTACATTTATATTAATAATGACTCTGTTATCACCCTATCCCTGTCTTCCTGAGGCTTACGATCTAGTTGTGCAAGTCTGGTGATAAGCAGAGGCCGGGACAAATTCAGATGTGGTTAATGCTGTGAACGATTGGAAGGAGCCCCTCAGCCGCAGTGAAGCTGCCAGGCTGGCCCTCTACACCGGCATAAATCTAATCTGTGTGCAACCCGAATACATCAGGCAGTCATTCCTGATGGCGCATGTTTCCCTTGGTTCCTTTGCCCCTAAGTTGCAGTGGGTGATGTACAGAGGTCTTGAATTGATCCTGGGTGCACAGTGGGATGGCATCACAGCTTGCAAACACCCATCTTCAGAAAATCCCAACTCAGAACTGCTGGCACACCTGCTCATCCATATCCCTTCCAAGAGAGGTGCTCCTCATGATGCTTCCAAGGGTGATTACTATTCCAGCATCAGGGGATAAAGCTCTTAGTGCCCATGACATGCAGAAACCCATGAATTATCTCCTGACATTGAAATGAAGTGCTGTGATATAAAGTGACAGAAGGGTGTCAGGGGACTGGGTGCTGACCTCAGAGATGATACAGGAAGCGAGCCAGTCATAGGGATAAATCAAGAAGGGCATTTCAAGAGAGGACAGCATGAGGTGGGCAAAGGTGCTTGGTGTGGTCAGGGGACTTTAAGAACAGCCTGGCAGGAGCCTCATGTTGTTTAGTCGCTAAGTTGTGACTGACTCTTTGCAACCCCATGGACTGTAGCCCCCTGGGCTCCTCTGTCCATGGGATTTTCCCGGCAAGATTACTGGAGTGGGTTGCCGTTTCCTCCTCCAAGGAGCCTCATGGGCAGGCACAAAGGTGGTGGGGCAAGATTGAGAAATGCCAGAGCCAGGCCCTGTAGGCAATGGTTTGAGTTGGGAGTTCATCAGAAGTGTGATGCGAAGCCTGTGCCTGTTTGTAAGCATGTAAGGGACCTTCTCTGTTTTCCAGTTACAACTTTATATCAGGCAGCTGGTAAATCAGTCCGTATAGCTTGTCACAAGCAGAATTAGGACAGAAAAATATCAGGGTGCCTTATATATAGTGGTGTGAATATTGTTTCACAAAATTTTAGTTTTCATACTTTGTTACTGTTAAGTTGCATATTTTTTGTGTTTTGACATCTCAAATCAAGGTGGGTCTCAAAATCAGTGACATCTAAGATTTGATGAAATATGGTATACATGTTTTAGATATGCATATCTGAAATGCATTCCTAGGCAATGTTTATTTTGAACTGTGGGTCACATTCAATATTTTACTACTGCAGTGCTAGTTAATGGTAGCAAGTTTAGGGCAGCCTGGAGTTCAAAAAGCAAGCAGAATTGGATGCCACCATTCAGAATGGGGTGACTCAGAGGAGGTAGATGTAACCTTGGCTCTGGAAGCAAATGTAGTTGTCACCCCGAGTGCCTCTATCAGATGAGTGTGACCCCAGCCGACAGACTCCAGCACTGATAACCAAATGTAACAGGATGGGAAGGGTGCCCAGTGGATAGAGGGAATCTGGAGCTGGGAGGGCTTGGGGCTGTTCATAGTACCGTGTCTAGGTTGGAGAAGCAACGGGAGTAAAAACAGCCTTTAGAGGCTCATGGATAGGAGGATGGTTACCAAGACATGGTCTGTGGTAGTAAGAACCAGGCCCAAGCCTCTTCAGAGGGGTTACTTTGGAGGAATACTAATCATATGCTCAGGGAGAGATCCCACCTAACTCTGTTTTAGGAGTCTACAGTTTGGGGACTGGGCCTCTGCGATTACATGGAAGCCAGGCCAAGGCCTTTCTAGACACAAGGGCAACTGGAATCCCACAGTGTTGGCTTGGATTTATGTAAACCCCATCTGTCTACATCTGAGTTCATTTCCTTTAAGAACAAAATTGAAACTCTGGGGGAGATGAGTTGTTTAAGGAAGAGGAGTGAATCCTGGTATAGCTTCCATCATCTCATGGCGTGAGAGATGGAAATAACTGATGGATGCGTGAATTGCCACAGGTGGGTTCAGCCAACAAAGAGAAGGAAGAATCTGCATGTCTTGTCTTCGAAGTAAAGCCCTGTGTTGCCTTCCCTCTCCAAGTTCTCTCAGGCAAAACCCTACCTTCATTTCTCCCAGGTAAACAGGAAGAGACAACAAAGATCTATTTTACAGTTTTCAGGCTGGGCAGGAGCCTTGCTTTCACGAATTTTATCTTTGCAGCCTGATAATGTGTAGTTCTCCTAGGTGGTGCTAGTGGTAAAGATTCCTCCTGCCAATGCAAGAGACAAGAGAGGCGGGTTTGATTCCTGGGTAGGAAAGATCCCCTGGAGGAGGGCACTGGCAACCCACTCCAATATTCTTACCTGGAGAATCCCATGGACAGAGGAGCCTGGCAGACTACAGTCGAGGGGGTCGCACAGAGTCCGACACAGCTGAGTGTCTGAGCAGCAGCAATGTGTAATTCAAGTTGTGTAACCTTTTCCCAAGGAACTGAATTTAGTCATAACATATTCTTTCCTAATGCACACTTCAAAATATGCCCCTTATTAATTGTCAGATGATGTCTGAAATTAATCAAGTCAGTGAAGGCTGCCTAGGACCAGTAAATTAGCATGTGATAATTTGTTCTTCACATAATTCTTTGTTCATACCATAGCTTCTGCCCTTATATGTGGGCCTTACCAGATGAAAAAAGCATTTCTTGAACTTGAAAAAATGACACATTTTGCTTGTGTTTACTAGTTGTTCTCAAGGATAACAGTTAGGATTTTTAGCATAATTTTAGTGCATTATGAAGAAAAATTGCTATTGTAATGCATTTTGAAACAGAAATTGCCATTTAACTAAAAGCAGTTTGAAAATAAGCATGTCACAGTAAAATTTCCCCAATTTTATTGTTATTTTGGCTCATCAGTAATACACTGAGTGCTTTATGTTCTCAAATAGTAAATTCCCAGATTATTTTACTTCTCTTTTTACTGACCTGAGTCTGTGTTCATAAAAAGGTATGTTGATGCGTGCAAATTAATTACCTTCTCCTTAGTCAATATATTTAGAAAGCAACTGCTATTACTATTAAATTTTCTAATTAAGATAATGGATGTGGACTTTTTCATAATAGACTTTTTACCACACACAAACTGATGTTTTATGATCTTACAATATTTGCACGACAAGGAAAGTTCTACAGACGCAAATTCTGTGAGGACAGGAATCAGTTTTGTTTGATGCTTTGTCAAAGCTATAAGTGCTTAAATGTAATCTCTATTGGGTTAGGTTTTATTTCTGTGATGTTTCCCATACACAAAACACAAATTAAAATATGCCAGAAGAGGAAAGTATTTTAAATTAATCCCAGCCTGTTTTTCTATGCTAGAGAAATATTATTTGTTGTAAAATATGTAACAGTTTCATACACTATTTTTTATATTGGGCTCATGTATAATACCTTTTTTAAAAATGTTGAATGAATACAGAAGACGTGTAGTGTGAATTCTTGGATCTCTTGAAACCTGTCTACAGTGATTAACTCAATCTCGCTTCGAGGCTGTTTTCCCTTGGAAGGGAACGCTAACAGCAACCATGTTGAGCACCCAAAGCCAAAAATCTTGGCTACTTGGCCTTTTTCAGGAATTCTGATCCAGGCACATTAGTAGACTTATTTGGCTATTTAATTGGATTCGTGGGCAGTGGTCCTATTGTTGAAGGTTTGGCAGTACAGCACTTCCAGTGACTACACTGCAGGCCCAGTGGCCTCTGTCCCAACTACTAAGCTCTGCTTATGTCACCAAAGCAGCCATAGATACCTTGTGAACATCACGTGTGGCTTTGTCCAATAGAACATGTTACACAACTGGCTTTGTGCTGAATTTGACCTAGCAGTTGTTTGCCAGCCTCTTCAAATCCTTATTAGTCAAAGAAGGACCCCTACAGTAGGAACAGGAGCATTCCCTGGAGCTCCTTAGAGATGCAAAATCTCAAGCCCCACCTCAGACCTCCTGAATCTGCATTTTAACAAGGTGCCCAGGAGATTCCTAAGCTCTGTCTACTTGAAGAAACACTGGCCTACACTACTCTTCAAAGAGATGTACCAAATAGCTCCTAGGAGGCTCTGAAGTGGGGCTTACTTCTAGGCTGAGGGGGTAGGGGCAGGGGTAGGGGTAGGGGCTGTTTCACTGTGGATGTCTAAATACTCGAATATGGAGATCTTTATCTGGGGCAGCAGTAACCCCCACCTTCTGCCCTAGATCTCAGATGATTTATTGTGTTCCTTTAGGGAAAAATCTCCCCGTTTCTTGTTCTGGAAAATAATGACTGTGGGCACTTCTCCATCAGGGTGTGGGTGGGCTGAATTATTTCATGTAGAGATGTTTAACTATTCCTTCAATGTTCTGCCCAGGGCTTGTGCCACCCAGTTCTGTACCTGGCATTTCCGAGTTGCAAACTTTGCCATTTTTTCCAGTCACATCAATTTCCCCCTCCATTGTAGATCCCTCTGACTGTATCTAAGCTTCGCGGCCTCTGTGCCGAGACTCAGTGGTGGGCTGCAGATAGACCATTATAGGGCTTCTCAGCCTCGGCACTATTAACATTTGGGGACAGATCGTTCTTTGTCGTGGTGTCTGTCTGTCCTGCAGATTATAAGGTGTTGAGCAGCATCCTTGACTTCTCTTTCAGTGCTAATAATCCCCACTTCCTGCCCGCCATAGGTGTGATGGGCACAAATGTCTCCAGACATTGCTAACTGTGTTTTGAGGGGCAAAATTGCCCTGGGCTGAGAACTACTGAGTCACGGGGAGGCTGAGAAATCAATGCCTGCCTGGTGATTTCAGGGCAACTAAAGGCCTGGGACATTGGCCTCCAGCCTTGTGCATTCTCTCTTTATCCAGTAAGGCAAAATAATGTTATTTTCCATGTGAGTCATGAGATGAGAAGTTCAGGAAGCCCAGTAAAAGCCCCAGCACCCCTCCCCTGCTTTTCCAGATCCTGCCTCTCCCCTCAGCCCTTCATCCTTCCCACACTTGCCCTCTCTTAGCTGCTGATCCATCCTCTTTCCTGTTCTCTCTGTTAGAACCAGTTCTTAGTCTGGTTTTCTTCTTTTATTCACTTGAACTAATCTAAAGTGGGAGAAGAGATAAATATATATTGTCCACCTGGCATTTTGAACTGAAATGTCTTTCATAATGTCCTCTAAAGTAGCATACTGTGGACTGGGAAACAAATGCCTTTCCTAGTTTAGGAGCCTTCTTTTGAATTAAAATGTGACGATTGCTTAGTTTTCATTACATGTTCCATGGCAGTTTTAAAAGTCCTCACCAGATAGCTTAATTTCTATAGCTGATTCCTCTGGTAATCTGACTATCCTTTGTGAGGAAGAGAGCTGGCCTTTGCTGAGTTTTCTGAGTAATAGTAACCTTCTGAAATCTTCCCAGTTTGATCAAACCAAATTCACTTACTCCTATAAAAAATCACTTTATATAATGCTGTGATTAAAATATTAAGTTTTCAAATCGTGAACTCTGTTTTCTATTTGCTTATTTCCTGCGTGCTGTATGTGGTATTCGAATTTGCAGTTGATTCAATTGGCTGTAATACAGGTTGCCAGAGGGAGCAAGTCTGGGTCAGCCAGAGAGTCAACTCTGTAATCTACCTCCTGAGATGAAAGTACGGTAGAGGATCTGATTTACAGTTTCATTTGGATAGTTCATCATTTTCTGTAGAGAGAAAGATTACATGTAGACCAATGTTCCTACTATATATTCCTTGCCTATGTGAGTATTGTAGATTGATTGCAAAGTCCGTTCCATTTCTCCATCTTTGCCTTTGTCCATGTTGATTGAACTGTGACTTTTCAGCTCCTCCCATCAATAGGTTGACACCTATTTCTCCTCCCCTTAAATCTGGGGTAAGCTTGTGCCTTGCTTTGACCAGTGGAATTCAGGCGAGGTGATAATGCACCTGCCTGACCCCACTATGCTTAAGAGGCCCTGGACACTTCTTTTCTCTTTGTCTTAGAACACTGCCCTGCTCTCTTGAGAACAAGGCAGGGCTGCACTGCTGGAAAATGAGAGGCCCCAAGTGATAGACGAGAGCCATCCCAGCTCAGGCCATCTCACATCACCAGTCCTAGCCAACCCAATATTGACTGCAGATCCTTAAGTGAACTCAGCTGATACCAGAAGAACTGCCTAGCTGGGCCCAGTCCAGTTGCCAACCTGCAGAGCTGGGAGCTGAGTAAAGAGATATAATACATAAGTTGTTGTTTTAAGCCATTCTATTTTAATACGATTTGTCACACAGCAAAAAGCTAACTAGAATTGGATAAAGTTATCCCCTTTGGGTATATGAGTGCGATAATGGTGCCCTTATTCTGGCACAGATCTTCCTTTTTTTACTGAGGTATAGTTGATTTGCAATGTTGTGTTCATTTCTGCTGTACAGCGAAGTGATTCAATTATACATTTACATACATTCTTTTCTATTATGGTTTATCATAAGACATGCTGTACAGTAAGACCTTGTTGTTTATACTTTGCATTCACTACATGCTAGTTTGCATCTGCTAATGCTAAACTCCTGCTCCATCCCTTCCACATCATTCCCTCCACCTTGGAAATCGCAAGTCTGTTCTCTCTGTTTCTCTCCTGTAGATAGGTTCACATGTGGCGCAGACCTTTCCAGACAGCACACCTTTGCTCTGTCAGGTTCCTCTTGCAAGGCTATAGCGCTCACAGTTGGAAGTGGTGGCCATGAGTTCTCAGCCACCTTCCACCTTGTTACAGCCACGTAGAAGCTTTGTGATCTCCAGGAGGGCACCTTGTCTCCATAAGCCTCTGTACTGCTTTCCCAGGTTTGGCTATCTGAAAATATTCTTGAACTACCCAGAAAATACTCACATGAGGCTTGTGTTTAAAGGCAAATTTTATGGTGCTGCAAGAGAAAGCATATGTGTGCAAGAACTAGAGTCTGAGAGTCATTCCCACAAGCCAACTTTCCAGGGCCCTTTCCCTGGAGACACTGGGCCAGACTCAGTCTTTCCCCTGCCAAGGTTATCAAAGCAGTTAGGGCAGTTGCAAATCATCAGTAAAGAAACTGATCCGAGAGAGGAATCCTAAACATAAAAATACCCATCACAAATCCCCCTGCCCTTATCTTAGCCAAGAGTCAAAAACCAGATATTCAGCATCCTTGGGGATAAAAATAGAGCTTTTCCAGGTGAACTGTAAACCGATCCCATCTACACAGCCTCAGGTTCTGTATTTGTAAAATGGAGTTAATTATAAACATTTTCACAGGGCTGCTATGAGGACTGCATGGCATGATTCACGCAGAACAGTCACTACAAGTGCCTGGAAGTTATTAAACACTCAAGAATACATCCACTGTTATTAATCAAATGCACTTCAACCAGGAATCAAGAACTGAATTCAAGCAGTGTGACCTTGGACACAGCACTTCAGCTACCTGGGCCTCGGTTTCTTATGAAATTGGAGAAGTCAAAGGTTGTTCCCACCCTATGAGTATGGCATTAATACCTTCAATTGAATTGATGCCCCCAAACCCAAGTAAGAGACCACTTTTACTATTACATAGTTCATGCAGGTTAGCAGCTAATAGATAATAAAGCTCTATAAAAATTCTTAATTCTGAGGGGATAGTGCATAATTGGGAGGGTAATCTAGTGAGCTAGATTGTTCAGAGAGCAGGCAAACTGAAGAGGCCTTGAGGTTTAGAAAACAGTGCTGAAAAGAGGGTTGAGAAGCTTTTGGTATTGAAAGTCCAAGCATCACAGAGAATAATCTTTTTAGGGCCAACTTGTTCTGGGGCTCCATTATGGCCCATGAACCATTGGTGATCAGTGGGTTTTCACCAGCCGTCAGTGGAGTGCTCGAGAACTTTCCTTGTGATGTCACATTCTAAACACCCATGAGTATGTCCAAGTAAAGTAAATGGGTGACTGCAAAGCCTGATTTGCCATAGTGACCTTCTTAGCTAACACTTAATTTCACCTCTGAAGCCATCTTTATATATGGATGGGGCCAACCCATGGCTTCTGTAATTTCATATGAAGAAACTGAGGCCAGGTAGCTGAGGTGCTGTGTCCAACATCACACTGCTTCATAATATATATATATATATATATATATAAATATATACACATATATTTATATATATAAGAAAAGACCTTAATGGTATTTAATATAAAACTTTTATTTGGGGAAAAATTTTAAATGCTTCATGCTGAAATTTTATTTTCCCGGTTTTCAAAACAGTCAATATATAGAAACATTAGCCCGATTAAATCTAAGGAAATAAGTGAGTTTATCATAAGTGCTCCTTGGGCACACAGTACATACATGGTGTGTGAATATTTGCTGGAATATGATTGAATGTATGGTGTTCTGAAGGTCACTTTAATATTTATATTAGAATTCATTTTCCATTAGGAAACAGATAAATTGTAAATTATTTATTTTACCCAAAGTTGGATTGCAACTTATATTAAAACTTAGGATCTTGGGTTTGGGAATTAATTGAGAATTCTGGAAGTCACTTTCCCCCCGGCTTTCTTTGAAAATAGAATTTTAAAATTTCTTAGTGACATAATTTAATATTTATGAAGTAAAAATAAAATTCACTAAAAAGCCCACTATATTGTTTTTTTCTTTCTTCTTGAAGAGCTTGCTCTTAAAATACCACATCAGGAAGCAAGATGCCCTTGCAGTCTGAAAGCAACATATGGACAGAGTAAATATCATCCTGATTAAGCTCCCTATTTTATATGGAATGCAACGTAGCCAGACATTTTAAATACCTGGAACTTGTCAGCCCTTAATTTGTGGTTTCCCACAGGACTAAGGCAGTCTAGTATATTTTTCCTAACTACAGATGTTTGCCATTTTTAACCATAATAAATGTACCAAAAGTTTTTAAAGCATTATATTTTCTACCCCATTTAAAGATAAACATCTGTTTGCTTTAAAATTGGAATAAAGTCTATGAATCATAGAAAAAGTGACACATTTTATGGACCATATGCACAAACTCTAGAAATGGGCCAATTTTCAAAAATTTTATGGACAGACAATTATGTGCTTGAAATTTTGCAAGCACATGTGATTGAGAATTTGTTGGATTTAGAGTGTTTTTGTAAGAAGACAGCCACTTGGCCGTGTTTCTTTTTTGGGATCATAGTTACAGAGATGTGACCAAGATAAAAGGTATGTGAAACTGACCTGTGTTTAAGAAAAAAGAATTATGATACTCAGCAAAGGCAGCTTTAGACAGAACACTTTGGCCACCTGATGTGAAGAACTGACTCACTGGAAAAGACCCTGATGCTAGGAAAGATTGAAGGCAGGAGAAGGGGACAACAGAGTATGAGATGGTTGGATGGTATTACCGACTCGATGGACATGAGTTTGAGCAAGCTCGGGGAGTTGGTGATGGACAGGGAAGCCTGGCGTGCTGCATTCCATGGGGTCACAAAGAGTCAGACATGACTGAGCGACTGAACTGAGACAGAACATTGTCAATGCAATGAACCCTTACTCCTTTAAGGATGCCTTATAACCTAGGCTGTGTTTTCACTTGTCAGAATTAAAATCTCAGCTACAAATGGGTACAGTTATACCTTACAATTTATGCAAAATTTGGATTTACCTTTCACAACCCCGTGTGGTCTGTGATGTCAAGCAGAGTGAAGAAAGCTGAGCGCCAAAGAATTGATGCTTTTGAACTGTGGTGTTGGAGAAGACTCTTGAGAGTCCCTTGGACTGCAAGGAGATCCAACCAGTCCATCCTAAAGGAGATCAGTCCTGGGTGTTCATTGGAAGGACTGATGTTGAAGATGAAACTCCAATCCTTCGGCCACCTGATGCAAAGAGCTGACTCATTGGAAAAGACCCTAATGCTGGGAAAGATTGAGGGCAGGAGCAGAAGGGGACGACAGAGGATGAGATGGCTGGATGGCGTCACCGACTTGGTGGACATGGGTTTGGGTGGACTCGGGTAGTTGGTGATGGACAGGGAGGCCTGGCGTGCTGCAATTCATGGGGTTGCAAGAGTCGGACACAACTTAGCCACTGGACTGAACTGAGCTGAGCAAACTAATCCCATGGTGAGTCTGGAAGTTGACACAGGTGGCCTAGGAAAAATGTCCAGCTTCCAAATCAGGCCTTTTTCTTCAGCTGCAAAGACAGGAAAAGCGGGAATTAAGTTGGCAAGCATTGTAGCTGACAGCTCAGGTCTTTGATGGTGAAGAGCAGTGGAGAGACTGGAGCATAGCAGGTCTGGGGTGGGAAGTAGGGGTGGCCGTTGTGCTGGCAGGACTCTAGCGAACCAAACTATGAGAAATGATGCATCCTTCTGTGTATTGGAAGGGCAGGCAGGAAACAGAAAACAGAGTTTCAGAGGTTGGGTTGTATAGAACAGATTCAAGTGGGGAAATTCGAAGACACTTTGACCAGTAAGGGAGCAATTAGAGCAATTCAAAGACAAACAGGCAAGAATTATTATTAAATTCTTACAGCATACATTCCTTGGTTTATGATTAATGTCAAAATTGAAGATGATATTTTTGTAGGCAAGTATTCATTAAGAGACTTTTCTGTTATGTTTATTTATTAGCTCAATATCTGTTTCATTGTGAAAGGAAGATAAAAAATTATCATTACTGCCATTGTCCAAGGATATGGAGCTATTTAGAATTGCTAATTGAGGAGCTAGAGATAAATTGTATATACCTGACTAGAAAAATATGGTTAGAATTTATAAGGAATGCACACATATTCTAACAGTATTCTGTGTGACATTTTTAAGTGCCCAATTTATGATATTTATTTGGAATATAGATTTGAGGTAATGAACTACACTGTTGTGAACTATCTCAATTATGGAAGCTACGGAAGCTGTCAGGAGCTTCTTTTTTCCCAGGTCTTATAACCAAGTCTGCCTTTGAGCCTAATGACAGGATAAATGCTGGGCAACAGTCACATCAACTGGCCAGTGAGAAAATATTGTGAGGTCCCTTATGCCTTTGTGGAATGAACCTTGAAGAAGATTGACCATTCAAAAAAAGTCAGTTAGTGAAAATTGTTCTTTATATGGTTATATGCATCTGTGTAACCTGTGTTCTCCCTAAATGATTTGATTCAATGAGGTTACTTCAATCCTTTTCCTTCCTGTTAGTGCACGAAAAGGTAATGGCATTTAAATCATGTTAGCTGAGCTGACCAGCACTTGCTGTTGTCAGCACACTGACTTGAGGGCTGGCATCTCTTAACTGAACTCTTACCTCAGAAGAATTGCAGACTTCATGACTCTAGCCCTCAGCTTAGTTTAATTTGGTAGGGGTTTTTGGCTTGATTTTTGATTTTGGTTTTCAAGTCAGTTTATTTGTGAGAAAACTGGGCTTGGAGTCCATGGTATTCCAGATTCTTTCATCCTTCAGTTCTCTGGCTAGGACTATCCTTCATGAACACTTGCCTCCCAAAGCATTTCCCATTATCTTCAATGCATGAAATAATTCCTCAGAATTGCATTGTTGTAGGAAATGAATCTAAATGATTGATCAGAAAATAATGATGCGTAGAAGTGAAGCATATTGAAACAGTGCCCTATGCCGATCCATTGGTCTTTTTTCTTTAGGCTAGATTAGGGATTCTACTGGAACACAAACTGTGATTACTCTCTAATTTGTGGGGACTTTTGTATCTTGATTACCAACTCAAAAGGTCAGTTTTGTTCGCCTGAATTATTGTGATTGTGTCACTGTCATTGTGTCACCACTTACTGAGTGTCGATTACTTTTCAGGTACTCCTGCTGTGTTACAAGACAGGCATTAGTACCTTTACTTACAGTTAAAGAAACTGAGGCTCAGGGCAGTGCAGTGGCATGAGGTCACCCCGTTGGCAGGTGACAGATTCAAGATTTAAGTTTTGTCAACCTCTAAACCTTGAGCTTTTAGTACTCTGTGGCATTTGACTTTCGCTGGTAGACTATTGTTACAACTTTTTGCCATAGTGTTATATTATTTCATATCTCCTAACATAGTGAGTGAATAATCCTTGGTCAAAGTAACGTTTAAAAAAATGTCCTTTTTCAAATGTTTTAAAGGCTCTTGGAATTAAAATTCAAGAAGTCCAGAAGCAGCATAATTAAGCACAACTAGAAGCCATATAGAATTGCTTTCTTTTGTAGTCCTTTAGGGAAAATTAAAAAAAAATTAATTGGAAGGAAAATATTTTATTAACAAAATATTGACTTTTGCCTCTGGATTTTGCCAAATCTCCTACGTCTTTTAGAGCTGGTAGTCAATAGAACAAAATAGAATTCAGATTTATGATCCTGACCCACACATTTGTTATGTTCCAACAACTAACACAGGACGATTGACTAATATTCACTCATTCAACAAAGATCTGGGTCTTGATAGTGCCTATGTGTAACTAGATGTAGTACATGACACTGTAAAAGGAATAAGATAGCCTTCCCAGGTTCCACAGTCTAAAAGTGTGATACATATGAAAGGAAATAGACAGATTTCTGTAGACAACTGTTAGAACTTACTGAGGGTTTCTCTGTGTCAGGTACTGTCCTGTACATGTATAATATGTCTCATTGGATGTTCAAGCCCCTTATAAAGAAGATGCTAGTTTAGTCCCCATTTTATATTTGAAGAAGACATTGAGGCTTGGGAAGGTTAAATGACTTGCCTTGGTCACACAACTACTGGAAGAGCAGGTGATGGAAGAGAGGACTCAGGGGTTTGGTTGTGATGGACAAGCTCACTCTTGCTCTCTAGACCCTGGAAGTTGCTCCAAACTGAGGAAATCTTTGGAAAAACAACCAAGACAGAAAGGTACAATGAAGATGTTTGTGGAGCATTGAAGGTTCAACCTGATAAGAATAGCTTGTGTATGAAATGATGTGGCTGAAAGTGGGTGAGGGTCAGCTTGTAGAGGCTGCGAAGGCCGAAGTGAGCAAACAAACTCAGTTTACTTAGCGCACCTTTACACAGAACTAACCGTGTGTCCACTTCACTTGTATAGTGTGTCATTAGAACCATTCCCATTTCACAGACTGGGAAACTAAGGAAAACAGAGATCAATCGCCCATCATCGCTCAGCTCATAAGAGGTAGAGCTGGGATTTGGATTGAGGAAGTGTGGTGGCAGAGGCCAGGATTTTACTGACTGTATAGCTGTAGATACTAATTGAAAGTGGAATGATGTAATCCGAGCTCAGGATCCATGAGTAAGGATCTCTGGATAGGAGAGGAAGAAGAAAGATGAGTGACCGGAAGGAGAGGCAGCCAAGATTACCGCCACACTGCCGTGGGAGGTCAGTGTCATGGGGGTGGGGGGTGGGATGACGGCAGCATTAAGACGCCCGGGAGGTGGGAGAGATTAATGAGATAGAGTTGCCACGTGGAGGTCAGAGCTCTGAGTTCAGCTCCTGACTTTGTCCTTTATAAGCTGCTGTGTGACCTTGGGAGGAGCCTCGTTCACAAAGGGGGGAGACCACACAGAGCCAGGGGAATTAGTTCTATTTTGGCCTTGCTGATGTCGAGGTATCAGTCGGCCGTCCATCTGGCCGTGCCCGGCAGGTCAGTTGGAAATCTGGGTCTGGAGCTCAGGAAACAGGTCAAGGCTATAAACAGACTCAGGGAGGCGAGCGATCCCTTGTTCTGAGGTTAATATCTTTTTTGATGGGTGAAGCTGTTGCTCCCTTCCCTCACATCAGCGTTTTTACCTGCGCTCGATTCATCATGGGCTTGCGGCTGTGAGTGCTAATGACACTTCCTTATTGCTCTCTACATTTGCTATGTCCCAATAAAATCATTCAACAGCATGACCTCAACAGTCACCCCCTGGCTACTAAATCCAAAAGTGAAACCTAAAAGCCCCTTCTCCAGTCACTCTTGATGTTCCCAGTTCGTTTTCTCTTTTCTGTGGGGTATCGTATGCTGCCAGTGAAGTTACGATCTTGTTGTTTGGTATTTCATAAATGCATTCATTCCTTTAATTTGCAATTCAAAATCATAGTGTTCAGTGAAAGCTGGCTGGAGGAGCAGTTGTCCAAAATTTTAGCAATGACCTTTCAGTTGTCCTCCCTGTGCGGCTTTTTGTTTTTGGCTCCAAAGGCCCTTAGTCCACATGTCCCGTGTCTACCTATGCTGCCTGCTCTAGCCTTAAGGCTCATCTCAGCAGGCTGTGCCATTCAGAGGAAATACAAAAGCAACCTCAAGATGCTTCATGAAAGGATGGGGGTCCTTGCTGAAGGTTTGGAGGACATAGCTGTGTGTAGATTGGGAAGGGGGGGCATCACTCACCCTGAAAATCTTTCCCCATTAAACTCCTTCTCTTTCCCACATCCCACTCCTGTCCATAACTGCTCAGATTTCTCCTTGTCTTCTGCCTTCTTCTGCTTATCTCTCTTGCCTTCTCTATGTTGCCCCTGCAAACTAGCACACCCTTCCCCACTTTTTAAATCTTAGGATGTTACACTTACCTCTTCTTCTTCTCCCTTGCGTCCCCCATGTGCAGTCTTTGTCAAAACCAACACATCTTCCTTCTTGTTCATCATCTTTAGTAAATGAGGGAGGAGGAATTGACATACTTTGTTCCTGTCATGGAGATATTATTTCCATCATGCTAATTGTTGAAGGAGACCCGAGTCACAGTCAGTAAATCGTATACTTACATAGTCCAAGAGCATTTGTCATCTTGGATGTTAGTGTCACGTCCCTTAGTGTTTCCCCGCCAGATTTCCTTTGTCATTCCTCATGTTGCTGATTTTTATTACTCCCTGCCCATTTCCATAGATAAGCCTGCATTTTATGATATGGATACATGATTTGAGGCTGTGAGGGATGGTAGGAAAATCTGATTTGTCACTAATTTAGCCAGTTAAGTTCCATCATGTTAATTCTGTACTATATTGAACACTAAATCTGCTCACATCTTATAAAAATTATTAATGTCCCTAGTTCTTTAAAATATAACAGTGTATGATGTGCTTAAGGCTTAGAAAATTGACAAAGAGCCTGAGAATTTTTTTTGCTCTGAATTCATAAAAAGCATTAGCTAAGCCACTTTATGGACAAGAAATCTTTAGAAACAGAAAAAGAGGCATCTTTAGTGTTTCACTTAAGCTTCAGAATATAATTTTGCCTTTAAAATGTTTTCTGAATTTGTTCATATTTGTTCATATTTTAATAAATATGTTTTAGTGTGTATTGTAAAGGTAAATACTTAATAAAGATTAATGCAGTTGACTTGAACTACTTAAAATTGTGCAGCCACTTAATGGTAAAGCAAACCAGTAAGCAAAGACATGGTATGTTGTAAGGATGACAGATTGATGATTAATTGAAAGTTATCATTAATTAAATATCATTATAGTTCACTGTGAAGTAAGTGGAACGTGTTTCTTTGGAAGATAAAATTTTACTAGAAAAAAAAAATTGGTTACACTGGAATTCTGTAAGTAAAGAACAAAAAAGGCAGAGCCCAGTCTGAAATTGTCCTGTTTGGGGGTTGCTGCATCTTGACAAGGCTTGAGCCTGAAGGGCTCAGAGAGTGTGGGTCTCAATTCACTGTCTCTCCCTCATTTCTACTGAAACCATGGCAAAGTTATACAATTCCTGTGCTTAGGTTGCCTTATCTGTAAAGCTGGCAAGACAATACCTCCTTCAGAGAATTGTTGCTGTAGATAATTAATTCTACAGCAATTTTTTCTAGCACACTTCTTGTAGATACTTAGCTGCTTTCAGTCCCCCTTACAAGTATTTTTCAGTCTGCCTCCTAGTTTTGGCAAGAATTGGTATGGATTTTTATTTTCCATCTCCGTTTTTTATTTACTCTTTTATTTGCTGAGGGAACTTACTGATTCTTTGATATTTTTTTTGAATTTGTTAAGAGATGTTTTAAAATCACAATTTTTATTATTTCTGATGGTTGCTTTCATTATTTTCCTAAATACTATAATAAAAATATTCCCTTTAAAAAAGGGTAATCTTAAATTTTAAAAGACCTGTCATTAATTCATACTAGTAGAATTGGCATTTATAAATAGGATATGAAATTATATGAAATCTATTATTCAATATTCTGAGACAAGTAGTTAACATAAATAATATTTTTCAGGGTCACAAAGTGGTTGTAAATTTTTTTAATGTAATTGGTTGGGGATAGTTATGATAATATGATGATTCAGCCTAGTGAGGCATAGTCTATTTAATCATATCTGATCGAGGGGAAGCTGCTTTTTTTGGATTGGCACAGGAAGGCAGGCTGGATAAATCTGATATTCCTGCTCTTGAAAATATACCTTTCGTATTTGATATATTTAATCTTCTCTGTTGTTGTCTGTTATAAAATTTCTGACAGTATTTATCATCTTTTAAAATCTTGAATTAAAAAAAGCTTATAAAATTAGTATAAAGATTGCAGGTGATTATTTTGGGGAAGAAGTATAAATATATAGTAGGCAATAGGAAGTTAAATTCTTAATTCCTAATTATTCCGTAGAAGTTTGAAAAGTTTGAATATTTTACTTTGTAAACCAAGATAGTATGTATTTATTTAAATTATTATTTTTTAAATTGTTGATGAAAGTAGAAATAGTTATCTTACAGTATATAATGAAATATGACTAGTGTTTTTTATTTTTCCATTTATTTAAATGTTTTGTTGTATTGTACATACATATATTTCATAGTTACTGCAATTGTTCCAAGCATCATATGTAATTTAAATTAATATTGTCAACTTTTGTTTGAAACAGAATTTCGTAAGGAAGCCTATGTACATTTGACTCTTGGCTGCTGGATAATCTAATTTATGAGCAATCATTTAGAGAAAACGCTCAAAGTATTAAGGACAGATTTTACTAAATTAAATTCATTAGAGCTGGTAATGTAAATTATTCCTTTATGGTCATTTAAAATGTTTACATGCATGGCCTTCCATTGCATGGGCAGCAACTTATTTTAACAATGAACCAAACATGAAAATGAACTTGTAGATTTTACATTGGCAAGTGTTCCTTTCAATGAGCTGATAACCTTATTTAGATGATCAGGACTATGTATCCACTAAAATTGATCTCTGAGATCTCTTAGGCTATAAGTGAAGGAAAATATGAGACATCCATTTTCTTTCCCATTTCCATGTGTGAGAGGGAAGCCAAGAATGAGGCTTCTGGGTGATTCTATTTCTCAGGCTAGGAGTACTCTGTGAATCGGAGGCCCCCAGGAATTCCGGAGCATCCCTGAAAAGAGAGTGATTAGGCAGAACCAAGACACTGGCCCTGGGCCTCCCGTCTCCAGTAGGTGCCCACAGGCAGGAGGCCTTTCTCCCAGAGGAAAGCAGACCTTGAATGAGGGTTTGCTGTTCAGAAGACCGCTGAGAAAGCATTTAGAAAACAAGGTTTGATCATAAAGAGCAAGTGGCCCATAGGCTAAGGCTATGTCCCACTTGACTAAACCCAACAATTTTCTAAATGGAATAATGGAAAAATTTGCTAAAAGTGTCAGAATTAGGGTTTCTAACCCCATTCTCCTCCCATCATCTAATGGAAAAAACAACAAAGAGAATACAAAACTAAGAAGAAAACTCTGTTTTTGTTAAAACCGAGGAAGTAAGCTATGAAAGTTTGTCAAACAAATCTGAAACCACCCACCAAGACAGACAATTGTAACCATCACTGAAATTTAGCTTAAAGTGAAGGGGCCCTTGAGAAAAGACATCTGAAGGAAGGGAGCTCTCCGTGAATGGGGGACACAGAAGAGAAAGAGCCCATGAGGGTCTGCGAAAGAGCAGGACCCGGTCAGGAGTATCTCCTGTCCTTACTAGAGTGAAAAGGGGGAGGTGGCCTTGAAGGAGAAGTCACACAGACATGCCATGTGTGCAGAAGGCCAGGGGGAGGCGAGGCAGTGGGTGCAGTCAGTTCGGCATCAGGTCATCTCAACGGAAGATAAATAATCAAAACCCACAAAATCACCTCAGACCTTGTGACATACCAGGCTTCCCTACAAGCCACAAGCAGACCTGCAGTTTATACCAGAAATGGGAAGGAGGAAAAGAATCTTGTAATTCCTGATGCAATCAAAAGCAAGTCACTTGGAAGGCATGGGAATCACATCAGCTGTAAGGCTGCCTCCAGAAATTTCCACAGCTGAGCTCAGGCCTGCTTTTTATCTGTAGTGCCAGGGAAGTGGACAGTGGGAACCCGGAATCTCAGGAACAAAGACAAAAGAGAGACATCTTTGACTGTGCAAACAAGTGTGACATCTGTGAGCTCTTCTGGAAACTAAAGACTTGATTTTGAGATTTGTTTAACCAGGAATTAATAGAGATGCTGAAATGAGGAGTATGTCCTTTTCAATATAAAAGTTGAAACAATTGTGGGAATTAGGATTACAGAAGAGGATGCTTCAAATGTTTGACATCTTCCCAATGAGTCATTAATAATATAATTTATCTAACACAAGTAACAAAAATTCATAGCTGGAGAGGGTGTAGGAGTTCAGGAACGTGGCTTTCCTCTTGTTTCCTTGCCAGCAGTAAAAAGCTACTGCCTAAAATGAATACATTAAGCAACCAAGGCTTAAATTACAAGTATTGCTTGAAAGTACAAAGATAACCAGTAAAGGAACTTAAAACACAATGTAACCAATCAAAATTTTCAAGTGGAGCATGAAGGGAACTAGGGGGAAACATTTATTTCTCTTTAGGTCCATCATTAATAGACCCTGTCTGAAGTTAGTCATGCATGAAACAGATGTTGGGGCATTTAATACACTTACATAAGTGACCACAGGACATCTCAAAAATTGAGTCTAATACATTCAAGTTGTCAGGAGCAAAACACAAGGAAGACAGAGCACATAGCAAGCTGCTGTTGATGCATGTGAGGGAGACTCTTTTCCTTTTGTTCCTTATTCCCTCTGTTCTTTAGGTTTTGATTTTTCATGTTAGATCTTCACATCCTGGACCTGGTTTATTTTTTAAAAAGCCAGTAGAGAATATTTTTTTCCAGTCTTCACATTTCAGATTCGCCTTAATGGTTGTATTGTTTTTCAGCGCAAAACTTCTGGCTTCTGCTCTTTGCCAGATTTCAGAAGCAGAACAAGCAGATTCATATGTGAGAATTGTTAATCAAGCCCCACATCTGCCTTGGCCATTGTGATTGTATTTTTATGGAAAAGGAAAGTTGTTTTGGAACTACAATAGTGAGCTGAGATAAACGGTCTCATGTTTAATTAAATTTTCAAGCTGTTTTTTATTAAAACTACCTTGATAAGAACTGTATGTTGGAACAGGTCTGACATTTCAGATTAACTTTCTAATAAGTTAAAAACAGGTCAAGAGACAGGAAATGAAAACTGGAGATGAGCAAGGAAAATCTAAGTAGAAAAAGTTCATGGAAAGTCCTTGCAGAATGATCATTCTTAAAGCTCTTGCTTAAACTCTCCAAAAGAGGCTACATCATCACAGAGCAAAATGTGCCCAAAGTAGAAGATGGCAAGAAATGAAAAAGAACATTTGGAATAAACACATTCGCCTATAATGTGTTATTTTGCTACAGTTTTTCCCAGAAAGCAGTGTGTGTGGAGACTCCAGAAATTTGTAGACGTTATTGGCATTTCTAACCCCTTCTCTAGTGCCTTTCATTGCTATGTTGTCATGAGTCTCCACTAAAAATGCAGGAACATACAATTTTGTTCTTTATGCCTCAGTCTCTTGGTGACCTCTAGACAAGCAGTTCCCAGCCTTGGGAATCTCACAGTCTCATACATGAGGGACTACTATAGTGACAGTCTCTTTCGTTTCAATGAAAAATGGACCATTTGAAAGTATTACAAACAGAAAACTGCACACGTCGTAAGCAAACTCAAGGAATTTTCATGAAGTAAGTAGGCACCTGCAGCAGGGCTCAGAACAAGAAAGAGAACATCCCAGCCAGCGGAAGCCCCTCATGCCTCCTTGGCACTGCTCCCCAGCCCAAAGATTATGTTAACATCTATCCTGACTTCAAACCACTCAGATTAGTGTTGCCTGTTTTTAAACGTTTTATTAATGGAGTCATACAGCATGTGGTCTTTTATATCAAGTTTCTTTCACTCAACATTATGTGAGTGACTTTACGTAGAGCTGTATTCATTTATTCTCAGCTTTATAGAATTCCATTGAATGAATATACCACAGATGACTTAGCCATTCAGTTGCTGATGGACATTTGAGTAATTTCCAGCTCTGAGCTATTACAAACAGTGTCAAAGTCAACATTCTACTTCCTGCCACTTGGTGACTTTATCTGTATGTTTATTTGAGTACATATCAAGGAGTATAATAAAGGAATTTTTTGTGCACTCAGCTGTACCAATTTCTCCTCCCACCAGCAGTGTATGAGGGTTGCTTGTCTGTCTCCCCACAGCGGTTGTCAGTGTATATCTTTTTCATTGCCGTCATTCTGGTGGGTTCATCCTGGTACCCCACTGTGAGTTTTGGTTTGCATTTTCAAGAAGATGTTTTAACAGCAGAATTAAGAGAGTGTAAATGCAGAAGAAGATGTTATTCTTTCTCAAAGAGAGCAATTGGCAATTTTTGTTGACTTACAAAATTTTAAACACACATTTTGAAAATATGAATGATGAAAAATGACAACCTAAAATTTTCCTTTTACTGTGTAACTACCTTTATTTGTACCCATTTTATATACTTACTAAAACCCCCAGTGTAACTTAGCTAGTTCAGCATAAGCCCAAGTAGTGATGTGACGTCTGGGTATTGACTGTGCTCTGGTGTTTCCATTGTTATTACATTCATAATTGAACATGGAATGAATATCCAAATAGTGGTCCTCTAAATCTAGACTATTCTGGTCAGACTAAGCAGAGCTCATATGCCTGAGGTCCTTGGCAAGGCCAGGAAGAAGGTGTGGGGTACCTGGGTAGTTAGGACCTGAGAAAGGGATGTCCACCAGGCCTCATCCTGTGTGTGGACTGAGGGGAGATGCTGCACTGACCTTGACCCACTGGGCCCAGAAAGAGATGTGTCTCAGATGCAGCTGCCTGCAGGGTTCTGCCTGCCATTGACTGCTGAGCAGCACCAGTTCACAGAGTGGCTTTTAGAGACAATGGCTCTAGTTGATTCTAGAGGCTCTTTTCATCCCACAAGCACTTTTCTCTGTCTCTCTGCATGGGATTACTCCATCTTAGCTCATCACTTCACTGCTTTGGCTTCCTGCTTTTCTCCGTCCACTAGACAGGCTTCCCAGCAGAGTGACTTCTGCCTTGTGGAAGGCTGGAAACCTTCCACAAGTTGCTCTGCACTCAGCTGAAGCTCAAAATATTTGGGCTGCTCATCAAGACAGTTGTGTAGAGACAAATTTGCCGTGAATCTAATGACCCTTAAGTTTTAGAGCTCTTCACTCACACAGGCCCTTTATGAGGCCCTATACTTAATTTTGTAATAGCAGGTCCATAATTTGCTATTCTTGCTCCTTGAATATCTCACATCTTGTTTGATTTTTTTTTCCTGCCTTTGGGCGAGGATTGGGAGTTCAAAGAGAAGAACTCGGCAATAGAATGCTGCAGTTAGTTGTGAAGTGGTTTTTGGTTAATGAGGATAGCAGCCAGTATTCATGGAGCACTCATTTTGTGGTGCGGGTCGATGTCAACAGGATTTCATTGAACATTCATGTCTTCTAAGACAAAGATGCTATTATTACCCTCACTTTTCAGAGGAGGGAATTGACCCTCAAAGGGGTTCAAGTAACTTGCCAAGGTCATGTTTCTACCAAGTGGCATTGCCAGCACATTTTACTTTTTCCAGTAACTATTAAAATGTTTAATGAACTTGCTTTCTCAAACCTGCTTAAAACATAACTTGACACAAATTCAGAAGTATCCCTATATTGTTTTCATTTGCCTAACAGGTGTATTCTTTGTTGGGAAAGAATTGTTTCTAACCAAAGTCCATCTCATCCAACCCGTGCTCTCTGACGTGTCCCCCCAAAGATAGTTTGTTCCCACATAGAAATCAGCCATTTTCACATGGCAACTCACTCCAGTGTTCTTGCCTGGAGAATCCCAGGGATGGGGGAGCCTCGTGGGCTGCCGTCTATGGGGTTGCAGAGTCGGACATGACTGAAGCGACCTAGCAGCAGCAGCACATGGAGGATGAAATGTAAGAACAGCTGGGCTGGAATACCTGCCTGCCAGTTTCAGAGGGTACTGGCATGTCTGCCCCAAGAAGTGGGAGATTGGTTTGCAGCTTGATGCTATGCCAGTTCCAAAGTTTGCCTCCAACTCAACTGACCTTAGGGGCAACCTTCAAATCTTGACAATCATGGGAAAAATAGCCACATGAAAGCCTGAACCAAGCTGAAGTCACTTTCTGGGTTTCAACTGTCTTTCGTACTTTATTCAAACTTCTTTTATCATTGGGCAGTTATAAAATTAATCTTGAGCTTTGGGTGTAGGCCAGAACAGTATTCCTTTGCTACCTAATGAAAAACCTCCCTAGATTTTTAGAACCAAATCTGATACTGCTTCTGGTGCCTTTAGAAAATTTCGTGCACTGTGATCTTGTTTTCAAGTAGCTTTATGATCACTAATATAAATCTTTCTGCTTAGACCATATGAAATGATCCGAAAGAATTCTAACCAGAACTGATGTTCAGTAACAGAGTCACGTTTTTCTCTCCCTAATGAAGGAACAGAGATTAAAATGTCATGAGATTAAAGATGGTTGGAGAGAATATTACCAAATCTCACTTCAGTTTGTGCAATCTCTATGTGTGATGAGCTTCTAAGCTTGGCTTTTCCTTGATATAATACACCTGGATTTGATGTATATGAAATAAAAGCCATTTGAAAAATGTATAGTATGAGTTGCATGATACTTTTCTTCTGAAGGAAAGGTAACAGAATAAGTTTTCCTTCCTGGTATTCAGTATCTGCTTAGTACATTGCAGATATGGTTTTTGCACTAAGGTGTATATGTGTTCCAATACTAGTGAGACACCCCTGCAAATACACCTGCAAGCACTTCGATATATGTTTAAAGGCTATTTTACAGATTTCAAAGTGGGTGCAAAGTTTTAATAAATGTGTCGTAAAAGGCAAGTTTTATTATACTAGGAACCTGGAGAAAGTGAAATAAAAGAGTGAATTTTCTTCCTCCCAAATGAAAGACATATTTTCAATATAAATGTGGCAGGAAAAAAAATGTAGTAGGTAAATTCTTTGACTCTTCTCCTCCAGTTTTGTTTTAGAATAGGACCTTAGTTTCTCTCTATTAAGAAGTAATTTGTGACTTTCACATTAGTTCTGTGTGTTCAGTGTATTAGGTGGCAAAGTCAAAGTCACTAAGAAATAGTTGCACAGAAGAAATATTGTTGGCATGAGAGTAGTTATATTTCAGTATGAACTATACATGTGCTCTGTGACATCGAGTGAGTTCTCTTTTCACCCTAAAGCAGAATGAAGCCAGCAATAGCTGCCTTGTATAAAAGCTGTTAGATCTGAATAGTCTCTTATTACTCTACAAATAAAAGGTACATTACTTATTATTTCCATGACTATTAATTATCTTTAATTTCAAAGGAAAAACTAAAATCTTTTAATTTTAAAGGAAAAATTAATTAATTTTCTTAACTTAAAAAAGAGATTTACCAAAAAAAGAAGGGGTATATGTATACATATAGGTGATTCACTTTGCTGTACAGCAGGAGCTAACACAACATTGTAGATCAAATATACTCCAATAGAAATTAATTAAAAATAAAAATTTTAAAAAGAAAAGAAAAGAATTAAATCCAGAATATATAAAGAACTCTTGTAAGTCAGCAACAAAATCTCAAACAATCTGATTAAAACATGGACCAGCAACTTGAATGGACATTTCCCCAAAGAAGCTATACAAATAGCCAATTAACATATGAAAAAGTGTTCAATATCAGTAACATTAGGGGAATGCAAATCAAAAGCATACTTCATATCCAACCACTTCATATGCATTAGAGCGACCATTATTAAAGTGAAACACCAGAAAACTCTTGGTGAGGATGTGTAGAAATTAGAACCCTTATGAATTGTTGGTGGGAATGTAAAGTGATGTAGCCACTATGGACATGGTATGACAATTCCTCATAAAATTAAACATAGAATTTGTCATGTGATTCAGCAGTTTAACTTCTGGGTATATACTCCCCAAACATTGAAGATAGTGACTAGAGCAGATATTTGCATACCTATGTTCATAGCAGCAATATTCACAATAGCCAAAAAGTGGCAGCTACCCAAGTGTCCACATGTCACTGTCTTGCAGAATTGGGAGCATAGAATGAAAGCATACATTGCAGCATCAGATGTGAGAAACCTGAACCAGAAAGACCAGATCTCAGGGAAGAAGGCATTTCAGAGGCACAATTAGTTTGCCAGAAACCTTTGGAGGGCTTCCCAGGTGGCTCAGTGGGTAAAGAATGCCTGCAATGCGGAGACCTGGGTTTCATTCTTGGGTTGGGAAGATCCCCTGGAGGAGGGCATGGCAACCCACTCCAGTATTCTCGCCTGGAGACTCCCATGGACAGGGAAGCCACTGGTGAGCTACAGTCCATGGGGTTGCCAAAGAGTCGAACACAACTGAATTGACTGAGAACACCTGCATGGAAAAAGCCTTTGGAACCTTTCTCTTTGTTTTTGTTGTTTTTTTTTTCTTTTTTTGGAATCTCTTTACTGAGGTATAATTGATGTATTCAGTTCAGTTCAGTTGTTCAGTCATGTCCGACTCTTTGAAATCCCCAGGAACCACAGCACGCCAGGCCTCCCTGTCCAAAAATATAAAGTCAGCCACTTTTTCCACTGTTTCCCCATCTATTTGCCATGAAGTGATGGGACCGGATGCCATGATCTTAGTTTTCTGAATGTTGAGCTCTAAGCCAACTTTTTCACTCTCCTCTTTCACTTTCATCAAGAGGCTCTTTAGTTCTTCTTCACTTTCTGCCATGAGGGTGGTGTCATCTGCATATCTGAGGTTATTGATATTTCTCCCAGCAATCTTGATTCCAGGTTGTGCTTCTTCCAGCCCAGCGTTTCTCATGATGTACTCTGCATATAAGTTACATAAGCAGGGTGACAATATACAGCCTTGACGTACTCCTTTTCCTATTTGGAACCAGTCTGTTGTTCCATGTCCAGTTCTAACTGTTGCTTCCTGACCTGCATACAGGTTTCTCAAGAGGCAGGTCAGGTGGTCTGGTATTCCCATCTCTTTCAGAATTTTCCACAGTTTCTGGTGATCCACACAGTCAAAGGCTTTGGCATAGTCAATAAGGCAGAAATAGATGTTTTCCTGGAACTCTTTTGCTTTTTCGATGATCCAGCGGATGTTGGCAATTTGATCTCTGGTTTCTCTGCCTTTTCTAAAACTAACTTGAAATTTGGAAGTTCACGGTTCATGTATTGCTGAAGCCTGGCTTGGAGAATGTTGAGCATTATTTTACTAGCGTGTGTGACGAGTGCAGTTGTGTGGTAGATTGAGCATTCTTAGGCATTGCCTTTCTTTGGGATTGGAATGAAAACTGACATTTTCCAGTCCTGTGGCCATTGCTGAGTTTTCCAAATTTGCTGGCATATTGAGTGCAGCACTTTAACAGTATCATCTTTTAGGATTTGAAATATCTCAACTGGAATCCCATCACCCCTACTAGCTTTGTTCATGGTGATGCTTCCTAAGACCCACTTGACTTCACATTCCAGGATGTCTGGCTCTAGGTGAGTGATCACACCATTGTGATTATCTGGGTCGTGAAGATCTTTTTTGTACAGTTCTTCTGTGTATTCTTGTCACCTCTTCTTAATATCTTCTGCTCCTGTTAGGTCCATAACTTTTCTGTCCTTTATTGAGCCCATCTTTGCATGAAATGTTCCCTTGGTGTCTCTAATTTTCTTGAAGAGATCTCTAGTCTTTCCCATTCTATCATTTTCCTCTATTTCTTTCCATTGATCTCTGAGGAGGGCTTTCTTATCTCTCCTTGCTATTCTTTGAAACTCTTCATTCAAATGGTTATATCTTTCCTTTTCTCCTTTGCTTTTCACTTCTCTTCTTTTCACATCTATTTGTAAGGCCTCCTCAGACAGCCATTTTGCTTTTTTGCATTTCTTTTTCTCGGGGATGGTCTTGATCCCTGTCTCCTGTACAATGTCATGAATATATAGTGCAGCTCAACCACTTCACTTATACTTTAAGTCAATGTTTTTTTCATAAATTTATGGAATTGTATAAATATTTCTTGTGTTCATTTACAGTTAATCTCTGTTCTCATCTCTAGCCCCTGGCAACCACTACCCTACTTTCTGTATCTATATACTGGCGTTTTCTGAACATTTCATATTGATGGAGTCACACAAGATGTTGTCTTTAGTGATTGCCTTCTTCACTTAGCATGATGTTTTCGAGATTCATCCATGATATAGCATGTATCAGCACTTTGTTCTTTTTTATTGCTGGATTGTATTTCATTGAATGGATGTATCAATTTGCTGATCCATTCTCTGGTTTATAGATATATGTGGAAGCCACCAAGGAAGCCCTAGTTAATTTTCAATTTCATTTTAATTTCAAGTTTGCAGTACAGTGATGTATTCTTTTTCATATTCTTTCCCCTTAATGGATATTACAAAATATTGTGTATAGTCCCCTGTGTTATAAAGTAGGTCCTTGTTGGTTGTCTATTACATATGTAGTGGTGTATATTCGCTAATCCCAACCTCCTAATGCATTCCCCTCCTTTTCCCTTTGATGGGGCTTCTCAGGTGGCTCAGTAGTAAAGAATCTGCTTGCAATGTAGGAGATGCCAGAGACACAGGTTCCATCCCTGGGTCGGGAAGATCCCGTGGAGGAGGAAATGGCAGCCCACTCCAGTATTCTTGCCTGGAAAGTCCCATGGCAGAGGGGTCTGGTGTGATACAGTCCATTGGGTTGCAAAGTGTGCATGACTGAGCACGCATGCACTTCTCCCATTGGTAACTATAAGTTTGTTTTCTATATCTGTGGGTCTATTTCTGTTTTGTAAGTAAGTTCATTTGTATCTTTTTTAAGATTCCACATAAGCAATAGCATATGATATTTGTCTTTCTCACCATGATTATTTTTTTTAATTTACTAGTGTTTTACCAAATTATGTAGTCTAAGCACAGCCCAACTTATTATTTTTCTTACAAGCTTCTCCTTGTGCCCATACCTCCCATGTGTAGACAAGGAATACGTTGAGACCCCGAGGCCAGCAAAAGTACCTCCTGCCTAGAGAAGATAAGTTATGAGTAAGTCCATGCCCTTTGATGCTAAGATCCAAGTGTTTATGCATTTGAAACAGTGACTGTCTTATTTTATATATTATTGTGTGTTATTTGGTGACAGAGAAAATAGATGCTTTCCATACTGGCAGCTTCATGTTTCCATTTTATAGGATTGCACAGTAAAGGCACTCATCCTGCCAGCCTTGTGGCTTTATAATTCTGCCTGACAACTCCAAATCTCATTTCTTTCATTAATTTATTTTTAAACTGACATATAGTTGATTTAGTTTTATGTTAATTTCTGCTGCATAACTGTGACTCAGCAATACAAATTTGTACATGCTTTTTTATATTCTTTTCCAGTCTGATTTATCCTAGATATTGAATATAGTTCCCTGTGTTATACAGTTGGTCTTTGTTGGTTATCTATTTTATATATAGTAGTGTGTATTTGTTAATCCCAAATTCCTAATTTATCCCTCTCCATCTCTCTTCCCCTTTGGTAACCAAAAGATTCTTTTCTATGTTTGTGAGTCTGTTTCTGTTTTATCCATAAATTCACTGGTATTTTTTAGATTCCACATGTAAGCGATATCACATGGTATTTGTCTTTCTCTGACTTATTTCGCTTAGTATGATCATTTCTAGGTCCATCCATGTTGCTGCAAACAGCATTCTTTCACTGTTTGTATGGCTGAGTAATATTCCATTGTATGTATGTACCATGTTGTCCTCATCCATTCATCTGTTAATGGACATTTAGGTTGTTTCCATGTCTCGGCTGTTGTGAATTGTGCTGCTATAAATATAGGGGTGCATGTGTCCTTTTGAATTATACTTCTCTTCCGGTGTTTGCCCATGAGTAGAATTATTGAATCATATAGTAATTCTAGTTTTAGTTTTCCTAGGAACCCCCATACTGTTTTCCATTGTGGCTGCACCAACTTACATTCCTACCAACAGTGGTGGAGGCGTCCATTTTCTGCAATCCCTCTCCATCACCAGAATCTCAGTTTTTAAGATGGTTCTACTCATCCTTTCTAAATCCCTTCCTTTGATAATTAATTTTGGAGTTCAGCCATTGGGACCCTCTGAGAGAAGTCTTTACTTACCCTAGTTTATATTTAAGGGGGAAAAGTTGTGAAACATAGAGAAAGAGAATTCAATTACAGCTCTCAAAGCAGAAAAGGGATAGTTTCAGAAATTCAGTGTTGGATGTCTATGAGAACAGGTTGAGGAGAGTCTACTGAAAATGTTCAGAATGTAGGTATCACTTGCTTGCTCTGTTTTTTGTAATTTGATTTTTTGCTTCATCAGATGTGCCCCTCCTAATAATGACTTTTAACTGGATTTCCAGATAGATATTACCTCTCTCATTTCAGCAACATTGTAAAAATGTGCCACAAAGCTCACCCTGAAGGGAATAATTGCCTTTAAAAACATTTTTAAACAAGGGTACAGGATGCTGGAAGCTATCATCAATGCTAGATGGAGAGAATGTGACGCATGTTTCCATGATGCTGGAAATGTGATTGCTGGTAGATCTATTAATAGTCCAGAGTTGATTTTTGACCTTGAATTTATTATAGATGCTACAAAAAGAGAGATGAATAAGATGAAAGAAACCCAGGGCAGATTCCCCTCTTAACAATTTTTTTCTTATGAATATGTAGCATATTGTGTGTCGGGGGTACAGACATAATATAGATATTTAGGATTTTGTGTCAGCCATTTCAGAATGTCAGTTTTACTTTTAGGTTTATCTGATAGGAAATAAGAATTCCTGTAGAGTTCATTCCTCTCATCTTTCCATCCTTTCGTTTGTTTGCTTACAAAGAACCTGTGTTGGAGGGCTGTGCGCCGGGGGAGGGTGCAGTTTTCTTCTTGTCCTTCTCTTGCTTATGCAGTTGGCAATAGTCCATCTGTAGAGCCCAGAATGAGTGACATGACATAGAAGTCTACACTTCATCTGGTGATGACCACCACAGACTTTCTCTCAAGCCTGTAGAGGCGGCCCCTCCTGAGATTTAAGTTTGAACTTCATGCTACTTTTCTACACTTCAATAATATACTTTGATATTTGAAACTATTTTTATTTTTCTGTCAAGCATATCAGGTTGAATATTTAAAGACTAGCAGTATGAGGCTTACCACTACCTCTTGATCTTTAAAAGATTTGGATATTTTAGATATGTACCCAATTAAATTGTATCAGCCAGTTATGCCTCCAGAGTGAAGAGATTCATGTGATGATTCTCTTCTGAATCTGATTGGGATTAAGGTTAAGGGACATTGACACCAAATTCCAATAACTGCAAAATTTTGCAGAAGATTGGCCTACTCAGAGATCTGAGCTGAAAAAAAACATACAGTTCACTGGGACATACAAGGATGGTTAAATGGAGGTTATTGTCCATGTACATACATTGGGAAGCCTGATGCTTTAAGCTTCATTTTGTATGTCAAAATTAAATATGTAGGGGAGAAAATGAAGGTAAAGAATGATTCCTTTGTTATTTACACAATTTCTAATTCTGAAGAAGTGTGAGGCACTATTGGTCACCGGTGTTCTGCGTCATGAAGAGTAGTCATATTTGTCAATTACATCTGAATAAAGGTAGGGTGTAGGGTGGATAGTAGTCATACCAGCCAACTGATGAAATTCCTTTTCATCCTCCCACAAGTGCTATATTCTCCTCCTGCTCCGGTTAATGCCCACAGTTTCTTTACTACTAAAAACTGGTTGTTTTCCAAATGCTTAATTCATGCTGCATGTTACTCCATGAGAAGGTGACCGTGTGTTTGGAGAACTAATTCAAGAAATAAGTATATTTAAGAATTAGTTTGTGCTCAGGCAATGTTGGGGCTTCCCGGGTGGCTCAGTCAGTAAAGAATCTGCCTGCAATGCAGAAGACCCATGTTTGATCCCTGGGTCGGGAAGATCTGGAGAAGGGAATGGCAGCCCATTCCAGTATTCTTGCCTGGAGTATCCCATGGACAGAGGAGCCTGGCGGGCTACAGTCCATGGGGTCGCAAAGAGTCAGGCAGGACTGAGCAAGTAACACACACAGGCAATGTTGATTTTTTTTTTCTAACAGTTAAACAATTCTGCTTCATATGTTCATTTCTTTTTCTATCCACTTAGAGAAAACAGGGATGTGTATGGCTTTTTTGTGTTTTGTGGCTCTTGTTCTAAAATCTCAAGTCATGTGAGAAGAGACCTGTATGTATTTTGAATTCTACAGGCCTCAGTAGAGCTTTGAGGTTTGAAGAATGATCATAGAAGTCATTCAAAATTATTCTTGTTTTGTCAGCTCAGAGTGGAAAGGTGAAGTTTCTTGGAAAAAATTAATAGCCAGTACAATGGAATAGTTGAGTTTAATAGCCTTGTTTTACAAAACAACGCAAATCAACTCTTTCCTGAATGATGTCAGAATGTGCAATCCTGATGTTGCATTTTCCTGAATTGATCATGTAAGGTACCTTTGAAGAATATTTATGTATCGGTTAGGGGATGACTTTTACAACCAGCAAGAGCAATGAAAGTTCAGTTGCAATATGAAGGAGATCTTCTCTGTAGGACACATAAACAATAAAAGAACATTGTCAGGGGGAATAATGAGTTTGCTAACTCGGGGAAGATTCCAGACTGATCTTGATGTCACTCCTCTGTGATAATTTAGAAATCAGAGGAGCAGGTTTGCCCTGTTGCAGGAGAGAAGAGAGATGAACCAGCAGGCTTTGCTGGGACACCGAGCCTATCTTTCTGTTTGGTGGAACAGAAGATTTTTATCATTTAGCTGTTTCTGCTTGCAAGGTAAAGAGCTAGATGCAATAGTTATAGATACCAATTTTCAAATGTTGCCAAACAAGGACACAGTTTGACATTATTATTTGTGCCTTTTCGACTTTGACTGAACATGTGACAGGATATTAGTGTCCTAGGGTTGCTGTAACAAACTCTTGGCTGAAAACAACAGAAAGGTCTTCCTTCTCCCTCCCTTCTGAAGGTGAGGAGTCCAAAATCAAAATGTTGTTGGAGTCATTCCCCCTCAGAAGGCTCTAGGGTAGAATCTTTGCTAATCTCTTCCGATTTCTAGTGCCTCCAAGTATTTATTCACTCATAGCAGCTTGACTCCAGTCTCTCCCTCTGGCTTCACATGGCCTGCTCCTGTGTGCTTTTTCCTGTCTTCTCTCTTTTTATAAGAACACTTGCTGTTGAATTTAGGGTCCAGACAGTTATCTGGAATGATCTCACAAGACTTAATTAAGTATGGAAGATCCCCTGGAGGATGGCATGGCAATCTTCACAAACATTTTTCATACTACCCTATAGCAACTTGCAAGTCTAAATTACATCCCTACAAGCAGAATATTTTATTGTTTCAAAGTAATTTACTCATTGGAATGAAACAGTTCCATAGGTAATGTGGCATTTAGTAGTAACTAAATGTTTCCATTTTTTCTAAGTCCTTGGAAATGTAGGACTCCCAGGGCCAAGAAATCAGCAGACCACAGCTCAGACTGTATAAGTCCTAAAAGTTCAACCATTGGGCTCAGCTTGTAGGTGGCATGCCAACAGCTGGAGTGCCAAGCATATGCACTTGTGGGTTTTTGCCACTGCTGTCATCTGGTACATGAAACAGTTCAGACACGGGAAGTTTCAGTCACTGTGAGGGGGTCCATTCCATTGTTGTGGCGTGTGTGTTTTTTAAAGAAGAATTTGACAGCCTCTTCAGAGGGTGTGGTGACAAGTTGTCAGCCTGACAGCCTAGAAAGTGGCAGCTTGCAAATGGAGAGGCAGGTGATGCCCAGGGCATTAGCTCCACGTGGTTAGAAGCAGGAGAGCAGGCTAGGTGACAGAGCACTTCGGGATGAAGGCAGCAAACTGCTACATCCCGTTCAAACATCTGTGCAGTGAGTTCACTTACAACCTGGCGAAGTGTCCCTTATTTACATGTAAAATCCATGAGATGTTGAAAAAGTACATGTTTCCATATCAGGAGAAAAATGAAACTTGCATTTTCTCTGAAGACAACTGGAGAATCAGATTCTCTGCCCACACCCATGCCTCTACCCACACCCATGTCAAAACACACACACACACACACACACACACACACACACACACACACACACAATACGTACACACAGTTCTAAAATATAGTATACTAATAGAAAATTCTAGGTATGGTAAGACCAACAGACAGGAGATATTTGCCATTGAAAACATAGTTTATTACTCACAATTCCTAAGAAGAGCGGCTCACTGTGCCATCAGGGGCCTTGTGGGAAGGCACCAGAGTCAGTTAGGAAGCAGAAGGAGCCAGGGAATTGTGGCAAGACCTTTACTGTGGATTTTGGAGGCAGGAAGAGGTGAGGAACTTGCCTCATGCATGGCATGTGGGTTTAAGATTCACTCGTTTGGGTAATTTTAGTAGACTCTGGGGCAGAGGGGCTGGCCCTGGGGTTATAAGGGTATAAGAATAGTAGCCTGGAGTGTTTGAGTCCATTAAAGGAGGCGGTTAGGGGTGTGGGCCTGGGTGGGTAGGTTTGTATTTGAAAAGCGTGCTTCCTGGAGGAGATCTCCTCTGTAGGTGGGATTCGGATGATGAGGGAGCAGGAGTCCAAGGCAAGGTGACTGACACGTACTCTTGGATTGTCCAAACTAGGATTATCTGGCATATGGCACGGAGGGCAGATGTTAAAGCTCCAAGTTGACAGAAGTTGGAAAGATGGTTTTTACACACACACACACGCGCTAGTGCTGTTAATAGAAGAGCTTTCCCAAAAGCTAGAAGCCAGTTTGGATCCTTGGAGTCCCTGTCTCAAAGCTGCAGAGACCGGCTTAGTGAGGTTCACATAGCTTTCCTTGGCAGGAGATGACCTGAAATGGCGAAAAGCATGTTGACTGGCTGATTCCCTCCTCCCTCCCCCCGCCCCGCCCCCCTGCCGCCTTCTGGACTTAGATGCTGTACGTGGGGCTGGCTTTCAGCTCCTGCTCTCCTGTCTGCGTGTCCTAGACTAGAGGCTGCTGCATCTAGCAAGTTCTGTGCTGTGACGTGGGCCTTACTGTAATTCTGTGTCTTTGTAAACCACCTGTGTGAGAACAGTCCAAGCCCAAGAGGGTAGACAGAAAGCAGAAACCCAAAGATACTGACAAATTTAAATCTATTTCCCAACATGAAGGGCCGTTTGAGGCAGAAGACTGAGCTTGAAATCCAGTCCCCACAGACCGTTCTATGGGACCTTGGGGAAGAGGCGCCCCTTGGCTGTGGTCTCACAGCTCTGAACCTGTGTAACAGTGGCTCCTGTTGGAAGCGTTTCTGAGATGTTCTGGGAAATGGCTTTGCAAACAAGACAGGGCTCTAACCATGTCTTGCTTGGTTGTGGCTCCTGCGCCGACCTGTAGGAATAGGAAGTTATGAAGCAATGATTTTGCCTTGACCACCCTTGGCTTCTGCCTTCTGCTGCTCCTCCTCCTCCACGCTGCTGCTCTCTTTACCAGGTTCTGGAGCCTTCCTGCTGTCCTCCAGCTGGGCCTGTCTCTTTGGGACAGACCTCACTTGATCCTCCCACAATTCCATGGCTTGTACATGTCTTCCTTCTCCATTCCTCAGAACTGACCTGCCTTGATCCCATGGGATCCTTCCAAGGAGGAGAGCTGCTTCTGTTTGTGTTTGTCTTAAGCTTTCTACCTTATTCCTCTCTCTTGCCCCCTCTTAGCTCCTGTTAAATTGTTCTCTGTTTCACTTTCTCCTTTTTTGCCGCATTTTTTCCTCCCTCATTCATTCATTCAGTAGTTTCACACGTCAGATTTTGTGCCTGGCACTGGAGTAGACAGATATAAGGACTGTACTGCCGTCAAAAGCTCAGATTTGCAATGAACAACTAAATAACTGATGGTCTTCCCAGGCGTTTTCCCTTATGTTAGGGAGTGGGATAGAGAGTTGTAGAAATTGAAGGCAGGAAGAAAATACTGAGGCCCCAGGATTCAGGGTAACATTAGTGCAAGTACCTTTGGTGCTGAGTCTGTAGTAGGCAAAGGGGTTTGCTGGACCAGGAAGGGGTGAGGGCATTTCACCCAAGCCAAAGAGTATGGCCAGCCTTAAAAGGGGTGGAGCTGAAGTTTAGCATTGGTGGACATAGGATGGGGCCTGGGAGCCATGGGAATCTTAGGCGCAGACTCGGGTGATGATGCAGCCCAGACATCATAATCTGGAACTGGAGATGGATCCTGCAGGCCGTGGGCATCTGGTGAGATGAAGCAGGGGTGTCAGAGGACTGGACAGGATGACCTTAGTGATACCCAGCCCTGTTGGCGGTACAGAGTGCTCAGAGTTCCAGGATCAAGGTGGGATTTTGTGGCAGATGTCTGAAAGAGAGAGATAAAAGGCCCAAACTAATCATGGTACTGGCAATCTTCATGCATCTATTCCTTTATCTGCAACCGTGCAGGTACTGGGTGTGAACACAGCTACTCAGGGTCCCCATGGGGCAGACCCTGTGCTGGCTCAAGGAGTATGACACCAAGCCAGAGTGACACAGTCCTCGTTCTGATGGCCATACGGCCTCGTAGGAGGTGGGCATAGGACCCCAGGGGTACTCAGCTCAGTGGTATGTGCCAGTAGTTTTGACAGAAACCTCCAGGGTTTGTGGGGCACATCCCAGGGTCCTGGACCCAGACTGGTCTTCGGGGAGGGCTGTGAGCTGAAGGGAGCATGAACTGTGCGTCCTGGCCCGGGGAGGCCCTCCTGCTGAGCCCTGAGGAGAGCAGGGCTGAGAGCTGGTCCCTGGAGCCCAACACCTGGCCATGGCACTGAGCCTCAGGGACAGGAGTGAGGTGTTGAAAACCACAGGACCTTGCAGCCCAATGCTTTGGCCTTTGCCATTTTTTTGTAGCTGGAGATGAGGCTGTTTAAGAACTGACTTTTCGGAGGAAAAAAAGGTTGAATGCAAGGTACCACCGAAGTTAGCAAAACCAGCTAATATGAATTATTCACGCCATAGTCTTTCCAATAGAGTGAAGGCTGGCACTCCACTGAAAAGGGAAGAAGCCTACATGGCTGGGTTGTAGATCAGGAACATGCATTACAGTCTCTGCTCTTTGCTATTGTTTGCGCAGATCAACAGATTTTAATCATCATGACCTGTTATGTAAAAACACCATTATATGTAATAAAAGCTGTAAGTTCTCACCAAATTTACAAAAAGCATATGATAAATTCAAACCTAATTTAAATGCTTTCTGCCCCTCCTTCTTTCTCTCTCTCCCACTCTTGCTCTTTCTTTAGAAAGTAGTTCCCCAAAATAGAGCTTTGTGGAATTTTATTGAGTTTGCCTTCTCTCGTTTGGAGACACCGTCCTTTTTCAAGGGGCACTGTGGTCAATATAAGGACATTTACAAACAAAACTGAAAACTTATTTTCATTTGGAGAATTCTATAAAAATTTATGAAACCATGCAAATATTTGGAATCACACTGATCCTGTCTCCAAACGAGGCTTAACAAATAGTATTTTAGAGCATGAGTGTATGTTTTAGTTAACTCAGGCCTTCTTTTTGGCTGAATTGATTTTGAGTCCAATTCAATACATCTTTACTTTGGCTAAATAATTGTCTCAGCACTGAAGACATAAAGGCATAAATCAGAATGGGAATCATGTAGTACAGAATGGGAAACATATTAAAACTCACTGTTGTCCAGTGTGGGAAGTGTCATGGGTTTGTATAAAATACCATGTTGGGCTAATCACCATGCCTGGAGCATTCTGGAAAGGCTTCATGGAGGAGGTGCTGATTAATCTGGGTCTTCAAGATCCATAGGAGTTCAGTAGTTAGACAGAAATAATAAGAGTCTCAGAGTCAGTGGAAACCTTTGTTATTAAGAAGGTCTGTGAAGTATAAAATGTGTGGTGGATTAAATTTGATATAGTACAACAGTCCATGAGTGAAGGAGGGTGAGGCCAGATTCACACAGACCTTCTCCTTATGCTGAAGAGTTGGGCTTAGCCAGAGTTAGTAAAGAAAATAATCAATTCAGAATACTGATTTTCCTCCTCTATTACATGTAAATATGCATGATATGTGTTTTGTATATGGCATAGATATGTGTGTATGGATAATTTTTGCCGCCCCTATAAGATGAACGGCTCTCTTCGTGACCAACCTCAACTTTTGGCATGTTGAAAGCATTTTCTAATATTGAGCAAGCGCTCTTTCGGTCCTGTGATGTTCCTGTTTTGAAAAAAAGAAAATCTATGCTGTTCAATAATGAACATAATTCACCAAGAGAATGTCCACAGGGAATTTGCTTCAAATTGGTTGCTTCATTCAAAGGTTTCAAAATGGGAAAGCAGATAAAGAAAAGTAACAAACAGCAAAAGCTGCGTGGGTTGGGAGTTTTTCTAGCCCTTTCTCCCAGGAGGCCCAAGCCAGTCCTCTCTGAGAAGCTGCAACCCTCTGCCCTTGGTCTTGGCCATGTGGCACGCACACCCCTGGCTCCAGGCAGTAAGATGAGGTACACAGGCGGCCGGGCTGTGACAGCTGCATGCAGCCCCAGGGCAGTGCCTCTCCCCAGGACCCATCCCATGTGCTATGAACATCTAGTCTTGCGAAAAGGCAAGGAATCTGGAAGATGCTCTCAAAATGTTTCAAGTGTTCTAAAGACAAAGGATGAGGTAAGAATAAAGAAAAATTACGTGGGGTATCATTGTAATTCTTCAGGTTGCCCTCAGCCAGACACCTGGTCGTTTCTAAAATTGCTAGAACCCAAATCTTCTTCCTTAAACATATTTTTAATATTTGTTTCTTGATTGCTTTGTGCTCAGGGGCTTTTTCCTTCAGAATATTTGGAACCAAGGATGCTTCTGTATCTTTAGTAAAATCCAAAAATAGACCCATCCTACTGTGTTGTTTGAGGAGCTAGGTGATCTATTAATCTTATTGCTGGGGAAATTTCTCCCTCCTGACAGCATGTTTCCTATTCTTAGACAGGAAAGCCAGAAATAGATTGTGTTTCCAAGCATTTTTGCCTGGACATTGTGCCTTGTAGACTCATAGAGTAAGTTCCCTACATACAAACCTTCAAGCGGTGAACTTTCAAAAATGTGACTGTATTATAAACCTGATATAGTACGGTACTATATATACTGCTGATAGTGTTACTTGGGTATCTAGATTAATTGTGTGGGTTTAGGAACAAATTGGATTTAAGAACACCCTATTGGAATGGAACTCTTTCTTACCTAGGGGACTTACTGTACTTAGTTCTCCTTACATCCCACAAGAAGCCCCCATTACCTAGAGGGCATCTGAGGCTAAGAAAGGCTAAATCATTTGTGGCAAGGCCCTTGGAAAGTAGTTGAGTCGATTGTGGACACCTAGGTCCGCCCCCAACACAGTTACTCATTATGAGACAGGAGAGCACAAGGGCACAAGATTAAATGCTTAGCATGGTGGCTGCACAGGAGATCAATAAATATGCACATGATAACAATGAAGACTAAGAATGAGTGGAGTGGCCTGATGTAGTGAATATAAATATAGGATGCACAGCGAGATTGTATTTCAGGTAAACAACACATAGCTTTAGGATAAGTATGGCTCAAGCAATATTTCCCATATACTGATGCTAAAAAGTATTATTTCATGCAATATTTGGAATAAATTTATCCTAAAAATTACTGACTCTTGTGATATTTGAGATATTCCTTTACTAAAATTATTTACTATTTATTAGAAATTCACTTTTAGCTGGGCATTTTGTGTTCTATCACAAGATCTAAAATAAAAACAAATGTATTGATGGAATGGTGGCACAGAAGAAATGCTGAAGGATTTCCAGAAATCACTTCTCCTCTGTGGAGATACCTCGCTCACCCAGCATCTTTGGTGCTGACCTAGGTCAAGCCTGAGTTCCATCAGAATTTCTTGACTTGATTCTAATTTCCAGTCTCTATAGTCTGGTCAACTTCAGTCACATGTAGCCTCCCTGGGTTTGACATGTGATAACTTCTGAAAACTGCTGGAAAGCTGCCTGCCTTACTTGGGTGACTCCTGACCTTATTAAATGTGAATACCAAATGAAGAGCTTCCAGGTCCCAGCCTAGACCCATTCTGTCAGAACCCCTGGGGTATAGGACCAGACAGGATTTTGTTTACATGCTTCCCACATGTTTCTGGTATGCCTCCTGGGATGTGAGAGTCACCATCCAAGTGTACAGGTCCTCTGAAGCCTGGTGTCATCAGCCCCTGCTAGCCCCTGTGGGAGTGGTCTTGCTCCTGTTGTGCCCTGCCTATTGCCATCCCTGCCATCAGCATCTCCTTGCATTGCAAAGTAGCTGAGTTGGATTCTTGCTTAAGTTGCAAGGATCCTGTGTTTTGGGTTCTCCCGGTGGCTCAAGTGATAAAAGAATCTGCCTGCAATGCAGGAGTCACAGGAGATGTGGGTTCGATCCCTGGGTCAGGAAGATCCCCTGGAGGAGGAAATGGCAACCCACTTCAGTGTTCTTGCCTGGAAAATCCCATGGACAGAGGAGTCTGGCGGGCTACAGTCCATGGAGTCGCAGAGAGTCGGACACACACACTCACACACAGCAGTCTGTCCAGGCCAGGCCATTGCTAGCTTTAGTAACTAGCTTTAGTACTAACTTTAGTAACTTGTTTAAGAAAAATCTAAAAGAGTTTTAGGAAGATGATCTTTTTCTCTTTTTGTCATATGCTAACAGAGCTGGCCTTCCCTTTACTGGGTGTTTGAGACACCTCATCACAGAAGGAAAGCAAGCTCTGAGTGATGGAAACATTCATATCGGATGAAATAAAGACTTGAGTTCTGCAGTACCACAGGGCCCGATAGTATCTTTCTGTGACTGGTCCCTGGGAAAGGCCAGGAGCCAGTGGACCCCTGGCCTCGTTGTGCCATGATGTAGCCGAGATGTCCTTTAGAACTTTGTGGAACAGTCTTGCTGAGTTCTCTCTTCCTCCTGCCTTATCAGACAATTCTATAGTTACAGGACAGCTTCGTTATATTTTGGTCTTTGTTAGATACAAAGTGCAAAAACCTCGCATAGCATAGTCCTAGATTTGTAACCTAGGCGAAACCGCCATATGTGTGACCACATTTTCTCGGGGCTGGTTGATGTACCTACTTTGCTCTGTATGTTCTGTTGAACTATTAGAATTCTAACTGATTACTTAGTGGAAAGGAAATTATTCATTTTGCATAGAGACTATTACATTTCCCATGCTTTAACCTGGGTGTTTAAAAATTCAAATTCTCAGATGACATTTTGTTGCCTTTTTGCATTTTAATTATTATGAAGCCTTTAAGAGAGTTCAGTCATTAAGTAATAATTAGATGCTGATTGCTTAAACTCTACAAAGTGTTTGCTTTTCAAAACCTCAGTCCCAGATAATAAATGGTGGGAGTTTATCAAAGCAAGTGCCGTATACTTTTCTACTCTATTTTGATTTAGATGTGTAACAATTTCTACCTGCTGATTTAAATTGGCCCGGAGAACGCCTTTTGTGTTAAGCCCACTCACAGCTAGAAGAATCAGCATCAATCTGACAATAGAATAATATTATCTCCCAACTAAACAAAGCCAAAAAGCCAATGGGACAAATTGTTCTGTCAATAATCCAAAGCCAAAACTGTGTGGTCTCCTGCTATATTTAGAACTTGTGGGGAAAAGAATCCTCCTCATTCTAAAAATGATCCAATTAAATATGAAGTCAGCCACTGGGAAGCTCAGCATTCCCTTTGAGCACCATTTTGGATACCAGCATTCCTTTTATTAGAACAGAAATCGAAATCCACAAAGGTGACAGTCTTTCAAAGGAGGAACAGAGGGTCTGTGATCACTGGTAACCTGCATCACACAGGTCAGCCGACGGTTCCTGCAAGCTGCGTCACCACCTGCGTGGAGTTGCAGACGGAGTTTGACCTCATTAGACGAAGAATACAGAAAAATCCCCAACTCTGACTTAGCTCTCATTGAATTTCACCAAGGCCTTAAATTCTGTTCATCTTTCTTTATTGATGAGCTCAGTGTCCAGAGTGGGAGCTCTGGCGATTTTTGGAGTGATATTACTCTAATTTAACAGTAAAGTAGATGAACACTTTGAACAGACTTAAAGCTGAGCATTGATACATCTGTATGCAGGCAAGGAAGGGTTGTTAGCATTTGGAGTCCAGCTGCCTAAAGATGCAACATTATCTATACAATCTTAGGCTCTGAATTTTAAGCTTAGGATGAAGCTAGAGAGAATGTCCTCTAATCCCCAAATGAGAAAGCCTAAATTCAAATGCAAACAGCTTTCCTGATGATCCCTGCTAGAATTGTCCATGTTGAGCTTGGACTAACTCCCTGCCTGGCCCCTCACTCCCTGGTTCACCCCAGGGTAAGGCAAATGAGGCGTCTCCTGGGGAGCAAGCTATTAAGAGACTGCCCCAAAATTCCACAATGGAGCTAAACAGTATCTTAACACAATATCTAAAAAAATAATAATAATAACTGCAAAACATCGAAGATGAACAAAATATGAATATTTTAAATGAAGACGATATCCAAGATGGGCGAGACCAGGGTGAGGGTAACCAGATAGGGTATGCAAGTGCAGAATTGGAGCCCGTTTTTATATAAAATACTGATTTTTTTGATAGTTGGTAACAGATAGTTTTTCTTGGTGGAGTATGCACGCACAGTTGGCACTTTGGGTAGTCACACTCCTGGTGACTCCAAAGGAGCACCCACCCCCACCTCCAGATGGAAAGAATGGCTTTACTCTCTGTTCCTGAAATCTCACTTAGTTCTGCTTTGCCTTCTAGTTAGTTGCCATGTCTCCTCCCTTCTATTGTAACCCCACAGAAGACAAGGACATTGGCTTCCTTGCATCTGAACCCCAGGACCAAATACAGTGTCTGGCACTTAATTTTAATATGCCTCGCCTCCCTGCTGCTCCGTTATTCTTATCCTCTGGGTGTCCCAGTCCTGGACCTAGTGTCTTTCTAGGCTTAGTATGTCCATCCAGTGACATCTGTGGCCCTGGTAAGGGTCACCCTCCCCATGGATGAGCCAAATGAATGGAAACTGTCTACAAAACCGGATGGTGAGTTTATGGATGATCGCTAACGTTGGCCATAGGCATCCCTGGTTTATTAGTTATCTCTTGCTTTGTAACAAATTACCACTACCTTAGTGAGTTAAACAGCCCCCGTTGTCTGTCTTACAATTTTTGTAAATCAGATGTCCAACAAGCCCATGTCTGGATCCTTTCTTAGGGTCTTACGAGGCTAAAATCAGGGTGTTGGGGCTGCGGCTGTCAACTCCTAGAGGCTGGGCGCTCCTCCCAGCTCCCCGCTTGTTGCCAGAATATGGTTCCTGGCGGTTGTAGAACCGAGGTCTCCATTTCCCTTCCATGTGCTCTCTTCGTCTTCAAGCCAGCAGTGACCCGCTGAGTCCTTCTCAGGCTTCAGGGGCTGTGACTTACCCTACCACCTCCCTTTCCTGCCTTTAGGGGCTCCTGTGAGAACAGTGGGTCCGCTTGAATATTCCAGGATAATCTCATTTTTACATCAGCTGATGAATAGCTTTAGTTACATCTGCAAGGCCTCTTTTGTAATCCAACTCCGGGCTGACACCAGAAGGTAAAGGTCATGGGAGACAGCCAGTCATTTGTAGTTCCTGCTGGCACTTCAGGGGCCAACCCTCCTTGGTGCTTTCTTTCCTTCTGTCTCCCAAGGTGTGTGGGGAGAGCGGGGTCAGGTGTTTAGAACCCCAAGGACATTCCTCAGGAGTCTGAAATCCCTCCTGTAGAATCCTGCCTTGTCAGTTTCTGGGACTGACAGAAGTATTCTTGAGGAAATGAGGAAAAGCATCTGAGTCCGAAGACCTTGAGCCCCTGTGGTCAGGAGGTATGCATTATTATTCATTCCCCCAGCAGGCTGCATGGAGCATGGCCCATGGGAGGTATTCTGGACATGCTTGTTTGAAGAAATGAATGGATAAATGAATCCATCCATCTTGAGCACCTTCTAATATGAATTTTTGAACTGATACTTACAGTCACCATTTTATACCAGCCATTTCCATATTCCCTCAAATGCTGGAAGGCATCTTCCGATTGTCCAGGCTATCTGTGAGTAGTAATAATCATAAATAGCTTGTTTGAGAGCTGGGTGGATTCTTTCGTAATCACCGATGCCAACATATGCATCTGTTTCTCCTTCCCATCACCACTCGAGCTTCCCAGTCTTACACTAATGGCCTCAAATGACTTTGCTAGGATTAGAGATTGAATTGGTATACTGGTTTCTGTTGTTAAGTCTAAGAATCTGCTAGAGTTCATTTTAACTTGTTGATTGATCAACCATTTGTAAAATTCCTCAATTTTCCATTGATTTCTAGGATGAAATTTACATAACTTGATATTTATTCCCATGCTATCAGTGCATGCTCGCACACATACTCACTCTCTTACACTCAATTCCTTAGTCCATGTGGGACAAATTGGCTACAATTTCAAGGAGGAGCTCATAGGAGTTACATTACCTAGCAGTGCACCGAGTGATTTTTACTAGGTTTATTTTTTCTTTCTGTTTTTTAAAAATGTCATTGTGTGCACTCAGAATTCGAAACATGAGTAGTAGTAAGGCATGCTCTCTCTCAGTAAATCCAGGAGAAAAGGTGGAGGAGAGTTGTATCAGGCTCAGTCAGGGGATGAGAAAACTCTGGTCTTGTAAAAGAAAGACATTTCCTTTGTCATACATTATTTATGGGATGATGAAGTATAATTTAGAAATTGTAATTTGTTTTTTACCTCATTCTCTTGTGAGTGTGGTTAGTGTGACTTCTTAGAGCTCTGCATAAGCACTGGATATAGTTTTGAGCAGAATTCCTCAGACCTCCGTGACAACATGCTGCTTTTCCCAAAGAAATACTTTTGACTAGGTTCCCAGGTACTTCCTTCCAATGGGGTGCTTGCTAGGCATACAGATAGCCTCAGTCATTCGTCTACTCCCTGGACGGAAGTCTCATCCACTCTCTCTGCTCTATCCAAGTGCATTTGACCCACAGTCAGAAGAGGCTCTGGAAGAAGCTTAAGGAAAGTTGCTCGCTGCCAGGCCACACCAAGATTCTACCTGAAACTCGGCCATGCAACTCCAATTACCAGACCACGCTAGACAGTTGGGGCTATTTTAAGGAAGAAAAATAAGCACTGTAACAATATTTTCTTTGAAACTCAATCAACTTGGAGCTCCACGTGAGGAGAAGATGTACTCAGAGACCTGCTTTCCCTCCCAGCTGGTCACAGGTCATTGTAATCAGATGGGACCTTAGCAGTGGCCTGCGAGGCACACTTACTGTGTTGCATAACATCACACGTTTTTTGAACAGTGGGTTGTTCTTCAGCTTGTATTTAATGTTATACATCCAAGATGAATTAAAGCTATAGCGGCCCCATTTTCGTGAATCCATTTCCAATGAAGACCCACAAAGCAGTTACTTCTCAGCCCACAGCTGACACTCCACAATGCATCTGGCGCTCTTTCCCAGGCTTGAAAGTTGCTGATTGAAAGAGAAAAGAGAAGCCTGGCAGAGTCAGCTCGCCCCTCATCACCATCAACCAGCATGTCACCCGGTGCAGATGGGAGTTTGCAAAAGGTGCTTCTCTTAGCAGGAGGCATCACAGTGTTTCAGGTGTGTTTGTGTGTGTGTGTGTGTGTGTGTGTGTGTGTGTGTGTGTGTGTAGGAAGTTGGCTTGAAGTCGCGATGCTCGCAGAAGTGCAGCGGGTGCTGGCAATGGTTCATGCAGGCAGTGAAATGTAAGCTAGCCTGTAACACAAGCTCCTGGGAATGCAGAGGATGCCTGGCCATTAGGCATTCTCCTCATGTTTCACATAAACGCATCCTGTTCTCGGAGCGGATGAGCAGCGCGTTTTGCACTGGCTCATTCAAATTGAATGTTGGTAAAAGGAGAGTCCTGGGCAAACACAACAGTCTGGCATCTCTGAAGGCAGGAGCAAGGTTAAGCTGTCGACCGTGTTCTCTATTGTTTATTGGAGGTTTATTTGCTGGCCTCCTGCACACCCCAGTCAAGTTGCAAACAGGCTCGGTTAGGACACCTGATGCCTGCACCACTCAGGGACCCAGCCAGCTTTGCCCAGGCTTTTCCAGGCTGTAAAGTTCAAGGCTTCCTCCGTGGCTTCACCTGTTGTCCCTGAGCGTGGCATGGATCACGTTTTGCTGGAAGAGAAAGCTCCTCTGGGGAGGCAGTTTGTCCCTTTCGCTTTTGTTCTTTCTCAAGGCGGCAGCTTGAACATTGTCACAGCAAGGGTGAGGAGAGCGAGCCTGTAGAGAGCTTTTGGCAACATGCTTTTTCCATTAGTTTCCACGGGAGCGGAGCAACCCCAGCAGCGGCGCGCACTTGCTCCCTGGTCATGTGCTGTGAGGAATAAAGCCTCGTAGGGCAGTGAACCTGAACTTGGCCCTTCATCCATACTGCATCGAGTGATTGCATGCAGTGGAGTCAAATGCCACTTGGGGGTGAAGAGCACGCAGCATCTTGCATTCCTGCTGGATAGAGTAGGAAGGACCGGTGACAGAATCTGGGAATTTAAAGGTAAAGCGTGCAATGTGTGCTGTGTGGAGGAGGCACGTGTGGGCCGAGGGGAGATTGCCTGGGGAAACGGGGTTATGTTTCACTTTCTTTGAAATGATATGTTCCTCGGATTTTCTTGGCCAGTGGGTCAGGAAAAGAAGGGAAAGATTTCTCCTTGCTGCTGAGAGAAGTTACTTTTATGCACGAGGATGAGTTTTCTCATTCCCAAGTACTCAGAGCTGTCCGGGACTTCTGGCCCCGAAGCACACTGTTCTCAGGCACCCCTCATGGAAAGAAAAGTTCTGATCCCAGAAACTAATGGCATACACACACCCTTTACTGTCTCTATTGTCTTTCTGGTGAAATCTCATCTTGAACATTCATTTGGTGTTTTGAAGTACTGGTTCTGTTTGTTTTCCCAAAGTCTAACTAGAAAGGGCTTTCAGTGCTACAAAAAGCCTGAGAAAGGAAACATTCCCCTTAGGTTCCTGTCTAAAAGCTTATATTCTTCCTGTCATCCCTTTGGGGAGAATCTTGATGAGAGGGTGAAGTTCTCAGTTAGAACATGTCATCTGCCTAATGAAATTTAAGGCCATCTTGTGTAAATCGTTGTTCCATGTGTCGGCTTTCTGTTAAAAACGCTCTGAAGCAAGCAGTGTCTCTTGGCAGTGTGTGTTCTCTGCAAGTTATTGATGAATTTTGCGACTGGAAACTTAACTCTTGTCTCGTAAATCTCCTGTCCGGGTGTCGAGCTCTTTTACAAGCAGCATTAAAAATAGAAAGATAGATTTTTAATTAAATTAGGTATTGTATTTGTCCTCAGGGAGCTGAGATGAAGTTAGTGGGCACGTGGACAATGTGACTCCGTTGTTTTCTAATAAACTGTTCATGTAATTTGCAATTTTATATTAAATCTACTGCTCTTTAGATCTTTGGGGCTATTTTCTTTTATCACCGTATACAACTGAGTATTTCTTTTAGTTAGCAGTCAAATAAATACATATGATAGTTTGTGATATATATAATATGCCTATTATGTAGCCATTATATATATATCAGTATTATTAATTGGTATATACACATACGTATGTATATACAACCATATATACGTATACACACATGTGTACATATCTTGCAGAAGATTTGTTCAAAAAGTTAGATTGGGAGCAATGCAGTTTGTCAGCAGCAAAGTTGCTAAGGCTTAGAACAGACTAAAGCATACTTGGCACAGAAATATAGGTTCTTATAAAGAAGAGCCATGCCCTAGCAGGCATCACCCAGTGGCACTGTGCTTCAGCAACAAGCTGGTGATTACTGGGGACTCATCATGGCATGACATGTAGCTCATTGTTCCCGTGCCAAAAACTGTGCATCTGATCTGAGCATGACAGAGTGGGAACAAGGGCAAAGATTTAGAGGAAGGGATGCAAAACCTTTGGGGACAATTGGTATCAAAAGTAGTAGCTTCTACTGAGAGTCCATGCTGGCACAGGAAGCAACTCCTGTTTTTGCCTTGATAGGGAAAGCAATTTTGATTGTCGGCAGACTCTTGGTAATTTTTAATCTATAAAAGTATGTTTACCATTTTTTTGGTTTATCTGTGTAACTTCTTATTTAAGGTACCAATTAGGTTTTTCCAAGAATTACTTTTCTGGTGAGTTTCTTAAAAGTCTTAAATATTCCATATAATTCTATGGAATATTTTCTAGTAAAATATCAAAGTAAATAGCAGATATGTTGCAAAAGGTAAGTTCTGAATTTTCAGAAAGACAGTTTTGATTGATGATTACAGGAGTTATAAAACAGCAAACTGGAAAAATATCGTGTACAGGGATTCAAACTAGTTTTCCGTTATTTTCCATTGAAATTGAAATTTTATTATCTTAATACCTTTAGTTAGCATGTGTGCAGCTCTGTAACAATAGAAAGTAGGGGAAAGAAGCAGGGCCTATATTCCAGAATGTTTCCACTAATTTGGATGATCAGTTGAGTTTTCGTTGTGTGGAGTATTTTGCTAGAACTATACCAAGCATCTGGTCTGTTGAAGAAAGTGTCCGAAATCCCACGGGCACCGAATGGTGCTGCAATTATTTTTTTGAGGGTCCAACCTGGCCTGTCTCATTAAAGGCGACAAGCAGAATCCATGGCACTGGAAGCTAGGGATGTCTGTGCTTGATTTATTTCCTAGACTGAACTGTCAAAGCAACTGTGATATCTTGTGTTTACAGAGCAGCCTTTTGTGAAGAGCTCAGAGTGTTTGGGGGACATTATCTAATTATCAGAACACCACAGGGAAATAGAGAGCTCATGCTATCTCCAATTTACAGTTGAGATGCCAGGGCGACAGAGAGGTAAAGCAATCTATCCAAGATGATTCAGAAAAACACTGATGCATAACTAGGAAAGGAGCCAACATGAGCTCCATGGGTGAGTCTGGGGACTTTTGCCTCTAAAGTCCCCACTACCTTACCAGCTGGCTCTCAGTGTGTCCCGTGGGGTCCTCAGCCCAAGAGGTGCCTGTTCTACTGAACTTCATGGACCCCATCCCAGCAGCATGTGGTTATGGGATTCCGTGACCTGTCCATCATCTGCGATGACCAACTGGAGTGAAAGCAATGAAGGACATGCCTATGGGCTGCAAAACTGGGGTCTCAGAATTAGCCAGTGTCACTAGAGGTCTTCACGACCAGTGTGGAAAGCCACAGGACATATGACTTCTCACACGTTTAGACTTGAAAACCTTTGATCCTCTCCAGAAGCCAACTGAGAGAGAGTTGGAATGCCTTCTCTCCCTTGATGTAGGAAAGTGACAGCCAGAAAAGACATTTCCTTTGAGGTTCTAGCTCTTAAACAGGCTAAGCTTGCTCAGAGTTGGATAAAAATTATTAAGAAATTTAGAAGAATATTGTCACACACTCATGCGACTCTGCCCTACTCGGTTGTTGTTCAGTCACTCAGTCATGTCCAACTATTTGTGACCCCATGGACTGCAGCATGCCAGGCTTCCCTGGCCTTCACTGTCTACCAGAGTTTGCTCAAGTTTATGTCCATTGAGTCAGCGATGCCATCCAACCATCTCATCCTCTACTCAGTTATATGCTTATTTTGGAAAAAATTGTATTCAAGTTACAAAATAAGAAAATTTTCAGATTGAAAATGTACTTTTGATACAGAAATTCAGAGGTTGCCTCTGGGCAGATGGTTTTTAAGAGGAATGTTGGCAAAATGGAGTAACTATACCAGGGGACTAGATAAAATCTTCCTTAAGAAGGTCTTTGCCCTTGGCCTGGCACCCAATGGTGCTCTTACATACTGAGTCTGAATTTGAGTGAGTGAGGGAACCAAGCTGAAAGGGAGGCAGCCTGCAAACAAAGCTCCTGGGGAGAGGACCAGTCCTGAAGGCTTTCAGAGAAGGACCAGGGACCAAAGAACTAAAGAAGGGCAAGTGGATCCAGACAGATGTGGTTAGGACAGAAGCAAGAAGGCTGGCAGGGAGCCTGGCACTTTTCACCCCCTTGACAAAGCTGCTGTAATGCAAGAAAATTCCTGAGAGCAGAACATAGAGATTCCTGATTGGTTGGCTTTAAAGGATGCAAGAAATTCTATAAGAGGCACTTGGGGAAACGGAGAAAGGCTCTCATTTCCTGTGAGCTTCCCTGGTGGCTCAGATGGTAAAGAATCTGCCTGCAATACGGGAGACCCAGGTTCGATTCCTGGGTCAGGAAGATCCCCTGGAGAAGTGAATGGAATGGCAACCCACTCTGGTATTCTTGCCTGGGGAATCCCATGGACAGAGGAGCCTGACGAGCTACAGTTTATGGTGTTGCAAAGAGTCAAAGGGCGACTAACATTTCCACTCTTTTCCTGTAATCACAGGTACTGAGTCAAGTAACTCACACCTAACCAGGGGTATAAGGAAGAGGGGCCGACTCACAAATAGAGGACAGAGATCCAAAGGACCAGCCCAGCAGGGACTGGTGAAGCTGGGAGGATTCGTGAGTGGGGGAGGCTCGGAGGGGACTGTTGAAGGACCCAGTGTGGACTATGCACTTGAAAAGCCAAGACCCGGGGAGGCTGGGTGCTTTTCTCACCAAACCCACCCAGTAGAGGCTAGCTCCCCCCTCCCCAATCATTGTTCACCTAACAAAAGCCACATTTTGTGCTGGTGTTGCTTAAATGCTCTGGTGTTGCTTAAATGTCCTCTGTCAGGCCGAACTTGGGATTGATCCCTGGGGGATGTGAGCCATGATTCATCCTCATCTAGTTTTAAAATGATGGCGCTCCCTAGCGCTCCCCTAGCGCTCCTCGCCCCTCTCCCCCTTCCCTGCATCAGAGGCACTGTCCACCACGTGAGATGCTTTAGGCTTCCACTGTGCATGAAACACGGAATCAGAGGCTTCACCCGGGTCACAAAGACCTTTCTTGGTCACTGCCTTCTCGTCGGAGCCCTGCACAATGCCATTCCCATCATAGGAAATATTCATTAGATGAATGACCTGCTCCTAACTCATTTGTTTATAACCCCTTCTGGAATTTTCTCACCTGACTTGTATTTCTTGTATTTTGCGCTTCAGAACAAGATTTTAAACCTTTGAGAATGACGAATTGTGTCATACTAATGCTAATATTTAAAAAACTCTCAGTGAATAGGATAGCACCTTGAACTTGTGGACATACTTAATATTAAGACAATTGAACTTTTACCAAAAAATGGGACAAGTTGCTAGGCTTAAAATTTTATTGTCAGACTCATCAAGGACATAGCACATAGATAGAAAATTCTCAGACAATTAAAGAATATGTTGAAATCAGTGTTTCTCAAACTAGGATGATTTTGCCACCTCCTCCCCAGGATATACTTGGAAGCATCTTGGAGGTATTTTTGTTGTCACATTGATGTGGTTGGGGTGCTACTGGCATCTAGTGGATAAAAGCTAGGGATGTGGGTAAACATCCTACAGTGTTCAGGGCAGCCCCCAACAGAGTCAAAAAAAAGGTCCCAAATGTCAGTAGTGCTGAGGTTAAGAAACCCTGATGCGAAACAAAACCCTTATCACATTGTTATAGAACAGATTTTATTATTTGTCTATATTTTCCATTAAGCTCTGTGCTTCTGGGTGGCAGTGGTTTGTCTTTCTCAGGCTTGTGTCCTCCAGGGTCAGCACAATGCCTGGCATATATTGCCTTTTAATAAATGGCCACCAGATTGATGAATGAAAAAATATTAATGATGCCAAAAATGGTGCTCCAGTGCCCTCTTTAGAACAACATTATAATTAGAAACCACATTTCTAATCAAGGCTCGGACATGAAATAATCAATAGGGTCAATGTCAGGTTGTAAAAGCAGAGACACAACAACCACACATTCTTATCTTTACTTAAGATCATCATGGAATATTAGCCCCAAAGGGAACCCTCTTAAATTCCTCTTCGACCCTCTTAAATTCCAGGTGAAGACATGGAATTAAAGGGAGGTAAATGATTCGTCTAAAGTCTCCCGAGTAAATGGCAGAACCAGGAGTAGAGTGATTTCTGACTGTATATTTTCCTCCAGCTCAGCTGTCCCCATTTTATCTGCTGGACATAAAATGGCACTGAAGATTACTCGTGATGATTCCTAGAGACTCCACCCCAATGTAATATTGACTGTCACACAGAGAAATAGTATCTTTACAGTGTTGTAGAATTTGACCCAACACTAATATTCAGGGCACCACCATCATTAATGTAAAGTATAAATAATGGGCTGAGAGGGCTAGAGAATATCTCAGGAACCATCTGCTACAGCCCTGGATTCTGGAGAGAAACGAGCTGGCGGGGGTGTGGTGTTCAGAGATCAGGAGCTTTATTGAGCCTCACGAAAGGGCTGCCAGAACTGTCCACTCTGTGTTCATCTTCACTAGAGGAATGTTACCTAAATTGGAATATTAGTTTCAAAGGATGTTATAGGAAAACGGGGCTACTTGGTCGGATCAATTTAGAAAATGCAAAGGTAAACAAAAATAAACAGATTTGCCAAAGAACATGGCAGAATTTTTCCTGTATAGTACAACTCTCCAGGAGGGAGCTATAATCCACGGTTCCCTGAAAATGTATTTATTAGGAGATCACTTCTATTATCCACCAGTATTCCTCTGAATATAGTTTGGAAAATGTTCTATTGCTTCTTCCAGGCTATTTAGCTGATAGGTGGCTGGACTGCATAAGTTTCAGGGGGAATATTAGGTAGACTTTTTGATGGCCTATGCTTCCCCCCCTGCCCCTGCCACACCAGGTCTTTTCCATAAAGCTATTCCAGGAGTTTGAATGAGTATATCCTGTTTCTCATGGTAAGTTTTCCAATCGCAAGCCACGGTTTCAGAGTCCTTCCTGTGACCAGTCTTGCATAAATAGGTACTGAAGCATCCAAGAGCAGAAGGACGGGGCTCAAAGTCCAAGGATGTTGCCTTCACAAGTCAGCTAACAACTTATTGGTTATCAGTGAAATCAAACATAATGGTATTCTGTGCAAATTTTCAATGTTATCAGAGGAGACAATAAGGCTAGTTAGGTTAAAGAACATAGTGAGACATTCTATGTCTTCCATTAGTCTATACGGTGCAACCTTAGACAACTTGGAGTAGAGAGGCCACTTCACTTTCTGACTTGCTGCCTGCTTTTAAGAATACAGACCTTATTTTGTAATACCGAGGACCTCAGTCAGTCCTTCAATTACTTGTCTAATTGTCCCGAGGTCAGTATTTAAATTGACTTAATATGCCCTAGTGGAAAGGAATACCAACACCATTTTGCCCTTTACGTGCTGAGTCTTACAGAGAAGTAGAATGAATTTTAAAAAAGCATATTTCAAAAATATGTTTCCCACAGTGCCTTTGGTGAATTTTAAGGAAAACATATTAACCTGTATTAACAATGAAAAAGAAGGAGAACCAAAGAACTTCTAAGAGTAATCTTGATTGGCATTGAGCCAAACGGTAGATTAAAAATACAAACATTTAACTACAAGAAAAGTAGTCCAAAGAGAAGGACAGACTGTTGTTTGGAAGAGCTGTACAAGAAGTTTAAAACGGTGCCTTGTTTTTCTCCCTCGTTTTCTCTTAATGTGTAAATCAAGGCCTTTCAGTCAAGTCCATCAACTGTCCTCTCAGAAACTGAGAAAGTGAACAGATAAACACAAATATATAGGACCCTTTGCTTTCAGATGAGCTTTGAGGACACTCCCTCTGGCTGCTCTTTGTTAAACGTCTTGCCTTTTAGGTTCACTGGCATCATACGTTCCTTAGAAAACCACGTGAAGAACACTGGTATTCACCTCATGATTGGAAACAAATTCCTCCACACTGAAGCCAGGTTTTCAGCCTTAAATCTTATAGCATCTGGAAGAGGATCCACACAGCTGCAACTGCCATCAAATTGAATAACCTTCTCAAATGAAGTGCAAAGCAACAGCCCATTCCTGTGAGAAGTATGTGAGGGAGAAAAGCTTGGGAGAGTTGGCACCCAAATTTGGACTACATGGTTCACTCGGACGGAAAGGAGGGAAAGTGATGAGCAGCCAAGAATGAACCTGTGTGGATGGGTTGAGCTGGGGGTGGGTGGCTTTTTCTAATTCTTGGGGCTCTGCCTTATGTTTGATAGACAGGCTTCTCAAATTATTCTGGGGTCTACCTAACCCTCTCGGGGCTGTCTGAGGCTTGATCAGTAGGTACCTCCTTCACCTGTTCAGTTTGCTTTGAGGAAATAAAATGAACCTGCGTGAATTACCTGCTTCTCTGTTTTACCTGTTGGTGGTGATGTTCAGTTGCAAATTCGTATCTGACTCTTTGCAACCCCATGAACTATAGCACACCAGGCTTTCCTGTCCTTCACTATCAAACTCATGTCCATTGAGTTGGTGATGGCCATGTTTTACCTGTAACCAGCTCATCATCTTCGCATGAAAATGCCTCTGCCATTTTTGTATGTTTACCTAATATGTCAACAGTCTACAAAGGGGCCTGCAGTGGAGAATCAAAGAAAAAGATAGATACAGCTCAAAGGCCAAAGGCATTTCATCAAGAGTAGTAAATGGACATGGTGAGAAATGGTCGTCAGAAAAGGAAGTTATAATGAAGACCTGTAGCTGTTCTTATGGGAGAGGCTTTCCCTAAAGGTCATCATGGACAATTTGGGTTTTGTGCTAATTACCGATTTCAGGAGAAAAACATTTCCTTAACATTCAGCAGTTACGCTAGGAATGAATCAAAACATGCACTTATTGGCAAGCAAGACGTAAAGGAAAGCTTTTTAATTTTATTGAAGGCTATTTCTCCTTACTGTGTTTAGTTTTAACTGTACATTCATGGGTGTGCTATTCTTTTAATTGCAGGTTAAGACTCACAAAACAACAGGGAAACCATCTTTCCTTTGTCCCAATGTGAGAGGAATGTCTAATGATATCAGCAAGCATTTTAGTAACAAAATTTGCAAATGAAATCTTGATAAATATTTTTTTGCTGTTTCAAATACCATGAACATCCCTGGGGGCTCAGGTACATTAAACGTAGGTTAATACCTTTTCAGGCAAACATGGTGATTAAAGGCTGTTCGTTTCTATTTTATGGCGTTAAATCTAAGCCTCTAGGAAATTCTAAGATAGATTAAATAATGTGAAAACAGTCATCTAAAAGATGCACAAAGGAGCATGAAGCTTATTGATTAGAAAGTGAAATGAGCCTCACTCAGAGGCAGGAAGCTTGTGGAAGGAAAGTCGTGTCTATGAAGATAGCTTTTTAATAAGGTGTCATGATTGAAGAGACAAGTTTAAATCAGGTAAATAAGAAAAACATAATTAAAATGAATTAATCATGGAGTAACATCTTGTTGAAAATCCCTCTTGTTTGAGATTTAATACAAATTATATTAATAATGTGACTAATTGATGTATTCATCTTGTTTCAGAAACTTGTTTTTTTCTTATAATACATGACTGTGGGCTAGGTGAACAGTACTATGTGATATATAAGCTCATTGAGTACTTTCCCTCCTTTTTCTCCTCTTCCCTTCTTCCTCATGCATCCAATAGATTTGTGGAATATGTCTGACAGCCAGTGTTTGTGTCCATCAGTGGTGTAACCACCTATTGGTCACCTCAGTTACCCTTTTGACTATTCTCTCCTTCCTAGCTTTATGTTACCTCTAGAGCGTTGGTCCCCAACCTTTTTGGCACCAGCGACCAGTTACGTGGAAGACAGTTTTTCTACAGACCTGGGTGGGAGGGATGGTTTTGGGATTAAAGTAAATTACATTCATTGTGCACTTGATTTCTAATCTTATGCTGCTGCTGATCTTACAGGGGTATTGGTCCGCAGTCTGGAGGTTGGGGACTCCTGATCTAGAGTCTAGAAATCTCTGCTCACATCCCCAGAAGTAGTATTTTCAACAATGAAATTGATTGCCATCAAGAAGAGTTCATCATTTGGTGTCCTGTAGCTACTGAGCATGACTGTGCCAAGACTGAACCCCAGATTCATCTCACTCCATCAGAGGAGTTAATGGAATTGTTACTGCAGAAGTCAAATTGAAAATGGAGTCTGATAGTTTACTAGCTTTGATGGCTGTAGTTTCCAGTCTTTCTGGAGTTTTCTAGTGCAGTTAACTTAAGTACCAGGCTACAATATTAAACTTCAGCTTTGTGGTAGAGTAATAAAGTTATGTAGGGAATCAACGGTAGGTTACCAAAACCTAGGGCCGTTGCTGTTTTATTTTTTCATTCTGAGGACAGAACTTATCAATGGCATGAAAGGGAGAGTGTGCACTTTAAAAAGAAAAAAGAGAAAAGAAAGGACAATTCCATGAAATGTGAATTAAGTAATTTATAAATATTCAAGAGATGAAGTTGCTCTCTTTACTGGGTCATGATCCCTTTTTACCTTCGTGTAGGTTTCTCCAAAGCTCCAGTTTATACCAAATTTTGTTTGTGAGATGATCGTTTCTGTTGTGAATTCTTTAACTTCCAACAAGAATGTAGATTTTTGTTCAGGGTTTAATCTGCATCATTTATGCTCTTTAGAATGTCTGACATACCTAGATATTGCAACAAATATGTCAACTTTATGAGCCTTTTGTCCATCACCCTAGAATTAAAAATGGTGGATGGGACTGGATCCTTAGGAGTCACACTTGGAACCTCCTCATTTCAGAGAAGCCTGGAAATTTGTACCCCTAAAATTGCAAAACTTTGCTCACAGCTATATTGCTTAGGAGTGATGAAGCCAATGCTGAGGTGTATTGCGTGTGGTGTTTATCATCTTTTTCTGCATCTGCATCTGCATCTGCATCTGCATCTGTAGTTTGAATCACATTAAGTTTTGAGGGGCCAAGAACAAAGTTTTCTATATCTTTTGAAAATTCTCTCTTCTTTGCTGCCTTCTCACTCATTTAAAATTTCAATGTCATGGCTCAAGATGTGCTTTAAAATGTAATCAAGAGAGTGCTGGTGGAAATAAATCATCTATTAAATTCATTCCTTGTTATGTCTCAAATACTTTACTGTGGGTCAGAGTTTTCCAGATCTTCTTAAGAGAAAAGTTTCCATTCCCTTCAGTATGGAAAATTCTCAAAAGAGAATGATATCTTGCTTCTAACCAAACCCACCTCTTTATTCACATCATTGGAATGGGGATCTGGATAGGAGAGTAACACAGTCAGACTCCTGACATTGTCGAGAGAGAGAAAGAGCTTCTCCAGGAGTGACGTCCCGTACAGTAGTTATGGCTACTATAGATATCTATGAAACACAAGTCCATGATATGATGAACCGTCCTTGCAGAACTTGTCCAGGTTCTGTGATGACTGGAAGCAAATCAGGAAAGGATCTTTCTAGTTAGTACCTAAATTTGCTCATGCTCCCTGGCACTGTAGTCTTGCTGCACTGCTTATTCAGAATCACAGCATTTTAAAGCCAGAAGAGCCTTTAGAACTATCTATTGTCTGGTCCTCATTTTCAGAAATGAGGAAAGTGAGGAAAAATAGGGAAAGAGACTTGCTAGCTGGTGGAGAGCTTCCTGGGAAGCAGTAATCCTCTGCACCAGGGCCCTGTACTCTTTGGCATCACCCTGCCAGGTGCTTGAAATCTGTAGCTTGCGCCTCCTAGATGAGTTCCTCGGGGATAAGGAGCATCGGGGTAGAGCAGGAGCACAGGAAGTCAAGTGAAGTGAGAGTCACTCAGTCGTGTCAGACTCTTTGCGACCTATGGATTACACAGTCCATGGAATTCTCCAGGCCAGAATTCTGGAGTGGGTCGCCTTTCCCTTCTCCAGGGGATCTTCCCAACCCAGGGATCAAACCCAGGTCTCCCGCATTGCAGGCAGATTCTTTACCAGCTGAGCCACCAGGGAAGCCCAAGAATAGCCCAAGAGTTGGTAGCCTAGTAGAGAATCACAGAAGCAAAACTTCTGGCTGAGACAAGGATTGCCTTGAAGCGTGGTACATCCTGAGCACTGCTTTGTATAGCAGTGACCCAGAATGCCATAACTGTGTGCCAGGCAGAGTCTTAGGAGACTCCAGGCCAGCCCTGTCTGATGAAGCTTTCTCTGAGGGTGAAGATCGGTGCTGACCGCCACATGTGGAATATTGAGTGCTCAAAATCAATAGAGCTGTGCAACTGAGCAACTCAAGTTTTTGTTTTGTTTTACTTTAGTTAATCAAAACTTAAGGAGCCTCATATCTTTTTGTCCATGCGAGTTTCCATTTTCTTGACAAAAGAAACTAAGTTTTAAAAAAACATGATTAATCTAAATTAAGATACGTTTGGCCTATGTTGCCTTCTCGTCTGGAAAACAATTAAGTATATATTGAACTGAAGAGGCCCACTTTATAATAACCAAACCATTGGTCTGTTTTTCTTTTTAAAGCAAGAGTGTTTGTTTGTTGTTGTTTTTAGAAGAAACAGCAACTAGCTTTTCGGGAAAATTACAGAGGTTGACATTGCCTTTTGACTAACGTCTATTTTTGAGAAGATTGGAAATTTGCACATACTTTTTTCTCAGGAAATCCATTTGTCAAGACAGCATTTTCACCCTTGAGGGAATGCAAGGCAATAAAATATTTCCCTACAGATCTACCAGACACATTTTTAAAGATCAGAGCTTTTAAACAACATCATACACACTTGAGTACTTATGCCAGATGGGGAACCTGTAGCCATTCTGTGAACCTGTAAGTGAATTCACTGTATGTGATAATAAGACTAGGCCATAGTTTTGATTTGGAAATGTCATGACTTACCCATTTTGCCATCACTGACTGATGGCTGTCGGAACTTAAAATCACACAGTGGAATCCTAGAATTTCAGGGTGAGAAAGTGCCATACATCTCCATGTTGAACCTGAGAGATGAGGGCATTTAAGATGAGTCTTTTAAGATAGCGAGACAGAATGGTGGTTCCTTTTCAAGACCAAACTGACAAATACAGTTTGTTTTACGCTCCACCCTGTGACCCTTTTTCCTCTTGCATGATCTTTTCCCTTCTCCGTTAAGTATTGCATTTCAAAACCAGGTTAAAAATCTGGTTCCTAATGTTTTTAAGAGGTATTGTTGACTGTGAACCTTTCTGAGGGAGTGCTGTACCTTTCTTGTTCTCCTGCTCAGAGCTGAGGAATTATACTGTGGACAGACGCTGGGTGTCAGCAGTAATCCTCTGTCTCTCTGGCTCTCCTTTCTCTTCCTTACTCCCTCCCTGTCTTCCTCCTCTTCTTCCTTCCTCTGCCAATGCAGTTAAAAAGTCCTTTCTTTTATTCATCAAGTATTACATGGAAGAGCATGGAAGAGTTGCAGTGCATTTGACGTTTTCACTCAAAATGCTGGTCTGTAGCAGATACACAGGGCAGAATAGTGCTTTATAAAGATTCAGGTGGGTGATGTTGCACACAGATTTTATATTGCTTCACAATTGCTGAGGTAAAGATGACTGAAATATTGGGGCAGGTCACGCGCTTTCAACATATTGTAGGTTGGCGTTTCTGGGATTCAAAAGACGTCTACATCCAGCTAGCCACTTCTGAAGCATGAAATTCCCTACTAATTTGGCTGTGTTGACAAATTTAACTAACAGACATCTGTTGGTGTCGGTGTTGGGCACTGACCAATAACAATTGTAGCCTCCAACTGCTAGTTTAAGGCATCATATAGTGAGTTAAGCTCTATTGACAAGTATACCAGTAGATTAATTAGTCCTAGGAGGCTTTTCTGGAAAACAGGGAGGTTGTGGGGTATAAGACATGTAGGTGACAGGGAGGTTGTGGGGTATAAGACTTGTTGTGGCCAAGTGTGAACTTTTTTAGATCGTTCATACCTTCCCAGAGGGCTGGCTGGAGAATGAACAGAACTTCCTTTGTGGATATAAAAGCCGTTAACTTGGCCCCTTATGTGTTTGGGTTTATTCCTGCAAAAGTAGTGATATGATACGTTTTAATTATAAACTAGCTAGGTTTTCAAAAAATTAACTGACAAACTTGTGTCTAGTTACTCATTTATTAAAGAATGCATTTGATGAATTTTAAATGATCAAGTGGATGTCATTAATAAGTGTTTCATTCACAATATCTGGAATATATCAATTTTCATCCATCTAATCCTCTTTGACATTATTTCCCTTGACACTTTATTTAAGGCTCTGGAGTCCTTTTTATGTATTTTATAAAAATACGTTTTATATATTTATATATATTGACATAGTTACTGTACAATGTTATATAAGTTACAAGTGTATAATACAGTGATTCACAATTTTTAAAGGTTATACTCCATTTATAGTTATTATGAAATAATGGCTATATTCCCTGTGTTGTAAAGTATATCCTTTTAGCTTATTTTATACATAGTAGTTTGTACCTATTAATCCTGTTCTCCACATCTTGCTCCTCTTCTCTCCCCACCAGTTTGTTCTGTAGATCTGTGAGTCTGTTGCCTTTTTGTTATATTGACTAGTTTCTCTCTCTTTTTTTTTTAGATTCCACGTATAAGTGTTATCATATAGTATTTGTCCTTCCCTGACTTATTTCACTTAGCATCGTACTGTCCAAGTCCATTTATATTTTTGCAAATGATAAAATGTCATTCCTTTTTATGACTGAGTAGTATTCCACTGTGTGTTTTTATATATACCTGTGTGTGTGTATGTCTTTATACATTCATCTATTGATGGACACTCAGATCAGTTTCGTATCTTGGCTATTGTGAATAATGCTTCTATGAACATTGGGTTGCATGTATCAGGAATGAAATTGCTGGGTTGTATGGTGCTTCTTTTTGTATTATTTTTCTTGAGAAACTGCCATACTGTCTACTTGGTTCACTGGTCCGTATTTAGTACTTTGACTGGGTCCCAGGACTGATTAGGCTCTATATAGATGTGGATTTATATGTAACTGAAGGTATGGATGTGGGTGGGATGTAGAAATAGAGATACAGATACAGTTGTAGGTATCATATATATAAAGGCATCTTTCTAGTTTCTTAAGGGCACAAAATGTGAAAACAGTATGGACATTGAAGCTTTCTGCCAAATATTTATGCTGCAGCATTTATTCTGCTTTGACTGCATGTTCTGTGCTGTATTCTTTACATTTCATAATGCTGGCCCACATCACTGTCTCAAGCGCTTGTTTGAAAGGTGTGCTCTGACAAAATAGACTTGCAGGGAACTCACTGTAAATATTTACATTCGCTTCTGATTCCTCAGAAGAGGAAAGTGACTGAGTCACATGGAGTGACTCATACTCCATTGGTTAATAAACTTTTTTGAGAGGGCTGCATGGTAGTGCCCCCAGTATTGAGGTGAAATGAGTCCATGTATGATAATTAGTAACATTAACCTTCAATGACATTTTTCAAAAGTAAGTTGAACCATCTGCTTCTTCATATTTGTCATATTTAATTTACCAGGATGGTTTTTTGATTAGAAAGTGGGCAACCACTATATCCTTTTGGGAAATCTGCCTAAAGCAGAGAGATGACGCCAAATGGCAGAGTGTAAAGCCTAAAATTATTGGAGGAGTATTAATTCTAATCAGTCCCCCACCTTGGATGTCAGTGCATGTTTGAATGTAGCAGGCATCATGACATACGTGAATCAGGTTCATTCGGTTTAAAGGAAAAGGACAGTAACTGTCATCTCACGATTATAAAATGTGACTTTGATAGAATTCCTTTCTTGAATTTTCTACTGCTATGCTTGAAATTATTAGTACCCTTTCGACCCAGGATAGATGCCAAACTGCCACTTTAACTTACATGACTTTTATGCCCTTTCAATTTTGTTTCCAGTTTGGTTATTAAATAAGTTCGGGCCAAATATCAATATCACAAAAGAGTTTAATTTTGTTTCATTAGAGTTCACTGTGTTACTGTTTCTGCTTTAATAGTTTAAAGTCATGAAAGATTTTGTAATGATACTGATTTGAAGAGAACACTTGGAACTATAGTTTTGACCCACAATTAAAAGAAATTCATGTACGCAAAACTCAGAAACTAAAATTCTCATAATTCCAATTTTAACAAGCCTCAGAGAAAGGCTTAATTCTCCTATTTTTGTTAGAAGAATATAATTAAACTGCACATCCCTTAGTTTAAGCCAGACCTTAGCTGAAGAAAGCCTGTCATTATAAGGAAATTTATTGTTCCAGTTCTGTTGTCATTTATTTTTTCCCTGTAAAAGTTGGACAACTTAATTTGCCAGTTGATAGGATGTCCTTCTATCTTGGTGAGTCTTGTAATGCAAGTTAAGTCTCAATCTGTCTGTCTCTGTCTCTCTGTCCCTCAGTGGAGAATATAATTCTCCACCTATGCAGATGAAATTGTTTATGCGGACGCTGCTTATGTCCGTGGCTTCTGGCAGGTTGAGTGAGGACAATCTGAGGACAGTTGCTTCTAAGAGTTTTTGGCTTCTGTTGCTCCCCGTTTCTGCTCCTCACCATGTTCCAGATTTTCCTTGTTATTCTTATCCCCCAGCACTCTCCCTGTCTTTGGAAGGACCAAATGTGCCAGAGATAAATGTAGAAACATGAAAAGAGGAGTAAATATCTAACATAAGTTGGATATGTTAGTTAAATTGGGACAGAGGATGATTAAAGATTATTGGTTTTATACAGCAGTCAATTGGCCTCTAGATATATTACTATACAGTTATTCTTTAGATACCATAATGATTTCTGTGATACCGTCATAAATCTGAGGTCTGATGGCTGCAATGTTTAGATTCTTCTATTGCACAAACAGTGTATTTGTGAAGTAGTGCAAAGTCATGCTTGTTAATTTATTTACAGAGTATTAGATGAGGTGCTGTGGGAGATAAATGTGAACCAGAGCTGTTGTCCACAAGTTACCTTAGAGCAAGGGGGCAGGTGACCACAGATGCCCATTTTTTACTGGAAGGGCAAATGGGGCTTCAGATGGGCAGGCCCTTGCAGGGGGCCCTGCAGACTCTCTGGTTCAGTGCCAGCTGGGGGCCCTGCCCAGCTGGCTGCATGAGTGAAGGCTGAGCCCCTGGCTCCCTGGCCTGTGCTGGGAAAATCGAAGGTCAGACTTCTCAGGTGGCCAAAAGGAGGAAGAAGAGGAGGAGGAGGTGGGCGGGGCAGCCAGCGTTTTGCCAGTGAGACACCTGTCTTTGACCAAAAGGGCCTAGTGCCACCCTTCACTAATTCCGGCTCTCTCTAACAAAGTCAGTGTTTCTCCAAACTTTCCTCCTGCCCCATCCTAAGAACGTCGATAGAGTGGTCAGGACAGAAATCTCTGTGAAAACGCCTCTCTGATCAGATCTGACTAATAATTGAGGGAAGAAACGTTCCACTAAGAGGGGATAGAAGTCCGAAGAGCCTAAGGCAGGAATAAGCTTCACATGTTCCAGAAACAAAACACCCTGCTTGTAAGATCCAGAGGATTTCCTCGTCTTATTAAATTGCACCAGGGCAGACACTCAGGCCAAGCCTCTCGGAGTCTTCCTTGCTTTCTCTCTCCCCCTCGCCTCTCCCCCTACATCCTTTCCATGAACAGGATTCTGCAATAGGCTCCTTTGATGTAATCAATACCACTGGTAACCAGGACCTCCCACCATCATTCTCTTGGATGACTTTAGCTGCTTCTTCATGGCTCTTTGCGCTGCAGCTCTTCCCCCTTTCACTCCATTTTTTATGGACCAGCCATAAATGTCTTTCAAAAAACACATCTCAGATCATGGGCCCTGCCCCTGCTGGTACTACACCAATGTCTTCCCACGCCTGAGAATCAACTCTCAAGTCCTCTGCTCGGCCTCCATGGCTGACCTCTCCTGGCCCCTGCCTACCTTTCATGCCACCTTTGCAACCACTCTCCTCACCCCACTCCACTTCTGGCACAAGAGCCTTTTTATTTTGCAAGTTTCTTCCTACCTCAGACTCATTGTGGTCTCTCCCCTCTTCTCCAAACACCTTTTCCTTCAGGCCTCGTTACTCAGGGCTCCTGGAAAATGCCAGAGTGTCCTGGCCACTCAGTCTGAAGTCGGTCCCTCTTCCTGTTCGATCGACTCTATCCTGTCTCTCCCTCTTTTGGTTTCCCAGTGTCTTTCCGCACCCTAGCCATTGTCATTTATGGTTTGCTTGTTTGTCACCTCACCTGCTCTCTCCGCTCATGATCCTAAGGATGAAATTGCCCTGAGAGCCATACAGGTCTTGTGGTCCCTGTCTCCCTTAGCAGCTCAAATAGGACCTGAGTGCTCAGAAAATACACATTGAATCTCTGAATAACACGGAATTAGCAGCAGTACGGAAACAGCACAGCTGTCATGCTGAATGGATACTTTCTGCTCTCCCCAGGCCATTCATTGGTCTTGACCTTCTGGGAGGTTCAAACTTGCTCCTGATTCCTGTCTTGAAATGTGTTCTTCCCTTCCACTGGCTCATAACCTGGCCCCATTTGGGTCTGTATTTCTCTTGTGAGTTTAATGTTAGTGACCCAGGAAGCATTCACTAGCCTCAGACCTCAGAACTGTTCGTGTCATTGTTGTGGCCAAGTGTGAACTTTTTTAGATCGTTCATTTTGAATATTTGGAAACATATCCAAGGGTGCAGAGAATAGTATAATGACACCTATATCCCCATCCCATAACCCTGTCACATGGATTTAGCAATCATGACAGTTTTGCCACATCTGCAATGTATTTGGAGAAAGTATCTTAAATCATAGAAATCATGATTATGGAGCGTAAATACTTCCGCTTGAAATTTTATTACACATACAAAACAGCATGCTCATACCTATGCAGATTAACAATGCCTGCAAAGCATGTAATACTCACTCCACATTCAAACTATTGCAATCGTCCCCAACATAACTGTCCAAACTAGGAGTCAAAAATGGCCCACATTTCTAGTATCTCTTTTATTCTAGACTAGCTAGCTGTCTTTTCATTAATGCCAATGACTTTTGAAGGAATCAGGTCCTGTGAAATGTCTCAGCCTTCTGGATTTGACTTACTTTGTCGTAGTTTTAAATTTTTCTTTTATCACCTATAATTTGTTATTGGAAGTTACAATCAAATGTCTGAGTGTAGTCCAAGGTGAAGTAGACGGGCATGTGAAAAGCTGAATCTAATAAAAGAGTGAAATAAATGGTCTAAGAGAACAAGAGGAGCCCATAGAAGGATGGAAGAAGTCATAGAAAAGCTTCCCTAGAGAGTGACTTTGAAGCCATCCTTGAATTTTGAACAGGTTTTGATTGGCACAAAGGCACTATTAATCTCTAGTCAAATTGCCGCAAAGTCCTGTCTCCCTCATTAATGTGAAATCAGCAGTGTAATGAAGACTTAAAACCTGTGCCCAGGAGCTGTTGTTTATTTGCACATTGTCAATTATCTCACTCTTCTGGAATTAATGTATAAGTGACTAAAGACAAATGAATAATTAAATTAAATTGTTATTTCAGGTTTTTGTTGTTGTTGTTGTTTAGGAACTGCATATAAAAATCTGAGGAAAAAAGAACTGAGATAAAAATCTGAGGAACACTTTAGAGACAATGGGACAGTTTTATATGCTAGCCCAGAATCCATGCTTTCAATATCATTGCCCTAATGTCACTGGTTCTTTATTTATTTTTGAAAGGTGGAGTGGGGTGACATTCTGTGCAGTGATGAAGAGAGTAGAAATTCATCATAGCATGACAGAAGTATGAAAATATGGTTTGTCTTTGACTATGCTAGTGGTTCTCAACCAGGGGCAGTTTTGTTCCTCAGGGAATATTTAGCAATGTCCAGAGATGTTTTGTCATAATTGAGGGAGGAGACAATATTGGCAGCTAGTGGATAAGGGCCACAGAGGCTCTTCAACATTGTACAATAACACAGGGCAGCCCCCAAAGCAGAGAATTATCTTTGGTTCTTAATGTCAATAGCATCCAGGCTGCAAAACCCTAGATGATGCTAATAGATTCAGACACACCCCGGTTTTCAGGAAAATTTATGACTAGTATTTCAGGGAGTACTTATATAATCATCCCCATAGGTCAAATTTTTAATAATCTCTGAAGTTCCAGTGATATATTTTAACAGAGTAGAGGGCGGTGGCATTAACATGGAAATCTAAAAATTGGCTTTGAGATACTAGAGGGAAAAAATAACTCAAATTACAGGAAGGCCTGTTCTTAATTAAAAAAAAAAATCCCCTCTTGCTGTTGGGGTAATAGAGCTCTCTAGGTCTCTCTCCCCTACACAGCTGCATGGGTTAATATCTGCTTCCAGGGAAGATCTGCTGACCCCAGTGCAGTCAATACAGGCAATCAGTCTCCAAGTTCTTCTTCTTGAGTTTCCTGGTAGTTCCTTCACCCGGAAGCTATTTCTCAACTGAAACCCCACTTAACTGCATTATTTTGTTCCCTGAAGTTTCAACCATTAGCTTGAATTATAACTCCCTGTGTTGCTGCCTCTGTGTGTCTACTAAAGTGTGGCCCAAGTAAGTAAAATACAGCCCTTATATGAGTTTCCTATGGCTGCTATAACAAATTCCCCCACACTTACTGACTTGAAACTACTAAAATTTATCATTTTACCATGCTGAAGGTTAGAAATCCAAAGTAGATTTCACTGAACTAAAGTCGAGCTGTTAACAGGGCTGGTTCCTTCTGCAGGCTCAGGGGAGAATCCATTTCCTAACCTTTCCCAGATCCTAGAGGCTGCCCACATTCCTTGCCTTGTGGCCCCCAATCATTCAGACCTCTGCTTCCATCATCACATCTCCTCCTCTGCCCCTCCTGCTGCTTCTTTCACTTATCAGGAACTTGTAATTTCATTGGATCCACTAGGATAATCTAGGATCCTTTTCCCATCTCAAAATACTTATTTACATCTTCAAGTTCCTTTTGCCATATAAAGTAACATATTTACAAGCCCGGAGATTAGGGCATTGACATCTTTTGGGGGACCAGTATTCTACCTGCTGTTGACCTAAAACCAGTCGACAGCAAAAATGGGTTCATTCAGCATCAGCAAAGAATCACAATTCTTCAACCATGGCGGTCCCTGTGTGAGTCCCCTGCAAAAATGGAGAAGAGAACTCTGTCATAGGAAAGGAAGTTAGGAGGCTAGAGTAAACAAACAGGCCATGGCTTTCCATTGGCTGAGTTGTGATAGTCTCTCATCAGCTGAGCTATTGCTTGGAAGGAAGAGGGAGTCTTTCTTCTTCCTATCGGGCTTTGCTATCCTGGCATGGAGAATAAAAGGAAAAACGAAACCCCAAATGCCAAAGGGATTTCAATGGGATGAAGTTCGTCCACCACTTAGAGAATATCTCTGCAGCCTCTGCACCAGCTGAGCCACCACGGTGTCCGAGATGCCGGGGCAGGTCTCCTCCGCCAGGTAGATGGCCCCGCACAGCTCCTTGATGGACCCCTGGTTGCCTCCACACGCCTGGCTCTTCTCCTTCAGCTCTGCAAAGAGCGGAGAAATAATCGTAGATAAACACTGAGAGAAAGGCCTCTTTGGTATGTCGTTCATCTTGTTTCTTTCTAGATCTGACAGCTGGAGAGCTCCATTCTCCAGGAGAGCAAAGACGGAACAAGTGTTCCGTCTTCAATTTGAGTTTTCTTTCTATACATTTTTTTACACTGCCATAGTTTGAAAGTGACAACATGCAGTTTAACACAGAGCTGCAGCTCCAGAGTCAACAGACATGAATTACAATACTAGTTCCAACAACTATGAGCCATGTAGATATGGGAAAGTTACTTTACCTTGCCTTAGTTTCTCTATCTCTAGAATAAGTATTCCAATAGTACCTCCCTAGAAGGGTAATTGTTGAAGGCAATAAGTAAAACAATGTACTTAAAACTGTATACAGAACTCAGTATGCATTAGTTATTGTTACTCACGGGGCTGTTAATGAGGATTAAACAAGAAAATTCTCATGTCAGCAGACTTTTTCTATAAAGGGCCACAAAGAATATGGGTTTGGATTTGCAAAGTATATATTTTTGGCCCTTTTATTATAAAGGGCCACAAAGTATATGTTTTTTGCAAAACTAGCATATTATCAAAAGTATCAACCATACAGTTTATTATATATGATTTTAGGTATAACAACCATTTATAGTCATTGTTAAATACATTAAAATCTAAGAACCACTGAGTAAGGAAAAAAGGGTGTTTATACTCCAAAGTCTGGGCAGGCCTTATGAGATAACCACCAAATTCTATGGTCATGATACCACATCTAATTTTCAGTTTTCTTTTAACTAAAATATAATTCCTCCTGTTTTTTCTACTCGTAGTTTCAAATTAAGTAACTAAGGACACTGCCTTGTACATAGTACATTTTCAATAGCACTTTGCTGAAAAACATTGTCATGGCCCATTGAGTCAAAATCTCTGTGTGCGAGATGTAAGCACTTGCTGTTTGAGGAAGCTCTCCAGATGATTCCCCGGCCACCTGAATGGAGAAGGTTCACTCCACAACCTCACGTCTGCTTCCTGTAACAAGAAGAGGACATGCTGGGCCCTGGATTACTAGCTGATTGTGACTGAGGCACCATGTGACACAGTGAGAGCACAGTGCTCAGTCAATGTTTTGTTGTTGTTTAGTGGCTAAGTCCTGTCCGACTCGGCGACCCCATGGACTGTAGCCCCCAGGCTCCTCTGTCCATGGGATTTCCCAGGCAAGAATACTGGAGTGTGTTGCCATTTACTTCTCCAGAAGATCCTTCCCAACCCAGAAATTGAACCCGGGTCTCCTGCACTAGCAGGCAGACTCTCCACTGTCTGAGCCACCAGTGTAGCCCCATAGTTCAGTACAATAAATGACTGTTGACCATTTGGGATCCTTGGATGGCAAATCCCAAAACCCAAAACTGATTAATTTAGCCAAAGTAGAAAATAAATGAAGGCACTCTAAAAATTCAAAGAAGACAAGTATCAGAAAGGATAAAATTAAGGGCATCTTACTAAATCTGAGAAGGAGCAACAGGATGGCTGCTCAAGGATTGTTCATGAGGATGAATGGCCTCTGCCCTTTTCCTATATTTCTTTTGCTTCAATCAGGGAGAGATTATCCACTCACTCCACCAGCTGGGAGTGAGTGAGACAGCTTGATGGGCAAGCCTCCTCCTACTTGTAATTGATGGAGGAGAGTTTATCTCCATGGAAAAAAATGAGTTAGGCCTTTACTAAAAGAAAGGACAAGAGGCAGCAGTAAGTTTTTGCTATCTAGTTGGTGCTGTTTTTGTTGTTATTCTTATTAAACACCTTCGTGGTGAGGTAGCATAAAACAGTACTCCCCATGATACAAGGCACAGTCGATGATGCCTAAGCCTTTCCTGAACACTGGTAAGTCACAGTGCTTGCTGTGCAGTGGATTTCAGGATGCTGCCCTTATTCCTGTAGAGTAGTGCTTCTCAACTGAGTGACTGTGCCCACTTCACATTGTGGGGTGTTGGTTGATACTGGCATCCAGTGGGTAGAGGCCAAGGATGTTGATAAACATCCAATAACGCATAGGATAGCACCCACAGCAGAGAATTGTCTGACCTACCCCGTCTATAGGGGTAAGGCTGAGAAACCCTGGGAGGTGTAAGGTAGGTGGATACTTGTTGTGTTTATGCAGTTTTCCTTTTTCCCCGGCCAACAGGGATGTGCTTTCTCCATTTCCTAAACTATTTCTCTTTGTGTGCTCTACATCCCTTCTTTAGAAGTGCGACTGAGGAGTATATGAATCTTTCCATTTATTGAACACAGCAAAGCTTGTAGATGGGCTCTCCTGTTGAAACTATGAATACAACAGAGTGACACAGAGAAATAGGAAATGCAGATCACATTTCTAGAATTTACCTCTACGAGGTTACTCCAGAATTTAGCATGCGAAAAATAAATTAGCAGAAAAAATGAATTTTGGGTAAACACATTAAAGAAACACAGAAGAGTATTTTAATCATCGAATAGTAGATTTAAAAATAAATTCAATTAAATTTTGATGTTTTCCGATTTTACTGAAAGCATTGTTCGATAAAATTAAAAGGGCAATTACCAAAAATCACTCAATGTTATGATATTTTATTTAGATTTTGAGGGGGAAAGGGTGTTGATTAGTACCGCCCTTGAATAGTGGTACATTTTTATTAATTCTTAAAAGTGCTTATTAAGTTCATTGGTGTTCACTAACCTTTTATCTGTTTTTTTAAGTATGTAATAATATATGCACAATATAGAAATAGTAGCCCTTTTCTCTCTTGAATTTTAGAATAATGGGGCCTATTTATTGAAGCTTATTTAGACTCCAATTTATGCAGAGACTTTTTTCATGAGAAGAGGCATCAGATGTAGTTCATTATTTTTCAGTTTGTGGCCCATTATCATCACTGGCTGAATTGAATAATAGCTTGTTAATTTCTTCTCATCCCTGTACCCCTCCTATTTACACATCCAGGGAATTATTCTCCTGAGTTTAGTGTGGATCTTTTTGCATGCATGTGTTTTCTCAAATGAGTATCATTGTTATATATATATATATTTGTTTCAATGTGAAGAATTTTTTCCAGTATTATGTATCATTGTGTGTGTTTCTCCTGAGCCTTGGGATTTTAAGATCTATCCATGTTACTCTCTGTACTTCTAAATTTTTTTCATAATTACCATGTAATGCTTCTTGGTGTGGGCTTCCTAGGTGTCTCAGTGGTAAAGAATCCACCTGCCAATACAGGAGTCCTGAGTATAAATGATCCCTGGGTCAGGAAGATCCTCTGGAGGAGTAAATGGCAACCTATTCCAGTATTCTTGCCTGGGAAATCTCATGCACAGAGGGACCTGGCGGGTTACAGTTCATGGGGTCGCAAAGAGTTGGACATGGCTTAGCGACCGAGCATGCTCGTGCTCATTGGTGTTCAGCTTCAGTAAATAAGCCCAGTTATTGGTTTTCAAGATGTAACCACCTTGCATCAAGAACTTTTAAGTTCTACTTTTGCCCCTTTTATGATGGAGTCATAAAAGTGTAATCAAAGCAAAAGCTGCTAGCGGTGAATAGCAGTTAAAATGTCAATTTCAGATCCCTCAAAACTGATCCTGCCCACAATCCCATAAAATGCTGTTTACTTTTAACCCTGGTGAAGAAAATTTTCTTTCCTTAATCCCCAACTCTTGCTAAAGGCTGTTTAGTGTATGTTTTCTCTGAAGCCGTTACCTCTAGCAAATACCACTTTAAATATAAGAGTTTTTGCAGTTGCCTTTCCTTCCTTCAGGCCCCTTTCATCTTACTACCGACTTAAAGAAAAGGCCTCAGAATTTTCCTTTCTGTCTGCTGGTCCCTTCTATGCTTAGAGTTTTGTTCATGTATCACTCTTGAACATGCAGAAAGAAAAATAACATAAGCAGAATAAATTGTTTAAGGCAGTCCTGAACCTCATATTCACAGTCCCTTCTGAATGCCTTTTTGACTCGTAATCACTGATGTCCACATGGTTCATTCAATATTGTCTTGTAACATCAATAGTGTTGGTGATGTGGCATTTCTTAATAATCCCCACTTTTGTTTCTGGGATTTTTCTTCCAAATTCTTAATAACCACTCTGCACATTTTGATGATTCAGTTCTCCTTGCTTGTCCTGAGATAGGCAATAGTTTTCTAAGTATATATCTTTGCAGCACACACAACACAACTTTGTATACTTGTGTGGGTATTTTCCTGCTGAAAGCATTTGTCACCTTACTAAAAAAATGTGAAAATCTTTTCAGTTCTTCAGTCATTAATATTAGCTTTCCTAATATAAAATTCATAGCTTGCTGCTCTGTTTCCATGCCTTTCTGTGTATCAGTAACTTTCTATTTCAACGTTGAATCATAGTATAATCTTTTGCAAGACATTTTAAATGGGATTTAAGCTTAACCTTAGTTAATTGAAGCCAAACTTCAACGGTTCTATGAAGACTTACAAGACCTTTTAGAACTAACACCCAAAAAAGATGTCCTCTTCATTATAAGGGACTGGAATGCAAAAGTAGGAAGTCAGGAAATACCTAGTGTGACAGGCAAATTTGGCCTTGGAGTACAGAATGAAGAAGGGCAAAGGCTAATACAGTTCTGCCAAGAGAACACACTGGTCATAGCAAACACCCTCTTCCAACAACACAATAGAAGACTCTACACATGGATATCACCAGATGGTCAACACCAAAATCAGATTGATTATATTCTTTGAAGCCAAGATGGAGAAGCTCTATACCGTCAAAAAAACAAGACCGGGAGCAGACTGTGGCTCAGATCATGAACTGCTTATTGCCAAATTCAGACTTAAATTGAAGAAAGTAGGGAAAACCTCTAGACCATTCAGGTATGACCTAAATCAAATCCCTTATGATTATACAGTGGAAGTGACAAATAGATTTAAGGGAATAGATCTGATAGAGTGCCTGATAAACTATGGACAGAGTTCCGTGACATTGTACAGGAGACAGGGATCAAGACCATCCCCATGGAAAAGAAATGCAAAAAAGCAAAATGGCTGTCTGAGGAGGCCTTACAAATAGCTGTGAAAAGAAGAGAAGTGAAAAGCAAAGGAGAAAAGGAAAGATATTCCCATCTGAATGCAGAGTTCCAAAGAATAGCAAGGAGAGATAAGAAAGCCTTCCTCAGCGATCAATGCAAAGAAATAGAGGAAAACAACAGAATGGGAAAGACTAGGGATCTCTTCAAGAAAATTAGAGATACCAAGGGAACATTTCATGCAAAGATGGGCTCGATAAAGGACAGAAATGTTATGGACCTAACAGAAGCAGAAGATATTAAGAAGAGGTGGCAAGAATACACAGAAGAACTGTACAAAAAAGATCTTCATGACCCAGATAGTCACGATGGTGTGATCACTCACCTGGAGCCAGACCTCCTGGAATGTGAAGTCAAGTGGGCCTTAGAAGGCATCACTACAAACAAGGCTAGTGGAGGTGATGGAATTCCAGTTGACCTATTTCAAATCCTGAAAGATGCTGCTGTGAAAGTGCTACACTCAATATGCCAGCAAATCTAGAAAACTCAGCAGTTGCCACAGGACTGGAAAAGGTCAGTTTTCATTCCAATCCCAAAGAAAGGCAATGCCAAAGAATGCTCAAACTACCGCACAATTGCACTCATCACACATGCTAGTAAAGTAATGCTCACAATTCTCCAAGCCAGGCTTCAGCAATACGTGAACCGTGAACTTCCAGATGTTCAAGTTAGTTTTACAAAAGGCAGAGAAACCAGAGATCAAATTGCCAACATCTGCTGGATCATCGAAAAAGCAAGAGAGTTCCAGAAAAACATCTACTTCTGCTTTATTGACTATGCCAAAGCCTTTGACTGTGTGGATCACAATAAACTGTGGAAAATTCTGAAAGAGATGGGAATACCAGACCACCTGACCTGCCTCTTGAGAAACCTGTATGCAGGTCAGGAAGCAACAGTTAGAACTGGACATGGAACAACAGACTGGCTCCAAATAGGAAAAGGAGTATGTCAAGGCTGTATATTGTCACCCTGCTTATTTAACTTATATGCAGAGTACATCATGAGAAATGCTGGGCTTGAAGAAGCACAAGATGGAATCAAGATTGCCGGGAGAAATATCAATAACCTCAGATATGCAGATGACACCACCCTTATGGCCGAAAGTGAAGAAGAGCTAAAGAGCCTCTTGATGAAAGTGAAAGAGGAGAGTCAAAAAGTTGGCTTAAAGCTCAACATTCAGAAAACTAAGATCATGGCATCTGGTCCCATCACTTCATGGGAAATAGATGGGGAAACAGTGGAAACATTGTCAGCCTTTATTTTTTTTAGCTTCAAAATCACTGCAGATGGTGATTGCAGCCATGAAATTAAAAGACGCTTACTCCTTGGAAGGAAGGTTATGACCAACCTAGATAGAATATTTAAAAGCAGAGACATTACTTTGCCAACAAAGGTCCATCTAGTCATGGTTATGGTTTTTCCAGTGGTCATGTATGGATGTGAGATTTGGACGGTGAAGAAAGCTGAGCGCCGAAAAATTGATGCTTTTGAACTGTGGTGTTGGAGAAGACTCTTGAGAGTCCCTTGGATTGTAAGGGGATCCAACCAGTCCATCCTAAAGGAGATCAGTCTTGGGTGTTCATTGGAAGGACTGATGTGGAAGCTGAAACTCCAATACTTTGGCCACCTGATGTGAAGAGCTGAGTCATTGGAAAAGACCGTGATGCTGGGAAGGATTGGGGGCAGGAGGAGAAGGGGACGACAGAGGATGAGATGGTTGGATGGCATCACTGACTCGATGGACATGGGTTTGGGTAGACTCCGGGAACTGTTGTTGGACAGGGAGTCCTGGCGTGCTGCAATTCATGAGGTCGCAAAGAGTCGGACACAACTGAGCGACTGAACTGAACTGAACTGAACTGAGTTAATTGAGTTGTATCAATACAGAACAGAATTCTGTTGAAATGGAGCCCATAGAAATAGCAATGACTATATTGTCCACACATCTTCAAGGAAAACAGCATTTACTTAGTAGAGAACAATTTAAAACACTATCAACTGTAAGTCTCATACCAATTTTAAAGATGTCATAGTGTAGAAAATATTCATCTTGTATCATTCCAGAGATAGATACTCAAGATACAATATGGTGACTCCATAGACTGTATCAGAGGCCTAAGCTCCTTTGCCTGTTTACCATTGAATCCTTAGCACATGACTTCCACTGTCAAGGCCCCTATAGAGGACAAGATGATATTTGTGCTCCATCAGAAAGGGAGGAAATCAAAAAGGCAGAGAATTTGCAGCTCATCAGACACCCTGTAATTTGAAGATCAGCTGGATGGGAAGTATAGTCATTTACTTGGGCATGTTTATCTCCTGTGTTTGAAAAAGAGGAAGTTTTTAGAGTCTGCTTGTCTCCTTTGGTAACGTATTAACCGACGTTCTGGTGGACATCAGTTCTGGGTGAGGTATTTCTATAGCATTCAGATTGAAAAAAGCTCTGCTGCAGCCTGTTGTAAGGCACTCAGGGTCATGCCTAATAACAGCAGCCAAGGCAGAGGCGGTGGATTTTATGAGGGTAAAGAAAGACTCAGTGGTTCGTGGAAAAGGAATTTCTGTTTGAGGTTGTCATTGCTTTGCACTTCATCTCATAGAATGATAGTTTGCAAACACTAATATTCCCTGATTTCTCATTTTGAGCTGTTTTGGTTGAGTCTGCTTCAACATATTGATGATCATCAAATGTTATGGAAAAGCTGCTCTACTGGGAGCATCAACAAATGTCCTGGTAGTACACTGTTGACATAAATAAGAGTGGCATTAGGGGATGCTTCTGCGCATAGTAATAGTAATAATAATACTAATATTATAAGTAATAGTAAGTAACACTTATGGAACTCTTTCCATGAGCTGTACACTGGTCTAGACACTTCAAGTCCATTAATTCATTCAGCCCTCGCCCACGTCATTGTGCAGTAGCCGACTTCAAGCAGCAGTATCTGCATCTTTGTGGCTGAGAAACTTGTCTGGAACTGTTTTTGTTGTTGTACTTTTGTCTGGGACCATTTTAACTGACAAGTGTTGGTGTATAAATACCCCAGATCCTTTGTCCCTCATATGGGTTGTTTCAGAGATGTAAGTTTAAACCATTTCCAAAATTTCCTGATAAGGTTAAACTCTTGTGGTAGCTGGCTGTATAATACATTCTTTATTGGCTGCTTTATTCTCCCTGTATATTTCCCCTGCCCCTGCATTAGAATCTTTCTCTTACAGTCTGCTCCTGGGTAAACCCAAACTAAGACAAATACTAATATCAACCCTGTGAATTAAAACTATTATTATATTTATTTTATAGACACAGAATTTGTAAAAAAAAAGGTAAAGGAAGTGGGGAAGAGGTGGCATTCCAACGTGTATACTAACTCTGGGTTCAGAGCTCACATTCTAGCTACACCACATAAACGCCATGTGAGCTAAGTGAAGGAGTGTAGAGATTTTTCATATCAAGTGGAGACTCCAGTATGATAGGGAAAAGGGTACCTAGTGATCTGTAGATTTAGTTACTTTTCCAAAAGAAAAACGTCTGGTTAAATATGACGGTAGTGTGTTATACAGACTATTACAGCGATGACTTGGCCCCTGGAACATTGCACGCTGGCTTTTATATGTTCACACTTATTTTTGAGGACTTTGTTTGCCCACTAATTAAACCAATTGGAGGATTGTTTTTCAAAATCTGGTGGTATTTTGGGGGATGTTACGCTCTCCCAATGACAGCATTCCAGAATCATCAGCAATCTAAAAGGTGATATTTTTGTCTTCTATTTCCTTCAAGTTCATTTAATGTCTGGATGATGAATGTCTTTTAATTAAAGCCTATAGGACTATGGATTTACTGTTTGTAAGATGGTGGCTTTCTCTGTTAATCCAAAATTGGTCTGTGTGACTATAAATAAGGGTTTCAGTAGTTTTATATGTGTATATTTTGGTTAAGTGAAAAGGAATTAAGAAGTTATTGCCACAAAGACTTGTTTCAAAAATACTTAGTTACAATTTAATATGTGTTGCTTCTACCTTCCACCTTAATGGTAAATCAGAGAGGTCTTCACTATTCCTGCCAACCCAACACACTGTGATCTATTCACAGATTCCTATCAACGTAACTTTTATGTGAATGTTTTCAATTTTCCGTTTGTCTACTTTTGGCAGATTACCAGTCAAAAGGTATATCATTAATTCTGCATGAAATTCAATTTTATTTGTGACAAAGATTTATTTGAATTATTTAAAAAGCCTTTTATGAAGTAAAAATATTGTTTCTTAGCCTCAACTGATTTATTTGTTTTCTTACTTGATCCCTCTCAATTTAATAATGATATTATACTGAGAATACTTTATATCAGCCTGGAAATCCATGGGATATTTACATTTTCCTGATAAAAAAAGAACTACAAAATTTAGGAACCATAGGTTCTGTTTATGTCAGGTGTTGAAGACCCATCAATATGTAGAGACCCTGAAAATCTTCAAGATAGGGTAGGTCTTTAGGGAAGCAGTAGTCCGAAAATAATGAAGGAGAAAGTCTAGTTCAGGGAGAAGATCTGACATGTGTTGAGAAGTCACTACATGCTAATCTCTGCAGTTTTGCTTTACATGTCACTACATCTTTCCCTAAACCATGAACAGAAGTCATTTTCCCAAGTTGTTGACAAGACTAGAGACACTTGAGTTCTTCAAATACAGGTCTTTCTAACTTCATAGTTCTGTTTGCAAAAATGGGTACCAGGTTATATCGAAAGCCTCCACGCTAAGTGGTTGATTTTGTCTTTTCTGGGAGAGTGGGATTATGTCCTCCTTCTGGTGGTCCCTTATATGACATAATTAAACAGCAGGTGTTGCGTCTTCCACTGGAATTATTGTGGACACAAATTAACCCTGAGATTAAGAGAATCTTCGTTACAAGTACAGACCTACTGAGCATTTCGGGATGGCCAAAGTTGCTCTGCTGTTGCTGCTGTTGCTAACTCACTTCAGTCGTGTCTGACTCTGTGTGACCCCATAGACGGTTGCCCACCAGGCTCCACCGTCCCTGGGATTTTCCAGGCAAGAACACTGGAGTGGGTTGCCATTTCCTTCTCCAATGCATGAAAGTGAAAAGTGAAAGTGAAGTCACTCAGTCATGTCCAACTCTTCACAACCCCATAGACTGCAGCCTACCAGGCTCCTCCGTCCATGGGATTTTCCAGGCAAGAGTACTGGAGTGCGTTGCCATCGCCTTCTCTAAAAGTTGGTCTGGATAAGTAATACTGCTGGGTAATATATTTTGGTTTCATAGACATAGTTCTGAGCCGTACAGCCTTCACCTTTTCCATCCATTCACTCCTTCCAAATGGAAATTCTCATTTCTTTAGTTCTTAGTGTGAACAAAACAATCTGACTAAATTAATGTATTTGGAGAAAATCTGATTAAAGGATTTTGTACCAGAATTCCTCTAACACCCTTTTGACCCTCCTCCCAGCCCATTTTTTATTTAACCTGAATAATATTTTTTGTGGTATTTTCACGTGATATTTTACAAGATGATTTTGGTCTCAGCAGACAGTATAAATGCTGGAATTTAAGCAAAAAAAGAGATATGCATGGTGCCCTCAGAAGGAGTAATTGGCTACCAGACAGTAGTAGTTCAAGATTTTCTCTTTAGGCACTAAATAAAGTCATACTATCTGGGCTACTACAGGGAAAAATTATGAAGTGGGTGAAAAGTGACTGTATGATTTTCTATTTCATGTTTTTGTTTTGTTTTGTTTTGACTACAATTGTAAGGGAGATAAGGTTGATTACCAAGGCTCCTACCATCCTTCCATTTACATATTATGAGTATAAATATTATTCAGCATTTTAAATTAACTTTTTCCTACATTGTTTTTGATTCTACCACCTTGTGTGTATGTGGATGTATCCAAAGTCTTCCTGGTTTATTGCTCACGTGGCAAAACCTACTGTTTACAATGGTCAGCATTTAGAGGAGTGTTGGTTATTATCTCCTGAAAATTGTTCGGTCTTTCACTTTGAAGGATGTTATTTGTAACACTCTACTATGATTCTGATCATTTCATAGTCATGTTACTTTCGCATTATTCACAATTGCCCTAAGAGGCTGAGCTTTCAGGAATTTTGCTCTCCTTCCCTTCCCTCCTCTTTTTCTCTTTTTCTTTCTCTTTCTGCCTTTTTTTTTTAAATTGGACTCAATTATGAGTTTTGATTTTCAAAAAATGAATCTGTATTCTCAGAGGGTATTTTAATTGGTGTCTTATAGCTCTCTTTTATTTATCCTTTTTGTTTCTTTGGCGATGGAACATAAAACAAAAATTAGTTTGCCTCCCTTGTTGGGAAAGAAGAAAAACTTATCTGTCTTGTTTAAAATGAGCTGTGTTTCCTCTGTGTTCCAGTTATGTTGGACTTTTCCTTTAGCTGCTTTACAAAGGAGGGGCTATCATACATTAACGTTATACATTAACATCATACATTAAGTCCTTTGTTTTATGAACTCCAGAAAAATGGTTTTTCAGAAAAATTTTTGCTATTTTTGCATAATCTCTTCCCTTACTAATGAAGAGACAGTGCCTACTTAACTGAATTTTTTTCTTAATTTTTGGTAAGAATAACATCTTTATGTCTTGAAGCTTCAGCACTGATAACGTCTCCTCATAAAAGCCATTTCTATGCTAAGAGACCCTCCCCAGTATCCCAGAGTATGAGTCTATACTCTAATAGTTATTATTTCTTCAACCTATTCAACTGATTTCATTAAAGGTCTGCCTTCCCATTGGCCTCTAAACTATTGCCAGTGGTCAACACTATCCTGGACATATGTAACAATAGTAGGACTTAAAAACTGTGCTAGATATTTCTATTTTATGTATTACCTAGAAGCACACATATATACCTATATTGCAGTATAATTTAATACTAAATCAAATCCCTTATGATTATACAGTGGAAGTAACAAATAAATTCAAGGGATTAGATCTGCTAGATAGAGTGCCTGAAGAACTGTGTTAGGAACGGAGGTTCAAAACATTGTACAGGAGGCGATGATCAAAATGATCCCCAAGAAGAAGAAATGCAAAAAGGCAAATGGTTATCTGAGGAGGCCTTACAAATCTCTGAGAAAAGATGAGAAGCAAAAGACGAAGGAGAAAAGAAAGATATACCCATCTGAATGCAGAGTTCCAAAGAATAGCAAGGAGAGATAAGAAAGACTTCCTCAGCAATCAGTGCAAAGAAATAGAGGAAAACAACAGAATGGGAAAGACTAGAGATCTCTTCAAGAAAATTAGAGATGCCAAGGGAACATTTCATGCAAAGATGGGGTCAATAAAGGACAGAAATGGTATGGGCGTAACAGAAGCAGAAGATATTAAGAAGAGGTGACAAGAATACACAGAAGAACTATACAAAAAAGATATTCATGCCCCAGATAATCACAATGGTGTGATCACTCTCCTAGAGCCAGATATCCTGGAATGCAAAGTCAGGTGGGCCTTAGGAAGCATCACTACGAACAAAGCTAGTGGAGGTGATGGAATTCCAGTTGAGCTATTTCAAATCCTGAAAGATGATGCTGTGAAAGTGCTGCACTCAATATGCCAGCAAATCTGGAAAATTCAGCAGTGGCCACAGGACTGGAAAACGTGAGTTTTCATTCGAGTAACAAAGAAGGGCAATGCCAAGGAATGCTCAAACTACTGCACGATTGCACTCATCTGACACGCTAACAAAGTAATTCTCATAAATTTCCAAAGCATGCTTCAGTGGTACATGAACCAAGAACTTCCACGTGTTAAAGCTGCATTTAGAAAAGGCAGAGGAACCAGAGATCAAATTGCCAACATCTGATGACTCATAGAAAAAGAAAGAGAATTCCAGAAAAACATCTACTTCTGCTTTATTGACTACGCCAAAACCTTTGACTGGGTGGATGACAACAAACTGTGGAAAATTCTTCAAGAGATGGGAATACCAGATCACCTGTCCTGCCTCCTGAGAAATTTGTATGCAGGTCAAGAAGCAACACGTAGAACCAGACATGGAATAACAGACTAGTTCCAAATTGGGAAAGGAGTGTGTCAAGACTGCTTATTTAACTTATATGCAAGAACAGCATGCAAAATGCTGGGCTGGATGAAGCACAAGCTGGAATCAATTGCCAGGAGAAATATCAATAACCTCAAATACGCAAATAACGCCACCCTTATGGCAGAAAGTGAAGAGGAATGAAGAGCCTCTTGATGAAAGTGAAAGAAGAATGTGAAAAACCTGACTTAAAACACAACAATCAAAAAACTAAGATCATGGCATCCAGTACCATCAGTTCAGTCACTCAGTTGTGTCCGACTCTGTGACCCCATGAACATTCTTTGGCATTGCCTTTCTTTGGGATTTGAATGAAAACTAACCTTTTCCAGTCCTGTGGCAACTGTTGAGTTTTCCAGATTTGCTGACATATTGAGTGCAGCACTTTCACAGCATCATCTTTTAGGATTTGAAGTAGCTCAACTGAATTTCCATCACCTACACTAGCTTTGTTCGTAGTGATGCTTCCTAAGGCCCCATTTGACTTTGCATTCCAGGGTGTCTGGCTCTAGGTGAGTGATTGCACCATTGTGGTTATCTGTGTCGTGAAGATCTTTTTGTATAGTTCTTCTGTGTATTCTTGTCACCTTTTCTTAGTATCTTCTGCTTCTGTTAGGTCCATACGCTTTATGTCCTTTATTGTGTCCATCTTTGCATGAAATGTTCCCTTGGTATCTCTAATTTTCTTGAAGAAACCTCTAGTCTTCCCCATTCTATTGTTTTCCTCTATTTCTTAGCAATGATCACTGAGGAAGGCTTTCTTATCTCTCCTTGCTATTCTTTGGAACTCTGCATTCAAATGGGTATATCTTTCCTTTTCTCCTTTGCCTTTTGCTTTTCTTCTTTTTGAGCTATTTGTAAGGCCTCTTCAGACAACCATTTTGCCTTTTTGCATTTCTTTTTCTTGGGGATGGTCTTGATTACTGCCTCCGATACAATGTCCGAAACCTCTGTCCATGGTTCTTCAGGCACTCTGTCCGTCTAGTCAAAGCTATGGTTTTTCCAGTAGTCATGTATGCATGTGAGAGTTGGACTTTAAAGAAAGCTGAGTGCTGAAGAATTGATGGAGCAACGATTTTGTGACTGTGGACTATTTCAGGTCCAGCTGAAAACTCAGCCATCCATCAGGTTCTCTCTGTAAACAGTATTTGTTTCCATGTGACAAGGCTGAGATATGCTGAGAACTCTTTTGTTGAGCCAAACATAATCATGTTAGTCTCCTGCTGCATCCTCCAATAATATCATTATTGCTGGCTTCCAAACAGCTGAAAATAGCCACCACTTCTTTGACTTTTCTCTAGAAAGGCCAAAGATATTGCATTTCTTCTGTTATTCGTTCTGAAAACCACTCGGCATGAATTTCTCTTATACCACAGATAAATTTCCTGATGTTACATGTGTATTTATTGGAGGAGATTACATTACTTGGATTTCTTAATTTAGAAAGAATGGCTTGATTATTTCTTATCAAGTGCTCCCTATGGTTTTTAAATTTCTGATCCTTTTCTCCTCCTGCCTCAGGATCTGATTTTGCAAGGCAAATATTGGGTTGACCAAAAGGTGCACTCGGTATTTTTCCATGTGATGACTCTAGTAGTAAGATGGTTATAGTAGCGCTTAGGTATCTTTAACTTCATTCTAAACAATTTGGTTAGATTGTATTGTGGCAGCTGTCATATCAGTGTGCATTTAAAAAATGCTCGGGTCACCATCTGACCAATGGAGACACTCGTCTACAAGTCAGTTCCGTTCAACAAATGTTTATCAGCAGTTTTCTAGAAAGACACTGTGTAACATACCAGGAATTGACTTCAGACTTTGACATTTGGGTATAAATCCTGCGTATGGAGCCTTTTCTTACAATTACCTTCTCTTCACTCAATCCCTCAAATCTGAAAATATGACCTCATTTCCAGAACTGTTTGAAGAAGGAAATGAGATAATGCAAATAAAGTGTGTGACTCAGTACCTGGCCCCAGAGGGCCCCGGGAGAATAATGGTTTCATGAATTATGAGAGCAAGATTCAAAACAATCAGGAAAGATTCTCTAGGATTTCAAAATGAGCTAGAAAGAAGTCTTGCATTTTTGTAAGAAGTGAACTATATAGCTTACTGCAAAACAAACGAGAAATACATTTTCATAAAAGTGTGAAAGAATTATGCCACTCTCACTCTGTAAGTAGCACTCTTGCTATGTGATTTGACTGGTTCTTGATGAAAGTGGTTGTTGGTGTTGGTGGTTTAGTCACTAAGTCCTGTCCAACTCTTGCAACCCCATGGACTGGGGCCTGCCAGGCTCCTCTGTCCATGGGATTCTCCAGGCAAGAATACTGGAGTAGGTTGCCATTTCCTTCTCCAGAGGATGAAAGTGGTTAACAGCCCAGAAATTTGACCAACCGTTTGACAGGTGTTTAATTTTTATTTTTCTTCTTCATGGTTGCACCTTTAAAAAGACAGAATAACTCCAGAAATGGGAAAGATGTGTCTTTTTTGTTAGAGCTGATGTTTACAGGAGGGGGAGAGGGAAGGGTGATAGCCTATGTATATTGTGTTTGTTCAAAGTGAACTGGGGTTTTGAGGGAAAAGAATTTTCTTGAGAACTGAGTGTTTCATATCCTGCCTGCGGGAACTCAGTAGATTTCAAAAAGCAAAGTTTAGAGGCAATAAGCTAGTGTTCCTGGCGTTCTTATGTGAAAGGTTTATTTTTGAGCTTTGAGAAAGCATAACACCTTTTTAAAAATTCCAACTCCTAAAATCTCTTGGCACATAATTTCATTCTAAATAAGGTCACAGGGTCCAGTTAGCAGTCATCTAACATTGTTCCAAAGTTGACCCCAAATTATTGTTCCTCCCCAAGACTTTCTAAATAATGTGAGATTAGGTTTTGAAGGGAAGGGAAACTTAAATGAGTGTTCTCCTTAATTACATTTCTGGCTCCCACCACAGGGATTCTGGACTCTAAGCTTCTAATCTTCCACCTTTTTCATATATTTCACGTTACTATATTGTTGTGGCCTAGTTCAGTTCAGTTGCTCAGTCGTGTCCGACTCTTTGCAACCCCATGAATTGAAGCACACCAGGCCTCTCAGTCCATCACCAACTCCCGGAGTCTACCCAAACCCATGTCCATCGAGTCAGTGATGCCATCCAACCATCTTATCCTCCGTCATCCCCTTTTGCTCCTGCCCCCAATCCTACCCAGCATCAGGGTCTTTTCCAATGAGTCAACTCTTCGCATGAGGTGGCCAAAGTATTGGAGCTTCAGCTTCAACATCAGTCCTTCCAATGAACACCCAGGATTGATCTCCTTTAGGATGGATTGATTGGATCTCCTTGCTGTCCAAGGGACTCCCAACAGTCTTCTCCAACACCACAGTTCAAAAGCATCAATTCTGCGGCACTCAGCTTTCTTCACCGTCCAACTCTCACATCCATACATGACCACTGGAAAAACCATAGCCTTGACTAGACGGACCTTTGTTGGCAGAGTAATGTCTCTGCTTTTAAATATGCTATCTAGGTTGGTCATAACCTTCCTTCCAAGGAGTAAGCGTCTTTTAATTTCATGGCTACAATCACCATCTGCAGTAATTTTGGAGCCCAAAAAAATAACGTTTGACACTGTTTCCACTGTTTGCCCATCTATTTGCCATGAAGTGATGGGACCAGATGCCATGATCTTAGTTTTCTGAACGTTGAGCTTCAAGCCAACTTTTTCACTCTCCTCTTTTACTTTCATCAAGAGGCTCTTTAGTTCTTCTTCACTTTCTGCCATAAGGGTTGTGTCATCTGCATATCTGAGGTTATTTATATTTCTCCCGGCAATCTTGATTCCAGCTTGTGTTTCTTCCAGCCCAGCGTTTCTCATGATGTACTCTGCATATAAGTTAAGTGTGGCCTAAGTAGGGGGAAAAAACGCTTCAGAGGAGGAAGAGCCTCATCAATATAACTGAAATGTCTTTCTCTGCAATTCACTTTGGCTGGCTTTATTCTTGCTATACTTCAAAAATGATTTTTACAATTGCCTTTTAATTACATGACATTTTTCATTTGTAGAGCTAACTGCATACTAATTATTCATGTTCTTTAACTTTGTGCTTGTGGGGCTTCTCAGGTGGCTCAGTGATAAAGTATCTGCCCGTCAACACAGGAGACACTGGAGACTCCCATTAGATCCCTGGGTTGGGAGGATCCCCTGGAGAAGGAAGTAGCAACCCACTCCAGTATTTTGGCCTGGAAATCCCATGGACCTAGGAGCTTGGCAAGCTGCAATCCCTGGGGGGTCTCAAAGAGTCATACACAACTGAGTAACTGAGTTGTTGCACGTGCACACATGCGCACACTGAATTTTGACTCATTGTTTGCAAATGAGAGAAATCTCAGCCTTTGGTGTTGGTTCCAAAGACAGCTAACAAGGCTTGACAAAGCTTTCTTGGTGAACTCGGGTTCCTCTGCTCATCGCTCAAGTCAGTAATTTGAGAGGCAAGTGTCAGTAAAAGGTAAAGTTGCTTTATTCAGAAAAGCCAGCTCTCTGGGGAGATGGTGGACTTATGTCCTGAGACCAACTCCAAAGATTCTGCTCAAACAGGATTGTTTTTCAAGGGAAAAAGGTGCAGTGGGGGTGTTGTGGAATCTCATTGAATCGTGGAGTCACTAGGTTGGGTTCTTCATCCTTCTTCACTGTCTGCAGACTGGCTGACTCTCTTCAGATGGTATCTTTTGTGTGTTATCTGCTTGCAGGATTGCTTAGGGGGCTGTTGGGGGTAGAGAGCTCATCATTATTTAAACTACTTAGTTTCTTCATTTATACTTCTTTTAATCTAGGAAAAGAATCAACAGGTTATGCAAGGCATAGTGTACATTCCTGTGAGCATAGGTCAGGAGTTAATGTTAAATTGCCTAGTGATCTCTTTCGTATAATTATATTATTTCAAAATTCAACGGGAACAAAATAGGCAAACAGGAAAGGGGCAAAAGAGCTGCTTTCAGCTCCTGCCACAGTAGTCTCAAATCACAAACTCCCTGACCACATAACCTTGTCAGTTGTCTTAAACTCAGAAGAAAGCAAGGGAGGGAGGGAGGAGGGGAAAAGGGAAAGGAAAGGAAGAAAGGAAGCCAACTCAGAGTTTTAATTACTTATTATAAAACTATTTATATTCACAAGTTTGTCTCAGGGATCACTTACTGGAAATGCACACTTAAAACCGTATACAGGAAAAAATGCATTTAACTTACTTCTCATACTCAAATGTTTGGCTGGAAGTAGAATTATAGGATCCAAAATTATTTTCCACCAATAATTTGAAAAGATAGGCCTATACATTATTTTTTCTCTTGGGTGTGACTGCTTGCATTTTTGATATATAAGGTCTCTGTGTGTACATTTTGGAAAGGGACCTGAGACAGACCTGTGGAATATTAAATAGCACTTCCAGTGGCCTTGGGTCATGTCCTTCCTATTGATGAAGTACATCAGGTAATATGGAATTCGTATGGAATGTATGGGAAAAGTATAAGAAATGTCTTATTTCACACCTCAGTAGGAAATAAAACTTCAAAACACGGTGGCTCATTTGTATCCCTCATGTATACACTATCCTGGATTTGGGCTTTGCCATTCTATGTCTGTGGAATGATTATGTAGAGAAAGTAGGGGTCAAACCCATTAATTTAGGGAGCTTCAAGATTGGTGACCCATGGAGATGCAGGGGAGTGGCCCCTTGGCGAGGGCACGAAGATCTGTGTCCTTTCCTCTCATCCTGGGCCTATGCATTTCCATTGGCTGTTCCTGCATTATATTTCTTATAAAAGTTTATTACAAAATAACTGTATCATCTACCACTAAATACCTCTGTGTTTGATGGTTATGAAGCAGAGAGACACTGGGGAGAAATACTTTAAATTTTACCAATCAAGCAATGGTATTTTAAACAGCAGTGATAAAATGTACAGTATTGGAGATTTGATTATTCACCTATTAAACCTTTTTATAGGCTTCCCTGGTAGCTCAGCTGGTAAAGAATCTGCCTGCAATGCAGGAGACCCCAGTTCAATTCCTGGGTCAGAAATTCCCCTGGAGAAGGGATAGGCTACCCATTCCAGTATTCTTGGGCTTCCCTGGTGTCTCAGACAGTAAAGAATCTGCCTGCAATGAGGGAGACCTGGATTTGATGGGCAGGAATCCCCTGGAGGAGGGAACTGGCAACCCACTCCAGTTTTCTTGCCTGGAGAATTCCATGGACAGAGAAGCTTGGTGGGCTATAGTCCATGGAGTCGCAAAGAGTCGGACATGACTGAGCGACTGAGCATATCCCCCAAAAATGTGAATTGAGGTTATCAGTTACTAAAAGGTTTGCCTGAACTTTTTGCTGTGAATGACTTGAAATATTTTCAGGAATCATGGAATTACTGGAAAGGAAAATGGTGAAAAAGTCACTGTTGTCCAACAAAAATATATATATATATGGGAAACAGCATAAGCCCACATGGAGTCTTTTATTTTCTAAATATTGAGTATCAAGGTCATATTTTGTTTTATAAGCAGAGAAATTAAATGTGTTCTATTCTACGAATGCTGATACACATGAATGCAAATTAAGTGATAAAATTTTCTTAAATTTAAATCTAAGTGATTTAAGTGAAGGCATTTTTATTTACTCATGATCTTGTAATTCTAACTTCAGAATCATTCATGTTTAAGTTAACAATGGCCTTATATAGATTTCATCCTTCTGTTTCTATTTTTTTATGACATGGTCAAAGTTACACTGCCATAAGCATTGATCAGTGCCATGCTTCACATTAACTGGCTGTGTTATTCTATATCACTCTAATTAGCTGAAATCCATCTTTACTACAGTAACTCAGTTGGTAAAAACAATAAATACATGTTGTTCCTGGTGTAAAAAAAAAAAACAAACAATTTTGTTCTCCTAACCTCCCAATGCCTTGGGTTCTTCTTTCTCTGCTCCCCATCATTAGTATCCAGGGTCAGCCTCATGATTTTTTGAGCACTCTCAGATAAGAGAATGTCTTGGTGACCTTAATATTCCACACAATCAGTGTTCAGTAGATATATATGTCTGTTCAAGGTAATAATCACAACTCTAATTTCAGTGTCAAAGCCTTCCTTTCTCAGGCCTGGCCCATGCTGCAGCCTGCAGTGGAGAGCGAAAGCAGGGTGAAGATGATGCTTTCCACTGGGGCTCAGCCAGCATCGGCTTCCCTCCCCTTTTCACCTACTTGCCCCCCAGGTCTGTTGCACACAAGAACAAGAGGTCAAGGACACAAACCAGCCCCTATATTGGATCTAGTTTGTGTTGGTGTGATATTTAGTCATAAATTGTCGTCCTACCTTTGCAACACCATGTTGTTACAACCCCATGTTGCAACCCTTTGATCTCTGTCATGGGGTGAAGTTTAGCAGCTGTTCAAATCTGACTTTAAATTTTTTCCATTGCGGGGTCTTTAAAGCTACTTAAAGACACTCTCTGGGCCTTGATGTATGTAGTTCAGTTGGTAATGTTAATGTACATATGTAGTTCCTGGACTACAGCTTCCACTACAGAGGGGAAAATCCCCCTATCCTCCAGTCTCTCCTATTTTAAATTTTTTGTGGTTTGACTTCTTCCCACTGTCTCCTTCGAACCTACAAGGATACAAATCAAGACCCCCAAGTGGCTTTTGAAGACCTATCCCCCCTAGTAAATTAGGGTATTTTTCACATGTAAATGCAAAGATTTTCTCTCAAGAGGGCCCCTCTAAACTGAAGTTACCCAAGACTCTAAGTGAGTCAACATTCCCAAAGGTGAGTAACCAGTTTCACTATGCTTGTGGCCTTTGGGGTAGGCAGGGAGAAAGGGTCAGAGGTACAGGTGGCGCCCATGAACTCAAAAAGCACATCAATAACCAGAAGAGGTGAAAACACAGCTTCGTTTTATTGGTCCATCAGGGGAAAGATTTGTTGATCCACCCATTTTCAATGCATTTTTCTAATCTCAGGGGCCATATGTGGGTAAGCAACATGATGTTTAGGTAAAGGCCAACTCCACCCTTGGGGTTTGGGGTTGATTTGTGTCAGGCACCACAGCACTTTGTCAGCGCTCAATCATTTTCTGATGCCTCCTAGTTGGCTAAAAGTAAAAACATCAGCATGTTTCTGGAGGCCACGGTGGGTTTAGGTATTCGTCCTGCTATCCTTATGATAATGGGTGTGGGCACTTTCTCTAGGGGACTGACTTTCAGAGGCTCCCTTTCATCCATGACTGGTTGAGCCACAGAATGGGGGGGGGGGGGGGGGGGGGGGGGGGGGGGGGGGGGGGGGGGGGGGGGGTGGGGGGGGGGGGGGGGGGGGGATTCAGCAAGAGGAACACAACTGAGAAAAACCTGTGAAAAGATGGTGGAATCAGAATTACACAGTAGGTAAACAATACCAATGGTTCCAGAAGGCCCCATCTGACATTTCCATGCTTCCTAACAGAACACGTGCCCATGCCACAGACACAACAGACCACACGCACTCACACATGGTCGGTAAGATACTGCCTTGAGGCTACATCTGATTGCTTATCATTTAATTCTCCTATATACATGAAAATATTTTTAGCTCTCTATTTTGTTCATTAAACAACATATTTATTAATTCCTGTTTCAATGCTAATTCTATAGAGTAATTTTTTAATAGTGTATGACACATGGCCTCCCCTAGACTAATCTCACATTTTTCTTCTTCAAGGTATTTTATAAATCTTGTTCTCCAGTTCACACAAACAATCAAAATCTTGTGATTTATGACTGACGCATTGCATGAATTGCATAGATTTATTTAGGGTAGGAATTACTACCATTCCAAAATTAGTATTCCTTTCCAAAAGAAAGTTGCTTAACAATATTATAATAGAGTCCACATAGGAAGTTCATATAAAAATTTCGATGTATGTTTTCCCTATGTTTTTTATAATAGTTAATTATATTTGTAGGTGTTTTACACCGCCTTGATACAGTTTGAATAGGTTATTTTATTTCTATAATATTCCTAATTATTAGAAGCATTATGAGAATCTGTTTTATATGTGTTTAACTTATATCAACAATCTTCCCTGATCTACTTGCCTTGAGTATGCAGGAACGGCAATACCTTATAGAAAGGACAGTTTTGCTACCTTTTTTGTTATAAAAATACTGTACACTAATAATAGCTCCATTCATCCTCTTCAATTTTTCTTGTTTAGGCACTGAAACAATATTTTAGTCTCTTATCATGACTCTATATGGAGATGGGAGGAAATCTGGAGACACAGCCTCTCAAAGAAGAGGTGTGTGTGGACTGGGTCCATACTCACAGACACTCCTTGACTGAGTTTCATTCAGTTGTCAATTAATTGACTACAGTAGGGTCACCAGTGAGATAATATATCTATAGGGTCACAAAATGTTGGACCCAACTGAGCAGCTGAACAACTGACACTCACTACTTGTTTCTGAACTATCTTTGCAAAGATGTTTTTATAGTGAGCAAACTTGGTTGACATTTCTAGTGTTGCCACCAATTCGCTTATTGTCCATTATAATAAGGATAATCGCTCCCTTCAGGACAAAGTGCAGGCAGGCTTTACTGTCCACTATGAAAGATTTGGGTTCCGTAAATTAAGGATCTGTGTTTTGTAACCCACTGTGTATGAATGTCACCTGACCCTTTTTGTGTCAATGGGGATTGAAGCTGTGAAACTGACCCAAATGCTGATGCTTTGGTTACTGCAAGTATTAAGTTCTTTTTTCTCTGACCCAGGAGTCTCATGTCTCTGCCAAGCAAATAAGCTCTGTATCAGACTAACATGGCAGCTTGCAAATCGAGTAAAATCTCAGATCTTGAACTAAGGCTTCAGGCCATCTAGCTGGGAAGTCATGGTACTTGGACCCTTGTGTGATGGAACTCAGAGCCCTCCTCCACTTTCCAATCTCCACTCTGTGGAGCTGATTCCAAGGAAACAGAAACAGACAGGTATAATCTCAGTGAGTGCCATGGTGTTACTAGAACTGTTTTGTTTTTCTGTTCTGAAGAAATGAAGTCCAGAGCTGGTTTCATTTCCTTCTCTATTATAACCCTTGAAATGATAATCCCACCGTATTCAAAGGCAAAGGAAATGGGTTCCTTATTGTCTAAGAGGGTTGGGAGAATGTTGCCTGTCAGCATATGAGAAGTCTCCACTGTGAATTGGAAGAAAAAAAAAAAAAAAAAAACCATAAAAAGTTCCCACGTGTGAATCAGAAAACTTCCAACTCCTATATGACCTTTGAAAAGTCACTAGACTTGACCAAACTTTAGTTTTTTGTCTCTAAAACACAGATGATATTCTCAGTTGGTTGCTCTGAGGGTACAGTAGATAAGGTTTCCAGATTTAGAAAATCAAGACACAGTTGCCCAGTTATACTTTTATTTCACATAATTATTCTTCACGAACCAGGGATCGAATACAGGTTTCCTACATTGCAGGCAGATTCTTTACCATCTGAACCACTAGGGAAGCCCATTTAGTATCTATGTACCAAAGAGTATATGTGATATATCTGAAAGTCAATTTTTTTATCTTTTTTAAAAAAATATAGTTGATTTATAGTGTGTATATATATGTTATTTTTCAGATTCTTTTCCTTTATAAATTAGTACAAAATATTGAGTATAGTTTCCCGTGCTGATTAGCAGGTGCTTGTTGGTTATCTATTTTATATAGAGGAGTGTGTATATGTTAATCCCCAATGCTAATTTACACTCCCCCTCGAATCTGAAATTTAAATTTAACTGGGTGCCATATAGTTTATTTGAAAACATACAGAGATGTAGTATATGCTAAAGTGACCCTGACTTGAGGGTTTGTAGTCTGATAATATTTTTAAGGAATTGCTCCCAGGGTTGGTTCTGAGAATCTGGAGAGCAGAACACAGGAGAAGAAGAGAAAGAGAAGCAGGTGGACAATTGCCGGCCCTGCCCTTCAGGGGACTCCAGCCGGACCCTGCGGGCAGCTCTGCAGTGTGAGGAACAGTTCAGGTGGTTCTCAAGCAGTGGGAGGGAAGCTGGATTTTGGCAGGCTCTTTACCACTCAGTTACTGGTTAAGGGGCATCACTGCCTCTCTACAGTACTCAGCCAAGCAGATCTGGGGGAGCTAGGATATCCCCTCACAGAAAATCTGTTGCTGAGATCATTGAAAAGTCAAGGATATGGGTGAGGTGAGGGGTAGCAGCAAGGAGTCAATGGAATCCATGGGAATGGGTGTAAGGAAACCTGGGAGGAGTACCAGCAGTGTCCACTCCAGGGCTGTCCAAACTCCAGAATGCTGTGAATGGTCTGTACCAACGGACTGGAGGGCAATGGGAGACAAGACTCTCACTTGAGAAACTTGTTCCATCCGGGCTGTCATAACAGAATACCATGGACTCAGAGACTTCTAATCCATTGGAATTTATTTCTCACAATTCTGGAGGCCGGAAGGCAGATTTCCTGCCTGGTGAGAACCCCCTTCCTGCTTCATAGGCAGCCCTCTTTTCTCTGTGTCCTCACCTGGAGGAAAGTGAGAGAGCTCTCTGGGGTCCCTTATCCCATTCATGACATAAATCCCCTCTGAATGGCCCCACCCCCTAATACTGTTGCCTTAGGGGTTAGGATTTCAACCTATGAATTGGGGTGGGGTGGAGGGGAGGTACAGGCATTCAGCCCATAATAGAAACCAAAGAGATTTGGGACCCTATCCCCCTGACTGTTGTGTCATAATTCTCTTAACAGTTCTAATAGTTCTTTGCTAGACCTAGAACCTGCTGCTCCTTTTGGACATTGGATAGTGTCTCCTCTCAGTTTTATTTGCACGTATCTATTTAAGAAGAAAAAACAGAGTTTTCCCTTGAATCCAGAGATAGCAGCCCCTTCAGAACAGCCTCCCCCTTACTGTGCTGCCAGAAGCCCAGCTGGAGGCAACTCTAAAGATAAAGCCTTTGAAGGGCACATGGTGGGGCAACTGCAGGGCATAATTTGAAAGTCCATGAAGTGCGACATGGCCTTGTCTGAAAAAAGCTTCCAGAGATATTCAATCGCCTTAAACTGATGCCCAAATTGCGTATTTAAAAGCCCTATAATTTAGGGGAAGCCTCCCCAGGGGGCTATATGCTCCACTTGGCCTATGAAACTCCAAATATGAAAATGAAAAAGAGCTCAGTACACAAAATGCAAGTGGAGAAGAACAAGCCTATTGAAATCATCGTTGATCTTGTTTGTTGGCTTTTTGCCCCTCTCTTTCCTTCTGATAGTACCTGCGGTATCGGGGTCCACTCCCCTTCCCTTGATCGAGAGACTCCGAGTATGCACAATGATAGGCTCATGGGGCAGGGCACATTGTCTCTGCCTTTTGCATTGTTCAGAGCGAAAAGCAGCACACTGAAAAGCTAGGGTCAGAGGAAACGAGCCTGTGGAAAGGCACGTGGAGATTTCATTTTGAGAACTGAGTGTGTAGAAAAAAAGGACCTCTGTAGGAGTAAACTATGGAACAAGGTTTCTCAACTCAATGGGAAACTAGTGTTCTCAGCTCCCAGGTACTAAGTCTGTCACAGGGATGATGACATGCCTGTCATTGGTAAGACCTTCCCTCTAAGAATTTCTATCTAAGAAGATGATTATTTTGCCAACTTGTTACATTTCTCATCAAAATAGTTTGGAAACGCGAAGCTCCTTAGTGCCTTTGGCTCTAAGAATGCAGTCGGTTGGCATGTTTCCCAGCATAGTGTCATGAGCTTCCACACTAACAGTTATACTTTTTATTATTGTTATTAACTGTAGTAGTGGGCCTGGAAAGAAGGACGTGTGAAAGACCCCATAAAGCAACAGAAGATATATTATCATGATTCGTTGTGTAAGTTGCTGAAGATAGTCAGTCAACTGCAAGTTTTATCCACCTAACGGAGAATGATAATGCCATAAGGAAATGGGAAGGCAGGGTTCGATGGGAAGGTGATGAGTTGAGATTTTCAGATAGGATTCAGTCTGAAGTCAGGCAAGGCTTCCTTGTGAAAATGTCCATCATCTGCAAAAGATCATAAATTGTATGATTTTATTATTTCTAGGTTTTTTGCATTTAATATAAGAAACTTATATCTAAAGTGTAAAATAACCTAAATTTTTGAGCAATCTTAGTAGATGTGGAGGCCAGTGAAAGCTTGGTTAGTTGGGTTTTGATTCTTCTCTGGGCTAGCTCATTTGTCCCTTTCTTGCACTATCTCTTCTGCCTCCAAAGTAGGCATGGGACGCAGATGTTTCTGCTTTTCGAGGAAGAGAGCAAACCCAGAGCTACAGACTAAAGCCATTCGTGTTCATATTTTGGTCTCCAAGATAAGTGTGTCCTAGTCCTGTGATGAATGAGTTTTCGTTGAAGAACTTCAACTTCAGTATTCTTTGGTTTCTTTCTCCATTTTCTAGAAATTGGCCAAATGCTCTTCTTGGCACTTCTAATTCAGCCCAGCAACCTCTGATTTTTCAATTTCTTATTGCCTCCTGCCTGGTGGTTTTTGTGCACTCATAGGTCAAGAGCATGGCTTAGAGTGCACGATAACTCCCTTTAGATTATTCTGTCCATCCTCTAATTTCAGTGGCACAGGATTTTCATTAACCTATGGGTAGACATGGGGATTATTTGGAAAGTGGAGAATGGGGAGGAACAAGCTGGTCTCTTTCCTAAAGCTGAGGTTTTCTAAGGACAAGGGAAATGAGAAGGTTCTGAACAGAAATGTATTTCCCAAGCACAAGCAGAATTATGTCCTTCATGAATTTTGGTGAGCCTTTGTTCATGTTGACAGGTGGGAATAAGGGGGGTGGAGAAGTCTATGCAGAGAGGATCATAAATAACAACTGTGAGGATATTTTCTTATGAGAATGAGATGAGACTGACCTTTGCTGCTTACTCCAAAAATGCAGACCCAGTGGTTGTTTGGTTTTCCTACTAGACAGTGGAATTTGGGGAGTCAAGTACAGGGCTTTACCCTCTTCTCTTCTCTCTCCAGTGAATATTTCATTGATTTTAGGAGCAATCGTTCTGACCGGAGTTTGATTCAGGCAAATTAGGATAATTGGGTCCTTATTTTTTATCCTTCAGGAGATTCTTTGAACCTGGGGCAGCTGGTTCCAGAGCTTTTCTGGTGGATGACCTGTGGCTGGCTGATTTGTATTATAGTGGCCAATGCATTTGTTATCATAAAAGTCCATGTAGAGCTATGGTTCCCCAAGATTGATCCATGTATGGGCATTATCAGCATTGGGGAAGTAAGATGCCATAAGCACAGGAAAAAAGAAAGAAAGAAAAAAATATAAGAATGAAAATAATGGGAAACGTTTAGGCAAAAAAGTTCCAATTGGAGAAACAGAGGAAAGATACATAAATCTAGGTTTGGGAGGGCTTCCCTGTTGCCTCGGACAGTAAAGAATCTGCCTGCAATGCGGGAGACCTGGGTTCGATCTCTAGATTGGGAAGATCCCCAGGAGGAGGGCATGGCAACCTACTCCAGTATTGGTGCCTGGAGAATCCCCATGGACAGAGGTGCCTGATGGGCTACAATCCATGGGGTCACAAAGAGTCAGACACAACTGAGCGACTAAGCACAGCAGATTTGGTAATAAGAAGTACATCATAGGTTGAATGCTTGTGATGTCTAAGACATTTTCTAGCATCTTTTACATACATTCTCTCTAGTCTTGACAACAACTTCAGAAATTCGATGGTATGTAATCTGAGTGTTTGGTGACTGACAATGCATTTCCTGGTCTCTTTTCTAGCAGTATATATCTGGTTTGCCTAAAAGATTTTCAATCTCATGTGTTGTGTTTGATGTCATCTCATTTGAAAATAATGAAAATGCTTCATCACAAGCCTTCTTCCATGGATTAGACTTTTGTGAATGTGTCTTGGGTCTGTTAGCTCAAAAATGAGAGTGTGAGGGAGAGATAAATCATAAGAAAGGAAATGGTTATCTAGACTAGTAGCTTTGATCCTTTTTGATCAAGACCCACGGTGACAGATACATTTTTACAATACATTTCAGGACACACATAAATGAATGTACATGTTTATAGAACAACCAAAATTTAAGAAAACTATATTTTCCATTTGTATGTGTTATCAACTCTATTTGCTGTTTTTTTCTATTTATTTTTTGAATGCTAGTCAATTCCCACTGTAGTGATTTTGCATTTCACTAGTCAGTAGCAACTTGACATTTTGAAAATATAGAAATGTTGCAAAACATTGTCTACCATGAACATTTTGGGGGACTCTAGCTAGGCTCCTGTGGTTTAAAATTACTAAATTAACCCCCCCCAGTTCTGTTTAGTTTTATTATTTTTTAATTTATTTTATTGAAATACAGAATGGCAACCCACTCCAGTATTTTTGCCTGGACAACCCTGTGGATAGAGTAACATGGCAGGCTACAGTCCATGAGGTCACAAGAGTCGGACACGACTTAGTGACTAAACCACCACCACATAGTTGATTTTCAATGTTGTGTTAATTTCTTTTGTATAGCAAAGTGATTCAGCCATACATATAATACTTATATATTCTTTTTCATATTCTTTTCCAGTATGGTTTATCACAGGATATTGAATATAGTTCCCTATGCTATACAGTAGGGCCTTGTTGCTTATCCATGCTATATATAATAGTTTACATCTGCTAATCCTAAACTCCCAATCCATCCCTCCCTCTTCCCTACCCCCTCCCTGGTTGGAAACCATAGTCTATTCTCTATGTCTGTGAATCTGTTTCATGTTGTAGCATGTCTCCTCCTTCAACTTTACTGAGTCAAGGAGGAAACCAAGTTCAGATGAAAACAATGTTTCAGGGTTACATGTTGTTTTCCAGTGTGATGGAGTAATGATTCTTACACTTTTCCTATTCCTCTGGATCTCGAGCAATTATCTAATCATTTATATCCTAATTCCATCATGGGTCCAAGACCCTGTTCTATTAACCAACATGTGGGTTAAGTACGTGAATTGTAATTTGCAGTTTCCTGGTCAAATGTTGTTTAAGGAACAAAGCATATTTGCAGTTATTATTAAAACAGTATACAATAATAAGCATCATCCATTGGCTGATTCCTGTTAATTTTCGCTGTTTCTTTTCTATTTCATTACATCACACTAAGTGTAATATAGCCATCAAATGTCTACTTTCACAATACAAAGTGTCCTTTCAACAAGAATTCTACTTTTACCTTTTCTGGGAAACATCATTTGTATTTAGGTGTCATGGGTGATAATTGCCCTTGTTTTACAAAGGTGGTATTTATAGAAAGGTAATTAAGTGCATGCAGCAAATATTGCTTGAATCTCTTTAGAATCCACTGAAGGTGTATGTCCAGGGAGTAATGGAGTATTTGTGTACTCAGTTCATCAATGGGGAAGTGTCCTGTTGTTTCCAAATAAAATCGGCTTCTCCTACAATTTGTTAATTCAGAGTAACTACTCCCGATAAATGAAATGATCTGTGCATTGCTAGGAACTTTGTTCTCTCTTTTAAGGGTAAGTACGTTTAGAGCTGAGAAGAATAGAAATTTATCCTTTAGAATTCATGTTGTTGGCAAATGAGTTGATGACAAGATCTGGATGAAAACAAGACAGAAAATACTACCTGATTCTTGGCTAAGGAACACAAATAAAATTAGCTCCATTTAAAACAAAAATAAACATTGCTATCATGTGTGATATGGACTAGGCAAATTCAACCAAGAAGTACAGTTTAGGTCCTTGTGAATTTTACTGTTTCTCCCATTGATTGAGAAATCTTTGGGTAGAAAGAAAATGAAAGAACCTGCCTGCATTGTGGGAGACCCAGGTTCAATCCCTAGGTCGGGAAGATCCCCTGGAGGAGGAAATGGCAACCCACTCCAGTGTTTTCACCTGGAAAATCACACGGATGGAGAAGCCTGGTGGGCTACAGTCCATAGGGTCACAATGTTTCGACACAACTGAGTGACTAACACTGTCACTTATTCTCTGTTTTAAGGGTAAGTACATTTAGAGCTGAGAAAAAAAGACAAGGTTGTCATTTCTTAGTAGCTGAAACCACAGTATCAGAATGGCTAGACCTAGAGAGTGAACATTAACATTAATATTTGTCTTAAAATAATGCAGCAAAATGTAATCCTGACACAAATCATGCAACTCCTATTTGAAAGGCTTTTCATTTATTTTAGAGGGTTTCCATATCTGTTGCTTGCCCTGTGAAAATATCAGAGATTTTATTTGATCTATTTTGACTAATGAAATTAAAGGGGCACAGATGACTTGAATTGGGGCTACAGTGGCACAATCTTAAGCGAACATTTATTAAGCATGTACTTTATGTCAAGCTATGGCTCATGATATAATCCTTGTAGAGATACATGTGTGCGCATGCTCAGTCCTTCAGTCGTGTCCAGCTCTTTGCAGCAACCCCATAGACTGTAGTCTGCCAGGCTCCTCTGTCCATGGGTTTTCCCAGGAAAGAACACTGGAGTTGGTTCCCATTTCCTCCTCCCAGGGATCTTCCTGACCAGTGGATCAAACCCGAGTCACCTGTGTCTCCTGCATTGCAGGTGGATTCTTAGATGGCAAGTGCCAATTTGTAGTTGACACAATGCTTATCTGGGGGGAGAGGGATGTATTATTTAAAAGCCAAAGAGTGATGTTTTTAAACAATATTTTTAAAAAGCTACAGGAAGAAAAGAGCTATGACCAAAACACCCTAACTCTGTCTGTTAGCCTTAGGTTCCATTACATGTAATAGAAAATGATGATCAGAAGCATAATAGTAATAACTTTAAAATAGTATTTTCAAAACATAGAAGATACTCTCTCCTGTAGAAGAAGTATGGGAGAAAAGGCTTGGATGGACGCCACAGTCACCAAAGGACCCCCTTAGGTCCTTCTACCTTTCCTTCTGACCATTTAGTAAAGAGCTTTCAATCTGGAGCTCGCCTGGTGTTCTAAGATGGCCTGTGAAACACACAGCATTGGCCTCTGCATTCCAGAGATTGCTGCTGCTGCTGCTGCTGCTTCTAAGTCGCTTCAGTCGTGTTTGACTCTGTGCAACTCCATAGACGGCAGCCACCAGGATCCCCCATCCCTGGGGTTCTCGAGGGAAGAACACTGGAGTGGGTTGCCATTTCCTTCTCCAATGCATGAAAGTGGAAAGTGAAAGTGAAGTCGCTCAGTCATGTCCGAAATCAGGAAAAAATCTTGTCTTGTCTGAGGAAAAACCCAAGAGACAAGGTTGGGAGAGCTCCCAGGTTGATGAACACATGTTGTTGCTTGGGGAGCAAGGAAGCTCCATGCCATTTTCCATGGTCTTGCCCTCCACACCTCTTCCACCTGTCTGTTCTGCTTTATATCCTTTTATACTAAACTGATCCTTTGGTGAGTGAAATATTTCTCTCAGCTCTGTAAGCCACTCTAGCAACTTAATGAAACCTAAAGAGATGGTCATTGGAAACTTCAGTCTCCAGCTAGTGTGTCAGAAGCCCAGGTGTCAACCTGGCTTTGTGTCTGGTATCTATAATGCTGAGAGGGCTGGTGCTCTTAAAATGCAGAATCTGATGCTTTCTTTGGGTAGTTAGTGTTAGAATTGAGTTGAACTGGAGGACACCCAGCTGATGTCCAGAGGCTTGTTTGTTGGAGAGGAGCTCCGCTCCCACGTTGCAACTGAGTATCGGAATCCTTAGTCTCCACTGATCCAGAGAGACTAGGAATTTTGCCACGTTTTCTTCATAGTGGTGAGAACAGTAGAAACTCCACCCCTCAAAAAATAAATAATGGCACTTTCAACTTTTTCAGACTGTATTTGTAAATGGTTGAAGAACCCACTTGGGTCTTTCGTTGGTTCTCTCATCTTATCTTTTCATTACTTTTTCCACCTTGTGAAAGGAGGCGACTAGGATTTTCAGAGTGTGGCCTTCAAGAAAAGTATCATACATTTGATGGATAACTGATTTCCATGTATATATCAATAAAAATGGGGCTTCCCAGGGGACTCAGCACTAAAGAATCCCCCTGCTTATGCAAGGAGACTCAGGAGATATGAATTCAATCCCTGGGTCAGGAAGATCCCCTGGAGAAGGAAATGGCAACCCACTCCAATATTCTTGCTTGGAGAATCCCATGGATGGACAGAGGAGCCTGGCAGGCTATAGAACATGGGGTCACAAAGAGTTCAGATGTGACTTGGCAACTGAACAACAACATACATACACACACACACACACACACATATATAATTTATTAATATGTCTAGCTAAACACACATACCAATTTCTCTAGAAAATGTCTTTGGGTCTCTTGGTCAACTCCTACTTTGAGGCAAATGATATTCTGAGTAGGCATGCACCACATCAATAAAAACATGCTCACAGGACAAAAACAGGGAAAACATGCATTTACATATGTAATATATTTGTATTTGTCTCCAAACTTTCAGACTGTTCTCACAGTCAATTCTTAGATTACATGTAAAATCCTTTTTTCAGATCCTGTATTCCTTGTAGCTCCCACAATAGATACCCTTGGTGATGTGTGGGCATATGTATTCTCCTCTTTTTCATTCTTATCTTTATAACAACTCTTGCCACAATTGAGCAGCAATTCTTTCTCAGCGTGTGGCCTCACTAGTTTATCTTTTATTTTTGTCTGAATCCATTTCCCATGCCTTCCTTGAAATTTTGTCAAGACACCATTATTGTCTTTTCTCACTAACCTCTGCCGCCCTCCAACCATTATATCACGAGACACTGTGTGAGCTCTATTGCACTGATGTCATGTAATTCTCTCAGTAGACTGTTCTCTTCTCTGTTGAGTCCTCTTGCCTAACGTACAGAGATGATTGAAGTGAAGTGAAAGTTGTTCAGTGGTGTCCAACTCCTTGCGACCCCATGGACTGTAGTCCATGGACTGGGCTCCTCTGTCCATGGAATTCTGTAGTGGGTAGCCATTCCCTTCTCCAGGTGATCTTCCCGACCCAGAGATTGAACCTGGTTCTCCTGGACTGCAGGCAGATTCTTTACTATCTGAGCCACAGGGGATGCCCGACAGAGATAATTAGGTCAAGCAAAGCCAACACCCAAATTACAAAACTAACACCAACAAGTGTTGCCGTATCCGAAAAGATAACCCTAAAACAGAGAAGGGCTTTATCTTTACAGAACAAATATGAATAGCTTATTTCTGACTTTAAGCCTCCCTTTCAAATTGCTGTTCCTCAGTGAATGGCAAATGTAACAGTTTCTCCAAAATAATGTTTTGTATAACTTTAATGTGATGTACAGATGGAGTTTGATATCTGGCTGTGAATGTGTTGCAGATATTAAATAAAACTTATCCCACAAATTATAATGCAATGCATGACAAAGCATCAGTATTATCTTGATAGCTTTTTTTTAAGCAACTAGATAAAGACTGCAATGGCAAGTGATTAAGAAACTTTGCTGTAATAAGCAGAAACAGCTGTATTTTTAAAATTTATTTTTAATTGGTGGTTAATTGCTTTACAATGCTGTGTTGGAGCCTTCCTCCCACCCCATGCCTTACAACAATGTATCTAACTGGAATCAGCTCCCAACAAGGCACTAGGTACCCTGATACCAACAGTTAAAAGCTCAAGCCTAGCTTTTTTTAATATTTATAGCTCATTTTCCTGCTGTGAAATTGTCTCATCTTTCTCCCTAACTTTTTGGGAAAAAAAAAAGTATGTGGGATATCAGTTAAAAGCCAAGCCTATTTTTATATTAATGTTGAAGTCATGCCCATCATAATTCATGCCCATGATTCAGCACCATTAAATCACTTGTAAATTACCACTTGATGAGGCTAAAATTGCAACTTCTAAAAATGCACTGCTGTGAGGGCTTCCTGTAGTTCAGTAAATTACCACCTCAAAACTGCCTTCTGAGTTGCCCAGACTATCTGGTCAGACATGATGAATGCTTGATGGCCTTAGTCCTGGAGCTCTGAGTGGCAAGGCCAGGCTCCCAGCCCAGCATGAGCATAATTATCACCACTTTTGATTTTGACTACAGAAAGTGGAGTAGAATGTTCAAAAAATGTTATTGTGTAATGTCTCTCTCATTTTTTAAAAAAACCCAAACACATATTTGTCATTGTTGCTTCCAGTCGAATGATACAGGAACAGGTCAACGGTGATGTTGAGTTTTCTTGCCCATTGTAAGAGCTTGTGTTTATTTCCCGTTCTTTTTAAAAACTCTCTACAGCTTGTAGAGGAAATTAAGCAAATAATGGAGAGAATTAGGCCTTGGCAAATATCCAAACAATATGATGTTCTATTTCTTGAAAAGGAGATATACTTGTAAAACAAAGTAGGAACAGAAAACCTGCGTGTTCATGAAAGAACGGCAAGGTTGCTATTTTGGTTTGGTTTGGTTTTGCATTACTTGTTTTTCTTTACTTTTGAAGTTAATAATTTACTTCAGATATTTTTATGGGGAAAATGCCCTTTTTGATGTCTTCTTAAAAGCAGCAAGGTCTTCCCTAGTAATTCTGAGAAAGTTTTCCTTAATTTACAGGTTGGAGTAATATGGACTCAGAGTTTTTTTTAATTCTTTTTTTAAAAAAGTTTTTTACATTTTTATTTAGGTAGAATTGACTAATAAAATTGTATATTTTTAATATGTACAGTTGATGATTTGATATATGTATACATTGTGGAAAGATTAATGTAATCAAGCTAATTAACATATCCAGTACCTCGCAGTTACCTGTGTGTGTGATGAGAACCCAAGATCTATTTTATTTTTTTTGTTTGTTTTTTCAAATCTTTTCTACATTGCTTTAAAAATTTTTTATTTTATATTGGTCCATAGTTGATTAACAATGTTGTGTTAGTTTCAAGTGTACAGGGAAGTGATTCAGTTATACATATTCACATATCTATTTTTTTCAAATTCTTTTCCCATTGAAGTTATTACTGAATATTGAGTAGAGTTCTCTGTGCTATACAGTCTGTCCTTGTTGGTTATATATTTTTAATACAGGGGTATATATACGTTAATCCCAAGCTCATAATGCATCCCTCCCTGCCACCTTTCCCCATTGGTAACCATAAGTTTGTTTTCTCTGAATCTGTTTATGTTTTGTAAATAAGTTATTTGTATCAATTTTAAAGATTCTGTGTATAAGCTATATCATATGATATTTGTTTGTCTGCCTTACTTCACTTAGTATAATCATCTTGAAGTCCATTTATGTTACTGCACATGGCGTTATTTCATTCTTTTTAATGGCTGAGTAATATTCCAGTATATATAAACACCCCACATCTTGTTTATCCATTCATCTGTCCTGTCGGTGGACATTTAGGCTGCTTCCATTTCTTGGCTGTTGTAAATAGTGCTGCAGTGAACACTGGGGTGCATTTATCCTTTTAAGCCATGCTTTTCTCTGGATATATACCCAGGAGTAGGAATTGCAGGACCATATGGTAGTTCTATTTTTAGTTTCTTAAGGAATCCCCATACTGTTGTCCATAGTGACTGTTACAATTTACATTCTCACCAATCATATTGGATGGTTCCCTTTTCTCAACACCCTCTGTAGCATTTATTGTTTGTAGACACTTTGATGATGGCCCTTCTGACTGGTGAGGTGATATCTCATAGTTTTGATTTGCATTTCCCTAATAATAAGCAATGTTGAGCATTTGTTCCTGTGCCTGTTGGCCATCTGTGTGTCTTCTTTAGAGAAATGTCTCTTTAGGTCTTCTGCCCATGTTTTTCGCTTTTACTTTTAAAACCTAGGGATAGCAGCATCTGCAAATTCAGCAGAATTGTGTTTTCTGATGTTGACCAAGCACTTTACTGATCCACATGGATTATGGTTTTATCATCCAACAGTGAACTTCTCTTTTACTTGAGTCTTACACAGTTCCTCAGGCTGACATATTAACATACTAAACCATTAAACTGCTGTTCAAATTTTATTTCTCGGCATTGTTGTGGGGTAGTTTTATCCATGCATATTCTACTTTGAAAATACAGCTGAAATAAATTTGGCGTAGGAATTCTTTGGTTGTGAACTGATTTGTACGTGTTCTGGAAAGTGCTTTTTCAAAAATGCAGGAGAAAGATAATTCGTTCTATCTTAGAAAGTCCAAAATATACATTAGTATTGACTTAGCTAAAAGTTCTGTTTTAGATGTGTACATTTCTGTGTGAATACTAACATTCTAGACAAGTTTTGCTTACAGACATGAATCCATCAACAAGCCTCTCTTGTCTGTACAGTTTCAGTGATGTATCTGTAGGCTTTGATTTTTTTTTTCCAGAAGCAAGTAGTACCTTGGAGGTTTGGGATATCATATTTTCAGACAGGAACATCTGCTAGACAAATTCCTATTTTCTAACCTGAAGATAACCTTTCTTGCTCTATAGTCTCTTCTAAAATTCTTGTGTGTATTGTAAACCATGAGATTCCTGGAAGAACTCCAGAATATTGTAAGATTCCACAGTGCAAGTATGAATAATAACATGATCATGGGCTACAGTGAATTAAATGTCAAAGAATGACTGGAGGGAGATTTTGCAAAGGAAAACGACCTCTTGATGATCAAGACCAGTTCTGCCAACATAGGTTCACACGAAAAAGAGATGCAGGGCCACATGAGGAATCATTTTCTTGATGCATCAATGAGGAATTCTAATAGAACTTGGATGTTGAGCTTTGCTGTAGATTATAGGGGATACATTGTTATCCCTCACTCTATGTCAATCCATCCACTACAATGTGAGGCCTCCTTTTTCAGAGACAATAAAATTTAATGGGATGAAAGAAAGCATAGATTTGGAGTTAAGGTGCCAGTTTGTTCTATCAGCTCTGCTTCTGCTTATTTCAGCAGACTTCAAGAAGTCACAATTCCCTTACCTTTTCAGTGAAGTATCATTAACCCACTAATCTCACAGGGTTGATGCAAGGCTATAGGAGAAGTTTTTGGAAATTAAAGGTATTCATAAACTCTGTAACATTATATATCTTATCTTATTATTTAACACTTACTGCTGCTGCTAAGTTGCTTCAGTCGTGTCCGACTCTGTGCGACCCCATGGACAGCAGCCCACCAGGCTCCCTCGTCCCTAGGATTCTCCAGGCAAGAACACTGGAGTGGGTTGCCATTTCCTTCTCCAATGCATGAAAGTGAAAAGTGAAAGTGAAGTCGCTTACTACAGGATTGTTACTGAAAGTAGTACATGGTAAAATTTTATGCTACAGTCACTGTCTGCAGTGATTTTTGGAGCCCAAGAAAAGAAAATCTGTCACTGCATCCACATTTTCCCCATCTATTTACCATGAAGTGATGGGACTGGATGCCATGATCTTTGTTTTTTGAATGTTGAGTTTTAAGCCAGTTTTTCACTCTCCTCTTTCACCCTCATCAAGAGACTCTTTAGTTCCTCTTTGCTTTCTGCCATTAGGGTGGTATCATCTGAATATTGCTCCTCCAGGATGTAGCCCTATCAGTCATCAAATTTGAAATAGGTCCTTGTTTTCATAGAGAAGAAGAATAGAGAATGGATATCGTATTTTTTTTTGTATTGTTTCATGTGGAAATTGAAATACTTAACCTTTGCAAACTTATGCACTCTGCTGAGGTTAAGATCCTTATATTTGACCATAGGGTTAAACTCATCATGACCACCTTTCTACAGTTACAGATCCCTTAATGCCATTCAGGAACATGGTCAAATATTTGCCCACTTTCCATATTCTTGTCATTCAATAAACCTCAGTTGACAAAGGCACTCTCTTAAAGTGAAGTTAGCTTAGTGCACTGTTAAATCTGGGTTTTGGCAAGTGAATCTTTTGAAGTATCCATCTATTAAAAAATCAAATTGAAATTGACACCATTTCTAACAATTACCAAAGGAAGAGTAGAATATTTTTTCTATTGCTATTATTGTAAGCTATGAGAGTATAGATAGCACCAAATCCCAAAGCACCCTCCATCTGTAACCAGTAGCCTCCCCCCCAAAAAAAGAAAGGAGTTTTCTTTAAGAATTTTATGAACTGAAAAAAAAATACTAGAGAAGCTTATGAGGCCTCCTGACTCTCTCCTTGTCCTGGCTTCCTTATTTTCAGCAGGGATGCCCCCTGTCATTACTGTTCAATAAATCCTGAGATTGTGTTTCAACCAGCTCTTCATAGAGTTTTCTAGAAGGACTCTTTGATGAGCAGAGGTTCTGAAGTAAGCTTGAGGGCTGTTTCACCAACACCGCTTTATTGTTCACCACTCTACCTCCTGGTCTTTCGCCCTTCATGAGCCAAACATGTTCCTTTGCCATACCTTTTTTTTTTTTTTTTTTTTTGCTTAAATGGTATTGATGAGATGCAGGATATAAAGATGATAGAATTTATTCTGATTCTAGAGAAGTCCTGAACTTGCTGCTTTATCTTTATTGCATCTTCTGGTAACCATCCTTTCCTGTTCGGGCACCACAGCCTCTGTACAACAGACTTCATTCCTGAGTTCTGTCAACAGACGTTGAGCAAGGCCTGGGCCTGCTACCTGAGATAAGGAGGTGAGGGCACGTCATTTATTTGGGAGGTGTTTCCAGGAGCAGGACTGAGGAAGTGAAGAGGAGAGAAAAATAAGAAAAGTAAATAAATCAGTATCAGAATCTGACTGCAGTGTGGGAGACCCGGGATTGATCCCTGGATCAGGAAGATTCTCTGGAGAAGGGAATGGCAACCCACTCCAGTACTCTTGACTGGAGAATCCCATGGACAGAGGAGCCTGGTAGACTAAAGTCCATGGGATCGCAGAGAGTTGGACATGACTGAGCGACTTCACTTGGACTGATAGATGGAAGCTGGATTATTTATTTCCTGACCGTTCTTGGAGGTCAGGAATTTGCTGCAGTAGCACCTGAACTGCATATGAGCCCCTTTAAAAGCAACATCTGAGACAGAACATTGGGAGACCATTCAACCAGGACCCTGGCTGTGAGACCAGTGATGACCCTAGCTCTGTGCCCTTTAACTGCATAGCTAGCACAGATTGGCCACCAAGCGGCATGAAAAGCAGCTGCTACTGTGTTAGTATCCCACAAGCATTAGCTTCTTTTTACCCCTACCCCCTCTCCTTCCACTCCCCTACCCCCGGTCTCCCTTTTTCTTTAATCAACAAGAAAGCTTTGCTGTTGTCTCTGTCCCATCTTGTAGAAAGTTCTGTTTATCCCACACATGTCAGTGTGAAACCCCAATGCATATAAAAATTATGGTTATACTATACTGTAGTCTGTTAAGTGTGCAGTGGAATGATGTCTAAAAACCAATGTACATACCTTAGTTTTAAAATGCTCAGTCATTAAAACATGCTAACCATCATTTGAAAAAAGAAAGTTAGGGGCGCATGTGTGTGTAGATGTGTACAGCCGTGCCTTAACAACCAACAGACAATTTCACCCAGTAAGAACCGCCAGTAGGCACAGCCGACTAAGGGACAGAGTTCAGAGGGGCCTCCTCCAGCCAATGTCCGCTAAATAATGTCCGAGCAAGCTCCATGGAGCTGAATGTCTCCTGGAAGAACCATTTGCCATTTGATGTTACTTTTGATGCTCCTGATCAGTAATTATGTAGAAAACTGTCACTGTTTCCATAATCTAATTACAAGACATGTTGGAATTGAGTTGTTTAAGAATGACAGATGGATTAGGACCATAGTACTGCTCTGGGACTAAAAATAGAGGTGGTCACTTTGAATCGGCAAAACAATGGGCTGAAAATGACAAGTGAAGATGAAAAATGGAGCTCTCTCCTTTAACATCACCCTAGATGAGAGTCTCTGGCCCAAGACCAGTTCACCCAGTCCTTCACTGTAGGGCATAATCAGTTACGTCACTAAACATACTATCTATTTCCCAGTAGTTAGTATTTTGAGTCTATATGGACAGCCTTTCTTTGAAGTGATTGCCTCTGAAAAACAGCAGACAGAACCCAAGGAATCTAGGGTTAAAAGGACTCTGTCACATACTCTTAACTTCCCCTTTGCCTTTGTAATGTTGTCTAGATCTCGTTCATCTACCAACTCTAATGTATGAACTGCTGCTGCTGCTGCTAAATCGCTTCAGTCGTGTCCCACTCTGTGTGACCCCATAGACAGCAGCCCACCAGGCTCCGCCGTCCCTGGGATTCTCCAGGCAAGAATACTAGAGTGGGTTGCCATTTCCTTCTCTAATGCATGAAAGGGAAAAGTGAAAGTAAAGTCGTTCAGTTGTCCAACTCTTGGCGACCCCATGGACTGCAGCCCACCAGGCTCCTCTGTCCGTGGGATTTTCCAGGCAAGAGTACTGGAGTGTGGTGCCATTGCCTTCTCTGAATGTATGAATAGAGGAGTAACAAAATATAGTTTATTTGGAAAAAATTACATAATCCCAAACTTGGAAGCATTTGTCCTCTTGGAAGTGATGATTGAAGAGAATGATGTAATGAGATGGTCTCTGACTGTATTTTGCTTGGTGGGTTAGCATTCTGATATCCCCATGGCTCCCAGCTCAGCTGTACTGATGGCTGAATGTCTTGTTGACACAAAACAGAAAAGAGGTTGGATTTGATTACAAAATAGTCAATCAAGAAGCCTTCTGAAATGCTAAAGTGAATGTTCCAACAGCTGGCTTTTCAGTGTCCTTTGTGCCTGGGAACAAACATTCTGCTCGATTTCAGTTAGATTTTCTTTGTTTGCTTGAATCTTCTTTGATGCTAGGCTTCTGATATTTGAAGACCTTAGTTCTGATAAGCATTTGCTTAGAGGGTTGTGAGCTTAAACGAAAGAGTAAATGAAGGGATAGATTGAGTAATAAATGCAGTGCCTAGAACACTTGATTATGGTGGGATGTGTAACTGTTGAGAACAAGCCAAAAGAAGGAAAGGAATATTTAATGTAGAGACCAACTTCTGTCAATAAATCATTCTTGCCATGTGTATCTGAAAATACAAAAAGCATACGGATTATTGATCTCTTTTGCTGTTGGATGGAAACCTGGAATTGTGTGCCTGGCCTGACCCGTGACTTCCCTGCCCTCATTCCTTCTATGCAGAGATGCCACTGGACAGTTGCATTTTCTTCCTAAAAGGTTTCAGGAATCTATAAAACATTTTGAAATTCGATTCTCCATGGAACATTTTAATTTTTTTCTCCCTGAAAGAGATGGTGGTCCCAGGTAGAAGAAGCCAAAATGATACAACCCTACTTCCAGACTGAATATTTGGGAATCTATCAACACAAATCTCATCCACTGAAGTGGAGAATTATTAATAGGAATGGAAGTATAACCTTTTTTTCCCCTAAATATAAGACTTTTTGGTTTGTGTTCTCAGAAATGCCTGTGAGACTAAACAGGAAAACAAAATGTAATGCCAGGATAAAAACCTGTGTTTTTATATTTCCCAGTGTTGCTGTTGTTCCCCTTAGAAGCGCCTGTAATGAAAAACGAAGAAAATGATAAGGATCATACTTTCACAGCGTGTGATTATACCTCTGTTGTGTCCCTCATCGTAGCCCTGGTCTTCACTCAGCAGGCCTAACTGAGATCTTCAGAGTTTTCTTTTTGATATCCATCCCTCCCAAAAGTTGTCTTCCTATCATCTGTCCTTCCTCCCTTCTTCTGTGATCTCTGAAAACACACACGTTGGTTTCTTTAGAACTTCACAAGAGACTTGCATTTTGAAATTCCTGCAGTCTTAACGTCACAGAGGAAGAAAGGAAGGAAAGAGCAAGAACCCCTGTGAGTGGAGAATGCAGAGGGTCATGCTTAGGGCACTGGGCCATGAGGGCTAACCCAACCTACTTCCTAAAGGAATCGGCAGGAAAGACTGGCTGAGGTTGAGCAAGAGATACCTCGGTTGGCAATTGAGGGAAGATAAGATCCATTTAAGGAGCATCAAAATGTTTTATAGAAGTGTGGATATATTTGAACCAAGTCATTTCTAGAGGGTTCCAGTTAGTTCCATCTCCTCTCTTTTCCTCTTTGTTTCCAAACATGGGGAGAATTATGCTTGTCCCTCTGTGTGTGTGTTGCTATGGAAACTTTTATGTGTGCCTGCTACAGGGAAGCATGCTTCATTTCTTGTTCACTCAAAAATACTTATGATGGAGCCCTAAAGCAGTTGGAAATGTCAGTGTGCAGGCTTCAAGTCCTACCATCAGAGCAGTGTACACAGACCTTGGCCAATTGAAGTATCTACAAGAGTTATACCTCTAATACATGCTGGCCAACTTTGCCATGAAATCCAGCTTTTAAATCTGATTTCCAACATGGTGTCCATCTATGACTGAAGACTACATTTCATCTGTGGCTGAAGGGCTCAACGAATGAAACTCATAGTCTTTTGATAAGTTATTACTTTATATGATGTGTCCTAAAATAAGTGTTTATTTCCTGCCAATTGTTCCTTCACATTTTAGTAGCAGATCACTCTGATTGACGTTTTAATTGCTTATCCCTATTGGATCAGCCCCAGTGCTGGGAGATTGTCCAAATAGTAGGGCTTCGTTTTTCCACTAGGAATAGCTGGTCCACAGCCCACATGGGCCTGGTCTGACTTATCAAAATAGATTAAACTGAAATTCTAGTTTATGAGCCATCAAGAAAAATCATCTGTTTACTTTTAAGAAATGGAGAGTGTATGTTGGGCTTTACATAAAAGTATAGTACTACTATGGTTTTTTTTAATTCTTTTTATTTATTTAATTTATTTATTTGGCTGTACCAGATCTTAGTTGTAGGGTCTAGTTCCCCATCCAGGGATTGAACCTCGGGTCCCCTGCATTGGGAGCCAGAGTATTAGCCAGTGGACCACAAGGGAAGTTCCTAGCACTACTTTGTTTTAATTAAGGTGACACTTCACAGATTTTCACTCAACTTTTAGTGAATCTGTTCCAATTTAATGCCAATAAAGGGGAAGGAAAACATGCACTCTATTGCACTTAAGATCCTTTCTATGCATAATATCTAATGGAGGGATTTGATTTTATACTGAGTGAACAGTTTGAATTAATACTAAATCAGAGCTACCTAAATTGAAGGAAAAAGAAAACAAACAAGATCAAAATTAGGACATGTATGTCCGTTGTTCTCATCATGGTTGCATGATGTGATTTCTATATCCTTTTGTCATAAGGTAATAAAAAGCACTGATGTACTCTTCCTGTTTCTTTAAGAAAAGATCTATTTGTGTAATAACAATCACAAATGAATTTGAATGGATCAAAACAAAATGAGTGGAGATGTGAATCAGTGAATTTGTAAGAATGAGTGAATTTTGATGAGTTAGAAATCACATTTACTATAGTTACCCCCACACATCATGGTTGCCTTTGAGGATGTGTATGAATTTCATCTCAGTGGATTGAGTGATTTGAAGGAGCATTTGCTTCACTTTATTTTCAACAAATGTGTGTAAATTTTTTTTTGTCAGAAAGTGGTTTGGCTCCAGCTGTATCTACTTGAGATGGTATCAAAGCACTAGAACAAATTATGTTTTTAAAAAGGAAGTATTTTTGAACAGAACACAAAAGAGATAATCATACAGAGGCAGCAAAAACTAACAGCAAGATTGCATAAAAATGGAGACGTAACAAAGAAGCTGGTAGGGAGATGTCACCTGCAAGATGATGCTCCCATCATTATGACTGTGATGAAGGGAGAATTAAGTTGCCTGATGCTCGGAGCTCATTTGTATCTGTACTCAGGCTGTCAGGGTGATAGAAGTTCTTACAGAAAGGAAACTGCTCATTTCAGTGAAGTTGTTTAACTTTTAGAAACTGCTTATCTGCTCTGGGGTGTGCCTGACTTGTGGTCTGCAGGTGACAGACATGCCCTAAATGGGGCCCATGTGAAGTCCCGTCGTTACCCTCTTACCATAGAATCCCAAGCGTGAGTCACCTTGATACCTTGGACTGGGCAGACACCTGCTCTTTTCCTTCCGTGATAGGAGTATAGAAATTTATTGAGAGACATTTATAGAGGGTGAAATGTCCTCAAAGCCCTCATTGATCTTCTAAGGAAAGATATGTTATAAATGTCCTTGAATTTGCTGGTTTCACACTGCCTGTATAGGACACATAGAATGGTAACATGATCAGATCTAAGTCCTTTAATATTTGATACACCCTGATGCAGGTCAGGAAGCAACAGTTAGAACTGGACACGGAACAACAGACTGGTTCCAAATAGGAAAAGGAATACATCAAGGCTGTATATTGTCACCCTACTTATTTAACTTATATGCAGAGTACATCATCAGAAACACTGGGCTGGAGGAAGCACAAGCTGGAATCAAGATTGCCGGGAGAAATATCAATAACCTCAGAAATGCAGATGATACCACCCTATGGCAGAAAGTGAAGAAGAACTAAAGAGCCTCTTGATGAAGGTGAAAGAGGAGAGTGAAAAAGTTGGCTTAAAGCTCAACATTCAGAAAACAAAGATCATGACATCTGCTCCCATTACTTCACTGGAAATAGATGGGGAAACAGTGGAAACAGTGTCAGACTTTATTTTTTTGGGTTCCAAAATCACTGCTGATGGTGATTGCAGCCATGAAATTAAAAGACGCTTACTCCTTGGAAGGAAGGTTATGACCAACCTAGATAGCATATTTAAAAGCAGAGACATTACTTTACCAACAAAGTTCTGTCTAGTCAAGGCTATGGTTTTTCCAGTGGTCATGTATGGATGTGAGAGTTGGACGGTGAAGAAAGCTGAGCATGGAAGAATTGATGCTTTTGAACTGTGGTGTTGGAGAAGACTCTTGAGAGTCCCTTGGACTGCAAGGATATCCAACCAGTCCATCCTAAAGGAGATCAGTCCTGGGTGTTCATTGGAAGGACTGATTTTGAAGCTAAAACTCCAATCCTTTGGCCACCTCATGAGAAGAGCTGACTCATTGGAAAAAACCCTGATGCTGGGAAGGATTGGGGGCAGGAAGAGAAGGGGACGACAGAGGATGAGATGGCTGGATGGTGTCACCGACTCGATGGACATGAGTTTGGGTAACTCCAGCAGTTGGTGATGTGCCGGGAGCCAGCTCACGAGATCCCACCCATGACAGAGTCATGAGGAGAAGGCCTGACGAGCAGAGCAACTCAGGCCTCAGGGATTCTCCGGAGGCTGCCTCAGCGCTCACCTTAAAGATGAGATCTCTCTTTCTGACGCTTGCTATAATAAACCTCTTCTTATTTTCTGTGACTTAGGCAAAAGGCCTTTCCTGATCTCTTCCTAAATAGATCAATCTGAAATCTTAATTGACAGAGCCCCCAAACAGTGGCACCTTATAAGATTATCTAGAATATAGAGTATTTTAATCTAAACTCCTCTTGCTAGCATATTAGTTTGTTTAATAAATAAGCCTGTGCCTTTGGAGCTAATGTGCATGACTGCTCCTTAATAATAAAACAGCATTGAGAGCCTCCACACAGAAAGCCCCAGTGGGCACAGAACCCTTCATAGGAAAAAAGGCTTGTTAGGAAATATAAGAAATATTGCTTTATGAAACTGTTACTTAGTCTATATTTACTCACTATGTTTTTACTCTTAACATATTTAGCCTATATAATGAAAGCATAATAGTTAGAAGTTTATATAAATAAAAGTTTAGCTTTAATATAAATAATAAGACAATTGTTGAATTAACTGATGATTCTTACTTAGAGCTGACCTTCAGCTTGCTGTTCTATGACTTTATGGTACCACATTCTTTTCTGTTAAGCTCAAGGCGTAAAGTAAATTACCGAAAACAGGTTTTACCTTAAAACTTTCTATTGATAAATTCTTTCCTGCTGTGCCTGATACAAAAGTGTTCTGACTGATCAACCCTTATCAATGGAGAGTCACAAGATGTTAGCAGGCCCCCAGGCCGGAAGATGATGTAAACAAAATGAGGCTTTTTGTAACTAAAGACATGCAAACAGTTTCGATGAGGGTCAAAACTGCTGGCCCATTAAGCTTAATTGATAGGCCCATTAAGCTGAATTCATATGCCCAGTAAGCTAAATTGGCATGTCCTCTAAGCTGAATCAGTATGCCCACTAAGCTGAGTTGGTATGCCCACTAAGCTGAATTGGTATGACTCTATACTTTACATTTGTTTCTATGTACCACTAAAAATATAAAAGCTGTCTTAAAAATACTAAAGTTGGGAGACACTTGGAAACATCAAGATTCGCTGTGTCTTCTCATTTCGCATCGCTGATGCCGTCCTTCCTGAGGGAACCCCTGGACCAGCTGGAGCTGGACTCCAGCAGTGATGGACAGGGAGGCCTGGCATGCTGCGATTCATGGGGTCACAAAGAGTCGGACACAACTGAGCGACTGAACTGAACTGATGGTATACTGCAACCAAAATTGAGGGGGAAAGCAGTGCCTTGATTCCTTAAGGGAATGCTCATTTTGAAAAGGATTTTTAACAAGCATGGTTCTTTCCTACTTTAAAATTAAATCGAATCATGTCATTAACTTAAAGTGACCTGGACTTTGGGTACAGTTCTTTAGACCTAAAATTTTGGTGATCTCTAGGAAATAAGTACACCTTAATAGTTTGGATATTTGTAATTAACCTTGATTTATTTTTCATTTCTTCAAACGTTCATTTTATTTTAAGCTTTAAAAAAAATTCTTGGCCAACTATCGCACCAGGAAAAAATCTTATTTCTAGAGGTCATGATTTTCCAGGTTGAGGTAGACTGGCTTGTATAATTACTTTCTTGAAGCTAAGCACTGGCAAGTATTCAAGAAGAAGCAAGGTGATAAGTATTTCAAAGGCAACCTTAAAATAAGCTAATGAGGAGAGGAAAAAATCTTTGAATTTATTTCCAATATATTATCCATTGTTGGCTTATAATTGGATATCCTAAGCAAGGGAATATGAAGTCATCTATTAGGTAAAAATATCCACGAATGTCCAACTATTATTGGGAGTCCATTCTCTTAGACAGTTGACATGGAATCTTGGGAGTGCTGCTTCCTTTCGAGGCAAAAACTTATCAGTCATTTAATGTGGGACCAGTCAGTTCAACATCTCTGAAATGGAAATTCTGATTTACCCTCCATGGTCTGATGGTTAGCATCAGATGAAACACTTTTTAAAGGGAAATCTGTGACCCAGGATACCAATATTACAAATATCGGTACTATAGTTTTACTATCTACAAAGATGTCATTGTTGTCAAATCCAGCAAAGAGCCAGTCACAATGGAGCCATGATGAAAACCAGTGTATCGGTGAAGCTACAGCTCTGCCTTCATTTAAAGACAAATAAAAATCATGATCTCTGAGAAGGGCAGATTTGATCTGGCGGTTCCTAAAGCACAGTTGAGAACAGAAGCAGAATCTGAGGTACGTTGAGCGGCAGATTTGTTTGGCCAGTGTTTTGGCCAGGGAGCAAGGAGATTTGAGGTCGGCAAGTTTGTGGTACTCATTGTTGGACTTTTATTCAGGAGAATTCTGCTCATCCCTTATTTGCTATCTGCAGAACCTTGGGAGGTTGGAGATGGCAATGCACATAGTTGAGGACTCCTTTTTGTGGTTTCCCTGACTATCAAGGTGGTTTACCTGACAGTGAGGGGAGGACACCAGTCTCTGAACTTGGCCTTCTTCATCTCATCTAATTCACCCACAACCAAAGGAGAAAGGACTTTTCATTTTGCAACAAGGAACTGAAGCTTAACTATATGCCCAAGGGAGAACCCAGACCCAACAGACTCTCAGCAACACTCCTTCTACTTTTCTGTGCCCTCTCTGTAGTGCAGGGCTTCTAGACTTTGGCACAGTTGGCATGAGTGAGATCGTTCTCTGTGTTGGGGGCTGTCCTGTGCACTACAGGATGTTTTGCAGCATCTCTGGCCTCTTTCCTGACAGGTGCTAGTGGCAGCCCCCCCACTTGTGACCATGAAAGATGTCTCCAAAATTACCAAATGTCCCCCAGTTGGGGATGGGGGTAGGGACATGCAAATCCATCCCTAGTTAAGAAGCGCTGCTCTTGATTATTCATTATACGAGTTTTGAAAATGTTTATGTAAACCTTTATTCTCTTCCACTTTTCACCAAAGTGAAAAGTGCAAAAGAGAACATGGAAACCACGGTGAAAGCTAAGTTTGTCCAACTGAAAATTCTTAAGATCATTTCTCAAGGTTTTTCCCCAATCCTAGTTATGATCTCTTGGAAGTGCTCGTAAGAGTTGTTTCAAGTAAAATATCTGTTATGAGGTTAGCATGGAGTCTGAGAACTCAAGTTACAGAGCAAGGCCATGCACAGGCTTCTCCTGGGGTCTTCCTTCATAGAGCTGAAACCAATGCAGGTTTAGATATAAATGATTTGTAAGGTCTGCAGTGCTAGAGGTGTAAAAAATACCTGCTGGGTAGGCATCAGTCCTTTCAACTAGGTTATTTTTACCTGCTTCACTGAATACAGAGGTAAATTCTAAATACTGACAGCTCCTTGTGTTTAGGGACCTTGTGTTAGACACAGTGGGGTTATTGAGAAGCACAGCTCATCAGTAACAATCAATGAGTCAGTGTTGCAGTGCTCCCTAAAGGTATAATAATCCAAAGGGTGTGGATATTCCTCTTCAATATTATGATTATTTGATTACTTATCCACAAAAATTTTTGATATGATACTGTTTTCATGGTAATAGAGTAAGAAGAGTTTGTAAAGTATTTCCAGGTTAAAACAAAATTATTAGGGAGGTTGTTACCCCAACCCTAGAATGTTGCCCCAGTCTCATCCAACCCAACTCCTGGTACATAGAATTTGCAACATATGTTAACCAAAGTGGACTGGCACCATCATTCCAATCACACGTAAAACATGCCCGATGGAAGAACAGCCCTATATTTCAGCCCTTGATAATGGATAAAATAAGGAGCTTCAACTCTAAAGTTTATAATGTGTCAGAAGCACATTTTTAATATGAAAATACCTCATTAAACTTGCCACTTTAACATGTTTCCACTCATCAGCAGTGGGTGATTAGGAAATAATGGTGATGCCGCTTCAGCACACAGATCTCGAAAATATGACATGTTTCTTAGATTTGAGTCTACTTCTGGTCATACATCAGAGTCATAATTTGCAAAATGGGAAATAGTAGTAATTGTGTGTTAAGACTGGTTTTGTCCATTTGGTTTCAAAGTCCACTAAAATACTAGTCCTGGACTCCCTTTGGTAATGTCATAAATACCCAGGCTCAGGATGCTGGCCCAGAATGTGGATTTTAAAGGACTTAATTTTATGTAGTTCTTTCTAGCAGAGAACCTGCCTGTATCTAATTACTGAGCTATTACATCTTTCAGGAAATACTGCCCTTGTAGATGATTCCAGGGGAAGATGGGTGATGAGATAATTAGATCAGTAGGGAAGGAAAATTTTTTCTTTTTCTTTCTCTTTCTCTGAGATTATATGAAAACTTTTCATATTTATACACTTCCCTGTTTACTGCATTGTTAATAATTATTGCCCATCTCTTATTTATAGCAGCCCAGTGGTTAATCTTCTTTATATGAACTAATGTATGTGCAGAAGGGGCCTTGTTTATAGATTAAAAGGGCCACAAAGGGTCTTGGTGGACTTGTCATGTTTTCTTTGTTTTGTTTTTCCTATCTCCAAGCAGAAGTGTGAAGAACTACACATTTGCATTCCCAGTAGAATGCTAAAAGAGTTCCTGCCCTAGGGAACCCCCTGAAAAATTGAAGCAGTCAATAGCCTGTGGCAAGGTAGAGACAGGTGGCACCGGAAAATGTCCCCAGGCTCTTGGCTTCCCCTGTGCCCTTGGCAACACCTGGGCCAGAGAGAATGTGCTGGCAGTACCATCATGCCTCTTATGAACATGCATTTCAAGTTTCAAAAAGAATAATGGGAATGGCATGTCCTTCAGCAGGCATTTCCTGCTCACAGAAGTAAGGTCTCCAGTAGGTCAAGCTCTTAGCTCCCATGGAGGGAGCCTTCCAAGGTCAAGGGCTTGTGGGGGGCAGCCCTACAAAACATGTGTGAATAGCTGGGGAGCTTAAGGAGGAGGTAATCCTTTTCTTTAGCCTGTCAAAAAAGAAACAGTTTTGAAAAAAAGTTTAGACCCATGATATGTAATAGACAAACCTGGCTGAAAATGCTGGTTCTGTCCACTTAGTAGCTAGATTACTTTGGGCAAGTAAGCAGTTTCCTCGTTTGTGAAATGTGCATAGGAAGAACCTTATAGGGTTGTTTAAATTATTAAATATGAAACTCTTCTAAAGTGCTTTTAAAAAACCTTCAAAGTGTAGAATGTGAAGTCTAAAGACCTAGCTATGGATCTAATTTGGACATGCAGATAACTTGTCATGATGCTGTTAAATTTTTCAGCATCAGTTGCCCCATCTGTCACAAAGGGCGGAGGAAGAGAGAACTGGCCAGAAGTTCCTTCATTTACAAGGTTATCAGATGCCATTGAAGAAATCTAAGTAAAACCATTATTAATATAGGAGGGGGAAAAGTAAACCTTTGTGGAACTGTGTAAGGGAAGCATATGAAACAGAGAGTAAGTTAAAAACAAAACAAACTAAATCTGTGTTTCTTCTTCTTTGTGTCTCTCCTACATGAGACAGCAACAGATTTTAAACTATACGTATAAAAGAAAGACATCTCAAGAGATGAGTCACCCTTTTGTTAAGGGTAAAAATTAAGGGTAAGGTTCAGAAGGAAAGAATGGGAAACCTAAAATATAAGAATCTGAAACTACTGTGATCTAAGTGAGTGATAGGCTGTTCCTATTTCCCTTTTTTACAACAATTAGGGAAAAATAGTATATAACATTGTGTAATTTTCATGTGTACAGCATTATAATTCGACATCTGTATATGTTGCAAAGTGATCACCAGTAAAGTTCTAGTTACATTCTATCACCACATGTTTGACCCCCTTTACCCTTTTAACCCCACCCCTACCCCATTCCCTGGTAACTGCTAATCTGTTCTCAGTATCTATAAGGTTTTTTTTCTGTTTTGTTTGTTCACATCTTTTTGAGATTTTTAGATTCTATATGAGTGGAATCATGTGGTATTTGACTTTCTCTGTTTGAATTTTTTCATTCAGCATGCCACCTTCAAGGTCCAACCAAGCGGTTGTCACAAATGGCAAAAATTTCATTTTTTTATAGCTGAGTAGTATTTCAATGTATCCATAAACTACCTCTTCTTTAATTATTCATCCATCAGTGGACACTTAGGTTGTTTCCATATCTTGGCTGTTGTAAATAACTCTGTATTGAACATATGAGTGGGTATATCTTTTCAAATTAGTGTTTTTGTGGTCTTTGTATACATACTCATAAGTGAAGTAAGCAATTCATATGGTATATATATTCTGAACTTTTTATAGGGTTGCCATTCTTTTTTCCATAGTGGCTATACCAATTTACATTCCTACCAACATTGCACAACGGCTCCCTTTTTTCTACATTCTTGCTAACATTTTTGATAATAACCATTCTGACAGGTGTGAGGTAATAGTTTACTGTGGCTTTAAATTGCATTTCCCTGATAATTAGTAATGTTAAGCATCTTTTCAATTTCCTGTTGGCCATCTGTATGTCTTTGAAAAACTGTCTGTTCAGATCCTCCATTCATTTTTTGTTGTTGAGTTGTATGGGTTCTTTCTATATTTTGAATATTAGCCCCTTATCAGACACATGATTTGTATATATCTTCTCCCATTTAGTAGATGGCCTTTTTATTTTTTTTCACTGTGCAAAAGCTTTTTAGTTTGATGTAATCCCTTTTGTTTATTTCTACCTTTGTTTCCCTTACTTTTGGAAAAAGATTCACAAAATCTAAGGAGGTAATGTTTTCTTCCAGGTTTTATAATTTTAGGTCTGACCTTCAAGCCTTTAACCCATTTTGAGTTGAGTCTTTGTGTATGGTGTAAGGTAGTGGTCTAGATTCATTCTTTTGCATGTGGGTGTCTAGTTTTGTCAGCACTGTGTATTGAAGAAACTGTCCTTTCTCCATTAGCTCCCTTGTAAATTGATTGTCAGTGTGTGTGTAGGTTTATTTCTATGCTCTCAATTCTGTTCCATTGGTGTGTTTGTCTTATATTTTACCACTGCCATACTGCTTTGAGTACCGTAGCTTTGTAGTAGTTTTAGATTAGGAATTGTGATACCATTAGCTCTTGTCTTCTTTCTGAAGATTGTTTTTGGCTATTTAGGATCTTCTGTTGTTCAGTACAAATTTTAGAACTATTTTTCTAAAGTGAATTATATTTCTATGAAAAATGCCATTGTAATTTTGACTGGGCTTGCATTGAATCTGTAGGTTTCTTTGGGTTGTCTGATGTTCCTGTTTTTAAGGCTCAGCATGCAGCTGTTGTACCCTCTCGTGTTTCTCCTAGGAAATGAGTCTCTCCTTGCAGGGTTTAGGGCAGATCGATGGGATAATGTCTGCAGAGTGGCTTTATCTCCTTGGGTTAGAACAAGAGGAGCCTGCCAGAAAGAGAAATTTCTTAGGGCAAGAGATGAAAAAGAAATGGAACAAAGAGTGAGATTTACCAAAAAAAAAAAAAAAAAACAATAAAAAAAGAAAAGTAATTGCAAGAAAGATATGAGAACAATTATATAAACAGAGATTGGCTTCAAGGACACATGGCTAAAATCCCAGACTCAGAGGAAGCCAGGCAGTGAGTAAGAAGAAAAACACAGCAAAAATCTCTGGGAGGTAAAATGGTGATTTCTCCAGGGATGACCAGAGAAGTTCCAGAATAGCAGTTTTAGGCAAGCTACATTTTACAAAGAGAAAAAAGAAAAGAGAAATGAAAAGGGAAAGCAAAATTTCCAATGTCCCTTTGCATTTTTGACTGTATCTCCCAGAAAAGAGTTTTTAGCCATAAGGTATTAGATATCAATAGAAGAGTAATGTGCATGTGATAGGATGGCATATAATTAGTAATTATGGGGTTTGCAGCCTACTAGTTTATTATTTCTCTTGTGTGCAGTGCCTCTTCCTTTTCAACTCATGCCCATGTACTCTAGACAAAGCTACTTTCAGCTCACTCCTTCGTTTCCCTAAAATGAGAGTGGCCTGTGTCACGGTGTCTTGTGTGTCATGATTGATAGCTGCCATCCTTTCTGTTAATAAAGCCAATGATCTTAATGACTTCAGGGGTCTGCATTGGAAACGTTTCACAGCAGTGAAATTATTAACATATTATTAATAATAACTAATTACATAGACTTTGAACCTGCAAGCAATGACAAACTGGACAACTGGGTTTCCAGTTAAATTTTTTAAAAAGCCGATTGGACAGATGGGTTTCCAGTTAATGTTTCTAAAAAATCCTATGAGAAAAATATATGTTTTGATGTGGTTATTTTCATTAGATAAATGGAGCAGTTCATTAAACAAAATGAGCATTGTATCAGGTACAAGCAATGGACTTGCTTGCTCTGGCCAGAAATTAATGTTCTGGTTTTCTTACAGAAGCATCTTGAGATCACAGACACTTCAGAGTTAGACGGTCAACTCAGATAGCAATACCCTGCATTTTTGGGACAGTCTTGCTTGCTTACTCCTTACTGTCTAGAGGAGGAGAAAGAAAAGAAGGTGTGTCCCTGGATACAACCTTTCCTGAATGTTGACTCCTGTGGCAGCTTCTCAGTGCTGTGGCCTGTGAGGAATTTCCTCAGCTGCTTTAGGGAGCTTGGCAGCCCAACTATAATCTGTTCTTCTGACCCTCCCCCTCCTCCCTGTGCCCCCAGGCCCTGCCGTTAGCCTCTCCCCTCCAGGGAAAGAGGTTCCACATCTGTACCTGATTTAAGCACAGCCCAACTAAATGGAATGCTTACTCTCCCACATCAGGCCCAACCTATAAAACTCTTAGGCAATATTTTTAGCTTCCTGTTGGTTGAATTGATAATGAATTGTAAGGTAATAGTATTTACTGAGTCCTGTGGAAGTTAAGACTTTTTTTTTCAAATGACCCAAAAATCTGTTGAGGAAGAAGGGACTCTTAAATGTCCACATTAGATATTTGCAGTCAATGAATCTGGCAGGGCTAGCGCAGATGACCTGGAGAAACTCCCACGTTAACCATGGCCCAGGGGCTGCAGCTCTGCTCACTTGACTCTTAGTATAGTTCTTGTGTTCATTCAGCAAACATGTGAGTTCCTACTGGGCATCAGTTATGGGAATAATACTGAACAAGACCACATGTTTCCTGCTTCAGGCAACAGAACCCAAAACATAGACAAGTCACCTAGCAGATTAACAAAAAGAATGGAGGATATAAAGACATCTGGGAGGAGCACTTGATCCTGTCCCAGTGCTCTAGAGCTGTCCAACAAAAATATAACGTGAGCTAAATGCATTTGTTATTTTAGTTTGTCTGGTAGGCATATTTTAAAAATAAAAAGAAACAGTGAAATTTAATAGTATATTTTGCTTAATAAGTATATCCAAAATAAGAATATTCAAGATAAGTATATCTAAAATATTCAAAGATAAGTATATCTAAAAAAGTATCTTTTCAATATGTAATCAACATTTTCAAATTATTAGGAAAACATTTTATATATTTATCTGCCGGAGACCTGCTCCAGCTGGACAGGGTTCCCTCAGGATGGACGGCGTCGGCGATAAGAATGAGAAGACACAGCGAGTCGTGGTGTTTCCAAGTGTCTTCTGCCTTTATTGTTTTTAAGACGGCTTTTATACTTTTAGTTGTACATAGAAACAAATGTAAAGTGTAGAGTCAAGCAAAATCAAATCAAATGGTCAGCAGTTTTTTGACCCTTATCGGAACCAGGACACTGCTTGTGATTTTTAGTTACAAAAGGTTTAAAGCTATTTACATCATCTTTGGGCCTAGAGGCCTGCTAACATCCTGTGACTCCTTTATTGATAACGGTTGATCAGCCAGAACACTTTTGTATCAGGCACAGAAAGTACCAGAGTTACATTTTTTAAAGAATACAGGCACAGCAGATTATGACAAAGAAAGAGTTTATAAACTCCGAGTTTCAGAGTAAAACCTGTTTCTCTGTAATCTATCTTACGCCTTGACCCTAATAGAAAAGAATGTGGTCCCATAAAGTCATCGCACAGCAAGCTGAGACAATGTAGCACAAAGGTCAGTGCTTAGCAAAACCAACAGCTGAATTAACAATTGTTTTATTATTTGTATTAAAGCTAAACTTCTACTTATATAAGTTTCTAACTATTATGTTTTTATTATATAGGCTAGATACATGAAAAATAAAAAGATAGTGAGTAAATATAGACTAAATTAATATTTTTTATGTTTTCTAATAAGCCCCTTTTTCCATAAAGAGCTCTATGTGTATTGGGGCTTTCTGTGTGGAGGCTCTCAATGCTGTTTTGTTGTTAAAGAGTAGTCATGCACATTAGCTCCAAAGGCACAGGTATGTTTATTAAACAAACCAATATGTTGGCAAGAGGAGTTTAGATTAGCATACTCTATTTCCCAGATAATTTTATTAGGGTGCTACCGTTCAGAGGCCTTATCGATTGAGGTATCAGAAGGATCTATTTTAGAAGAGAATCAGAATAGGCCTTTTGTCTAAGTCACAGAAAATAAGAGGAGGTTTATTATAACAAACGTTAGAGAAACAGATATCATCTTTAAGATGAGCGCTGAGGCAGCCTCCTGAGAATCCCTGAGGTCTGAGAAGCCGTGCTCGATCAGCCCTCTTTCTCATGACTCTGTCATGGGTGGGATCTCATGAGCTGGCTCCTGGCATTTATCCTATTAAGTCTTTGAAATATGGTGTCTATTTTACAGTTACAGAACACCTCGTTTCAAACTCACCACTTTTCCAGTGTTCAGTAGCTACATACGGTGAGTAGCTACCATATTGTCCAGAACAGGCTGATAGACTGTTTCTCAGAGGATAAACTATTAAGCCAGAAGGATCATACCTCATATTCTGCTGGGAGAATAAACAGAGAGTTAGAGAAGGCTTCCAGGCTTGAGGGGCCAGAAAGTTTAAACACTCAAAGATAACAGGAGGCAGATACCTTTCAGGAAAATTCACTGTAGCTTCTCTTGGAGTACAGGGGTTGCCTGATGGAGATTCAGAAGTTAGGCATAGGCATGGGTTGGAGAGAATGAACATGAGTTCAGTTTTCGATGTGCTGAATGTAAGTTGCCTGTGGACCACTCAAGTGGAGATGTGAGATGTTAAGAACTAAAAGAATTTCAGAAATCCCACTGTGGACTGGACTAGAGTGCAAAAGCTTCCAAAAGAAGGTGAGAATTTAACCAGCATTTTAAAGGATGATTAAGGCCAATACCTTGTACCCCACATGGGGTATAGGTTCCATTGAGTTGGAGTTTTCAGGTTTTGTCATTCAACACAGAGCAACAGACACAGCAAAGTTCATTATTAGAACCATCACAAGGTTAGGTACACCAATTCATCCTGTATGTTTCCTGCACACCTCATTATCTTCCGTATACAAAGTAGGGCTTCTTGCTGGAATGGCATTTGTACATAGGATGCCAGAGCTTTTATTGGAACATTTCTATTCTAATCTTTCATGAAACGAAGGTCTATTTTCTGTGCTTTTTTGGAATTGTGTGAATTCTCAGTTATTAAGAAAGAACATTCACTGAAATACACCATTTTTGCTATATATTTTTATGGTCCAAATCTAAGTTAACTATGTTAAATTTAAGCATTACACTTATTAGTCTTTTTCATCCAAACTGTCTCTAAGTTTTTTTTTTATAAATTCTTTCAGTTTATACGTAAACTTATGATATCAAATCTGCATATGGGACAAATTAAATTTTAAAAAATTTAGTGGGGGAAAAAGCCAATGAAATAGCTTGCTATACCCATAAAAAATTAAATGCATTTATTTGAAAGGGCCAAATAATCCCCAGCATCTTGGAAACTTTTCTGTTATGATCTAGCAACTGGTGAGAGTAGTATAGAGTCACAGTTGCAAAAGTATTGAATCATTGCACTGGTAGAATGATAGCTAATGCTGAGCATGAGAACATATAAGGGATGGATATGATAGTTTACAAAGCATTTGAGTTTGTCTCCTTTCCAGAGGCAATGGCAGAAGGTGTATATTTTTACTCCGTCCTTAAAAATTGATGAACATAAAGGTGGAAATTTTAAAAGAAAGAAAAAAGTTAATTGCTTACAAAAGACAATTACTGCCTCTTTTTCCTGCTGGGTCCTTGGAGCCAAGCTAAGACTGTAAAATACCAGATGAATGGGTCTGCTAGAGCAGAAGGAGAAATACACAGCCCATAAAGCAGCGTGCCAATGGCTGTGTTTCTGGGTTGTTTGCATTGGAAAGGGCACGGACTGAGCTCTTTGTCTCTGCTATGACTTGGAAGTAAAGATTCACCAAGGATTCTTAGTGCTAATATCATGTAGTTTATGGCTGCAATTCATTATGGAGATTCTTGTAAAATCCCAGTCAAACAAAATGGCTGTAAGAGCCATTTTTTTGTTTTGCTGCCAAGACCATTTGGTTTCTGCTAATTTCGTTACAGGTATAACCAGATGTTTGCTTATTTCTCTCAGTAATTTCACTGTCCGAAATACCACAGCTTCAATCATGCCCTAGAAAAACTCCAGAGTTGAGTTTTACTCAACTCTATTCATTGAATTCCCAAGTTTAGGCAAATCCTTATCATGGTGATCCATGGCTTACTTGGATATAAGGAGGTTGGAACCTGTGAGAGAACTGTATCTGTGTAGGATATAGGGTCACTTATGACATAAAGTGAGTGACATCACCTGCACTCGTCCTACTGGGTGGCCCTAGTGATTGTACTCTCTTCATGTCTCTCTCTCTCTCACCACCGCCTATTCTCTTATAATATAGGAGCTAGAGAAGTGATGTCCAGAAGGTGCTCATTACTCTAGAGCAGATATTGGCACGCTTTTTCTCCAAAGATCCAGATAGTAAATATTTTAGACTTTGCAGGCCACATGGTCTCTGTCACATTACTCAGCTCTGCCATATTTGCATCAAAGCAGCCAAAGACAATACATAAATCAATGGGCACTGCCATATTCCACTAAAATTTCATTTATTAATGCAAAGCAGGCAGCGGGCCAAGCCCATGATCTGTGCTTTTATGACCACTGGTGTGGGGAACAGAGAGCAGAGACAGCACCGCTGGGTGTTTGAGGCTGGCTTCCATGGTGAAGGGTTCTAAGAAGATGGATACGATTTCTCTAGGGATACCTGTTTTCAATCAACTTTTTTCTTGGTTGCCTTCAAATTATTTTATGGGTAAGTTTCCTGTCCTCGGGTTTTGTAAAGAATCCGAGTTGCAATGCAGAAGACATGTGTTCAGTACCCAATTCAGAAAGATCCCACTCGCCATGCAGCAACTAAGCCAGTGCACCACAACTATTGAACCTGTGCTCGAAACCCCAGGAGCCACAACTGTTGAGCCCACGTGCTGCAACTACTGAAGCCAGCAGCCCTCCGCACCAAGAGAAGCCACTGCAATAAGCCTGCACTGCGCAACTAGAGATGAGCCCCAGTTTATGCAACTAAAGAAAAGCCTGTGCTGCAATGAAGCCCCAGTTCAGTTCAATTCAGTTGCTCAATCGTGTCTGACTCTTTGCGACCCCATGAATTGCAGCACGCCAGGCCTCCCTGTCCATCACCAACTCCTGGAGTCTACCCGAACCTATATCCATCGAGTGAGTGATGCCATCCAGCCATCTCATCCTCTGTCGTCCCCTTCTCCTCCTGCCCCCAATCCTTCCCAGCATCAGGGTCTTTTCCAATGAATCAACTCTTCGCATGAGGTGGCCAAAGTATTGGAGTTTCAGCTTCAACATCAGTCCTTCCAATGAACATCCAGGGCTGATCTCCTTTAGGATGGACTGGTTGGATCTCCTTGCAGTCCAAGGGACTCTCAAGAGTCTTCTCCAACACCACAGTTCAAAAGCATCCATTCTTCTGCACTCAGCTTTCTTCACTGTCCAACTCTCACATCCATACGTGACCACTGGAGAAACCATAGCCTTGACTAGACGGACCTTTGTTGGCAAGTAATGTCTCTGCTTTTTAATATGCTATCTAGGTTGGTCATAACTTGCCTTCCAAGGAGTAAGCGTCTTTTAATTTCATGGCTGCAATCACCATCTGCAGTGATTTTGGAGCCCAAAAAAATAAAATCTGACACTGTTTCCACTGTTTCCCCATCTATTTCCAGTGAAGTGATGGGACCAGATGCCATGATCTTAGTTTTCTGAATGTTGAGCTTTAAGCCAACTTTTTCACTCTCCTCTTTCACTTTCATCAAGAGGCTCTTTAGTTCTTCTACACTTTCTGCCATAAGGGTGGTGTCATCTGAATATCTGAGGTTATTGATATTTCTCCTGGCAATCTTGATTCCAGCTTGTGTTTCTTCCAGCCCAGCGTTTCTCATGATGTACTCTGGATATAAGTTAAATAAGCAGAGTGACAATATACAGCCTTGACGTACTCCTTTTCCTATTTGGAATGAAGCCCCAGCACAGCCTAAATAAATAAAGTATTAAAAAATAAAACTTGTCTAATAAAAACATAAATGTAGATCTTTCCCACCTGCAAGTCTGTACAGTTTGTAAACAATTGTCCTCCTTGTGGAAATAAGCACTGCACAATATAAGAACCTTAAATGCTTATCATCTTCCTAGTATTTTCAGCTCATTTCTTCTGAATGACACAACTTGGGAGGTACATGGTGGTTTTTATCTCACTTTATAAAATGATGGTGTTTGGACATAACTGTGTAGCAGAGCTTACATGTGGCCATTACTTGAGATAGGACAAAGAATTTCTGGATCTTGCTCTGTGTTCAATGATAACGTGTCTGCCTTTGGAGCAGAGAGAATAAAAAGTATGAATGAACTCCAAATGGAAGCTGGGGAAGATGCACAGAAACTAAGCAAGCCTCTGAGTGTTACTAGGGGCAACATTTTGAATGCATTTTTTCCTTTAGGATCTTCACAGTTGTTTTAAAGACCCTCCACTCCCCGAAAATAAAGAAAAGTAGTAGGCATGCTCTGAGTGCCAGCTGCCTTTTCTCAAGTGTATCTATTTGTTCATGTGCTCTATGAGGTTTCCTGTGTTCTCTATAGCCTTACACATTTTGGATAACCTTGAAGATGTGTAGATAATGAGAAATCTAGGGCAATCATGAATTACCCTTTGTTATCTAGGCAGGAAATATTTTAAAATTTTAAATTTCTGCAGTTAGTATCATGTACACTTTTGTTGCTTCTATATTAATTGTTAAGCAAAATGAAGAGAAGCCATGAAACTGCATAGTGCATTCAGACTTGTGACAGGGAGAGGTGACGGTGATGGAAATTCAATAACAAAGCCATGCATCTCTGTAAGAATTGGTGTTAAGTGAAAAGCCACCAGAAATCTTCCTAATTTTAGGTAAAAATAGAGCACACTAGATGCTTGTCCCTTGGAAGGAAAGCTGTGACAAACCTAGACAGCATATTAAAAAGCAGAGATATCACTTTGCCAACTGAGGTCTGCGTATAGTCAAAGCTATGGCTATTCCAGTAGTCATGGTGTGCTGAAATGTGTTCTAACCTGCTAGCTTCCCATGTTAAGGGTATCAGCAGGTGCAGTCTAAACACATTTACAGCAGGTGTAGTAAGTAAAGGAATCTCCAGCAGACACTGAAATAGCAAACCTAAAACAAGCATATTTTCGGTTGAAAAGAGACATAATTTAGCTTGGAAAATGAATGGCCTTTGATGTTTTAAAAATGTGAATAAAGCTACAATAGTGGTGGACATTATTAGGTCTCATACCTCTTCATATTTAAACCATCTTGTAGCATCACATTTGAAAACCCTAAAAAAATCAGCTCGTCATACTCTTCCTGCAAGCCCCCCAAAATCTTGATTTGAATTTTGGAAAGCTAGCAAGTTTCTCATTACAACTTTAGACTGTCTGCATATTACTTATTTGAAACACCACTCATCTATATAGTGGCCCTATTTAGAAGACAAGATCAATGGTTCAGAGGTTTAAAACTCCCCATAAATATTCAGATATATGATGAATTGAATCATAATGTTCTACCTTTGGGTCAAATGCTGTGGAAAATAGGAATCTTGTTCACTTCCCTTGAGTGGTCAACTGTTTCCCTGTTGCAATAACAGTTTTATGGAATTTTTGTGTCTTTGTATATTCCCATCCTGTTAAAGATGATGGCATTTGGAGAAAGAGACGTGTTTAGTTGATGGAGGTGAACATTTTGGAGCTTGACGAGACCTCTTAAATCATCTAATCCAGCACCTTCATTCTGTGAATCAGAATCTCAAGGAACAGAAATAGAAATGATTTTCCAAGGTGCCACTGTAATCCGAGGTCACCTAACTATGGGCGATGTGCCAAATACAAATTTCGGTGGATAAGTAACATTTTCTTGGAACACAGGCTGTGCCCGTTAGTTTGCACATTGTGGCTACTAGAGTTGAATAAATGCAGCAGAGACCACGTGACCCTCGAAGCTTGAAAATATTTGTTGTCACCTCTTTATAGGAAATGTTCCCGACTCTCTGTGACCCAATGGGCTGTAGTCCACCAGGTTCCTCTGTCCATGGGATTTCCCAGGCAAGAATTCTGGAGTGGGTTGCCATTCCCTTCTCCAGGGGATCTTCCTAACCCAGGTATTTCACCTGTGTCTCCTGTGCTGCAGGCAGATTCTTTACTGCCTCGCCACCTGGGAAGCCAAGTGTTCGCGGATCCCTGCTGTAAATTGTAGACTTAGACTTGTTCGCCTGCCTTCCAGGCCAGTGTTCTTGTGAACCCTTTTTTACTTTTAGTTCCCAAAGGGTACATATAGCATCATAACATTTTCTTCTTCTCTTCCTTCAATTTTATAATGTCTTTATTTTTGTTCCTCCTGGTACCTAATTGAAGATCATTTTTAAGTATTATTTAATTATCTTACCCAGAAAGAAAAAAAAAACTTGATCTAGAGATAGTTCTGAGATATACTTTTAATATAGGATTCTAAAATTTATTAAGGAAAACTAAGAACATTAAGAAAACTACAGTCCAGATAAGCACATACTTTGTATGTTCATTCATAAAAATTTTTAAATGATCTGAATATTTCTGCATTCCCCAACAAATAGCACAAATATAATGTTCAGAATGGAGAGGTAACTCAGAAGATGTCAGAAATTTTTGTATATGTTTCATGAAAAAGTTTCCTGGGAAGCCAGTTTGACTTCGTTGATCTTAGTGAGTAGCTTTATTAGGTCATGAATCATCTATGAATAAGTCAAATATGAACATGAATGCTGCCTCTCAAAATGAGTGTTTGCAAAAGTGTTTCCACAGCAGAATTGAAAATTAGATTAGGCCATTTGGTAAGGTGCAGCCACTGGCTTTCATTCCTCCTCTAATGGTCATTCAGTTCTAAGATGTGACACATTTGCTGGGTCTGGAGAGCTTGCTCAATTCCCATATTTCTGCTCAGAGTGAAAGAGTGGGTCTGAGGTGAAGCAGGAAATGTATTTAATGGTCAGTGTGGATCAAATAGTTGCCCCTGAGGTCTAAATGGAGAATAGTAAAGTAGACTTCCCTGTCTCCTGATGCCTGAATTTCCTAACATGGAACTCATATCTCAGGAGCATGAATAAACACTCAGGGCAATACCCAAGGTCTGGACCATGCCTAGGTAGGGTGCACCATGATGCCTGCCTTCCTCATCAGTGGTACCTTCCCCTATCTCCTTGTCATGGCTCTAGCTGTGCACAAAAGCCCTCAAAAACATCTTTTGAATGATTAATTGAATAAATGAATGTAGCATCATGAGATCACTTGGTGCTTGAAAGAGAAACAGTACTCAAACTGTATTCTAGCCCAGAGAGTAAGAACTGTGCTCTAGGGGAGGGAGGTGGGAGGAGGGTTCGGGAGGGGGAGCACATGTGAACCCATGGCTGATTCATGTCAATGTATGGCAAAAACTGCTACAATATTGTAAAGTAATTAGCCCCCAACTAAAATAAAAAAAAAAAGAACTGTGCTCTAGGATTGTGACATCAGACACAAAGCCAACCCCAAAAACTTGCAGCAATTAGGTATCGATCCAAACATCAGTGGATGTTTGCTGATTGACCTCACAGGTCTCTCAGCCTTGGCTGTTCAATGCAGTATTTGTCCACTCAGTCGAGCCATCAGCTAAGCCCAGCTGTCCTGTTTTTTCAAGATTCCTTTGCCCACTCAGATCTTTTCTGGGAAGAGGAAGGACAGGGGGACAGGTCTCTCGTTCTCCAGCAAGTGTGAACAACTTGGTCTGGCTGTGCTCAGGCTCCTGGCATATCAAGACATCTGTGAGGAACTTTTGATGTCCAAACCCCTGTTTTGTCGCCTGCTATGTGCCCGTGCATGTCCTCCTTGCCCAACCTGCCCTAATAACCGGAGAGTGAGGCTTCTCATCCATGGCTGGCCCATTTCCTCATCTTCAATTCTAGGATGATTGTTGGGTTATTAGTTTATGTTCCATCTTGAACTCTGCCCTTTGAAAAATCTGGGAGTCTTTGGGGCACTGTCCCAGCTGCCTATATTTATGGTCCTTGCCCCAAAGACTCTAACTAAACACGTGTATCAGCTCAACTTACACACAGTATCTGGTGCAATACTACCATTGCCAGGCACTGTGTGAACTCCTGGAGTAATGCTTAAACAGGTTCTGGTGTGATTTATTAACAGTGGCTGTTTTTGATGGATGTTGAAGGAAAAGTTTACATCCTCTTTTCTCAAGTGTTGAAGTTAGGATAACTTTGCACTCTTAAAACATTATTGAATAAAGGGATAGGATAACTGAATGCTCAATGTAAGGCGTCGTTGGATTCTGAATCAAATCCCCAAAAACCTATGAAAGAACCTTATTAGGATAATTGGGGAAATTTGAACATGGACTATGTATTAGATAGTATTACGTCAACATTAAGGGCTTCCAAGATGGCACTAGTAAAGAACCCGCCTGCCGATGCAGAAGACATTAGACATGCAGATTTGATCTCTGGGTGGGAAAGATCCCTTGGAGAAGGGAATGGCAACCCATTCCAGTATTATTGCCTTGAGAATCTCGTGGACAGAGGAGCCAGGTGGGCTGCAGTCCGTGGGGTCACAAAGATTCAGACAATGACTGAAGCAACTTAGCATGGCACGACACATAACAATATTAAATTTGAGTGTGATATGGTATTGCTGTTTTAAAGCAGAATATCCTTTTTCTTAAGAGAGATGCTGCAAGGATTTGAGGCTGAGATGTCCCTATGTCTATTGGTTCAAGTAAACATTTTACAAATAAAAACAGAGACAGAGGGCATGAAGGAAGTAACAGAAGGGGAGGGGTGAGACCCAGTGTTGCACAATAAGATAAATTAGGTTGATGAACCTAGGTCATTGTTTCTCCTCCTCCGCACCATTGCTACTCGAGGCCAGATCATTGTTTTCATTGTTTGTCGTGTGACCATCCTGTGCATTGTGGGATGTGTAGTGACATCCTTGGCCTCTACCCACTAGATGCCAGTAGCACACCACCACCACCCACTGCAAGGACCAAAAAGTGTCTCCCTTCAATGCCAGATGTCCACTGGGGGACACCATCGCCCCTTCCTGAGGACCACTCCTCTAGGTGAAGTGTACAAGGGTGACTGTCGGACTCCGCTTTCACAAAATGAGAAGGTGGGGGAAGAAAACATTCTGGTAGCGCGTGGGAACTTGCCCTCAGTGAAGAGTCATTTCCAGCTAAGGGGAAATCTTACCTAGAAAAATGAAAACAACCTTCTATCAAGGACTCTGATCGAGATTTCAACACTTAGCAGTAATGAGGCTTAGATTTAAGCCCTTTGATTTTGATCTGGAGACTCTGAATTGCAATTTTGTCTGCACAAAGCAGGAGGCTCTGAGGAAGGCCAAGGCAAGAAGTTCCTATGGAGCCTGGTGTTGCCTTCATGGCTACTGCGTCTGTTTGAAGAAATTCTGGACCTGCCTAGTCACTGTCACGTGACTTCTTTCGGAGGATGCCCCAGAGTTTGAGTGGTGTTCATTCATTTACTCATTTGTTCGTTTGTTCAAACTAATGATATTATAAAACAGTTTCAATGTGCCATTCTACACTCACTGCTGGTGCAAAAAGTGATTGTGATGGGACTTCCCTGGTGGTCCAGTGATTAAGAACCTGGAGGGATGGGATGGGGAGGGAGGTGGAAGGGGGGTTCTGGAAGGGGAAAACATGTACACCCATGGTGAATTCATGTCAATGTATGGCAAAACAAATACAATATTGTAAAGTTAAAAAGTAGAAAATAAACTAATTAAAAAAAAAAAAGAATCTGCCTACCAATGCAGGGGTCGCAGGTTCAATCCCTGGTCATTGAACCAGTTTACACATGCCACAGGGCAACCACTGAGCCCATGTGCCACAACTAAGACCCAACAGGCAAAAATTAATAATTTAATTTTTAAAAACTTATTTTAAAAAAGTGTGGTTTTGGATCCAGTCATATAGAGTGTGGGCTTATCAGCCAGTGCTGAATTCAGAGGCAAATCCCATGAGGTCCCATGTCTGTACATTTTCTCTGCAGAGACATAAATGTCATGCCCACAGCCATTCAAGCAGAGAAGGTGAACACTAAGAAGTTATTGCTTCCATGCATTTATGTTTCCTCTCCAAAGCAATGATAAAATGACTATTTCCGTACCAAAATTTGTGGCCCTTAGTAAACCAAGTCTACTGGCAACCCACTTCAGTATTCTTACGTGGATATTTCCATGGACAGAGGAGCCTGGTGGGCTACAGTTTATGGAGTCGCAGACTTGGACCTGACTGAGTGACTAATACACACAGTAAACCAAACATAACAAGACAAGTCTGCTTACAAATAATATAGGTTGCACATCCAGCATTACTAAGTTTGGTGTAGATTCCAGGGACCTAAACATAAAGGAGACTCACCCGTGTCCTAAGGAAATCCAACTGGCCAAGGGATTTGACATTATCCTGAGAAACTTCCAATCCAAGGTGGTAAGGCTAACGAGAAGAGTCCCAGCTGCAGTGACCGTATTAATAAAGATGCATTTATTGAGCGCCAACTAAGTGCAATAGGTGCAAGGTTTCAAAATCGTATTAACTCTCAGGAGCTGACAGTCTAGGAAGACCTGTATTCACATCATTATTGGTAACTAGACAAGGTAGATGGTACCTCAGTTGTGCAAACAGTGGCTTCCCTTGAGTCAAGAGATGCGAGGTCAGGATTTCAGGGCAAGAGATTCAGGGCCTAGCTTCTGCAGGAGTTCCATTGCGTAGGCATTTGAAGAAGGCATCCATTTGGGACAGATAGAGAGAGGTTAGAGAGATTTTGTGAGGGAAGAAGAACGTGTAGCCAGAGGGAATAGCATTAAGAAAGACGTGGAAATGTGAACCTGGGAAATGTGTATTCAGGGAATGTAGGTGAGTTAGTTTAAAAGTTGCAGCGTAGTCTTAGACATAGTCCTAGTGGAATACTAGGGTGGAAAAACAGATCTCTGTCAAGTGATTGGGCCTGTTTATTTTCTGTATTGATGAGTCTGGCTTTCACTATCTATTTTGTTCACTATGTATTCCAAGCACCTAGAACAACTCGTGGTACATACTAGGTACTCAGCATTGGTCATTTCTGTTACTTACCTCTCCCCTTCCCCAACTTTCACTCTTAGCTGCCTGCAGACAGGGAGCTGTGGTGTTTTTTTGTTTGTTTTGGCCACACTGCATGGCATGTGGGATTTTAGTTCCCTGACCAGGAATTGAACCCTGCATTGAACCATGCACCCTGCATTGGAAGCGTGGAGTCCTAACCACTGGACCAGCAGGGAAGTTACTGGGAGCTGTGGTTTTAATGCATAAGATTCTGGACCAGGATCATTACGTACCTTGTGTTCCTTTATGAGTACGTGTGCATACTAAGTCGCTTCAGTCGTGGCCCACAAGGCTTCTTGGTCCATGGGATTCTCCAGGCAAGAAGACTGTAATGGGTTACCATGCCCTTCTCCAGGGGAGCTTCTGTACCAAGGGATCAAACCTGTCTCTTGGCAGGCAGGTTCTTTACCACTAGCGCCAGCTGGGAAGCCCTTTATAAATGCAGTTCACGTTGGACTGGGATTCCCATGTGAAATTTGGGAATTTGGAAACTTTGTAATTTTGGGACTTTGTAAATTCATGTAGAATCATCTTTTGTTCATTCTTCTCACTCCCTCTCTGCTTCCTTCACCTTAACCCACATTGCTGGTCAGCCTTGAAGGTCATCTGCTTGCATGCTGTGTGAAATTATGAATTCTGTCTTTTTTTTTTTAGGAATAATCTTGTAGCTAGATAAAGCAAAATAAATGAGGAAGTGATTTAAGTCTTATAATGCCATATTTAGCACTCTATAATTCGGTTATTCTGAAAATCATCTTTGTGAGTTCAAAGAGATGAGGATAATCAAATTCTGAGTCACGTTTTATTTTATTGAATTTGTATAGTCATCTGTGTCAGGGATGAATAACTGAATAGCTGTAGCTTAGGTTATCTCATATCTGAAATGAGCATTGAAATTCATTTCTCCATATCAGAGTCATAGGAAACAGCTTCATCCTGGCCACTGGTTCTAAGTATTACCAGGTATATGAGGAAGCACATGAGTTGAGTGTTAGTTACTCAGGCATATCTGACTCTTTGTGACCCCATGGACTATAACCCACCAGGCTCCTCTGTCCATTGGTTTCTCCATGCAAGAGTACTGGAGTGGGTAGCCATTCCCTTCTCCAGGGGATCTTCCCGACCCAGGGATTGAACTCAGGTCTCCCGTATTGCAGGCAGATTCTTTACCGTGTGAGCTACCAGAGAAGCCCACCTGAGTTGAAGTTACACTTAATTATGGCACAGTTTGCATAAGAGAGAATTTGATCTGAAAGTCTCGGGGTTCGCTCCTGGACACTCACTGTTTTAGCTGAGTTTGGGTGGCCTCTGCCCTCCTCTGTCTATTTCCATCCCTAGTACATTCTACATAAAGCACAACACGCGATCTCCCAACAAGATCGCTGGGCCTGTTTCACTCCAGTGAAGAAAACCGGTGCCTCCACCAAACATTTTGGCAAGTTTTACCTTCTCTCTGCACCTCAGTTTTTTCCTCTTTTAAAATGGAAACACTAATGCTTTCGCAGGTATTTTGTTGTTGCCTGCTGAGACAGACTTGTGAGTATCTAAAGTAATTATGTATATACAAGTGCTGTTTAAATTCTGCTGCTGCTGCCAAGTCGACTCTACAGTCTGGTGTTGAGCTGACTGTACGACTCCTGTGCCGACCCCCATAGTCGGCAGCCCTCCAGGCTCCGCGTCCCTGGGATTCTCCAGGCAAAGATACGGTAATACTGGAGTTGGGTTGCCACTGCCTTCCTCCAGTGCATCTGAAAGGGAAAAAGTGAAAATGAAGTCGTGTCAGTCGTGTGTCAAACTCTTAGCGAATCCCATGGACTGTAGCCTACCAGGCCCCCTCTGTCCCATGGGATTTTCCAGGCCAAGAGTAACTGGAGTGGGGGTGCCATTGCCTTCTCTGGTTTAAACTCTAGTCAAATACAAAAGTTTATTTCCATTTACTATCGATGACTACCTTTTAGACAACACTACTTACCCTTTGATGAGACTGTTCTAAATTTAGCTGGCTCTGCAGGGCTTTTTGTATCTCATCCGATCAGGATAACATCACTGGTGAACTGGATATCATTACTTCCGTTTCACTCGGAAGACCTGAAAGGCCAAGTAATTCACCCAAGGCCATAAAGCTATTAAGTGGCCGTGTGAATTCTGATGTAAAGCTAGATTCTCTCTGATGTAAAGATCCATTCTGCTTATCATAATTCAGCTTTGCGTGGAAACACTGAAAAGGCTTTTTTCCCCCCACTAAAGTATGTTGAGCACTCGCTTATGTCAAATACCATACTAACAGCTGTACATTCATCACTTTGTTTATTCTTGGCGAGTACGGGGCACTCTTGCCATTTGGGCTGGAGCTTTCTTTGTTATGGGGCCATCCTGTGCCTTGTAGGATTTGGAGCAGCATCCTCGGCCTCTACCCAATGGATACCCGAGGGAACTCCCCTTCCCCTGGTTGAGGGGAACATTGTGGGAGACCAATTCTATTTTACTGGTGAAGAAATTAAGATGCAAAGAATCAAGAGTCCAGAGTCACGAAGCTAGTAAGCAGCAGAATTGGAATATGTCTGATTTGGAACTTGGGAACAAGACACACATCCCTCTTTCCCCTATGGTGTCCCTTTTTCTGATATGGCGGTGTGTTTCTGCAGGTGCTTGCTAAGAAATTGCCTTCCCCCAGAGCAGATTTGCCATCAAGATTTGGTCCAGGGTTTAGTGGCATGCACCCAGGAAGTGACCATGGGTTGCTTCCAGCCATGGTCTCAACATAAATAGTTCTACAGCTTTGTCTATATCCATCATAGTTGCTCTGACTTCTTCTGAAATATGAAGGTCTTTTTTGTCCTGGACAGTTTCAATCTGTTGCAAATATAACATAAAGTTGCAAACCAGTTCAGTCAGTTGTTGGAAGTTTCTGGAGTGATTTAAATAGCCCTGCCAATGTAGGTCGCTATTTTTACGGCTGAGCTAAGTGTTTGAAAGTGGTTCACACAGCCCTGCTCTTAGGTTGAAGTCACAGAACATCAGAGTTGTAAGGAATCTCAAGGCCTGGCCTGAGCCAAGTGGAAATTGACCCTCAGCACACCATGAATCCACATACACACACATGATTCCTGGTTTAAACAAAAAATCCTTTCTGATAATTTTTTCTGTTTCTATTGAACTCATCCACTTCTAACCTCACAGGAAGGTATAACTGGTTAGTGTCAGGTCCTTCCTACCCTGTTCTTGCCAGGTTGGAAAAAAGTATATGACAGAGCCGTTCACCCTTCTGCTGTTCTGAGGGTTAGGTAGAGATTCATTTAGCAAAGATTTATAACACATCCTATAATATGTGCCAGGCAGCATACTAAAAGCTTTACAAAGTGCATTTGTGACCCCACGATATGGTCCTGTTACTGCCATTTTATATAGGAGGGGCTAGGATTAGGGTTTTAGAGAGGTTGAATAACTTGAAATTATGTTAAATGTCAGAGCCTGGATTGAAGAAAGTCTGATTGTTACTCAGTGGTCCTTAAACTCAAGTGGGCACCATCATTGCCTGGAGGCTGGTTCAACACAAATTGCTGAGTCAGACCCAGCCCCAGAATTTGGAGTTTAGTAGATCTTGGATCCTACCCAAGGAATTGCATTTCAAAGAAATTCATGGGTGATGCTGCTGCTATTGCTGGTCTTCAGACCAGTGAACCTGCTGCTCCTGCTTACATTCTCTTGACCACCATACCCTGCCTCTCCTGTGTCTCCTGAGCTAAATAAAAAATTGTAGAATTACTTTGGGTCATAGTGGCCATCTTGGCGTATGAAATACTGATTTCTGACTCCAGTAGCTTGGCATTGGTCCAGGTATGTGTCGTTTACATGTGGTTCCGTGTGTAGCAAGGCTTCACGAACTTTCCTGATTTAAGCAGCACTTACCAAACTTGAGTGGGCATGTGAATCACCTAGGGCTGCTGATAAAATGCAGATTTTATGCTTCACACAAACACCCAGGAGAAACCCATGCTGATGGACTTCAGCCCAAACTTTGAATAGTAGCAACTAGTCAAATATTTCCCAAAGCTCATTCTTGCCAGGTAAAACATCGAATCCCAGTTCACTTTGAATTTTCAATAAATAGTAAATAATTATCTTTTAATATAACTATGTCCCAAATGTTGCATGGGATTATATTACTTATACTAAAAATTGTTTCATTTGTTTGTGTGAAATTCTATTTCAGTTGGCATTTTGGCTTTGTTGTTGTTTAGTCACCAAGTCGTGTCTGACTCTTTACAACCCCATGGGCTGCAGCACACCAGGCCTCCTTGTACCTCACTTCCTCGCAGAGTTTGCCCAAGTTCATGTCCATTGTGTCACTGATCCCATCCAACCACCTCATCCTCTGTTACCCTCTTCTCTTTGTGCCTTCAGTCTTTCCTGGCATCAAGGTCTTTTCCAATGAATCAGCTGTTCGCATCAGGTGGCTAAAGTTTGGCGCTAGTGGTAAAGAACCCGCATGCCAATGCAGGAGACACCAGAGACATGGTTTCAATCCTTGGATTGGGAAGATCTCCTGGAGGAGGAAATGGCATCCCACTCCAGTATTCTTGCCTGGAGAATGCCTTGGACAGAGGAGCCTGGTAGGCTATGGTCCATAAGGTCACAAACACTGGGACAGGACTGAAGCAACTTAGCACTTAGCACTAACAACTCTACCTGAAGATAAGAATCATCAGAACTAGTTTCAACACTCATTCATGGATTCCTGTTTGCAACTCAGACCTGCTGAATCATAATTTCTAGAGCCTATTCAGTATTCAGTCCTGCTGCTAAGGTCAAGTCCAATCAGAAAGATTCATGACCTTTATATTTTAGCCTCTTTGATACTCTCAGAGAATCTGGATGTTCATTGATTTGAAGGGCTGGAGTAGGGTTTGCAGATAAAATATGGGATACCCAGTTAAATCTGAATATCAGATAAATGATGAATGTAATTTTTTAGTGTAAATATACTTCAAATATTATATGAGATCCACTGATGCTAAAAAATTGATGTTTGTGTGACAATCAGGTTTAACTGCGTGCCCTGTGTTTTTAAGTCACTAAATCTGGCTGGAGGAGTCCTTGCAAATAAGCTGGATGGGGCCTACCTCCAATGCCAGCAGCTGAGCAGAACCACATTGTTCCTTCTTACAGGACAGTTAGCCTCCATAGAGGGAGTCAAGAGAACCTTTGAAGCTATTAGGTCATTGCATCAGAAAAGTAAGGCCTCATTCAGAGAAGAGATATTGTAAGAGACCCCAGCCCCTGGGAAGGATGCCCAGGAACTCAGAGTGGACTCTTTCTGAAATGGGGGTCGGGAAATGAAGGGCATGCATCTCACATGGACACAAGGGCAGTGTTCCTCCCAGAAGCAAGGAGTTCTGCACAGGATCGCTGGTCCGCTGGTCCTGGGGATAATGTCTGCCTCCGAGGAAGCTCTAAAGCAAAGCAACCAGAGGACTCTACTTTTATGTGCGCTGGCCCTGCCTCTGCTCTCCAGGGAGCCATCTCTTTGCCCTCCTGGTGGAAAAGAGTGTCTACCAGAAGCTCCGAGGTGGGCAGCATCTGGCAGTGGTAGAGGGTTTGGTGCAGCCACAGGGAAGGGAGCCAGGAAAGGAGGTCCCCAGAGCATCTTCCCAGCAGAGTGTAACTGTCTGCTTCCAGTTTGTATATCGCGGTGAACTTCTAGCACTCACACTGCACAGACCCAGGAGCCAAACCCATCCAGAATTTGACCTTTGACCTTGGTGCTCCTTAAGGATGTGTGTTTAGATTTGAAAAGGGGTCATTGTTTACTTTGTGCTGGCACTTTTAATTGGCTAAGTTCTACAAGTGTCCTTCTGACCCATGTATTTTATGTCAACACAATCACAAACTAACATGTGGTTATTTCTGATTCTAATTATTCAGTTATTTGTTTTATATCACTTGATGTCCCTTGCCCTGAATTAACTCACTGAGTGGCTTTTTCCAGCATTAGCACTTCCTTTGGTGTTTTTATGACAAAAGATTTTAATTTGAAACCATCTTGCTGAACTCTTGTTTTTTACTACTTCCTGAACATACCTTATTTGACAGAATATTGTTTATAATAAAATTCAATCTCCTTCTAGCTTATTACTATAAACCTGTATTTTACATGTAAATTATATTAGGAAGCCAGTGTATTTTTGTTAGTGATTTGGAGTTTGTGGGAAAAAGAGAATGAGAGAAAAAAAAAACAGTTTTTGTTTTTTAATAAGTTCTCTCCCTCTGGGAAAGATGAAGATTCTGATACAAGCTGTAGTTTAGTAATCCAGAATAAATTGTTGCATTCTCTCCTTTCACTTAAAAGAATATTCCATCCATCGCCTTGTATTGTACTTTTGCAAAAGTTTTTAACAGCAGAATATACTCTGTTCATACCTTGAAGGGATTGTTCCAGATAAGAGCTCTGGTGCTCTGGGGAAATTGGTGGAGTTTTTTTAGCACCTCATGGGGGGGGTGGGGAGGGAGGGGAGGAGGGGCTCCGTGAGTTCTCAGTGCAGGCAAGCAGTTCACTAGTCAAAAACCACCAGAGGATATTGCTCCTGCTGGCTTGTGTGCAGAGAGGGACAGAAACTTGGCATGTCTGTTCTTGTAATAGTCCCCAGGTGGGAATTAGCCCTATGGTGGGATCTGTGTTAAATTTGTGAACTCTTTTGCTCCCCACACTTTATGGAAGATGTGGGAAAACTGAAAAGGAAGTTAAAGAAAGGCAATGGAGGTGGTTAAAATTCTGCAAGCTAGTTCCTCTTCAGAAACCTTTCAGGAAATGGGCTGGTTTCCCTTGGGGAGAAGCACTGGGTCAGGGTCAAATGTGTGGATCGGGTGGGAGTAGGGGTGGACCTGAGTCACCCTGCATCCTGTGAAAATTGTCCCCTCCTTACAGGCATGTTGACACCTCTGATTTGGATATTTACTGTGGGAGGCCCGCCGTAGATGGTTGTACAAGTTGTGCATGTTATACATGGTGCAGAGGGAGGGGGCAATTCTTTCTAATTATGAAGTGCTTTAGGTTCACTATTGAGACTCTACCTGTGAGACTCTGGAGGTGTTCATACCCAACCTCTAACACACATGTACACACTTTGTTCCCATCTACAATTTGGAACCATCTAGAAGATCTAGCAGGCCATCTAGAGTGAGAAATATCAGCTAGAGACAGGACAAACAATGAAGGATGTTGGTTGACATCCTAAAATGACATCGTGTATTTCCTTCCCACAGTTGGGCTCTAAAGGAGTCTTTCATGTTCCTGAGAGAACAATGGAATTCCTGCAGGTCCCGGGCAGAAGAGCACTGGCCAGGATTCAGTGATGCCTCAGAGACTGGACCCTAGACCTCTGGTTAGCAATTGTTACCGAGCAACACTATTCATCAAAGCTGCTTGTGATATGGAGTTACTTCCTTGTTCCTCTTGCTCTTGGAAAGACAGGCTTCTAGAAAATTTTCTTTAACCTACGCTTTCATTTTGCTGTTGAGTCACATTTAAGGTGTGAACTATAAAATGTAAAAGCTAATGTGTGTATTTTCACTGCAACATAAATGGAGAATTTGTCTAAGGTTTTCTGACTCACCTTGACTGGAGTATAGTTTTAAGTGGAAATTTTGTAGTTTAGTCAGAATTCAGAAAACTGAGGCTTGGAATTATTTGTTTCAGATGTATAAAAATAGGAATTTAGTTTCATGTGTGCATTTATATTGTGTTGTGATAGCTGTTTGTTTGCCAATCCGTCCTAATATCTGGTCCCGGGAGTGCCTAGTGTCATAGAAAGTGTGAATGTTCAAAATTGGCTTGCGTGTCAGGACAGTTGCTTAATTTTTGTGAGCTATTCATTGTTTCCCCATCTTGTAAAACAAGATGTGTAAATGTAAGGCTGCTTTGAAAACCTAACAAGATACTCTAAAGACAGATTGTGAGCCCAGTACATGACCTAAAAACGTCCTAATCGTTCATGTAGTCAGCTGAGTATACAGCCCGCAGTTGAGAGGAGCAAGTCCCATGCCCCTTCTGGAATTTGTCAGAGAAGAAATTTCCAGGAGTCTGGTGTAATGATTTTTTTTTCCTCCAGCCACAGGACGAAGTCTTCAGGCTGGCCACCTCCCTCGGGAACCTGGGGCTTGAACCAGGTACCACCCTATGGATGGGAGATGACGGCGAACCGGGATGGCCGAGACTGCTTCATCAAGTAAGTTGAACACAACGCTCATGAATGGTGCCAACCTTGCCTTTTGGGACATTTCTGATTTGACCCTTGCCTCAATAGAATTAGCATTCTTAAATTGAGGACTCCGGGGCACTTGGAGGCCATGACTCAATCAAGTGATCTCCTGGGCCTTCCATATCTGGTGACTGGAGGTTGCTTTGTTCTTGGGCTCATGCTGTTTTAGGCTGACAAGACCCAGGGTAGCAGGTCCTCCTGGGTAAGAGCAAAAATGTAGGTTATTGAATCTCGGGCCAGTTGTATTCATTGTCTGAGACTAGTGAATAAAGTTTGACATGGAGGAGTGTCATTTGGAAAGCCTTCTTGAAATGGTTAAAACAGGAATGTTACTGGTTCTTTTCTAACTAGAAAAATCATCAGAGAGGATTACATGCATTATGGGTTGTACTATAACTTTCTCCCACTAACATTGGTTAAGGTTTTGGATATTTTGTGGTGCTTTTGTTTTTTTTAATTGTGCTAAAATATATATTACATACCGATTATTTAATTTATATTATATATATAATGATTACGTTACATATAGCATAATGGTAAATTTTATTTACCATCTTAACTGCCTCTAGGTGTACAATTATATTCACACTATTTTGCAACTATCACCACTTTCATTTTACAGATCTTTTCATCTTCCCCAACAGAAACTTCTGTCCACATTAAACAGTAATTCCCTATTCCCCCTCCCCCCAGTACCTGGTGAAATCATACAATATTTGTACTTTTTTATCTGGCTTATTTTACTGTGCATAATTTTCTCAAGGTTCAATCATGTTGTAGAATATCTAAGAATTTCATGTCTTAAGACCTAGTAATATTGGGTTGACTAGCAGTTCAGGTTTCTCTGTAAGATCTTACTGAAAAATCCAAATGAAGTGTTTGGCCCACCCAATATTTAATTATATGGACAGACCGCATTTATTTATCCATTTATTTGTCTGCAATCATTTGAGCTGTTTCCATCATTTTGCTCTTGTGAATAATGCTACTATGAACATTAGTACCTGGAAGAGGGCATGGCAACCCACCCCAGTATTCTTGCCTGGAGAATCCCATGGACAGAGGAGCCTGGTAGGCTACAGTCCATAGGGTTGCAAAGAGTCGGTCACTACTGAAGAGACGTAGCATGCACACAAGAGCATTAGTGCACAAGTATCTGTTTGAGTTTCTGTTTCTAATTCTTTTGGGAGTGGAATTGCTGGATTATATGGTAGTTAGATGTTCATTTTTTTCAAGAATAACCAAATACCTTTTTTCAGAGGGTATAGTGCTCTGGTTTTTTGCAGTTGTGTGAAAAAAGTACTTATATTGCACCTCTAATAACAGCAAGAGGCCACTCTGTTTTCTTTTCCAATCTAAGTGAAATATTCTGAATTATGAGAAATTAGTGAAAAAGAATTGAAATCACAAAGCATAGTTGGCCCTAGCCTAATAAAAGTGAACAGAGGTTGTAGGCCAAGGGCGAAAAAATGTTTCAATACCACAGGCTTCATTGTTGTAGCCCAGCTGACAATGGACTGATTAGCAAATATAGGATCCATGTGAGATAGGGGATCATTTTGATAAAAAAGAAACATTTGCCAAGATTGCTGTTGAATATTTGCTCTTCTGGACAGTCCAGCACATTTAAGTTAGGACTGCTGGCGGGTAGCTTCGGAAAAACTCCTGTGGGTGTTGTCAGTGGTTTCCTAGTCTCTGCAGAGGGGAAAGGACTTCTCTTTAGAGTTCAGTAGGTGACTGCGGGGCTGGCTTCCTGGGTCCTTCCTAAATAGGATGGGGACAGAATCTCTCAGGAATCTTGAAGATACGAAGATAGGTCAGGAATTTTTTACACTCTAGATTGTTGTTCGCTAATTTCAACAGTTTGCCTGCATCCCTCATAATGGTAGAAAGACATTTTTTGATATTATGTTATGCCATCTATTTCCTAACAGGGATATGAATTTATGTAATTGGCACAGTTGAGGTGGCCTAGATGCGTTGACTCAAAACAATAAAAATTTCTGCCAAAGAAATATAATTTTAAAAACACATGGGTCATGAATTTTGTGATGGTACAACTCATGCTTCTTCCCTAACTAAAATGGATTTTTCTTTGACTGTGGTTGGATTGAGACTCCTGTACATTAGAGGCCAGTTGATCAATAGATACAAACCCAAACAATGGCCTATTGGTTGGAGAGTGTAGGAACCCCAGCTAGATCTACAGATATGCATTTCCATCAATGTCATCGACATTTTTAAGGGCCAGCCCAGGTGTCAGTTTAACATTTACACTGGCCTGATGCCAGCTGGTGAAACATGAAGGAGCAGATCAGCAACTTATTAGAGAAGCCTGCACTGATTACTAAATGACAGGTTTTAAAACCAAAGTCACCAGTATCACTTGTCTAAATCCATGGAGCTTCTTCCTTGAAGAGTAAATTTCCACAGTCTTCTCAAAGATACTGTTTAAAGATGTCAAAAATGGTATTTATTTTGAAAGTCTTTTTTGTTTCTTTGCACTAATGAGTTTTATAAATAATCAGAATCATTCTGAGTTTTTCTCTTACCGAGTGAGTGATGTCCCTTACAAAGAGATATTCTAATGACCACAGTTTCCAGGAGCCTGGTTTGCAGTATGAAGTGTTTCTCTACTCATTAGTGTTAGAAGTTAAAAGAGCAATTTGAAAACTAATCTGTTATTAGTAGTTAGCACCTTTGCATTTACTTTTCAACTCGGTTACATTTTCTCTTTGAAAGAGAAGTGTCTTTTTTTTATCTTGTCTTAAGATCTAAATGATAACTCACATCAGACAATAGTTTTTGATGGAGATACAACTACTTCTAAGTGATGGAGTCTCAGAGTTAATGCTATTGTTAATTCTGTTGAGATAATTGAGACAATTCTATGGTTATGAATATTTTAGAATGTGGCTCAGAGTAGTTTAAGGTGTGTTCAGATTTCATCTTGCCTCTCCTATCCTCAATTATTTACAGTAGGGCTGGGTAGCGTGTTTTCTATAAAGAGCTACTATTCCATGGGATTAAAGACTTGTTCCCCCTTTGGTTTTCATATGTTTGTTCTCTACATCTGTGTCTCTATTTCTGCTTTGCAAATAAGATTATCTATACCATTCTTCTAGATATAAGTATATGCGTTAAAGTATGATATTTGTATTTCTCTTTCTGACTGACTTCGTTCTGTGTGACAGTCCATGTCTCTACAAATGGCCAAATTTCACTCCTTTTTATGGGTGAGTAATATCCCATTGTATATAGATGCACCACGTCTTTTTCCATTCATCTCTTGGTGGACATTTAGGTTCCTTCCATGTCCTGACTATGAAAAATAGCACTGCTATGAACATTGAGGGTACATGTGCCTTTTTGAGTTATGGTTTTCTCTGGGTATATGCCCAGGAGTGGGTTCTGGCATAATTTCTGATGGCACCTCCTTTTGTTCTCAGAGTGTTCTGATTTGGATAATATAAGGTAACTATATATCACACTACCAAAGTTTAGAAAATTCTTGGGAGATGTAAGATTGCATTTCATTTTGACAACTGTCCTGCGAGATAGTTAAAGCACACAGAGGAATCTCCTTGCAGAAGAAGCTGAGATTCACCGGGATTGGGATCTCCACCTCCTATGGCTAATCAGAACAGTGTTTGCACCACATCGTCAAGACTCCAAGGCCTTCGTACTTTTGGCTTTTCATCTATACTAAGCTTTGGTCAATACCCCTAGGATTCCCCAGCCCCATCAATGTACTCTTCCATACCCTCCCTACTCAGCATCCTTAGAAATTGCCTAGGAAGCCTGATTGTCTGCTCATGTGTACAAGCACTCCTTGGTTACACCTAACATGTGTCCCCCCCAACATATTTTGAGCACCACTAAGTGGTGAAGATGAGGCTTCCCAGGTGGCACTAGTGGTAAAGAAGCCGCCTGCCAATACAGGAGGCATAAGAGACTCAGATTCATTTCCTGGGTGGAGAAAACCCCCTGCAGGAGGGCATGGCAACCTACTTTAGTATTCTGCCCTGGAGAATCCCATGGATAGAGGAGCCTAGAGGCCTATGGTCCATGGGGTTGCAAAGAGTCAGATACCACTGAAGCGACTTAGTACGCACACATGCAAGTGATGAAGATACTAAAATAAGCAAGGTGTATTCTTCCCTTCCAAGCTCTTAAAATGTGGTGGAAGTGATATTTGAAACAATAGAATATGCTTTAGATACAGGGGAACACCCAAGAAGGAAACCATCTGTCTTTTGGAGCTGGGGATGAAGACGCAGGCTATTGCCATGGGTCTCACACTAACAGAGAGGCCAACCATTATTCTCAACCAGGCAGTATCTCTTTTAAGCCCTTTAGAGACACATAATATGTTTCATAATCAAAGATGAGGGAGCAATGTGAGTTCCTTATTTTCCATTTTTGAATTAAATGAAGCAATGTATGCTTATTTAACTGAAGAGATGGGTAGAGTCAATGCAGAAATAAATGCTTTGTAAATTGGTTTTTGGAGACTGAAGAAAATATTTAAGTGTGAGCAAAATAAATATTAAAACACTTGCCGCCAAAATAGATTAGATGAGCCACACTGAAGTCTGGTGAAATGGATGGGGGGCTGGGCAGTAGGAGACCAGACTGGAGGGTCATTTCCAAACCACATGCCCTCATTTTTCAAGTTCTAAAATCAAGAGGCTTTTTTTTTTTCTTCTCCTTTTTTGACCTACTGGTTTTCTGGCCACTTTCCACCATAAGTTTGCAAATGTAACCTGGGTGCATATTGGACAAGACAAACTGTTCTATGATTGAACCAGCAATTCTCATGGGGGTTAATTAAACCGAGTCACTATCTTCTTAATTCAGAGGAATTCAATTCTAAAACCTGAATATTGGATATTAGTAATGAGAGGTGGAAACCTCCACGTTGTTTTCCAGTATGGCCTTGGCCCAACTTGGGAGTTATATAGCCATTGCTATCTGCCAGTCAATTTAGTATTCAATGAGAAATGTGGTTTTGGCTCCTCTATCTCCAGAAAAGAATGATCTGAAGAAATACAAGCACTTTGTGTGCCCCATCCCTGTTTTTTTTATTAACCATAAGACAGTTAAGTCAACTTGACAGAATTCTGTCATCTTGAAAATTACAAATGACAAAACCTTGTTGTTCAGTTTCTCAGTCGTGTCCGACTCTTTGCGATCCCATGGACTGCAGCACCTTCGGCTTCCCTGTTCTTCAGCATCTCCCAGAGCTTGCTCAAACTCGTGTCCATTGAGTTGGTGATGCCATCAAATCATCTCATCCTCTGTCTCATCCCCCATCTCCTCCTGCCTTCAATCTTTTCCCAGCATCAAAACCTTTCATCATCCTAAAGTTGGAGCCTCTGAGTATTCCTTCCAGTCTTTATCTAGTCTACTTCAAATGTCCCCAAGAGGGAAGAAGCAATTGATTATTTTCAAATACTTTTGGTAGTTCTAGGGCTAGTCTTTGTATTTTTTTTACATTTTTACCCCAAGATTTCATAAGAGAGTCTTAGTGTTATTCTGTAGAGGAATCCAATAATCTTTTATTATGTGATGAATGCCCTTGAACTTTTCCTTCTCTAAAATTTAAAGAATAAAAATAAGTCAAGAAGAGTTAAGTTATAAAGTTCTATGTGGATATTTTGGTTGCACCCCTCAACCCCTTGATCAATTTCATATTTGAAGCAGATTTCAATTTCTTACTTTATTAAGCTTATGTTTTAAAAGCACACTCAACAGAGGACAAATGAATCTGAGAGATTGCTCAAATTGTTACTCTTTGTTTCTGGCAATAAAAGGCAGAATGTCTTTGTAGAAATTAACAGTTGTGCCAATAAAAGAAATAGCTGAGATCTATTTGAGGTGGGTTGCTCTGTTATTTTGTGTGGTTTTAAATTAAGAGCTAGCATTAGAGAAGAGACAGTTTACCTCATTTTTGTGTTTTTGGTGAAGAATTCTTAAATAAAATGTTTCACTTCCAAGTACACACAATGAATTCTGCATAAAATGTAAATAATTGCCTCATTGCAAGAACAAATGCCATTTAGGTAAATGAGTTCCTTAGGATTCTGAGCATCCACTCAAGGGGAGGGAGGTATATTATAATTTTGGAAGTGAAGGAACAAAGTAAACGTGATAGTATCATTACACAAAATGAAAGGTAATTATGTCATGTCAACGCGAAAGCTTCCCAGGCTGAACATTCGGGGCTGTTTATTCCCTTCATTGGAGCAGATTTGTTTTCTTTCGAATCTGACAAAGCACCTCTCCACTGAGTTAATAATCACTGCTCCCAGCTGGAAGGTAAGTTTGCAGAGCTGATGGAAGGGCTTTTAACAGGAAGGCTCTGAAATGACACCATCATTCCAGATCTACCTTAGCATATGGCACAGCAAACTGTGCTCGGCAGACTTCTCCTTTATTGTAGCTTATTTCATTTTCCCTACATGTTTAGTTTTTGAAACTTTGCTGGTGGACTTAATCTGGCCGTCATCTAGGACACGTCCCTAATGCACTTGCTTATTTGTCCAGCAGGCCAAGGTATCTGAAGGGAATGTAATTACTCAAAGTCCCTTGGGCTACTTGATTCCGGCCAAGTTGGGACACGCACATTTGGGAAGAGCTGTCGACAGCCGGCTGGCTGCTGGACCGAGTGGGCTCTCTCTTCTCCTGAGCTGTTATGTAGCCCCTGGGGATGTACATGAGGTGGGTCACAGAGCCCATTTGGAGTCCCAGGGACAGGCAGCCTGTCCGAAGGCCAAGCACCTGGATGGCCAGGTTTCCATCACAGCCTGTAATTGAAATAGTAGCTTGGGGCTGCCTACCACCCCTTGCTTCCTCTGAGTGGCCTTTGTATCCCTACTTTCTGGACTGCTCCGGCCCTTGCAGAGAGAAATTTTGATCTCATCACCTAGGGCTGGAACCCAGGCAGGAAACTCTGGCCTGTCCCAAATGGCAAGTAGGGGATGTGGCTATCTAGCCAAGGAAATTGGCTAAACTTAAGAGAAGAAGGAATCACCTTTACTGGCCCGTGTCTTTTCATCACTGTCTGCACTGCTGCCTCAGAGGAAGAACAGAAGCCCAGTGACAGAAGTGCCTTCCTGAGGCCCACCAGGGGGCGGGAGACACCTGTTCCCCATCAGGCCCTGACCTCTATCTCCTCTCAAAATCCGAGGAAAACCCTCTTATTAGTAGCTACCTTCTAGGGAAGAGTCTCTTCAGTTGCAAGGCTGAGAGATGGCAATGCTTTTTAGTGGACACTCAGATCAGCCTGAGTCAAGAGCAGTGGTGTCCCATCTCTGTGCCCCAGGGTGTGCCACTCACCCACTGCCGGAGCACGGGTTTGGTGACAGCAGTTCACCGGAGAAGGCTGGGAGAGCCTCTCAGATCTGTCCGATATTAAAGAGAAGTGAAAGTCACTCAGTCGTGTCTGACTCTTTGCGAGCCCATTATGCTTTTCCATGGACTCCAGCGAGCCCATGGACTATTCATCACCTTCAGTTTTAACAGGATGCCTGGCTAGTACAGGGTGATCACACAAGGATGAGAGGATAAACAAGGATTCCTTGATCATTCATGTTGCTCAAAAAGCTACCATCTGTTCAGAACTAATTAGCCTTCAGTCTTCATCTCCAAAACCTCTCCTCTTGAGGTGTTTTAAAAATCATTTCTCATGCATTTCTCAGTAACGGCCTAGGAAAGAGGGAAACTTGCCTGTAGCTAGCTACTAATTGCCTCTGAAAGCCGTCTCCATGCCGTTTCCAGGATGGCTTTTGTCACCCCTTAAGGTATATACTTTCCCGGCTCTTCTCCTGTCGGCTATTAACTCTCTTGGTCAAGTCAGCAAGGTGTGTGCTGTGTGTGCTATGTCACTTCAGTTGTGTCTGTCTCTTTGCGACCCCGTGGACTGTAGCCCACCAGGCTCTTCTGTCCATGGCTTTCCCAGGAAGGAATATTGGAGTGGGTTGCCATTTCCCTCAGTGGAATGCTGACTGCAAGCACAACAAATAATTATTAGGGAGGTGAAAATTACATAGCAACTTGCTCATACTAATGCTCTACGGAGAAACAGCTCCATTGTAATTTCAAAACGTTAATTGTCCATAATGTTTTGAAGAAATTCTACTCATTATCTTTTTCAGATTTTATAATGCTCCCATATAAAGGTCCCCAGTTTATTTTTGTTCTGTTCTAGGCTGTTCCCTTGGCTTCTATGACACCATCCCCCTTCTTTTGTTCCAAACTCAAAGAATATTCCTTCTCATGGCTCCTCAACTGGTTCTTTTATATCTCAACATTCAAAGTTCACTTTGTCATATTTTCAAGCCTATGTTTCTACTTAGAACCCACAAGAAAAGAAAAAACAAGGATTCATGAACATAAATACTTTGATACTATTTGGTTTGAATCCAAAAATTTCTGGAGACGCATGACTGCCCTACTATAGCAGACAAAAGAGATCAACAGGGCTTGGTTTGCACTGTCTGGAGTATTGTCTTCGCAATAGCAGTCGGTCAATAAGTGTTTGTTAAATAAGTACTTCCACGTGCGTTTGTATGAGTAGATGTTTTTTTGTTTGGTTGGGTGGTTGTTTTTGGCCGTGGGGCACGTGGAATCTTAGTTCCCCAAGAAGGGATCAAACTCATGCCTCCTGCAGAGGAAGCTCAGAGTCTTAACCACTGGCAAGTCCTTTTTGTTTTTTGAGGATGTGGGTGAATGCATTATTGGTTGGATTAATAGACCTTTCTCTGAAACATTTTGCTCAGTACATTGTTAGGAAAGATGCTGATATACAAATCAGTGAATGAAAATTCTGTCTTTAACTTATTGATATAGAAATTTCATACCAAAAGTTGGTCTTATTATTTCCTCAGAAGACCTTAAAAGTTCATCAAGACCTTGTCAGTGAAGTATATCTTAGTGTAGCTATTTATGTGTGTGTCTGCACTCAGTCGGTGTCCAACTCTTTGCAACCCTTTGGACTTTAGCCCGCAAGGCTCCTCTGTCCATGCAATTTTCCAGGCAAAAACAGTGGAGTGGATTACCATTTCTTCTCACGGGATCTTCCTGACCCATGGATTCAACCCGTGTGTCTTTCGTCTCCTGCATTTGCAGGCAGATTCTTTACCACTATCTATATTCAGGATATAATGAAAAAACCTTTTTGGGGTAGTTTGATTGCAGTATATTGCAGCAACAAGTGTTATATTATCATAAGCACAGAAATAAAAGAGTAAAAGCACCTGTGCTAGAATGCTAGGTCTTAGTACTAGCTGTGTGTTGCTGGGCCATCATTTGGACACTCTGGGCCTCATTTTTCTCATTATAAAATAATCTGTATTAGAAAACTGTGTCCCCTGGGAACCTTGTGAGTTACAAGAAACAGAAATTCTTAACCAGTTTATCTTACACAATAAAATATCTATCTTTTTGATTTATGTATCAAAAAATAGTGGTAAAACTGTCATGGCCTAAGGAGACATGACAACAAAATATGATGTGGTATCCTAGCTGATGGGCTTCCCCAGTGGCTCAGCGGTAAAGAAACTGCCTGCAGTGCAGGAGACGCAGGAGACTTGGGTTTGATCCCTGCGTCAGGAAGATCCCCTGGAGAAGGAAATGGCTATCCACTCCAGTATTCTTGCCTGAAGAATCCCAGGTCCACAGGAGCCTGGTGGGTTACATTCCGAGGGTTCAAAAAGAGTGGGACAGGACTTTGCAATTAACCAACAACAACAATCCTGGATGCCATTCTGGAACAGATAAAGGACATATGGTAAAACCTCAGAATCTTCAACCTGTCTTGAAAAAATTGCATTTGGAAGGCCGTGTGGTCTTTTTTCTTTTCCTGTGGGACCTAGTAGTCATAGTAACTTGGTTGCCATAGAATATTTGGGAAATACAGGACAATATACTGTGAAATATTCAAGATACATACTCTTTCCCTTCACCATTAGTCGAAATTAAAGACGCCTTCACATCTGCAGTACAATTTGTAGAGCTGAATTAAAACCCTGTCATGTTGCTAAGCAATTATTTTCCTATTTTTATTCACCTTTATTTCTGCCTCTTTTTTCCTAGCTTAAATATTTAGTAGACTAGAACTGTCTTTAGGATGATATATTTCTTAAAGGCTTTATTTTTCAGTCATTGGTCAGAGTGCTATTATGTAAATGACTGAAGTAAGCATTAGGAATGTGAGTTTGAAGATCTTCAGGGTCAGAGGGTGACCCTGGAGAGAGAGGCCTGGGAAATAGAACTGAATAATAAAGGAGCAAAGGGAGGATAAAGTCAAGGAAGCTTTTAAATTCCTATAGGCAGAGGGTTTGACCACATCTCTGGAGGAACATGAAAAGAAGACAGGCTTGGGAGTAGAATGCATTGGAAAAGCATGGCACTGGAGGAAGGCAATGATCTCTTTTATAACTAAAACAGGCAACTGTGGAATGATTTGTTCAAATGTGTTTTGGCAGCCTTGGAATTATAGTCCAAATACCTTTAGCACATATAATAACTTTTAAAATGTGTTCATTGTTGGCTTGTGATCTGCCTACTTCTTAAAAAAAAAAAAAACAGAGCCTCATTTAGCCTATGCGTTTCTTGTGCAAGTTAAAAATGGTACCCCCTTTTCTTGTGTGGACCGTAACAAACTTTGGAAAAATCTTAAAGAGATGGGAATACCAGACCCCCTTACCTGTCTCCTGAGAAACCTGTACCTAGGTCAAGAAGCAACAGTTAGACCCAGGCATGGAACAATGGACTGATTCAAGATTGGGAAAGGAGTACATCAAGGCTATGTATTGTCACCTTGCTTAAAATTTAACTTATATGCATAGTACATCATGAGAAATGCCGAGCTGAATGGATCACAAACTGGAATCAAGATTGCCGGGTGAGATGTATGGACACAGTAACATGGAAACTTACAATACCATGTGTAAAATAGATAGCCAATGGGAATTTGCTGTTTGACTCAGGGAACTCAAACCAGGACTCCGTAACAACCCAGAGGGGTGGGTTGGGGAGGGAGGTTCAGAAGGGGGGTGACATGGGTATACGTATAGCTGATTCTTGTTGATGTTTGACAGAAAAAACAAAATTATATAAAGCAATTATTGTTCAATTAAAAATTAAATAAAATTAAAATTAAAAAAAAAAGATTGCCAGGAGAAATATCAACAACCTCAGATATGCAGATGATACCACGATAATGGCAGATAGTGAAGAGGAACTAAAGAGCCTCTTGATGAGGGTGAAAGATGAGAGTGAAAAAGTCAGCTTAAAACAACATTCAAAACCTAAGATCATGGCATCACGTCCCATCACTTAATGGCAAATAGAAGGAGAAAAAGTGGAAATAGTAACAGACTTTATTTTCCTGGGCTCCAAAATCACTGTGGATGGTGACTGCAGCCATGAAATTAAAAGAAGCTCGTTGGAAGAAAAGCTGTGACAAACCTAAACAGTTTGTTAAAAAGCAGAGATATCCTTTTTCTGACAAAGGTCCGTGTAGTCAAAGCTGTATTTTTTCCAGTAGTCATGTACAGATGTGAGAGTTGGACCTTAGAGAAGGCTGAGCGCTGAAGAATTGATGCTTTTGAACTGTGGTGCTGGAAAAGACTCTTGAGAATCTCTTGGACAGGAAGGAGATCAAACCAGTCAATCCTAAAGGAAATCAACCCTAAATATTCATTGGAAGGACTAATGCTGTAGCTCCAATACTTTGTCCACCTGATGCAAAAAGCTATCTCATTTGAAAATACCCCAATCCTGGGAAAGATTGAGGGCAGCAGGAGAAGGGGGTGACAGAGGATGAGATAATTGAATATCACCAACTCAATGGATGGGTGGCAATGTATTTGAATAATTGTTCCCCAGGTGCAATTTCCAAATAGAGTCCAAGGGCCATTTAAAAGACAAGGCTGTGAGGTTACCAGGAGGAATTCACCTGCACTGATCCCCATACATATATCAAATGTAGGGTTCATTTGTCTAACTCTTCACAAAAGTAAAATATTCTAATACTGGCAGGCTAAAATTATAAACTCTTGACTTTTGTTATAGCTGTTGGTTTAATGGCAAGTTTTACAAACGTGCAATTCCCTCCTTGTTTGCTCTGTTGAGTCCCTGTTATGAGGCACGCTAAGGTTCAGAAGGGACCTGTTAGGAAGCAAGTTTCTCCAAACAGAACCTCAAGTTAAATATCACCAGTGGACTGGTGCCTAAAAACAGATGTGTATTTTCCATCTGATATTTGTCACTTTGAAATGTACAAAGTTCTGGGGGTAGCAGTGTATTAGATGTATTTATTAGTTATTAGACAAGGATCCAAGACACAGACAAGCAGACCCCAAACATAGGATATATAGAGATATATGTAAGAAGAGACTTATTACAAGGAATTGCCTCAGAATTATGGAGGCTATCCAAGGGCAATAGAAGAATATTCTCTCTCAAGCGGGAACAGCAAATTCACCCCTTCTCCTCCTGTTTGTTCTGTTCCATACAGAAGATTGACCTGTTCAGACCTTCCGCGGATTGAAGTTGTCCCACATTTATTGGTTAGGTTGATTGTTTTTACTGGGTCTGCCAATTCAAATGCTCATCTCTTCTAATGTTTTCCCAGCTATCTGGCCATTCCTTAGACTTGTCAATTGAAAAGTGAAAGTGAAAGTTATTCGGTCATGTCCGACTCTTTACGACCCCATGGACTATACAGTCCATGGATTTCTCCAGGCCAGAATACTGGAGTGGGTAACCATTCCCTTCTTTAGGGGATCTTCCCAACCAAGGGATCAAACCGAGGTCTCCCACATTGCAGGCGGATTCTTTACCAACTGAGCGACAATGGAAGCCCAATAGTACTAAAGTGGGTAGCCTATTCCTTCTTCAGTGGATCTTCCTGACTCAGGAATCTAACTGGGATCTCCTGCATTGCAGGTGGATTCTTTACCAACTGAGCTACCAAGGAAGCTCGACTTGTCAAGTTTACATAAAATGAATACAGCTGAGAGGGAAATGAACAGCAATGCAATGATAGTAGGAAGCTATAGTGCTTCACTTGCATCAGTGAATGGATCATCCAGGCTGGATCATTGGAGAAACAACAGATTTAACTAACACCCTGGACCTTATGGGGCTTTCCTGGTAGCTCAACTGGTCCCTTGTGGCTCAGCTGGTAAAGAATCCACCTGCAATGCAGGAGACCTTGGTTCTATCCCTGGGTGGGAAAGATCTCCTGGAGAAGGGAAAGGCTACCCACTCCATTATTTTGGCCTGGAAAATTCCATGGACAGAGGAGCCTGGTAGGCTACAGTCCATGGGGTCGCAAAGAATCTGACATGACTGAGCGACTTTCACTTGCACTTTCTGGACCTTGTGGACCTAACAGACATAGTGTGTTCCATCCAGCAGCATCAGAGAGTATGTGCTTCTCGGTCACACCAGGAGCATTCTCTAGGATGAGTCATATGTTGGCCTTTGGAACAGATCTTGACAAATTTGTGAAGATTGCAATTGTATCTTCCAACTACATTGCAGTCGTGTCTTTTCCAGTCACATTGGTATGAAATCAGTAGAAAAATGGGAAAATGCACAAATGCGTGGAAATTAGACAGCATGCTCCTGGGCAGCCAATGAATCAGGTAGGAAATATAGAAGATCGGGGAGTATTCTGAGTATGCAGATATATTAATACAACTGTAATAGATGTTTTTATTTTCCTTTTTTTGAGGTGTGACTTATTATGAAAGTCATTTGTGTTGAGTGTACAGTTCAGTGCCTTTTAGTAAATTCAGTTGTGTAACTGTCATCAGTATCTTTTTTAGAATATCTTATCACTGCCAACTTAATTATGTGCTCATTTGCAATCACTTCCTGTTCTCACCCTCTGCCCCAATCCCTGGTATCTACTAATCTGCTTTCTGTCTCTGGGATTGGCTTTTCCACATATACCATATAAATGAAATCATGTTATATAATGATCCGTCTTGTGGCAGGCTTCTTCTTTTACTTGGCATAAATGTTTTTTTTTTTTTTTTTTTTTTTTTTTAATTTATTTATTTATTTATTTATTTATTATATTTAGTTGGGGGCTAATTACTTTACAATATTGTAGTAGTTTTTTTTTGCCATACATCGACATGAATCAGCCATGGATTCACATGTGCTCTCCCCCCTCCCAAACCCTCCCTCCCACCTCCCTCCCACTCCCATCCCTCAGTGTCATCCCCAACGCTCCATCCCTGAGCATCCGTCCCATGCATAGAACATGGAATGGTGTTCTGCATCACATATGACAATATACATGTTTTCAATGTTATTGTCCCAGAACGTCCAACCCTCACCTTCTCCCTCAGAGTCCACAGGACTGTTCTATGCATCTGTGTCTCTTATTCTGTCTCACATATAGGGTTACCATTACCATCTTTCAAATTCCATATACATGCATTAGTATACTGTATTGGTGCTTTTCTTTCTGGCTCACTTCACTCTGTATAATGGGCTCCAGTTTCATCCATCTCAATAGAACGGATTCAAATGTGTATTCTTTTTTAATGGCTGAGTAATATTCCATTGTGTATATGTACCACAGCTTCCTTATCCATTCGTCTGCCGATGGACATCTAGGTTGCTTCCATGTCCTGGCTATTGTAAACAGTGCTGCGATGAACATTGGGGTACACGCGTCTCTTTCAATTCTGGTTTCCTCGGTGTATATGCCTAGCAGTGGGATTGCTGGGTCATATGGCAGTTCTATTCCCAGTTTTTTTAAGGAATCTCCACACTGTTCTCCATAGTGGCTGTACTAGTTTGCATTCCCACCAACAGTGTAAGAGGGTTCCCTTTTCTCCACACCCTCTCCAGCATTTATTGCTTGTAGACTTTTGGATAGCGGCCATTCTGACTGGTGTGTAATGGTACCATCATTGTGGTTTTGATTTGCATTTCTCTAATAATGAAGTGATGTTGAGCATCTTTTCATGTGTTTGTTAGCCATCTGTATGTCTTCTTTGGAGAAATGTCTGTTTAGTTCTTTAGCCCATTTTTTTTGATTGGGTCGTTTATTTTTTACTGGAATTCAGCTGCAGGAGTTGCTTGTATATTTTTGAGATTAATTGTTTGTCTGTTGCTTCGTTTGCTATTATTTTCTCCCATTCTGAAGGCTGTCTTTTCACCTTGCTTATAGTTTCCTTTGTTGTGCAAAAGCTTTTAATTTTGATTAGGTCCCATTTGTTTTATTTTTGCTTTTAATTTCCAATATTCTGGGGGGGTGGGTCATAGAGGATCCTGCTGTGATTTATGTCGGAGAGTGTTTTTGCCTATGTTTTCCTCTAGGAGTTTTATAGTTTCTGGTCTTACATTTAGATCTTTAATCCATTTTGAGTTTATTTTTGTGTATGGTGTTAGGAAGTGTTCTAGTTTCATTCTTTTACAAGTGGTTGACCATTTTTTCCCAGCACCACTTGTTAAAGAGATTGTCTTTTCTCCATTGTATACTCTTTTGGCATAATGTTTTTGTTTCATTCATATTATAGCATGTATCAGTAGTTTTCTTTCCTTTTTATGGTTGAATCCCATTTCATTGTGTATATATATATCACATTTTATTCATCTCTTCATCAGATGGTCAACATTTGGGTTATTTCCACTGTTTGAACATTCCTGTACAAATCTCTTTGTGTGAACATGTGATTGTATTTCTTGTGGGTAGATACCACGGAGTGGATTTCCTGGGTCGTCTGGTAACTCTGTGTTTAAGTTTTAAAGAAATGGCCAACTGTTTTCCATTTTACATTCCCACCAGCAATTTCTCCACATCCTCATCAATTCTTGTGATTATATGTCTTCAATTGAGTTTCCCTAATAGCTAAAGATACTGAGGGTCTTTCCATATGCTTTTTGATCATTTATGTATCTTGTCTGGAGAACTACTATTCAAATATTTTGTCTATTTTTAAACGGGGTCATTTATCTTCCTATTATTAAATTGTCAGTGTTCTTTCTATATTCTGAATAAAGCATCCCTTTTTATTTCATGAAACACTTTGAAATACATTTTTTTTTTCAATCTCAGAGTGCTACTGGAAAGGTAATTTAAAGTTCCAGGGCCCTCATAGTGCCTCATCGCAAAAGCAACCCTGATTAGAAGTTGCCACAAGCATCTAGCCCTCTGCAGGCTCCCCTGCTGGGTCAGGTCCTGCAGCATGACGAATTCATCAAAGTGCAGTTTGTCTGTGTCAGTCTCCCAACAGCAAGAGCTGGGTGCACAGCAAGAACTAGGTCTGACATTAACAGTCATGTGCCCTGAATTTTAATTTTAAGCACCTTTGGTTTTAATGTTTGCTCCTGAAATCTAGAACAGCCAGAGTGAGTGACAGGAGCTTATAATGAGATCCTCTCCTGGTGTATGATTCATCATACAATTCCAAGTTTGCTTCTTGGTTCACAAGGAGCCCCTTGGGGCAAGCAGCATTGTGGGCTGTTGAATTGAGGTGTGTGGAAACTGCTGACTCAGAGAAATCCATTTCTACAGGACCTAAGAAGAATCCTAATGTCACTTTCACCCCTCAATAGCCTCCCTCTGGATTCTTTTCCTGTGGGTTGGGCCTCCCGTGTCCCAACCCCTCAAACCACACACTCTGTATCGTTCTCTTGTGTGAGCAGCAGCCATCTGGGGCTCCTATGAGCCTCAGAAGTGCCTTTTACAACGTTGTGGAAAGTGTAACCAACAAAGCTCCTTGTGTTTTCTGGAGAGATCATCTATCGGTGACAATAGAAAGGTTTTAAATTTCCAAAAGAGTTTATCGTACAAGAGAACAGTTGAATTTTCCTACTGAAGCCAAAGAGATTTCTTATGCATCATGTTTCCTTTGTCCTCTCAGTGTACATATTAAGAGGAATTACCCATAGGTAGCACTTTTTAAATCCTTCGATCTTTAGCGACGACGACATAGGTGTTGTATAGTGCTTAACTGCCCTGAATTCAAGAATGAAAAAAGCAAAACAAACGATTCAGAAGAATAATTTTTTCCTGATCTACATCCTGTCGCCTTTAATCATGCCTACATTCAGTGCTGCGCTTCACTGGGTTTTATCATGTAACAAGATCAAAATTTTTGAAAAATGCTAGAGAAACTATAGTCAAGCAGTCCCTGAAGAAAAGACCAGCCCTGGTTGATCATTTTTGTCTTTTAAAGTTGTTGAACAACATAATCCTGTATATCTCTTGAGGTATAAATATCGTGTTAGAGTAACTAGCAAAAGCGTCCCAGAGGTACTTTCATGGTGCTTAATCTGTTTAAAGCTATTTGTTGACATTTTAGCACTTGCTGTAAAATGACATGCTAGTAGCATCTCTGTGGCTGAGCCCTCGCCTAGAGAACTCACTAGAGGTGTTTTCACTTATGTCACCTTGTATCTAGCTTCATTTCTTCCTTTGTTAATTAACATTTCTGTTTACTATAGTGTACACAAACAGACTCCTATTACTGTACGAGTGCTCATCTTGTTAATACCTTTTTGCTTATCAGGGCTTAGAATATTAATATTTCTCCCTACCCAGTCATCAGAGAGATCTGAGTTACAGTTTGGTTTTTGTCTTCATCCTTCATGAAGCCCAAGCAAAACCCCATCCCCTTGGACTCTGCGGGAGTTTTGGTTGTAATTGTGTGGAGTGTTGATTGTTCCTTACATTTCACTGAGAAACTATTCCACTCAAGGAAAATATACGCTTACTGCCCATTGTATTATCTTCTATGTGGGTTTTCTTTGTCATGAATGTTGCAGAAAAGCCTAATCTTCATTAGGTAAATATCCTTAAAATACCTATGCGAAGATGAGTTCCAAACTGTCTCTAATGTATCACCACAATGTTTTGCAATATTTATTTGTTCTACTAATCAATGTCCTTACACAGCTGAAATGCCATAGTTGGGACTTTTTCTAAGGTAGTAAATCTTTTGAGCCCCCCCCCTTTCTTAAATTTTCATTCCAAAGGACATTTTGTTTTAAAGCATAAAGAATCCTGCTGTGTCTTAGTAGGGGAAGAGTGAAATGATTTGTGCGGGTATGTTTGTAGAACTTGTGGCAATTTAAAAACCTTTTTTTGGGGAGGATTTGGTTTGGCGGGGAGAAAGAGTGATACATGTAAACATATGGCTGAGTCTCTTCACTGTTCCTATGAAACTATCACAACGTTGTTAATTGGCTATATCTCAATACAAAATGTTTTTGGTGTTAAATTAAAATTTTTAAAAAAAGAAAAGAAATGAAAAATTATTACTAGATTCTAAAAAAAACATTTGTTTGTTACCTTTCCATTCGAACCAACGCTGTCAGGGCAGACACACAGGGAATTTTATTGGGGCAATTAACCATGCGTTTATTTATGTTTAGGGGGCCCATTGATCTGGGGAGACATTTTAAAAAATAGGTAAAAATACAAAAAGTGGGCCCTGGTTAAGGTTTAAGGAACTTAAATTTGTTTATCTATTTATTTATTCATTTATTCAACCAATGTTTAATAAATATCTAGTGTGTGCCAGCCACATAATCTAGTTGAAGCTAAATCAGCAGAGCAATTGTATCTTAAGAGCAGTACAGGAGGAGATCCAGAGAGAGGACCACCAGCCTCCGGGAGGAAGCGACTGCCCTAGCTAGATGTCTCCACTCCCTCACAGCAGGAAGTCTCCTGGTGGCTTCCTTCACTTCTGATATGATTACAAAGCTTCTATGACCTGACCCAGCCTGCCCTGGGCTCGTCAGGTTATAAACACTTGACAAGCTGGAAAGAAAGATAGGGAGTGTTGGTAAGTGTGAGATTCCTCTTTGAAGTATCTTGACCTTTGTTCCAAGGGATTATTCTTTCCAGCATGGGTGCACTGTGTATAAACATCCAGCATTAGGAGTCCTTAAGGAAATCTCACCTTAAAAAAGACTTTTTCATACTCATTTTTAACCCAGCATGCAGGATCATCCATAAAGATTCTTGAGTGATTATTATTTATCAAGCCACCCAGCTTAGTTCTCTCTTTGTATTAGTTATCCTTTGCTGCCATAATAAGTTACCCCCAAACTTAGTGGCTTAAAATAATGCACATTTTCTTATTTCACAGTTATGTGGGTCAACAGTTTAAACATGACTAAGGTGTAGGTGTGGCTTCCACGGTGGCTCAGTGGTAAAGAATCTGCCTGCCAATGCAGGAGATATGGGTTTGATCCTGCCGCAGGAAGATCCTCTGGAAGAGAGCATGGCATCCCATTGCAGTATTCACACCTGGAGAATCCCAAGCACTGAGGAGCCTGGCAGACTACAGTCCATGGGGTCGCATAGAGTCAGACAGGACTGAAACGACTGAGCACACACACAAGGTGTAGGTCCTCTGCCTCAGAGTCTCTGCCTCAACCCTCAAAGGGTTGGCTTGGCTCGAGGACTCATTTGAAAGTTAGACTGGGGAGGGATGCCCTCTCAAGCTCACACAGTGGTGGTTATTGGCAGGATTCTGCTCCTCCAGGTGTGATGGACTGAAGGTTTCAGTTCCTCATTGGCTGTTTGGCTTAGACTGCCTTCAGTTCTTTGTCATGTGGGCCTCCCAAGACTGCTCACTTCATCAAAACATGCACTCCAAGAAGTCCATAGAGACACTCTGCTCTCAAGATGGAAATTATACTTTTTACGACCTCATCACAAGGCTGATACCTCCCCAACATTGCCATATTCTAATAGTTAGAAGCAGTTGCCCAAAAAAGGAGATGACACAAGGCAGCTGATACCAGGGGTCAGGGATCATTGACAACTATCTTAGAAGCTGGATGCATAATTATTTTATTCAGCAAACGTTTATCAGTCATCATGTCGATGGTGTGAGCTGTGATAATAAGTGGCTCTTGTATTTGAGGTGCTCACAGTCAGCTTAGAAACAGGAGTACATCAACCTGTAACTCACATGGAGAATGTTATAGCCGAGTCTGATTCAAAACCCAGTGAGAATATAGAAAAGAGGGGTGTCTCTCATCGTTAAAAATAAGCACGATGTCACTTCTGCTCTGGAACTTTCTCTGACACTCCTCTTTTTCCCCAACTTAATGCCCATTAAAGGTAACATTTGAGTTGACTTTTAAGAAATAAGATAAGTAGGAGTGGCTTAAGTGTAAAACACAGTGTAATGAAAAGCATGGAAACATGATGTCTTGTGATATATTCCAGAGCTATGGTACTACAGTATGGCTAGAATGTTGAAATATGTTCATGAATGGGAAATTCTCACGGCAGGAAATGAGTTTAGAAAGATAAATTGAAGTCATATTATGAAAAGGAAGTTGAATGCTATACCACGGAGCTTGGGCTTTACATATGGGGAAGTGAGAGCCACTGAAGATCTCTAATTAATACAATTATTGTTAGTGACAGTGTTTACCTTAGAGGGTTCCCCATGGCTCAGCATGGTAAAGAATCCACCTGCCAAAGCAGGAGATGCAGGTTCGATCCCTGGGTTGGGAAGATCCCCTGGAGAAGGGAATGGCAACCCACTCCAGTATTCTTGCCTGGAGAATCCCATGGACAGAGGAGCCTGGCTAGGCTACAGTCCATAGGGTCACAAAGAATTGGACAGAACTGAAGTGACTGAGCACACCACCACTCACATACGCCTTAGAAAAAGGAACTGTGTAAGCAGGTAGAAATTTGCCAGAAATAGTAATAGAGGCTAAGTTTATAATATATCGTATGAGAGTTGATAAATAATGCGACCCTAATGCTGGGAAGGATTGGGGGTAAGAGGAGAAGGGGACGACAGAGGATGAGATGACTGGATGGCATCACCGACTCAATGGACATGGTGTGGAGGACTCTGGGAGTTGGTGATGGACAGGAGAGCTGGCGTTGCTGCGGTTCATGGGTCCCGCAAGAGTCGGACACACTGAGCGACTGAAACTAAACTAAAGAAATAGGGAAAAGATGGCAGTGAAAGCTGGAAGGTTCAAATTCAGAAGATGTTTCAGGCTAGAATTGACAGGATATGTCAGATCCAGGTAAGATCTGAGAATTTCTAGAGAGGGATATAGAAAAGCCAAGTATTTCTCTGTAATTTCTATCACAGAGAATAAAAGGCTTCTAGAAAGAGGACAACATCTTATTTAACTTTAGAATCTCAATATTTTATTGTTGCCAGATACTTGAATGGTTCACTTGATGGTCAGTACTTGATTAATTGTCATTGAGTGGATGGATAGATGGAAAGGATTGTGGATGGTGGGGTGGGTAATTAGGTGTCCCGAGTGGAAGAGTGAGTTGGATTAAAATGAGTATTTTTAAACATCCAAGGAAATGCATGATAGAAATCAGTTTGGGAGACAGAGGAATAGAATGGTAAAGGAAGTAGTAAGACCCTCACATGGCTAAAGTGACAATAGAAGGAGAAGTGCAAGTAGAAAAATTCTCAGGTTATTTTTTTGTGATTGTTAGAGGATAAATACTTTACTGTACGATTTTTTGCTGTACAGCAACATGAACGGTATAGGGGTACCATATCCCCTCCCTCTTGAACCTCCCTCCCACCTTTCCTCTCCATCCCCTCATTAGATTGTCAACCCAAAGAAAAGCCCCCCTACTGGCTTTGGTTTCCCTTGTCCAACATTTGCAACTCCTACTGGCTATCTATTTTACATATGGTAATGTATATGTTTCAATGGATTCTCTCAAATCATCCCACCCTCTTCTTCCCCACTGGTTGCCAAAAATGTCTGGTTGTCCTTTCTACCTGAAAGTAGTACTTCTCCTTATATTCCATTATATGCAGTAATATACGATGAATTTGTCCTATCTGATTTACTCACACTAGGTTCACTAACCTCTTTTTTATGTAATCCCCCATTGGGGGGCCTTTTTTTTTTTTTTTTTTTTGATGGTTTTCAGCCATAATATGTTATTCATCTGTTTTTAACAATTAAGAAAGAGTAGTTTTCCCATCAAGAACTAAACTTTGTGCCAGTCATATCAACATTTTGGAATCCCTATAGATTTTCTCATTGTTTTATCATAAAACATTAATGCAAACAACTGCCAGTCTGGCTAACCTGAAGCCAGGTAAGCATCCCTTCAACTGTAGTCAGGGATGGATATGGGAGTACTGAAAAAAAAAAATGGGCTCAGAAACTCACATCAAAGTGAATTCCTTTCAGATCCTACAATAACCTTACCTTAACTTCCTATCAATGGTACAGACGTCTTCTTTGGAACTCTCAGGTTTCTTGGACTACACTGAAGCAGTGCTTCTCAACTTGAAAGTGGACCGCCTGGAAATCTATTAAAATGTGGATTCTGACTGAGACCTGAATGGGGCTGAGAGACTCTGTTGTCTGAGCTTCCTAGGCACTTTCTGTTGCTGATGACCTGTGGCCCACCCTTTGGAATGGGCAAAGGCTGGTGCAGGTAATCATCATGTGGGTGACTTGGCTGATTCCACTGTTGTTGACACAGTCATGTTGTCCAACGCCTGTCAATCCAGAATTTCATGTACCTCCTGCCCTTGTTCGGGCATCCCTGAGTGAACTTTTTATTATCTTTCCCCTCTCTAATGCTTCCGGCTCCTCAACCTCAAATAATAATATGTGAGTAATATCCAAGCCTGCTGTCTTCCCCTCCTCCAAGATCCCTAATGAAGTTGTCAAAACTGACCCTTCTCCCACTCCCTTCTGCATCCTCCCACTAGTCTCTGTTTACATCCTCAAATTCAATCCTTTAGTCTCAATGTTCCTTAAACTCTCAAATATCCACAATCAATTAAGGCCTCATAGTCAGGGATCAAGTCCAAATGTTGAGGAGTGATTTGGATATGAGGAATTGGTAGTGTTTAGGAGGTCAGCAATGTGTATAAGAAACTCAAATGAGAGAAGCATTCAGTGTGGGCCCCTGGGGATGATGGCTTAGCTAAAAACAGGCGCCCAAATCCTGAGCCTTCTGCTAAGCAACTGCCAGACTGAGAAACTGCTTACCCTACCAGATCAAAGTTTGCTGTAATATAGTACATCAATTAAATGAATCCCTCATCATCTGTTAAAATTAATAATGTACAGGCGACATTACTAAAGTCATAAATTTCATTATATGTCTTAAACCAGAAGACAGGTTCCCAACACAAGGTGCATGATTTCCAAGACGCTGTTGAACAGGATTCACAGACTCCATCAACCTACACTGGGCACAGAGTTGGGTGGCAAGGGGTGGGAATTATTTTTTACTTTTCATTGACCTCTGACTGTCCAGTGAGCATTTTCCTCCATCCAGGAAATATAAACAACAGACTAGAGTAGATTTCAGCGCTGTTACTTTGGTCACCATTAAAACCACAAATATATTCAAGCCGTTAGAGTTTTTGTTATTAACATAATGTCATGATGCTCACCACTGCTTCAAAGTTTGGGGTCTTTTTAGACCCACCACTAATACCTCCTCATTGAACCTGCTAATGAAGAAACACATCTATTAATAGGGTCATGATTGTCTGTAAGAATACAGGTCACATTTGACAATAAAGGGAGCCATTTCATTTAACACAACTAGCAAAGACCCTCTTACTGACATCTACTAAATGTCTTCTATGCACAGGACAGCCCCTCCCCCAAGAAAGAATATTTTCACTTCCAAATTTCAATAGTGTTGAAACTGAGAAGCCTGCTATAAGCCTTTTTAAAAAGTATATCATTTGATAACCATATTTTAGTAAATAATAATTTCCTCAGAATTCTGTTTATTTAAAAAAACCTGTTCTTAGAGGATTTCCATAGCTTGCTAGGCTGTCAAAAGATTCCTTGGTACAAAAAAATTTTTTGAAATTCCAGTTATGAGGAAGAGTACTAAAGGTCATCAGAATTCAATCATTTGTTTTGTAGACCAGGAAATTAGAAGTCTTGACCCCTACAAGGCAACATGACACCATGGAATCAGGCAAGGTTCACGGCCTGTTCAAGCTTTACTGCCTATAGGACTTTTGACCCAAATCATTTTTACCTTTTCTGTCTTAGTACATGGGGCTTCTATGAAAAGTTATCAGAGATATTAGTGCCTTGAACAATAGAAAAGTTCCGGAAGCTGCAAGTTCAATATTAATTGGTCCTACACAGTGCAAAAGAAGGATCAGCTCTCAGGTTCTCATTATCATACAAGGCCACAGATCCCATCATGAGGCGTCCACCTCCCTGACCTAATCACTTCCCATAGACCCTTTCTCCTAATACCAAACCACCTTGGGGTTAGGATTCATACATATGAAATTTTTTTTTTTATAAGGAGCACATACATTCAGACTTGAAATCAGTTTCTCATCTATAAGATGGGTAAAATTGTCCGTCACTTGCACAGAAGTCAGCAAACTATGACTACAGGGCCCATCCAGCCGGCAGCCTGTTTTGGTCAATAAAAGTTTTCTTGCAACGTAAGTCATGCCCATCTGTTTTACTATTCCCATGTCTGCTTTTTGCATGTAGTGCCAGATTTGGGTTACAACAGGGCCATACAGCCCACAATGCCCCAAAATACTTACTGTCTGGCCTTTCCAGAGAAAGTTTTTGTGAATCCTAACTCAGATACGCGAGTATACTTATGAGGATAAGGGTCATCACAGTGTTAAAATATTAGTTCCTTGCCTGTTCCAGGCTTGATCACCTAGTAGGATTGCATCCCTTTCAGTTATTGATATGAAATCTTTGTACTCTCTGAGCACCTTTTTTCCCCCAGGAAACCTCTTCCATGGGGGTTGTTTAGTTTAAGTAATTATCATGCAATGCTTAACAGTTTACACTTCAGCTAATTTCCCTCTGGCTTGTAGGTTGATTTTTCTAAGTAGAATATAAGAGTATCTAGAGCACTCACTTTTTAGCTGCCTTCAAAAACAGTGTTCCAGTGTATGCACTTTAGTATTTTAAATATCTTCAAAAATGTAAGACTTTAATTGTGTGTGTATATTATATGTGTATTATGTGTGTGTGTGTGTGTATGCTAATTTCTCTTAAAGTATGTGCATGTCTGAATTTATTAAGAAAACCTTCCAGGTTTTCAAACATAAATCTTACAAAGCTAATAAACCAAACTTTTAAATGGATATGGTGAAAACAGAGAGGTTTTTTTAAGTTTGAATATGCATAAAATTATAAAGATAAAAACTAAATGATCATTCACTGTATACTTTTTATCTGGGAATCACAACTATTCACGTTAAAAAGCCAGATTCTCTTAACCTCTTACAAGACAGGACAGTACCACATTTGTTCATGAGCTTTAACCAGGATTAGTAATATTGTGCTTTTTGGATCTCTCAGTTGTTTCCCTGCCCTCATTCTAAACCTTCTTCAGGGTTGAAAGATCTCAAAGCAAGTTCAGTTACTGGATGACTTTAGAGCAAAGATTCCACCTGTGTGTTTGAAACTTGAAGTAACACCCCAGGTGAACCACTGTCATTTATTTTATCCCTTGAAATCTGAGGGTTGCCTTCCTCAGCTACTGGGTTTTCGAACAACACAGCAGATTTCATGCCAGTCCTTCTCAGGAACCTAGTGCTATATGCCAAGCTACTACTGTTGGTACTTAGGTGTGTCCCTGGAGCCGAACTCCCTGGAGTCAAATTAATGTACAATAACTAATCTTTCGACAAAACGCTGCAAATCGCCCCCCTCCATCCATCACACACTGGATTTAACATAATTTTTGCTTGTATGTAAGTGTAGATACCCCTTTCTGTGTACTTTTAACATTTCGGAACTTGTGAAATATGCTTCTTCATAGTCCACAAGAACTACCATGTTTTTGTTGTTTCGATATTAAATCTGATCCAATTGATTCTCTAGCCCTGACTGTCTCACTTCACCACAACTTATTCCGGCTCTTATATTAAGACACCAAATCACAGAATTTTGTTGATTCTGCAGATGTTCTCCTTAGCTCCTTCAAACCTCCAACCATTTCCCCCTGGAACAGGTGCAAGAATCAGGGCATTTCTCGGTTCTGCCTAAATGGCTCAGACCAAAGTAATAAGATACATCAAAGGCTTCCTGGTAGTGGTGCCCTAGGGCAGTCGCAGTGAGCAACCTTCAAAGGATAAACCCAGAGATGTTCCAAAATTAATTCAAATGGCCTAATCGCCTTGGGACTGTGGTGGCATGAGTTGCCCTGCTGAGAGGAGGGAGGGTGGTGGGGGATGGAATTCTTTGAGCTATTTAATGTGCATCTTGATGCAGCCTCCCATAGTGGGCTTATTTAGAATGAGCATGATAATGAAGTTTTAAAATGGTAAATCTGCAAGGAGATCCGCAGGTGGAAGCAAGGAGCTTGGAGTCATCTTTTGCACTTCAGTGCCTTGGCAACCCTAATATGTAAGTGATTTTTTTTTCTGTCTTGTCTCCACATGTTAAGGGAAACTTGAAAAAACTCAAACCAGAGCCCAGCCCTAGCACATCTTAGAAACAGGAAGAATACTTCCTATATTAATCACTTACCTTTGACTTATATTTTATTGTGCAACAGTTTAGCTGTTCTCTGAAAACACTACTATCACACTGGAAACAGGTGGAGGTGAAGGAAGGGGCATTTAAAATCATCTTCTTGAGCTGCAGTCATATGTCAATGAAAGAGTTGTCCAAACTTTCACTTCGTTTTCCTAATGAAGTTTAGCTGTATAGTACTTATCATTCATTAAATATGGTTGTATCCCAAATTGTGAGAATTTATTTTTTCCCAAACTGCCTTATTACGTTTTCTTAATAGCCCACAAGGTCAGCTCATTATAGTCCTGTTCTTTTGACAGAATGTTTCCCAATTATTGGTTTGTAAGCCCATGAAACTGGACCCGGAATGTCCTTTGCCATAGAAATTGGTATAAAAAAGTGGTGGCACAATTCCAGCTAGTGCACAAATGTCTCGTTACCATATAATTTAAGCTGTATTTGTGATATAGGATTTTCCCTCATGTTTTCACCCAGCAGCAGTATATTATGATCATTAATTTCAACTACCAGACCCTGGAGCTGACTGTGGCTCAGATCATCAGCTCCTATTGCAAAATTCATTCATTAAATTGAAGTAAGTAGGAACCACTAGGCCATTTATGTATGACAATAAATCAAATCCCTTGTTATTAACAGTATATTTTGACAAAAGATTCAAGAGATTAGATCTATAAACACAGTGCCTGAATAACTATGGACACACGTTCGTAATATGTACAGGAGGCAGCGACCAAAACCATCCCAAAGAAAAAGAAATGCAAGAAGGCAAATGGTTGTCTGATAGGCCTTACAAATAGCTGAGAAAAGATAGAAAGTGAAAGCAAAGGAGGAAAGGGAAAAGATATACCCAATTGAATGCACTTTCCTGACATAGTAAGGAGAATAAGAAGCCTTCTAAGTAACCAGGCAAAGAAATAGAGGAAACAGTAAGAATGGAAAGACTAGAGAATCTCTTCAGAAAATTGGAGATTCCAATGGAAACAATTCCTGTAAAGATGGGCACAATAAAGGTCAGAAACGCAAGGACCTAACAGACCAAAAGAGATTAAGAAGTGGTGGCAAGAAGAACACAGAATAACTATACAAGAAAGTCTTAATGATCAATAACGCATGTTGGTGTGTTCACTCACCTAGAGCCAGACATCCTGGAATGTGAAGCAAGTAGCCTTAGGAAGGCATTACTATAGACAAACCTAGTGAGGTGATAGAAATCCACCTAGCTATTCAAATCCTAAAAGAAGATGCTGTTAGAAGTGCTGCAACCAAATATGCACTAATTTGGAAAAATTCGAGCAGTGGCCACGAGACTCTAAATGTCATTTTCATTCCAATCCCAAGAAAGGGCAAGGCCAAGGAATGTTTCAAACTACCGTACAATTGCGGTCATTTCATATTGTAGCAAGGTATGCTCAAAATCCTTCAATCTAAGGCTTCAGGAGATTGTGAAATGAGAACTGTCCAGGTGTTCAAGGTTGATTTAGAAAAGGCATATGAACCAGAGATCAAATTGGCAAATATTGTGGGATCATGGCGAAAGCAAGAATTCCACCAAAAACAACCTACTCTGCTTCATTGGTTACACTAAAGCCTTGACTGTTGGGATCACAACAAATTGTAGAGAAATTCTTTAAGAATGGGAATCAGACCACCTAGCTGTCTCCTGAGAACTGTATGCAAGGTCAAGAAGCACAGTTAAGAACAGAACATGTAACAAAAGACGGTTCAAAATTGAAACGGAGCATTCGAGCTGTATATTGTCACCCTGCTCATTCACTTTGATGTGGAGTAATACATTCGAAATGCAGGCCTGATGAATTCCAAACCAGGAATCAGAATGTCATGAGAAATACAACAACCTCAGAATCAGATGAAGCCAGTCCTAATGCCAGAAAGAAAGAGGAACTAAAGAACCTCTGATGGGGATGAAAGAGGAGAAGTGAAAAAGTTGCTTTAAAACTCAACATTCAAAAAACTAACATCATGGTCATCCGGTCCATAACTTCATGCAAATAGATGGAACAACAATGGAAACAGAGACAGATTTGAGCTTTCATGGGCTTTCAGAAAATCACTGTGGGACGTTGACTGCAGCCACCATATTAGAAGACAGTTCCCTCCTTGGAAAGAAACTATGATAAACCTAACAGCTTATTATACAGCGGAGACATCACTGCTGACTAAGATTCGTATAGTCAAAGCTATGGTTTTCCGGTATCTGTATGATTGGGAGTTGGACCATAATGAAGTCTAGCACCAAAAATTGATGCCTTTTGCATTGTGGTAGCTGGAGAAGACTCTTGAGAGTCAATCAAAAGGGAAATAAAACCCTGCATATTCATTGGAAGGACTGATGCAGAAGCTGAAAGCTCCAAGTCCTCTTGCCACCCTGATGTGAAGAGCCGACTCATTGGAAAAGACCCTGATGCTGAGAAAGATTGAGGGCAGGAGAAGAATGGAGTGACAGAGGATGAGATGATGGGATGGCATCACCAACTCAATGGACCATGAATTTGACAAGCCCTCCCCAGAGATGGGAAGGACAGGGATCCTGCCTGCTGTAGTCCACGGGGTCACATAAGTCGACAGGACTTAGCATCTGACATCCCTGGACAGAATTGTCAATTGGGTCCAACTAGAAAAATACTGTGAGCTCGGGCCAGTTGATTTTTGTTTTGGAAAAGCTTAACCTCCATGACACATGTTCTCCACTAAACACGTTACCTACCTGTGTGATCTTGGTGGGTTTACATGTAAATATTCCAAGAAAATGAATTATAAATGCTTTGTATTCTTCATAATATTTATTATATCTTGTATTGTTTGCACTTCACTGATCAAGTCCACACCTCTCACAATCCTCCACAGTAGTGACCTTTCCCCAGTGGACATTTAATCGCATCACCCAAAGTCATACTGCTTGCAAAGAGCAAATCTCAGTTCCAAACCCAGGTTGTTTGGTTCCAGGAGCCATGCTCCAACATCACTGTAGTACAGGGCCCACAATAACTACATTCTCACCACCTTAACTGTAAGACATGAAAGTAAGATGGGTTTTACCATTTTTAAAGGGTTAAGAGGGAAGTGAAAGAAGCATATTTTATCTACATTTTGATAAGAAATTTAACTTCTAGCATCTATGAATAAAATTGAATGGGAGCCAGTCCACACCGGTTTGTGTGTGTATTGTCTTAGCTTTTTTGGGTCAGGATAACAGAGTTGAGTGGTTGTGCCTTTTGGTCAAAAAAAAATTTTGGGGGGGGGGGGGGGGGGGGGGGGGGGGGGGGGGTAAAAAAAAAAAAAAAAAAAAATCACAAAGCTTAAAATACTTACAATCTGGCGCTTTTCTGGAAGTTTTGTTGATATCTGCCTTGTGAGGAAAAAAGCTGTCAGAGCCAATGTCATCTTCTTGTAAATCCTCAGTACACTTTGGCAATTTTGAAGATCAAATTCCTTCTCCTCTCCAGCTGGCTGGTGCTAGAACTCCAAGGTTCCTCTGCAAAGTCCAGCTTCTCCCATTCAGAGGAATGCCAGACAGCCCAGTCTCCCATTTTAACCCCCTGTGATAGCACCTGCTCGTAAGCCCCCACTGCCCATCGAGGTCAGGACTCTGTCGAAGGCTTTGCCCTGGAGACTTAGCTTGTGTACACGTGGAGGCCAGAATGCCAGCGGTTCCCATAGTGTTCACTAGTGGTAGGTCAGAAATGAGGGCTCCAGGTAGGCCAACAGCATCCTCCTGGGGGACTGGAGTGACTCAAAATCCAGAAGCCTGGAGGGGCAGAAGGTATCAACAACAAGGGAGTCTTGGGACCCATTCCTAATGAGAGTCTCCCTCTTCAGCCTGTAGGGATCGCTTTTCCATAATCAAGGAACTTGCCATCTAGCAGAAGTATGAACGCATGAGAGGAATACAGGTGTACTAGGAGACTGCAGGAAAGTATTTAGAATAGTGTTCCCATAGCATGAACCTGGGCATCACCCAAATGCTGATGGATGGGCGAATAAATCAATATGTAAATGAGGCTCATTCTGTTGTCTTCTTCAACTCTTTACTCAACTGATAGGTTATCAAAAAGATCTACCCTGTCACACACACACACACACACACACACACACACACACACAAAGAGGGAAAGGAAGTAGGTAAAGGTGCCCTATCAAATACATGACTCCCTTGGGCTCAGATCAAACCTCACAGTTATCCATCCAACCAAGGGCAGGCAGGCAAGGCTTTTGTCATTGATTAAAGAATGACTCCAAGGGAGCACTTTGACACTTTTTTGTAAAGCTCTCTGGCCAAGGTGCTCCACTTTCCTAAATAAAAGCCCTCAGGCAGAAAGTTGTAGGTGTGTAGGGTGAATGCCCAGGGACCCTGGGTGGAGCATCAACAGTGATTGCTACCTTCCAGCCTGAGGCCATGTTGCCTGCCCTCCTTCACCTCTGCTCAGGATCCTCTCGGAAATGTAACACGCTAAGATTTCATGTCAGATGTAACTTGCCTCAACCAAAAATATTACTATCTTAATGAAATAACACAAAATACCTGAGCTTTGTGTGTTGCCACTCTCGTCTGTCCCAGATTTTTTATATTTGCAATATAACATTTTGTATATTGCAAATCAAACTGAATGAGGCCACTTACGTACAGTTATTATTTGTAAGCCAGTTATCAAGGGTTTTGAAAATTGTGTGCCCTAAAATTATTGTTCTGATACTATATGACTAAAATATACAAAATATTACAACTAAAAGAAATAAATAATTCATTCCCTTTGGCCTTGTAGTACTATTTCATGGGATATAGCCTCTCTATATGGAGAAGGAAATGGCAACCCACTCCAGTATTCTTGCCTAGAGAATCCCGTGGACAGAGGAGCCTGGTGGGCTGCTGTCCATAGGGTCGCACAGAGTCAGGCACAGCTGAAGCAGCTTAGCAGCAGCAGCAGCCTCTCTATATAATCATGAATGTAAAAATTATTTACGTATAAAACTAATTATTTGAATATTTTTAACAATAGAGAAAACTGAAAGCAACCTTACTATCCAACCTTATAGTAACCTTTAGTGTGATAGACCTGTGAGAAGCTGGTTTTCAACCATTGAAACTATCCTTTAAAGAGTTTTAAATTTTATGAGAAAATAATTATGACAAAATATCTATGACAGAAGAAAGTATGATTCCACTAATTTATGCAGTATATTTTTAAACAGAGAAAATACTGGGAAAATACTCTAAATAATATAAAATAGGCTGTAGGAAAATGAGTGGTTTTTTTTTAAATCCATATTTTCTACCTTTCTGCATGATCATGTGTGGTTTTTGCAGTAACAAAGCAAACTTTAAAAATTATGGATCCTCTATGACCCACATCCCAGAGTAATGGAAATAAAAGCAAAAATAAACAAATGGGACCTAATTAAACTTAAAAGCTTTTGCACAATGAAGGAAACTATAAGCAAGGTGAAAAGACAGCCTTCAGCATGGGAGAAAATAATAGCAAATGAAGCAACTGACAAAGAATTAAACTCAAAAATATACAAGCAACTCCTGCAGCTCAATTCCGGAAAAATAAATGACCCAATCAAAAAGTGGGCCAAAGAACTAAACAGACATTTCTCCAAAGAAGACATACAGATGGCTAACAAACACATGAAAAGATGCTCAACATCACTCATTATCAGAGAAATGCAAATCAAAACCACAATGAGGTACCATTTCACGCCCGTCAGAATGGCTGCTATCCAAAAGTCTGCAAGCAATAAATGCTGGAGAGGGTGTGGAGAATAGGGAACCCTCTTACACTGTTGGTGGGAATGCAAACTAGTACAGCCACTATGGAGAACAGTGTGAAGATTCCTCAAAAAACTGGAAATAGAACTGCCATATGACCCAGCAATCCCACTGCTGGGCATACACACTGAGGAAACCAGAATTGAAAGAGACACATGTACCCCAGTGTTCATCGCAGCACTGTTTATAATAGCCAGGACATGGAAGCAACCTAGATGTAAGCTGTGGTACATTTACAGAATGGAATATTACTCAGCCATTAAAAAAGAATGCATTCAAATCAGTTCTAATGAAGTGGATGAAAGTAAGCCAGAAAGAAAAACACCAATACAGTATACTAACACATATATATGGAATTTAGTAAATCGGTAAACATAACCCTGTATGCGAGACAGCAAGAGAGACACAGATAAATAGAACAGTATTGTGGACTCTATGGGAGAGGGCGAGGGCGGGATGATATGGGAGAATGGCATTGAAGCATGTAAATTATCACATGTGAAACGAATCGCCATCCCAGGTTCAATGCATGTTACAGGGTGCTCGGGGCTGGTGCACCGGGATAACCTGGAGGGATGGGATAGGGAGGGAGGTGACAGGGGGGTTCTGAAAGGGGAACACATGTACACCCATGGTGGATTCATGTCAATGTATGGCAAAACAAATACAATATTTTAAAGTTAAAAAATAAAAAATAAACTAATTTTAAAAAAATTAAAAAAAAATAAAAATTATGTATGTTGGCACAGGATAGGTTAATTTTTCAGAGAATAGAACGAATTTTAAACAAAAATAGACTTTTAATGAATAGATTCTAAAATCAGAGGTTCTGACTACACTATGTCCATTTTAATGGACATTTTCTAGGTGTAAATCATTGTTGAGTACCTAAAAATTGTTTCTTCACCTCTCTGTGTACTGCTTGAATGAGAAGTAATATACTGGAAACTAGTAAGAAACTGGACTACTAGTTTACAACATGGAAGTCAATTGAAGCCATGGTAGACAAGCTTAGGCCTTGTGTGGTGGGTCCTTGAAGAAGATGCTTGTTTTAATCAGGTCAGGTCAGGCACAGGTCAGGGGAAAGAAAGAAGAAAGAAAGTGAAGTCACTCAGTCGTGTCCGACTCTTTGTGACCCCATGAACTATGTGTAGCCTACCATGCTCCTCTGTCCATGGGATTTTCCAGTCAAGAATACTGGAGTAGGTTGCCATTTCCTTCCCAGGGGGATCTTCTCGAACCCAGGGATCGAACCCAGGTCTCCTGAATTGCAGACAGACTCTTTACCATCTGAGCCACCAGGGAAGGTTAGGGGAGGCTGGTATTTTTTTTTGGGGGGGGGGAAACAAATAAGATCTTGACAGCTAGGGAGCTTGACTCTTTACCATTAATTTTTCATGGAGACAACTCAGGACCATGGACAGTCCCCTGAAGAGTAGATGTTTCTGAGGGCAACTTTGGTTCCTTCAAAGTCACAAGTTGATTTTGATTTTTCTTTTTTTTCAAAACTCATGCTGTTTTGGAAAACTTCCTGTTCTCTCCTGTGTCCTCAGGGATCTTCTGTTCTGCATTGAAACAATGGAGCTGTAACCAGCAAAATAAACTTCTGAAGATGTCCATATACACAAAATTTCCCAGACTATTAGACAGAAAAGCCAGTATAATTAAGGATTCTATCATTTGGGTTCAGGCGATAACGTTCGGTCCTCACAGAGCTTTCTTCCCCTGGGTCAACTCAGTAGTACTAACAACCCAGCCTAGTTCCACCTTTCTGAAAGGAAAAAAATGTGATATATTTTGCAAATCTGATTCCTACAATATGCACATTCAAACATTCTCTACTTCTTATATCTATATTAACTGTTCCTAATTTCCCATAAAATTAGATGGCTCAAATTGTAGATGCTTTTCATTTTTCTTCTGTTTCTGATATTAATGTAATTTTTCTTGGTTAATTTTTAAAAGGAGTTTATATTTTGTGTAAGATCTCTAATACAGAATCCCAGAGTGTATCTTCCTAAATAGATTTGTTTTTTTCCTCTAAATTTGCCGGCTTTTGCATCCAGTTCAGAAAATGGAAATTCTGAATCAGAGCTACAAAAAGATTTAATGGGCACCATGCTGCCAAATCTAATTACCTGTTGTTGGCAGTATCCAGGTATCAATAGACCAGCATTATCCTAAATGTTTTACTGAACATTGATCCAAGAAAAAAGTCTGTGAAAGGAGCCTTGTTTTTTTTGGAAACTCAAAATGCTCATTCGCATGATATGTTCTGAGTAAAGAAAGCATTTTCATGCTCTTCAGTCCATCATTTTCCAAATTCTTCGAACCACAGAACCTCCTGCCTTTATTTTAGAAGTGCCCATTAATAAATATCTCCTTGATACATTACTTACTATAAAACACTTAGAGATGTGGGATACCATTGAGGGGACTAATGTATCTTATACATAACGTTAAATAGTGAGATTTATATCTCTTAACCTGAGGATCTATGATATTTTGGTTTTTCTAGCTTAAATATTTGCATATGTGATGGGGCAATTTTAGTTAGAATCAAAAGATATTGAATTTATGTCTTTCTTAAATAAAACACTTTGGACCTTGGAAAAATGCTTTTCTAACAGGGAAGTAACAAATTATAACTGCGTATTGGACAGTGGCAGGCGTGTAGGAGAGGCATCAGATTCATAGGTTTTTTTAAACCATAGTTAAAACCTATCAATTTAATAGACAATATGTTCTTTTAATATTCTAGAGCAGAGTTCTATGTTGCATATGGGAAATAACCAAGTCAAGGTATTTTAAAAAATTCTTGCACTGAGCTGATGTTTAATTGCCTCAAAGATGTTACATCATCTTTGAAGAATCAAAAGCTCATGAATATTAAAAAATGAAGAAGAGCATTATATCTGATATCTTTCCCCAGAAAAGAGGGGAATGATTTATTTTTGATGCACTGAGGTATACTATTGAATATTTCAGAATAGCGTGTCAAGTTTAAGAACTATAGTACTGCACTGGCAGCTTCAACTTTGAAAGCAGTTTTCCAACTCATTTATTAAAGAGGATTCATTTTCTAAGGCAAATGATGTAGTAAAAAAATTGTTCTCTGTATATAAACAGCACTTTTTTTTTCTTTGGGATCTTGAGTGGGGAAGATTGACTTAATAATATTCCTCATCTCATAGAACATTAGTCATTTTTGATGGACATAAATCTCCTTCCTGATACATATACATACATACATACATATATATATATACATACATATATATATATATATATATATATATATTATATATATCTGTATGTGACTAGATGTCTATATTTCTGTCTTTGAGATTTTAAGTATATATAAATGTAGTGCTTATGTTTTAATATTAACATATTCCCTCGTATATAAGTATATGCAGTTTACATATATCTCATACACATATGTATTTATGTGAATATATATGTATATATATTTCATTTTATTCTCTCCTAGGAGAACAACAGAGATATTTAGTCAAATTTCTGTGCTTTAAATTTACTTGAAATGTTTCCTTCCTTTGCACATATGTCACAAACTCAATTCACAATTAGGTTCCTTTGTTTCACTTTGCTTTTATTTATAAAGATTCCTTTTTAAATTTTGTCTTGTTCTATATTTAAAATTTTACCTGATTCCAAAGTGACATCTAGAAAATCAGATGTATACAGAGAAGAAAAGATTTTCTCCCTGTTCTCTCCACCTTGTTTAGCCTCTTCCTCAATAGGTCACAATTTTATATCAAAAATATGATAGAGAAAAAATATGTGTAATATAGTGTTTTATACAGACTTTTGTCATATTCAAACATTATCTAGCATCACGGCTAAAGAGCATATCCTTGGAAGATTTCCAAAGGCTGTCTGGGACATCACTTTTTTCAAAAAGTAGCGATGATCTGGGGCTTCCCATTGACTCAGTGGTAAAGAATCCACCTGCAGTGCAGGAGTCACAGGTTTGATCCTTGGGTTGGAAAGATCCCCTGGAGGAGGACATGGCAACCCACCCCACTATTCTTGCCTGAAGAATCCCATGGACAGAGGAGCCTGGCAGGCTACAGCCCATAGGGTTGCAAAGAGTTGGACACGACTGAAGCATCTTAACATGCACACATGCAGCCATGATCTATGAGTGACTCATGAAATCAATTCATTAAGTCACAACCAGCCTTTAAAACTGTGACCTAGATTAGAATAGGAAAAAAAAAAGGATACATTGCACATAGTATATATATATTGCTTTGGAAAATTTTTGTTTCACTATAAATAAATATATATGTATACATGTATTTCTTCTTGTGTTCTTGGGTTTGGCGATCAAGAAAATCAGGAGGCCCCCGCTCTGGGTGGCTGTGGGTCACAACCCACCCCACTCCTTGACAAGAATGCTCTGCTTCGTCTCTGCGGGCTGTTTTCTCACAAGGCAAGAGCTCCATTCAAAATATTCACCATCTTCCTCTCTGTTCTTATTGTTGCTTTTCCTCTTTTAAATGTTGTATCTTATCACTCTTGATTTGGGGCAAAAAAAAATAATATTCTCATTCTGTCAGTGAGCCTTCACCTCCACCTTCTTCCACATAACTGGTGAATCATAGAGGGCATCCAAAGGTGCATCCAAAAACCCTTTGGATCTTTTCTACTATGTTTCTCTGTCCACTCAACTAAAATCTCCTTTTTTCTCCCTCTGTCACCGAACTCATGTTCAGCTGCTCATAGCTCAAAAGCCAATAAATCGAGAGGCAAGTATCAATAGAAAGGAAAGTTGCTTTAGTCAGAAAAGCTGGCTATCTGGCAACAAGGTAGCCTCATGTCCCAAGACCAACTCTCAACATTATCCTCAGCCAGGAGAGTATTTAAAGAGAGAAAGAAGGGAAGAATCTCAGTGATCATAGAGGCAGAAGGTTGGGTTCTGTATCCTTCTCCATTTTGTGCAGACTGGCTGACTCTTCAGTTGTTATCTTGCTCGTGTGATCTGTTTGCAGGATTGCTAAGGGGGCTGTTGAGAGTAGAGAGCTAGTTATTCTTTACTTAATTCTTCATTCTTCTTTTAATCTGGTGAAACAATCAACAGGTTAGGCAAGGCATGGTGTATATTCTGGAGAGCATAAGTCTGGAGTTAGGTTAAATTGCATAGTGATTGGGTTCTTTTGAGGTTAGAGAGGAACAGAAATGGGCAAACAAGAAAGGGAGAAAAGAGCTGCTTTTACTTTTAAGGTTAAATCGGGTTTTATGGCATTATGAATGTCCAGAGACTTCATTATAATATTATATATTTTTTCAGGTTGAATATATATTCATTAAAATATATCACTCTGTTTTAAAAAGTCCAATTGAAATATACTGGAATAATATATTGTGTATGTCTTAAGACAAAACAGATATATTCAGAAACATTCCTCTCATAGGGAAGGAAAAATCATTTTCCCTGTACATTTCTAGGTCTTTGGCTGAGACCCCTGTAATAAAAAAGATTTAGAAGAGAAAAACAAATGGAAGTTTAGTGACACATAGAGCTCCCGTATACATGGGAAATACCCAGGAAAACTGAGTGAAACTTCCCAAAATGGCTCAAGCCTTTACAGGATTAGATTTTTGGTTCGCCTAAGTTGGCCTCGAAGACATTACAACCACTTCGGACTAATGGCCTCCCTGTTTCATTAATTTAATGCTTTCTATCTCATGAACCAGGGATTTTACTTGTTCAGAAGTAGGGTAGACTTGGACGTCTAGTAATAATTATTGTAGTAAATAGTTTAGTGAGCCTTCTGTAGATCCAGTTCTGTAACATAGCACGAACTCATTTAATTTTAATAGCGTCTTCTGGGTTAGGCATCATTTGCCTGCACCCCTTCTTTTAAAGGAATGAGACAACAAGACTAAGAGATGAAGTCAGCTGAAGTCATACGACTAGTATATGATAAAAACAAAATTTTATCTATATCTGGAGGATTCCAAAATGCCAGCCTCTTGCCACTACATCCTGTGCAATTAGATATGAACAGTATGTCAAGCTTTGCATATTTTTCCCAAAAGTCACCAACTAAACCATTCATGTGTGATCATAACGGCTACCATTGTACATCCCTTTATAGGCTACAGTGAACCTGTATGTCTTTCATTTGATATTCACAGGGTTGATTGCTCATGCAAAACTGTCATATGCTTTTTCCCCTTAAAAAAAAGTTGAAGGTATATTATCTGGAATTGAAAACCGATAGAGTCATGCCTAACAAGTCATTGATTTTTAAAAAAGAACAAGAAAAGAAAGCAACCTAGAGACATCTAGATGACTGAAGTTGTCATTTTGTAAACAAGACACTAGCAATGCATGTTTTCTGCCTCTGCAACTGTAAGGTTATAGTGAAAACCAAATACTGTATGCTTTTTCATTTAAGACGTATTCTCAGGAAATGCTCTATCTTTAAAATATAAACTGTATTTGCTAAATGATGTCTGTCATAGCACATTAGATATCAACTTTTTTCCAAAGTCATTTTGCTTAAAAGAAGGAGATAGCAGAGAAAAAGCACGGAAATGTTTGAGCAACAGCAGTGTCTTTCAGTAAATAGCAGCCTTAGTGATTAAATGGGCTCATTCATAAAAAGAAAGTATTAAAATAACCTCCAAGAATAAAAAGGGCAAGGTCAGGGAATGGTACTACTTTATAGGTGTTATGCTTGAATTTTATACTCCCCTTCAGATTTGAACAGGAGGAATCAGTTAAATGTCAGAATTTTCAATTTTGAAGCTTCCAAAAGTGACCTATCCATTATCCAAGGTAATTCTTAAGCACAGAAAGGTTATTTGAGCTTCACATCCACTATCCTGCCTCATTTGGCTGAGAAATCTTTTATTAATAAACGTGTTGTTATGTTAGTTGTGTTAGTTAGAAGTGAAAGTGTTAGTTGCTCGTTCGTGTCCGACTCTTTGCGACCCGTGGACTGTAGCGTGCCAGGCTTCTCTGTCCGTGGGATTCTCTAGGCAAGAATATTGGAGTGGGTTGTCATTCCCTTCAGCTGGGTTTTTTGCTGACCCAGGAATCTAAACCAGGTCTCCTGCATTGTAGAGGGATTAAGCCCATATGGTCTAGTAAATCCTTACTGAGTCTAAGAAAACAAAAGCAAAAGGGAACTATTGGAGGAAGGGAAAGAATTATTAGAGAGGATTAGTCAATGGAGAAAAGTTAACAATTGGGAGACTTGATAAAGTGGCAAAATGAGTTTATCTTTAGGACATACTGTGTTGAAGTCTGCATGAAACTTTTATTTAAGAAAAAACGTACTTTCCTCAAACAAGTATTTAGTTATAGAAACTTGTATGGTGTGGGGGGCTTCTGACTTGCTCGGGTGAATAATTCTTTTAAACTGTAAATCTAAGGAAGAGAAAGTTGCTGTCTTCAAATTAGATTTTATTCTCTTAAGAATAAGAATGTCTAGTCTGTTTTCAGTATGTTCTCCCTGGTTTCAGTCCAGGAAAGCCAAGACTTACTTGAGAAAGAAAGAGTTTTTGTTTGCAAATTCTTTGTGATTACAAAGTTTATTCAAATTTATTGAGTTTAAGAAATGGCAGAAATTATTTAGTAATAGTTCCTGATACTTTTTCCCCCCTTTGGACAAAATTTATTAAATTAAAAAATGAAATGCAATATTACTAAAAAACCTCATAGTCATAGAAACTGAAAACAATTCTAAATATATAATTAAATGAAGGGAAATAATGATAAAGGTGATATACATATTTTTTTATTTAAATTTTTTTTGAGTTTTCTTTTTTCAAAATCATTTGAAGAAAATATTGATTTAACTCTCACAGTAAAATATCGGACAGTATACACAATTAAGAACTTTTATATCCCCCTTTGAATATAAAAGTCTACAATTTCATAATTAGTATTTTTCCCTTGTTAAAACCTACATTCAAATATATAGGTCTGTTTTCTTATCTGAAGTTCATTTCTCTTAGAATTGCCAAAAGCCACAGAGTTGTGAACCCAAGGATATGCAAAAATGAACAGCCTAGATAGACAAAAAGAAAGTCGGCAAGAGAAAATTTAGAAGGGACCCCCTCAAAAAAAAAGAAAATCCCATGGTCATCTGAGGGACTTCTGAGGAGGTGTATCGACAAGGCTTTAAAACAATTTGACTTCATAATGACTCTAAGGGGGGAAAAAAGCGAATAGTTCATGATTTCTTTAAAAATGCAAAAGAGCAATGGTATACCTTTTGGAAATTTGCAACTAGCAAGATGAGAAAATAAAATAAAAATTTGGAGGGACTTGCTTGGCAGTCCAGTAGTTAAAAAGCCATGCTTCCACTGCAGGGGTCACAGATTTCATCCCTGTTCAGGGAACTAAGATCCCAAATGCCGTGCAGTGCTGCCAATCAATCAATAAAATAAAATCAATAAATACAAATTTGATGGTAAATAAATTGTTTCATTAGTTGCAAGTGCTGATTATGTCCAGTGAGTCTCAGTAGATTATTGTTTTCTCTTTATAAACCTGGCATGTCACATATCTGAACGATAATTGGTGTGTATATATTTTTTGTCACTTCTCAGCACCTGAGAGTAGGAGTTCTCCCTAGTGTTTGCATCTTCCCTCGTCTTTTTTGACAGCTTTAACACTAATTTCTCAGTCAGAGGGAAATTGTTAATATTACTTACCAATTTTTACTTTTCCCAGGCCTTGAGAAGATCAGTAAGTACAAATGTCTAAATGTCTCCTCAAATACTTGTACTTTTTCAATCAATTGAAGACTGAAAAATTTAATATATCATTCACAGTTCAAATGATTTTTCAAAAATACGTCAATAGGTTAAAACATCTTCCCATTGATTCCCACATTTCTCTTGGATGTATATTCCTAGAAAAGGTTATTTAGCTACAAGTCATAATAAATTACAAGCTTCAAAAATCTTGTATTTTACCTCAGAGAATTTTCTGCCTCTGTTAAGACATATTATATATTGTAAACACAGTTATCTGTATTTAATTTTCTTTCAAAGTGCTAAATGATCAATCAGTTCACATATTTTTAATGCAATCATGTCCTATTCTAGATCCTATGAAAAAAATTTTTAAATAACTTTTGTTCTCAAAAAGCTTAAAATCTATTTATCATGAACATAAATTAACAGTATAAAGCAACCTGTGAGGCCTTCGAAGAACAGAAGGTTAGCACTGAGTTAGAGGAGTTTGAAGAAAAGATCTTTGTGATTATAATAGTTAATATTTATCTGTTCCAGACACTGTCATAACAACCGTGAAACGTAATTTTGTTAGTTAAGACTTCTGGTTGCAAGTGACAGAAACTCCAATTTAAACTGGTTTGAGAACAAAGAAGGATTTTTTGCCTAATGTTCAGGGGTAGAGATGGATCCAAGAGCTCCAATAATGTTAGCAAAATTCACTCGTTTTTGCTCTTTCTTGCCAGTGTATTTTCCTGTGAGCTGGCTTCATTTTCAGGCAGATTCTCTTGGCCACCATCAGTCTCAGGCTTACCTCTTACAAGCTTTAGGACTGGTAGAAAGAGTGCTTCTCTTTTCTAGCTGTCCCTCCCACACAAAGCATAGGCCTAACAATCATCTCTTGCTTTTGTGTCTGTGCCTAGACCATTCATTGTGGCTGGAAGTATGAAATGTACGGCTTGATTCATGGGTGTGTGATCTGCGCAGCCTCACTGGAACTGTGCACATAGAACGCTCCCGTGCGTCTTTTAATTCTCTGCTGCCATTGTGTTGAAATTCTTAATTTTTGAAGCAGGGGTCCTACATTTTCGTTTTCCATCGCATCCCACAAATTGAGTAGCCAGTCCTGATGGAATAGGATCATTGGCCAGGCGTAAGTAAGTCCCAGTCTTCCCTCATAGCTCAGTTGGTAAAGAATCTGCCTGCAACGCAGGAGACACCGGTTTGATTCCTGAGTCGGGAAGATCTGCTGGAGAAGAGATAGGCTACCCATTCCAGTATTCTTGGGCTTCCCTTGTGGCTCAGCTGGTAAAGAATCTGCCTGCAATGCAGGAGACCTGGGTTCGATCCCTGGGTTGGGAAGATCCCCTGGAGAAGGGAAAGGCTACCCACTCCAGTATTCTGGCCTGGAGAATTCCATGGACTGTATAGTCTACGAGGTTGCAAAGAGTTGGACATGACTGAGCGATTTTCACTTTCAAGTAAGTCTTGCTTCTACCAAAGGAGTCAAGTTATTGGGGTCACCTCAAATGGGATGAGGGGATGAGGTTAGCTGTTCCTCAAAAGAGAACTGACAAGGGGAAATGTCCCTGGCAAAATCAATAAATCCTTACTAAATAAACATTTTTGTCATCGCCATTGCTCAAAATCGAGTTTTCTCATCACGGCATGGTCAAGGAAAACCTACCATGTACCCCAAAGATTGAAGTCTTAAAAATTATGCCATGCTGCTAGTATATATGTGCGTGAACCGTGTCATGGAAGCAAAGGAGAGTTCTAAGGGGAAAACACCATGCCAAAGCTGACAATGCTCTGAATAAGCTGCAGAGATAGAAATGCCTTGAGGTAGGAATAGTGAGTCAATGACTCTAATATCACCTTCATACAATTGCTGGACGAATGAAATTTATGGTTGTGGGGGTGGATTTGAGGCTCGGACAATGTCCCTGATATACTGCCAGCTTGGGTAAGATTCGAGCTGGAGTTGTGAGCAATTTAGTTGTGACCCTTGCAGACAATGCATTGTCGGTGGAGGCTGATGTCACCTCTGAGTGGGACAAAAATTGCTTCTTAGGGGACAAGTTTTGCTTTATTCTTTTTATGTATAAAGCACTAATAACTATTGTACATAAACAGATATACCGTAGATCTTTGATGATGACATTTCATGGGATATGGGGAAGTGTATTAGGAAAACAGGTCTGAAGGGCTTCTTAGGGATCATAATGAAATTAAGGTTGGAAAAAATTGCCTTAGACCACAAATGATTACTTTGGGTCTAATACTCTTTGGGAAAATCTGATGACAGTACTCAACTTGTCCCTAGACTATGCATGCATAGAATTGTGCATATTATTTTTCAGATTTATGCACTCTCCATTAAGACTGTAGGCACCAGGTTGGTTTGAGGTTAAGAATGGTGAACCTCAAAATCTTTGAGCAAAAAAGTGGCACTTTCATGGCTCTCACAGCTTTCTCTCGCAGCACATTTTATGAACCTGAGGAAGTGGTATTTGAGAGATGAATGTTGGGATGATCCACATTACAAATCAGACCTAAGGGGAAACTAGGAGGACTTACTAAATGGCACATTATATTTGCAAAGAAAAAACAAGACAAAATAGTATAGGTCTGTGAATGTCTTTTTCACTAAAAGCTCTCATTGACTCTATGACAATTAGATGTTAAGTAGCCATCAAGCTAGAGGATGAGTAGACTTCTCCAGTCCTAGTAGGTATGTAGAAACTGGGGAGATTTTTTTTTCCCTCTGTGATACATATCAGCCAACCCACATCTACAGATTCCAGTCCTCCATTCATTGATCAAATGCTACCTATGTCCAGTTCAGTCTCTCTTAGTAAGTGAAGCAAAGTTGTTCACAGAACCCCATGTCATTTTCCATTAGCTTAATGTATGTGATTTAGGCTTAAAAACCTACGTCCTGCTTAGATGAACCTGTGTATGGAGGAAGAATGGGCTGGTTATTCCCCAATGAGGTTGGGAAACTAAATCTTTCTGTAACTTGAAAATGTTAAGCTCTGTCTTCTTACTAACTCAAATGAAATATTTAAATATTTCTTCACTGTGATATCCAGGACATTTTGCTAGTTTCTCATACTGGCCATAGGCAGACATATCTCTGGCCCCATTTTCTTCATCTGAACACTTACGAAAATATTTGCAGTGTAACTACCTCAGAGTCTTCTTTCTTTCTTTCTTGTTTAATATATTGCCTCCCAGCTTCCTAAGCGCCCGTGTGGCCGCCGGGCCTCCCCAGCCGTCGGGGCTTCCGGGCTCCTGTCTGTGCGGGGCCGGAGCACAGACAGGCGGCTGATCCCGCTTCCCGGTTTCCCGCGGCCGCTCCTCCCGGCTCTGCCCCAGTGAAAAGTCAGTTTTTGAGACTTCTTTCTTGATCTCTGAGAAACTCAGTGTGAAGTCATTTTAGTTCCTTGGGAGGAAAAAAATGTGCAAGAGATGTACGAAGTGTTATGATTAAATCCTTCATTCTCTTCAGATGGTGCTAGTTGAAAGAGGAAACAAAATGAAACACAGGAAATTGAGTTGAAAATTCACATAAATACACACCCTGTGAACTGCCCTTGCCTGCTGAGACCCAAAGCAAAGCATAAAGGAAAGACATTTCCCACGTAAAACCTTGGAGCTTAGTATGTTTGGTGTTTCTCATCAGGGTGATATCCAAAATATTGTATCAATATTCATGTTATGGGCACAGACATATCAGGGGAAAAAATAGACAGAAGTAATAGGTATCACCACACCAGTGGGTGCCTATGGAAACAGCCCTGGTTTCCTTGGAGTATTGGTGCTGTGTTAGGCCTGAAACTGTGAAAGGTCTGAAATGTTAGCCTCAGTGTAACAAATCAGCCTGTCAAAGTTAAATATATGTAAGTGTACAAACACACACACACACACACACACACACACACACACACACACCCCAGACCTCTGGATTATAGACAGATTGGTTACAGACAAACTTTTCCCAAAGTCCCACTTCATTCCAGAGCAAACCAGTGCAAGCCACGTATGTCTACCTGTATATCCAGGCTTCGTGTCACAAGAGAAGAACTCCAGAATTATAACACAGAGCTTATATAGGAACTTCTGACACATCAATCATACCTTCTGGAGAAAGAGAGGATCAAACTGTTCTAAAATGGGAACAAATCCTGTCTGGGGAGGAGACACAGGATACCTTGGCACACTGACAGGTAAACAAATGGCTCCAGGCAGACAGAAGTCTCTATGACTACCAAGGCCTCAGTCTTGAATGTTGCAGTTCTGGCCTCCTTTAATCCAGAAGCCAGTGCAGACCATGCAGAAACATGAAAATATTCATGGGGCATTACTTGTTGACACACAACTTTAACTGTCAAGTGGGAATCCCAGGAAAATTAGCTTTCCCCTAAATGCTCTTTGCTCTAAAGTACTTGCCAAGTATCTCGACAAGTGGGTTATGAAACACTGCTGCAAACTACGTTCATAAGTAATGTTGCATGTGGATAAGAACTGAGTTTTTGTGAGGGCATATCTTCAGGATGCTTGTTGGATGATATTAATACTGTGTTGTCTGAGCATCCCACTTCACATTTCATGGGATTTACTTTGCAAATTCGAATAAGTGTGCTGCTTCAAACATTTGTAAATGGAGATTAGTTGAATGATGGTTTTTTGAAATCTAAATGGCTCAGGTTTCTATTTTGTGGTAAAATAATGACAAATGACGAAACATGGGTTGGTAGAGCTCATTCCATCTGAGAAAAAGGAATTCTTCTGCCGTATGTTTCTGTGTGTAAACACTACTTAGTTCTAAGTATTCAGGCTATGGGCTTCCCTGGTGGCTTAGTGGTAAAGAATCCACCTGCCAATGCAGGAGACATGGATTTGATTCCTAGACTGGGAAGATCCCCTGGAGAAGGAAATGGCAACCCACTCCAGTATTCCTGCCTGGGAAATCTCATGGACAGAGGGGCCTGGTGGGCTATAGTCCATGGGGTTGCAAAGAGTCAGGTACGACTTAGAGACTAAACAATAACAAATTCATGCTATAGAAGTACACCATTTTTTTCCAACAGGCTTGTCCCCGAACCTGCACTTTCACAATTTAGTACTCAGTTTTGCTAAATAGGTATTTACAGAATATAGTGAGTTTTATATTCAATAAGTCATTTTACGTGGAATCAATAAGTAAGATCAACTTTCAGGTTAAGGCACATGACTCATATAAAAAGCCTCCTCTTAAAAGTAAGGAATTATCCTTTTTCCAATAAGAGGACACAGGGCTCCTTGGAGAAATGGCTGATTTGGGGGTCAGAACAGGGAAAGAACAGACGATGGCATCCTGTAATGCTCGAAAGTAAGGAAATATTAAAAGAAAATAAAAAAGAAAAGTTAGAGGGACATAGCAGCCAACCAAACAGATCACCCATTGGCCAAGCCTGGAAAATTTGATCAATAAAACAGTTACATAGTATTGATTTTATTTTAAGTTGTTTCTTTGTTTTAATTTTACTGACATAGAGTTGATTTACAATGTTTTGTTAATTTTCGCAGTACAACAAAGTGACTCAGTTATACATATATATATTAGTTTTCATATTCTTTCCCATTATTGGATAATATATTAGGACGTTCAATATAGTTTCCCATCCCTTGCTATACAGTTAAGACTGTGTTGTTTATCCAGTCGCATAGTATTATGTTACAACCCAAAGTAAATAAACATGAGTCTATAGTAAAAGTGAATCATTTAACAAATAAATTAGTGGGAGAGAGGAGATGAATCTTCCTTACAGAAGAATTCCAAATAATTGATGTAAATACTTTTTCTCTCTAAGATGTAGACCTTAGTGGCACCCCCTCTTCCTTATCAGCTCAAAGAATAGAGTATGTGAAGGAGTAACATAATAATAATAATTTTCCAGCAGAGAAAGTTGGCAAGCACCACCTTGGCCATGTGATCAAGATCATTGTAATGAGAGAGGCACATCACCTCAGTGATATTGCTCCCCCAAATCCATGACCCAGTCTCCTCATGAGGAAAATGTCCGAGCAACCCTATTTTAGACATTCTATCAAATACCCAACCAGTACTCCTCACATCTGTCAAGGTCGTGACAAACACAGGCAAACTGGAAAACTTTCACAGATGAGAGGATACTAAAGAGACATGACAAATGAATGCATCCTGACTAGAAAAAGGATGTTAACAGGAAAACTGATGAAATCCAAATACTGTCTGAACTATAGTCCATGCTTACATATCGTTGTTGAGTTTAAACTGGATGAGGGGTAAGCGGAAACTATCTGCTATCTTTGTAACTTTTCTACAAATCTAAAACATTTCCAAAATTAAAGATGTAATAAAATGGTGACCTGAAGCTTTAACCCACTAATTCTGAAACTCAGTGTCCTTCATCATATTCGTCATTCCAGAAGCCCAGCACTGAGCAATTGGAGGATAGGTGAATGTATGAACTGGGAGGCCTAGGAAACAGATGGGAATGTAGAGTCATCAACAGAGGAGGAGCTACTGAACACCTGCAAGGCAGGGACTGAAAACTGTCTGCTATAGCCTAACTCAGTGTCTTATACAAGAAGTTCAGTTCGGTTCAGTTCAGTCGCTCAGTCGTGTCTCACTCTTTGCGACCCCATGAACTGCAGCAGACCAGGCTTCCCTGTCCTTCGCCATCTCCCAGGAGTCTGCTCAAACTCATGTCCACTGAGTCGGTCATGCCATCCAACCATCTCATCCTCTGTTGCCCCCTTCTTCTCCTGCCCCCAATCCTTCCCAGCATTAGAGTCTTTTCCAATGAGTCAACTCTTCTCATGAGGTGGCCAAAGTATTGGAGTTTCAGCTTCAACATCAGCCCTTTAATGAACACCCAGGATTGACCTCCTTCCGGATGGACTGGTTGGATCTTCTTGCAGTGCAAGGGACTCTCAAGAGTCTTCTCCAACACCACAGTTCAAAAGCATCAATTCTTCCACACTCAGCTTTCTTCACCGTCCAACTCTCACATCCATACATGACCACTGGAAAAACCATAGCCTTGACTAGACAGACCTTTGTTGGCAAAGTAATGTCTCTGCTTTTTAATATGCTGTCTATGTTTGTCATAACTTTCTTTCCAAGGAGTAAGTGTCTTTTAATTTCATGGCTGCCATCACCATCAGCAGTGGTTTTGGAGCCCAGAAAAATAAAGTCAGCCACTGTTTGCACTGTTTCCCCATCTATTTCCCATGAAGTGATGGGACCAGATGCCATGATCTTAGTTTTCTAAATGTTGAGCTTTAAGCCAACTTTTTTACTCTCCTCTTTCACTTTCATCAAGAGGCTCTTTAGTTGTTCTTCACTTTCTACCGTAAGGGTGGTGTCATCTGCATATCTGAGGTTATTGATATTTCTTCCTGCAATCTTGATTCCAGCTTGTGTTTTTTCCAGCCCAGCGTTTCTCATGATGTACTCTGCATATAAGTTAAATAAGCAGGGTGACAATATACAGCCTTGACGTACTCCTTTCCCGATTTGGAACCAGTCTGTTGTTCCATGTCCAGTTCTAACTCTTGCTTCCTGACCTGCATACAGGTTTCTCAAGAGACAGGTCAGATGGTCTGGTATTCCCATCTCTTTCAGAATTTTCCACAGTTTATTGTGATCCACACAGTCAAAGGCTTTGGCATAGTCAGTAAAGCAGAAGTAGATGTTTTCCTGGAACTCCCTTGCTTTTTCGATGATCCAGAAGATGTTGGCAATTTGATCTCTGGTTCCTCTGCCTTTTCTAAAACCAGCTTGAACATCTGGAAGTTCACGGTTCACGTATTGCTGAAGCCTGGCTTGGAGAATTTTGAGCGTTACTTTACTTACGTATGAGATGAGTCCAATTGTGTGGTAGTTTGAGCATTCTTTGGCATTGCCTTTCTTTGAGATTGGAATTAAAACTGACCTTTTCCAGTCCTGTGGCCATTGCTGAGTTTTCCAGATTTGCTGGCATATCAAGTGCAGCACTTTCACAGCATCATCTTTCAGGATTTGAAATAGCTCAACTGGAATTCCATCACCTCCACTAGCCTTGTTTGTAGTGATGCTTTCTAAGGCCCACTTGACTTCACATTTCAGGATATCTGGCTCTAGGTGAGTGATCACACCATCATGACTATCTCGGTCGTGAAGATCTTTTTTGTACAGTTCTTCTGTGTATTCTTGCCACCTCTTCTTAATATCTTCTGCTTCTGTTAGGTCCATACCATTTCTGTCCTTTATCGAGCCCATCTTTGCATGAAATGTTCCTTTGGTATCTCTAATTTTCTTGAAGAGACCTCTAGTCTTTCCCATTCTGTTGTTTCCCTCTATTTCTTTGCATTGATCGCTGAGGAAGGCTTTCTTATCTCTCCTTGCTCTTCTTTGGATCTCTGCATTCAGATGGGAATATCTTTTCTTCTCTCCTTTGCTTTTTGCTTCTCTTCTTTTCACAGCTATTTGTAAGGCCTCTTCAGACAGCCATTTTGCTTTTTTGCATTTCTTTTCCGTGGGAATGGTCTAGATCCGTGTCTCCTGTACAATGTCACGAACCTCTGTCCATAGTTCATCAGGCACTCTGTCTATCAGATCTAGTCTCTTAATCTATTGGTCACTTCCACTGTATAATCATAAGGGATTTGATTTAGTTCATACCTGAATGGTCTAGTGGTTTTCCATACTTTCTTCAATTTAAGTCTGAATTTGGCAATAAGGAGTTCATGATCTGAGCCACAGTCCACTCTGGTCTTGTTTTTGCTGACTGTATAGAGCTTTTCCATCTTTGGCTGCAAAGAATATAATCAATCTGATTTCAGTGTTGACCATCTGATGATGTCCATGTGTAGAGTCTTCTCTTGTGTTGCTGGAAGAGGGTGTTTGCTATGACCAGTGCGTTCTCTTGGCAGAACTCTATTAGTCTTTGCCCTGCTTCATTCTGTACTCCAAGACCAAATTTGCCTGTTACGCCAGGTGTTTCCTGACTTCCTACTTTGCATTCCAGTCCCCTATAATGAAAAGGATATCTTTTTTGAGTGTTAGTTCTAAAAGGTCGTGTAGGTCTTCATAGAAACATTCAACTTCAGCTTCTTCAGTGTTTCTGGTCGGGGCATAGACTTGGATTACCGTGATATTGAATGGTTTACCTTGGAAACGAACAGAGATCATTCTGTCATTTTTGAGATTGCATCCAAGTACCGCATTTCGGACTCTTTTGTTGACCATGATGGCTACTCCATTTCTTCTAAGGAATTCCTGCCCACAGTAGTAGATATAATGGTCATCTGAGTTAAATTCACCCACTCCAGTCCATCTTAGTTCGCTGATTCATAGAATGTCGATGTTCACTCTTGCCATCTCCTGTTTGACCACTTCCAATTTTCCTTGATTCATGGACCTAACATTCCAGGTTCCTATGCAGTATTGCTCTTTACAGCATCGGACTTTGCTTCTATCACCAGTCACATCCACAGCTGGGTATTTTTGCTTTGGCTCCATCCCATCATTCTTTCTGGATTTATTTCCCCACTGATCTCCAGTAGCATGTTGGGCACCTACCGACCTGGGGAGTTCATCTTTCAGTGTCCTATCTTTTTGCCTTTTCATACTGTTCATGGGGTTCTCAAGGCAAGAATACTGAAGTGGTTTGCCATTCCCTTCTCCAGTGGACCACATTCTGTCAGGATGTAGGCTAGCTATTGAATGCAATTATCATCCAGTAAGAGGTAATATAAATACAATGGGCCCTGGAACATGGAAGGAAATAAAATGTAGCAAGAGATTTTTCAGTGTAATGCATTTGCATTTGCATGTAAATTTCCCAAGAGTTGCCTGGAGGTGAAGCCACTTGCCCTAGGATTTTAACCCAAGGCCTCCCCCATAAGCCTCCCTGCCCTTCCCATCAGCTCCTAGGGCACATCCCCTTGGTAATCTCTTTGAAAACTCACAAATCCTCTCTCTGAGCTCTACATACTAAACAGGTTCCTACTTCCAACTTTTTCTCCCCATAACCACAATACAAAACACGGAAGTACTGTGCTTTCAGTAAATAAAATAATTGCCGTTTGTGTTTTTCGTGTCTCCAAGTAATCTACATCCAAACCTCAACTTTGAGGTCAAAATTCTCTACCCAGTCATTAAGTCTGACCTTAATTTATTGAACTGTTGAGCTCTCTTCTCCCACAGTGAATAACTCAGTCTTCAGCCAGGCAATGCCCTGTGAAATAATTAAATGAAACCTACACAAATGATCACAACATGAAAATCTTTAGTAAATTGCATAGAAAACATATTTATGCTAGTTGCCAATAGACGTTTCTATGGCAACGGGTTTTTTTCCCCCCCTAAATTTCTGGGCATTTTGCACACATGAAGCAAAATGAAGGTTGCTTATAATTTTTTTACGTGTGCATTTACATGACATAGAACCTGACTTTAACTTAACAGGAACTAAACAAGGGTAGGCTTTCCTCTCTCCTGTTCTGCCTGTTTCTCCTTCCTCCTAAGAGCCATTTCAGGCTTTCTATCGTGATGAACTGTGTCTTAGTGATTGGGGATTATAGCTCAAAACAGCAATTCTGTGCCATAATTATAGATGATAAATTTTAATTCCACTTTGTAATTGCCCATAATCAGGCAATGTTCTGGCTTTTCTGATGTGCTCCATTAGAGGCCCGTGGCCTTCTCTTTCTTACCTTTCCATTGGAAGCTTCTATTCCTGTCTCATCACCATGTGAATGATTGTGTCTATAGTTACATGATTTGATACATTTTCCTAGATTTGAAGGACTTTGAAAAGGGATTGCCTAGTTACTATTGTTCACTTTATGGAAAATTTTGAAGCTTTAAAGCTACAATCTGTTCATCATGAGGTCACTGAAGCTTTGCTTGAAAAGAGTTATTTTGTGTGGTAGACAGTGAACATTGGTATAAAATAAATGTGATTTTACTTGTATTTCTTTTTTAAAAATTGACAATTTTATAAATTGAAGAAAATAGCAAGAAAAAAAATCAATATGATTGATTGGATTTTCACTTGACATACACGAAATTCTGAAATGACTTGCTTTGTCTTAAAAAGACACGGTTTCTCCACGTTTGTTCCTCAGGTACCCCTGTTCAAAGGTCTCCCTAAAAAAACAGTTCCTGGTCCCCAAATGCCATGCATTGCATAACTTTTCTGGAGGTTTACAGTGTATTTTAGACTTAAAACTTCTGTTGATGCTTGCAACAACAACAAAAAACTCCATGTGGAGTACTTTTACTTTTTTAAAGCATGGATTAACCCATGGCCTCCCAGATATCTTTGATTTCTTTGTAAGCGACATATGTTAATCTGAGCATATAATTCCCTCAACCATTTTCAAATCTTATTATAAACATATTATGATAATCATGTTAGGGTTTTATAAACTCCTTAAAAGATATGATTGAAGGAGAAGTGATTAGAGTCCCCCATTGAGAATAGTTGCTGCCTTTAGAAAAAGATATGCCCATGTACTAAGATTTGAACATTTCAGTCATTCTTTAGAACAGGGCTTTTCAGCAAGGAGAGATAAGAAAGCCTTCCTAAGTGATCAATGCAAAGAAATAGAGGAAAATAATAGTATGGGAAAGACTAGAGGTCTCTTCAAGAAAATTAGAGATACCAAGGGAATATTTCATGCAAAGATCGGCACAATAAAGGACAGAAATGGTATGGACCTGACAGAAGCCGAAGATATTAAGAAGAGTGGCAAGAATACACAGAAGAACTGTGCAAAAAAGATCTTCATGATCCAGATAACCGCAATGGTGTGATCACTCACCTAGAGCCAGACATCCTGGAATATGAAGTTAAGTGGGCCTTAGGAAGGATCTCTATGATGCTAGTGGAGGTGACGGAATTCCAGCTGAAGCTATTTCAAATCCTAAAAGACGATGCTATGAAAAGTTGCTGCACTCAATATGCCAGCAAATTTGGAAAACTCACAGCAGTGGCCACAAGACTGGAAAAAGTCAGTTTTTCATTCCAATCCCAAAGAAAGACAATGCCAAAGAATGTTCAAACTACCACACAATAGCACTCATTCACACACTAGCAAACAAATGCTTGAAATTCTCCAAGCCAGGCTTCAATAGTAACGTGAACCAAAAACGCTAGCCAAAGAATAGATGCTTTTGAACTGTGGTATTGGAGAAGACTCTTTGAGAGTCCCCTTGGGGTGCAAGGAGATAAAACCAGTCAATCCTGAAAGGAAATGAGTCCTGAAATATTTCATTGTAGGACTGATGCTGAAAAGCTGAAACTCCAATACTTTTGCCCACATGATGCAAAGAAAACCAGACATTGGAAATGACCCTGATGCTGGGAAAGATTGAAGGCAGGAAGATAAGGGGACAACAGAGGAAGAGATGGTGAGATGGGCATCACTGACTCTCAATGCGGACATGAGTGTTGAAGCAACCTCTGAGAGTTGGTGATGGACAGGGAAGCCGGTGTACTACAGTCCCATGGGGTTGTAAAGAGTTGGACACGACTGTGTGTGACTGAACTGAAGCACCTGATATTCAAGGTGGGACAAAATAAAACATTTGAAATTAGTTATTGAATGCAAGTGAATGGCAAAGCCAGGAAATTTTCAAAGTGAACACTGATGAATTGCTTTGACTTTCTACCTTTAAAGAATAATAGTGCGTTTCTCTGTTTTATTTAATAAACGGGACCTAAAAATGACATCCACTTTTATTCCTAGGTCACTAGTTAATGACTGCTTAAAAACTCTTTGAGCTTGAAAACTCTCAGTACAAAATGCATAATAAGGAGACCAGACCCATGGAGAAGACTGTCCTTCTCAGGCAGAACAGTTGGAGACTGATTGAGAGACCAGAGCCCCCAAACTATCTCTGTGTCTTACTATTTTAAAGCAAATTTATTTAAAGTGATAATATTTTGAAATTGTAAATTAAAGCTTCTCTTTTTCTCTGATTTGAGCCCCAGCACACATCCTCTGCAGCCCATTCAGTTCATTTCAGTTTAGTTGTTCAGTTGTGTCCGACTCTTTGTGACCCCATGGAATGCAGCACACCAGGCTTCCCTGTCCATCACCAACATCCAGAGCTTGCTCAAACTCATGTCCATTGAGTCGGTGATGCCATCCAACCATCTCATCCTCTGTCGTCCCCTTCTCCTCCTGCCATTAATCTTTTCCAGCATCAGGGGATTTTCCAGCAAGTCAGTTCTTCACATCAGGTGGCCAAAGCATTGGAGCTTCAGCTTCAGCATCAGTCCTTCCAATGAATATTCCGGACTGATTTCCTTTAGGATTGATGGGTTTGATCTCCTTGCAGTCCAAGTGACTCTCAGGAGTCTTCACCAACACCACCATTCAAAAACATCATTTCTTTGGCACTCAGCTTTATGGTCCAACTCTCACACCCATACATGACTACTGGAAGAACCATAGCTTGGATTTATATGGATCTTTGTTGGTAAACTGATATCCCTGCTTTTTAATATGCTGTCTAGGTTTCTCATAACTTTTCTTCCAAGGAGCAAGTGTCTTTTAATTTCACGGCTGCAGTTACCATCTTCAGTGATTTTGGAGTGCAAAAAAATAAAGTCTCTCATTGTTTCCATTGTTTCCCTATCTATTTGCCATGAAGTGATGGGACTGGATGCCATGATCTAAATCAACTTTTTCACTCTCCTCTTTCATCCTCATCAAGAGGCTCTTTAGTTCTTCTTTACTTTCTGCCGTAAGGGTGGTGTCATCTGCATGTCAGAGGTTATTGATATTGGTGCCGGCAATCTTGATTCCAGTTGTGCTTCATCCAGCCCAGTATTTCTCATGATGTACTCTGCATATAAATTAAATAAGCAGGGTGACAGTATACAGCCTTGATGTACTCCATTCACAATTTGGAACCAGTCCGTTGTTCCATGTCCGGTTCTACCTGTTGCCTCTTGACCTGCATACAGATTTCTCCAGAAGCAGGTAAGGTGGTCTGGTATTCCTATCTCTTGAAGAATTTTCCACAGTTTGTTGTGATCCACACAGTCCAAGGTTTTAGCATAGTCAATGAAGAAGTAGATGTTTTTCTGGAATTGTCTTGCTTTTTCTGTGATCCAGTGGATGATGACAATTTGATCTCTCGTTCCTCTGCCTTTTCCAAGTCCAGCTTGAACATCTGGAAGTTCACGGTTTACATGCTGTTGAAACTTAGCTTGGAAAATTTTTGAGCATTACCTTGCTAGCGTTTGAGATGAGTGCTATTGTGCAGTAGTTTGAGCATTCTTTGGCATTGCCTTTCTTTGGGATGGGAATGAAAACTGACCTTTTCCAGTCCTGTGGCCACTGCTGAGTTTTCCATATTTGCTGGCATATTGAGTGTAGCACTGTCATAGCATCATCTTCTGGATTTGAAATGGCTCGGCTGGAATTCCATCATCTCCACTAGCTTTATTCATAGTGATGCTTCCTAAGGCCCACTTGCCTTCAGACACCATTGTGGTTATCTGGGTCATGAAGATCTTTTTTGTATAGTTTTCTTCTGTGTATTCTTGCCACCTCTTCTTAATATCTTCGACTTCTGTCAGGTCCATACCATTTCTGTCCTTTATTGTTCCCATCTTTGCATGAAATGTTCCCTTGATATCTCTAATTTTCTTGAAGTGATCTCTATACAATAGAATGATCCCATTCTATTGTTTTCCTCTATTTCTTTGCATTGATCACTTAGGAAGGCTTTCTTATCTCTCCTTGGTATTCTTTGGAGCTCTGCATTCAAATGGGTATATCTTTGATTTTCTCCTTTAGCTTTCGCTTCTCATCTTTTCTCAGCCATTTGTAAGGCCTCCTCAGAGAACCATTTGCCTTTTTTGCATTTCTTCTTCTTGGGGATGATCTTGATCACTGTCTCCTGTACAATGTCATGAACCTGCATCCATAGTTCTTCAGGCACTCTTCCTATCAGGTCTAATCCTTTTAATCTGTTTGTCACTTCCACTGTATAATCATAAGGGATTCGCTTTAGGTCATGCTTGAATGGTTTAGTGGTTTTCCCTACTTCAATTTCAGTCTGAATTTGGCAATAAGGAGTTCATGACCTGAGCCCCAGTCAGCTCCTAGGCTTGTTTTTGCTGACTGTATAGAGCTTCTCCCTCTTCGGCTGCAAAGAATGTAATCAATCTGATTTCGGTTTTGACCATCTGGTGATGTCCATGTGTATGTAAAGTCTTCTCTTGTGTAGTTGGAAGAGGGTGTTTGCTATGACCAGTGTGTTCGCTGCAGCCCATAAGTTTCTCATTTATCAAAGGACCATAGTGTACCAATTCCCTGATGAAAAATGTATCTGAGCAGCAGTCCTCAAAGTGGGAGCCCTAGGGAGTGCTGAAGTCCCATCATGGAGTCTGTGATATCAAAACTATTCCTGTAATAATATCACAACATTAGAAGCCCTTTTTAGTCTCATTTGTCATAAGGATACAGAGGCCTTTTCTGGATATGTGATCTCAGAAGTGATTGAACGTAGAAGCTAATATGAGAAACCCACCATCTTCTGTAAATCAGGCATTAAAGAGATAGAAAGCAATATCACTCTCCTCATATTTTTCTTGTTTGGGAAAATATAGCTATATTTTATAAATATATTGCTTATGTTGCAATATAATGGGTTGATTATTATTATACTGAATTAAGAAGTGTTTTTAATGTCTCAGTTTTTATTTTCAACATGCTTGATATCGATTAATTTATCCAACTCAACAAAACCTGTTTGAGGTCCCGAATAATTTTGAAACATGTAAACGGGTACTAAGACCAACAATTTAATAAGTGCTGTGGAAGATGAGATCAGGCACATTCAGGGTGGTCTGGCCGTAGACCAATTGGAATGGTAGAGATGAGAATATTCTGTTGAGTATACAGTAACGTGGAAAGATCCAACTAAACTCAAAGTAACCTACAGCACAAAGTAGCATTTCAAATACACATTGAAAGGCAGCTAGAAGTCTCGTGGCTGGCATTCATTAACATCTTCAACCCAATAAAATTCCACATTCAAAATTAGGCTTCTCTTCTGACACTCTTGTATCTCCTGACGGTACTCATTAAACAGGAAAATCTACCAAGACAAGTCTCCCTTCCTGACAGCTTTTGTATTGTATTCACTCTCTAATAATTCATAAGGGTTATAAAGAAACTCTGATTTCACAAGAGCTTGGCTGTCTGGCTCTCCTCCTAACTAGATCCATCATTCCCTACTGGAAATGGCATATTAAGGAGGTCTCTCCAGTGATGTCCTTCCTCAAGAACCTAATTACTTTGCATGGTTATTTGGATGGTGAAAGTGTTCTGGATCATCAGAACTGGCTCTCAGTCCTCTCAAGAATGTAGCAAGTCAGTTATCCTCTTGTTCATCTCATTTGTTGTGTCATTTTTAAAAACCATCTAAGACACTTTGTCTTGATGGGCCAAAAAAGAAAAGAAATCAATTAATTTTTATCAGTAAAGACGTGTTTTTTCAGAACCATTCCTCATGTCTCTTGTGCCCCTGTTCATTACTCACTCTGGATAAAGTTGAGACCCAGTTAGATGGCCTTAAATCCTTTACCTTGGAGCTTGTCAATAACATGAACAGAATCAAGCTGTGTTAGAGTTTCAGGACATGTTGTAGCATGGATCCAGTGGTTCTTAACTTCCTCTTTGGGAATCTATTGTCAGCGAATAACCCCTTTCCCCCAGGGAGATACATTTGGTTAGCCATCCAAAGATGTCCCTGCCTTAATCCCATAGGGATTAAATATGTTATGTAAAATGAATCAAGGTACTTTAGGTTGCAGACAGGATTGAGGGTGTTAATGAGCTCACCTGGAGACAGGGAGAATAGCCTGGTTCAACACAGGTATGTCCAGTGTCATCACAAGACTCTTTAAATGTGCAAGGGGATAGCAGAAAGATTAGTGTCATAGTGATGCAATGGTAAGATGACTTGACCAGCCATATCTGTCTTTGAAGATGGAAGGATACCAGAACCCAAGGAATGTAGGCAGTTTCTAGAAGCTGGAAAAGACAAGGAAACAGATTGTTCTCTAGGCTCCAGAAAGGAACCAGCCCTGCTGGCCCTTTGACTTTAGCCCGTGAGACTCATTTCAGACTTCTGACCTCCAGAACTATAAAATAACAAGTTTGTGTGGTTTTAAGCCTTGAAATTTATGGCAGTTTGTCATGGCAGCAGTAGAAAGCTAAACAGTACCCATCCATACTTTATAGGCACAATTTTGTGTCCGTTTCTAGGGAAGAGTGGCCCTGGATATGTTCTCAAATCCCATTTAATGTATGGCAAGAGACCCTAAACCCCTCACTTCTAGTCACCAATGCTCTTTCCTTCTAAAAATAGAACTTTTCCTTTCTCACTGATAGCCAAGTTCAGAGTGAAAATAAGGGCTTTGACTTCATCTTGGATGGATTCTTTTTCTTAATGCAACCAAAATAACAAAAAGAGATTCAATCTAGACATTTAATTAATCATGCTTAAGTTGGGGAAGAAAAGTAAAAAGAGATTCTTGCTCTGAACAGAGCCCCATTAATACAGATATTTGAGGTGTGTCAGGGTCTGCGAGGATACAGGAGGCAGTCTGTCTAGGGGAGTCTGTGTTTATACCACAGTACATCCTCAGGTGCTTAAGGCCTGCAGGCTAAATTTATAGAACTAGAAACCTGTCAGTCCCTTCTCCTGCAACAACACCCTCAGGCTCTCTTCTGTGGGAAATCAAGCAAGCAAAACAAATCCGTTGTCAAGGTTATAGGAGGCAGGTTGTAGGTCAGGGCAGGATGAAATTAATGGAGGGTGCCTTTTCCATGGGACCCTGTGATGGAACTCTTTCCATACTTTGGCTCTTTTCAACCGAGTGCTACAAGTGTTGGGTCTAAAACTTTAGAAATCAGCTTCAGCATTTTCTTTGGAAACTGAAAAGGAAAAGATCATTTAATTTGAAGAATTTGCTGCTTTGTAGTCGCTTTCTGTCTTCAGTAAGAAAAGGTGTAGGAGTGGGCATTCCCTCTGAGGCCAGTTTAATGAGCTGTGTCTGTCACCTGGACTGGCCAGAGGTCTCTGAGGGCCCAAGGATGGCCTGAATTCCCTGATAGCTGTCACATTAAGCCTCTAATTCTTGAAAAATTGTCAATCCATGGACTTGTCTTAAGACACTACTGAACTCTAAACCCCTTGAAGAAACGAATCCCATCTTAGTCATCATCCTTCTGTTCCCACAGAAGCAAAAGTGTCATACATAGTGGGTGCTCAGTAGGTGTTTATTAGTTACTGGGGGCAGATGACCCTTTAGTTTTAATCCACAACAGTTTATTCATTCCAGACATCGTGTTCGGTGCTCTGGATCTCTAAAATAAATCACCAAAAAAACCCTTCTTTTTTAGAGAGGCCTACGCTTCAGTAGGCTATGGGCTTCCCTAGTGACTCAGACAGTCAAGAATATGCCTGCAGTGCAGGAGACCCAGGTTCAATCCCTGGGTCAGGAATATGTCCTGGAGAAGGTAATGGCAACCCACTCTAGCATACTTGCCTAGAGAATTCCCTGGACATAGGAGCGTGGCGGGCTTAGGTCCAAGGGGTCACAAAGAGTCGGACACGACTGAGTAACTTTCACTCACTCACTCACAGTTCAGTACAATTGACCACCTTTATTGAGACAGCTGCATGTGAGCAAAATACGACAAGTGCAGCGGGAGAAGTATAAACAAAGTGAGGGAGGCTTGCAGAGTGGAGGCTTTCTTTTTAGAGTGAGGCTTAGGAAGGCTTTGGGGAAGAGCCTCCGTTCGAGTTGGGTGTTGATCATCTGTAAGATTTTACTTCAGGTGAAGATGGTGGCAGAGGCTTTCCGCAAGAGGGCTGTGTGGCCAAAGAGGTGAGAGAGTGTGGAGAGCCTGAAGCCATCCGATTTCCCTGAGGTGGATATGCTAGGATGGGCGAGGAAGAGGGAATCATTAGTCATTTAAACTCAGTACCACATAGGAGAGCTACTTGGATGATAGTGAGGACTGTCCACTCTTTGGTGTTGCTGCTGAGATGATCTTGCATTGAGATCTGCCCAGGATGTACCTTAGTGACTGTCTTGTTTGGTTTTATCCACTGTCTTGTTTGGTTTTATCCACTGTGCGAAGTGGGTAATTAGCAGGTCTAAGTTGCGGCATAGCTTTGTGAGATAATCATCATACTGAACTGACAGACTCACACAAAATCCAAACTGATATAAAAATAGTTGAGATATAAAAGCTGTATATATCTATGTGTCAGTCAATCATATAATTGTAGATATGTTTATAACTAGTATTTATTCAGAAATTCAGAAGTACATACTTACATATAGATAGTATGTACATTTATATTACTGTTTCTTGATTTTTTTTTATTATCTCCCCCACTGAAAGAGTCCTTTTTATACATTTTTTCCCTAATTGCCTCTCAATGAAATTTTAATATCATGAATACTTATACTGTTTATAAGTTTATATACTACATGTATATTGATGCTTTGTATATAAAAAGAGTAAGATTTTTGTGCCCCTACCCCTAAGAACCAGTTTTCACCTTCTTGGAAGTGATATCACTCCCACAGAGAATTCATGATATATATGTATATGGCTATGTGTTTTTGTATACATATGTCACCTTGTTGCACAAAAAAATTAGGATACCAAATCAGATATTATTTGTTAATTCACACCGAAAAGTGTAACTTGTCAAGGAATGAATATTCCCATCTTCCATCTAGGTACCAGGAAAACTGAAGTAATAGATGGGGGGGGGAACTAATTAAAGAGTATAGAGTTGACTAAAATAAAATAAATTGGACAGTAATGGAAATATTTTATCTTATGTATAGAAGTGCCCAATGAAAACCCCCCACTCTAACATGTAAAACTTTACTTTAGTGAAAGAAAATATACCTAACTCTATACTAGTGCGTGCAGGTCAAGAATCAACAGTTAGAACCAGACATGGAACAACAGACTGGTTCCAAATTGGGAAAAGAGCCCGTCAAGGCTGTATATTGTCACCCTGCTTATTTAACTTATATGCAGAGTACATCATGCAAAATTCTAGGCTGGATGAATCACAAGCTGGAATCAAGATTACCTGGAGAGATATCAACAGCCTCAGCTGTGCAGATGATGCCACTCTAATGGCAGAAAGCAAAGAGGAACTAAAGAGCCTCTTAATGAGTGTGAAAGAGGAGAGTGAAAAAGCTGGCTTAAAACTCAACATTCAAAACACGAAGGTCATGGCATCAGTCCCATCACTTCATGGCAAATATAAGGGGAAAAAGTGGAATCAGTGACAGATTTGATTTTATTGGGCTCCACTGCAGACAGTGACTGCAGCCATGAAATTAAAAAACACTTGCTCCTTGGAAGGAAAGCTTTGACAAACCTAGACAGCAATTCAAAAGCAGAGACATCACTTTGCCGACAAAGGTCTGTATAGTCAAAGCTATGTTTTTTCCAGTAGTCATGTACGGATGTGAGAGTTGGACCATAAAGAAGGCTGAGTGCTGAAGAACTGATGCTTTCACATTGTGGTGCTGGAGAAGATTCTTGAGAGTCCCTTAGACAGCAAGGAAATCAAACCAATCAATCCTAAAGGAATCAACCCTTACTACTCATTGGAAGGTCTGATGCTGAAGGTGAAACTCCAGTACTTTGGCCACCTGATGCAAAGAGCCAGCTCATTTGAAAAGACCCTGATGCTGGGAAAGATTGAGGGCAGGAGGAGAAGGGGACGACAGAGGATGAGATGGTTGGATGGCATCACTGATTCAATGAACATGAGTTTGAGCAGACTCTGGGAGATAGTGAAGGACAAATAAGCCTGGTGTGCTGCAGTTAATGAGGTCACAGAGTCAGACACAACTTACTCACCAAACAATAAGAACTGTATCACAGACAAAATGTTTCTGTCTCTTTGACAATGCTGAATGAAGCCTCGAAATCTGTTTTTCTCATCCTGCTTTATTTCAACACCCTTCAGACCACCATTCCAATTTTACATGTTACCATGCACTTGAGTCCTTGATAGCCCTTGAGAATCATCTTAGTTTTTGTCATTGGATTAGTCTGCAGAGTGTAGTCTCATCAGGGATATATTTCAACGCCATCTACTAAGTAGAGTTACTTCAGCGGATCTCTTGTGTTGTTTCGAGTAGTTCCAGCTTCAGGGGCAACCTCTTTCTGGCCTTGTTTCCAAATCCTTGTGGTCTCCCGACAGAGCCCAGGTGCAGTGATCATGAGTCAGGGACTGGACTGGGTATGCTGTGTTCAACCTGGCAGCTGATATTTAGCTCTATGTCTTCATCATTATGTAATGATGCTTTTGAGATTTTATTTTTAACATTTCATGGATTTTGTAGACAAAACCCATCAAGCCCCCTCACACTGCAGGCTATGACCACCCTCCTCTTCCAGTTTGCCAGAGCCAAGAGCTGATGAAATACTGGAGAACTGGCTTTGGCCAAATATTCAAAAAGCTAAAAATCCACTTGGAAACTAAGCCCAGTCACTTAGAATCTCTGCCAACCAGCTGGTTCCAGGCAGTTAATTTTCAGTCTCAACCTCCCTTAAAACTTAGTCTTTGCTGTCATTAAACCCAGGAAGTACGGATCCAATGCCTAGGAGATCTTTTCCTATGGCTTCTCAAATAAAGTGACTTCTTTAGGATCTGAAATTTGTATCTTGGTCTCTTAGCATACTCTTAGTATCTACTGCAGAATTGAACATTTTTTAGTGCTGAGTGTTGCCTGTAAGTTTGATACAGATCAGTAGCCAGTCTTTCTTAATTGAGCTATTGAAACTATTAACAGACCTTATAGGCATAGACTTTAGCTGTCACTTGTTGGCTCAATGATACCAAGAACTACAAGGACAAAAAGCTAATTCCACAGCAAGGAGTCTGTGGCTCAGAATGACAAACACGATTTATCAGACCAGAAACTTGCCTGAATGTTATTGCAAAACCTTCCATTACCAGGTCATACTCGTTGTAGCCTCTTTTCTTTCAGATTCTTCCTTCAGAGATACTCTACTCTCTCCTTCCTCTCCCACTCCCTTCCTCAGGGAGAATCACATGCATAATGGTTCGGGAAATTGAGTGCTTGTTGCTTTGCAAGGGAGCTTTCATTCCTTTTTATTACTGCCCTTCCTCCCTTACCAGTGCCCCTCATAGGAGCCTAGAAGGGAATGAGTGAGATTCAGGGCGAAAATTAGTCCCTCAAAAGGAAATATTTCTATGCATTTTTTTTTATTGTTGTAAAATACACATAACCTAAAATTTACCCTTAGTGACACTTAGGACATTCATAATGTACGATTCTGCACCCCGTTCCACTCTACGGGGGTCCCTCACCACCCTCCCAACCCTGCACACAGAACAGTTCTCTGACACCGGCTGGGTCTTTCATTTGAACCTTTTATTGTCTGATGATAATATACATGAAAGCAGGCAGTGCAGTTATCTTTCCAGAGATCAGGCCACCATCCACTCAGCCGCTCCTTCTCAAATTCTCTTAATTCAAGGAAAACGCTGTGGGGAGAGAACCCAGAGCACAGATATGTGAACAATCTCAGATTTCAATATTTCTGAAAATGAATACAGAGAGGTTTACATTCTGTTTTGCAGTCATAGTCACACAGGAAATATCTTTTCATGCAGCATAGGTCAGATAAAAAAGTATTAGCAATTATTATTATCTAGAAACCCTGAAATTTGATATGATCTGAAAACAGGTGCTCAAACCCTTTCCATACCCAAGCTCCATTTTTGTACACTTTTACCCATGAAACCCTTTCTGAGACATGGGTATCAAAAGTGAGTTGTGGCCTTTTCATGCTTAATTTGCTTCTTAATTGTGCATGATTTTATAATGCTCATAAAAGAATACTTATAGCCATAACATTTCAAAGGCAACACTTTTCAGAAAAAGAAAGGTAGATTGATTTCCAGTTATTTCCACCAAATCCACAGTTTTCAGGGCTCAATTTGAGACGTAATGAAAGTCTGCTTTGCATAATTATCATATGAGATGATGTATAATTAAATGATGAATTGTGGTTATGCTCTAGTGTGGAGAGGAGACTTTATTTAAACTGAAACCACAGAGGTTTATTTCTTTGCTTTAACTTTGATCTGATGTTTGTGGGGGGAGTACAAACAAGCAATTCATTTCTGACAGTTTAAATTCCCATGAGAATCTTTTTTTTTTTTCTTAAATTTCTGGAAGGAAGGCAATGTCCTGAAAAATAATGGGAAACTTTAATATGGTTGCCTCTTCCATGGTCGTAGACATGATCACAAACTTTTAAAAGTGCCAATTATCAGACTTCCCTGGTGGTTCAGTCCCCCTGACAATGCAGGGGACACCAGTTCAATCCCTAATCCAGGAAGATCCCACAAGCCATGGAGCAGCTAAGTCCATGTACCACAGGTAATGAAACCTGCATGCCTAGAGTCCATGCTCTGCTACAAGCGAAGCCACTGAAATGAGAAGCCCGCGCACCACAACTAGAGAGTAGCCCCCGGCTTGCTGCAACTAGAAAAAAGCGTGCAGGGCAACGAAGATCCAGCACAGCCAAAAATAAATAATATTTTTCAAAGTACCAGTTATTGACAATTGCATTTTGGTTCTTTTGCTAAACATATCTTTAATAGCTGTTCAAAGATCTGTAGAAAAAGACCCGTTACTCGTCATGCAGTTCTAAAGCCTGAAAGGAGCCTTGCAAAAGTGCTAAGTCACTTCAGTCCTGTGTGACTCTTTGAGAACCCATAGACTGTAGCCCACTGGAGTGGGTTGCTATTTCCTACACCAAGAGATCTTCCCGACTGAGGGATGGAACCCATGTGTCTTATGTCTCTTGCATTGGCAGGTGGGTTCTTGACCACTAGCACCCATTTGCTAGTTTCTAGCCCTAATTCATAATCTGGATGTAGAGCTTCTCTGTTCATCTTACTAGTTAAAGTCAAGTTGACTATACCAAGTTTAAACCTGAAACCACGGTTCTGAAATTTCAAACGGGGCATGGTAGCAGAGAAGTTCTTTGTAAAACCCCATGAAACATTGGTAAATGAAACATAAAATAGCTGAACAGGTATATTAAGTTTATATTTTCCAAATATTCTTTGCACACCAACTCTGTACTACTTACTGTGGCAGAAACTAAAAGTAAACAGATATTACAGTCTTCAAGGAGTTCAGAATCCAGTTGTATTCGGTTCTAAAATCGCCAAAAGGATGCATTTATCAGTGATTTACCTGGAGAGATACTGGATTAAAGCTTTGATTTTAAGTTCATTTCATCTGTTGACTGTTCTTGTCCTAAATACTGGGGGAAAGTTACCATTGTCTTATATATGGATGGCTGAGTTCCTTTGCTGTTCACCAAAAGCTATCACAACATTGTTTGTTAATTATCTCTGCCCCAATAAAAAATAAACAGTTTTTTTAAAAGTTACCATTGTTTAATCTTAGTAGACCATTTATGCTCTTCACCTGACTTTGAACATCAAGATAAAGGATTCCTTCCAAATGTTAAATGAATAAGGAAATTTAAGTGTTAATCTGTAAGGTGTCTCTAATGATAATTTGGGAAATTATTGTCTTTTGTTTTTGTAAATGTGATAGTTTCCCATATAGATATAGACTCAGAAAACTGACCTTTAGGTCAAATCTGATCCTCTGCCTTTTTTTATAAATAAAGTTTTATTGAAGCAGTCATATGCATTCTTTATGACTGTCCAATGGCAGAGTTGAATAGTCGTGATGGAGACCGTATGACCTGCAAATTCTAAAATAGTTACTCTGTAGACCTTTACTGAAAAACTCTTCCAACTCCTGATCTGAATAATATGCTTAAACTGTTATTTCTAGTATTACCAATTTTAGACCTTGTCTAATGTTACTTGAAGCACAAGCTGGAATCAAGATTGCTGGGAGAAATATCAATAACCTCTGGTATGCAGATGACACCACCCTTATGGCCGAAAGCGAAGAGGAACTAAAGAGCCTCTTGATGAAGTGAAAGAGGAGAGTGAAAAGCTGGTTTAAAACTCAACATACACAAAATTAAGATCATGGCATCCGGTCCCATCACTTCGTGGCAAATAGATGGGGAAACAATGGAAACAGTGAGAGATTTAATTTTCTTGGGCTCCAAAATTACAGCAGATGGTGACTGCAGCCATTAAATTAAAAGATGCTTGCTCTTTGGAAGAAAAGCCATGACAAACATAGACAGCATATTATAAAGCAGAGACATTACTTTGCCAACAATGGTTCGTCTAGTTAAAGCTATGCTTTTTCCAGTAGTCATGTATGGATGTCAGTTGGACCATAAAGAAAGCTGAGTGCCGAAGAATTGATGTTTTTGTATTGTGGTGTTTAAGAAAACTCTTGAGAGTCCCTTGGACTGCAAGGAGATCAAACCAGTCAATCCTAAAGGAAATCAGTCCTGAATATTCATTGGAAGGACTGATGCTAAAGCTGAAGCTCCAGTACTTTGGCCACCTGATGCGAAGAGCCAAATTATTGGAAAAACCCTGATGCTGGGAAAGATTAAAGACAGGAGGAGAAGGGGATGACAGAGGGTGAGATGGTTGGATGGCATCAACAACTCGGTGGACATGAGTTTGAGCAAGCTCCAGGAGTTGGTGATAGTCAGGGAAGCCTGCCTTGCTGCAGTCCATGGGATGGCAAAGAGTCAGACACGACTGAGCCACTGAACTGAACTGACTGTTACATACTCTGCCAGATAAGAGCTGGATTGGTTGCACCATCCACCACCTCCTCCCACACCTCTTCCAGTATACATCTATAACTGCCGCTTATCTTTGTGGTTTTAATTGACTGATTAGACTTTTATTTCTTTTTCCTTATACCGAAAACAGCATGTTCTGATTCTAGTAATTTTCATTTAGTATGTTGAAAATATAACTCATGCACCCTTCTTGCTTACTGCTCCTAACCCTCTTTTTTGTTTTCCATATTTTTTCTTTAATAATACAAAGTATGGAAACATGTATAATTATCCTGTAATGATTATTAAGTCTTTTGGCCTTTATCTATAGGTTGAAACTAAACTTTAAAACTCAATGAAGAGTTTTAATTTTGATTACTAAAAAAAATATTATTCACTGTATACCTAGTTATTGATGTTATATTGCCACTATTTTACTTTTTTTTTTCCCCAGCAGTCTCTGTTTTTCATTTCCCCTTTGCTTATCCTGCCTTAAATACTTTGTCCTTCTGAATAGTAGAACCAGATCTCTCAAACCACCCTCTTCTCAGGCAACTGCCTCCTCAATTTCTCCTCTGGCTCTAATCTGGATTGATGACTTCCTTGTTGTGTTGTGTTAGTCACTCAGTCGTGTTTGACTCTTTGTGATTCCCATGGACTATAGCCCAACAGGTTCCTCTGTCCATGGGATTCTCCAGGGAAGAATACTAGAGTGGGTTGCCATTCCCTTCTCCGTGATGCCTTCCTAGGCCACTGCAAAACTGTCTATGACTTCTCCTTTCTTATCCCAAGGGCTTCCCTGATAGCTCAATTGGTAAAGAATCCGCCTACAATGCGGGAGGCCTGGGTTCGATCCCTGGCTTGGGAAGATCCCCTGGAGAAGGGAAAGTCTACCCACTCCAGTATTCTTGCCTGGAGAATTACATGGACTGTGTCTAGTCCATGGCATTGCAAAGAGTCGGACACGACTGAGCGACTTTCACTTTCACTTTTCTTATCCCAGGTAGGAGCCATGGTTTTCTTGATCCCATTTCTTTCTCTATCCTGATTTTGTTGGAGCACATCCTCAGATAATTTGCTTAAAAAGATGTGTGGGAAGTAAACTTCCTAAATCTTTGCATGTCTGGAAATATCTTTATTTTGTGTTCTCACTTGACATTGAAATCTAGGTTGAAAATGATTGTCCCACAGAAGATTTAAGTTAAATTACATTGCCTTCTAGCCTCTAGTCCTGCAGTCAGATAATGATCTGGTTCTCATTCCTTTATCCTCAATGTATCTTTTCTCTTTATGGCTCTAAAGATAATTTCTTTATCCTTACTGTATTAAAGTTTCATTGTGATGCATCCAGGTGTGAAGGTGATTTTATTGTCAGGCTAAGGGTTCTCAGGCTAAAATCTCAGGTCATTTAGCTTAGGAACTATTGAGATTCATTTATTTGATAATTCCTTTTCTCCCTATTTTTTTTTTCTATTTTAGAATTTTTTTTTAACATTTTGAGGAGTTGACACCTACTTTAGGAATTCTTATCAATTGTATATTGGATCTTCTGAATTAATCATCTGCAATTGTTTTTCTTTTCTGTTGTCAATGCTTTTGTCTTTTTGTTCAACTTTCTGTGATTTTTTAAAAAAATTCATTCTTCAAGCATTCTATTGAATTAACTATGAAATTATATATTTAGTTTCCAAGAGAATGCCTTTATTCCCATATTTCTTTCTTCTTTTTCTCCCTAATACAATGCTGCAGTGCACATCCTTGGGTACATAGCTCTAACCAGTTATTATGTAATATAGGCTTAGAAATGAGATTGCTAAGACACGTATCATAAGCATTGAAATTTTCAAAACTTATGATGACCCTTCAGAAACAGTTGTATACCACCTTACAGTTTAAGGGAAAATAAGTGGTAAATCATTATTTTTAGTTATGTGCCTTATCAAATGCTTCCTAGGTGGCTTAGCGGTAAAAAAAAAAATCTGCCTACCAGTGCAGGAGACCTGGATTTGATCCCTGGGTCAGGAAGATCCCCTGGAGAAGGGAATGGTAACCCACTCCAGGATCCTTGCCTGGAGAATCCCATGGATAGAGGAGACTGGGGGGCTACAGTCCATGGGGTCACAAAGAGTCGGATGTGACTAAGAAGGCACACACACACACTGATTATGTACTTCACCATTTTTTTTTTATTGGGTTACCTTTTTTTCTTAACTGTACAAGCTCTTTATCTCTTATGTATATTATATATTTTTTCTAAATCTTGCACATGTTTTCTTCCAGTGTGTTGTCTTACAAATTTGTTTATGTTTTCACCTCTTTAAAGTACTATGTAGTTGAACCTGTTTGTCTTTTCCTTGGAGCTTCTAGATTTCACGTTTTATTTTAGAAATGCTCTTCCTACTCCCAAGATTCTAAATATGGCCTTTAGTTTTCTTCTAGTACTTTCATATCTTGAATGTTACCACTCTGTTCCTCAGTGTCCTAAACTATGATAGATAAAAATACTCCAAAGTTTGTTGTGAAAATCAATGTACTAATACACGTATATCAATATAATTGAGAACAGTGTTTGGCAAGCTCACTGTATGTTAGCAGCACCTGCTGCTATGATGGTACTGATTCTTTTCTTTAGAGACTAGCGCAGTGCCTGATTTTAAAAATATGACTTAAAACTTAGATAAATAAATTATTGAAGAGAATAGAAACCACTTGTGAGGAAGCGAGATGATCATAAAGTTTTAAAGTCCTTTTTTAAAAGTAGGGAGGGATTGGGGCAAAATCTCCCAGAGTTTTATCCTGGGTCTTTGATTTCTTTCCCATATGGCTTGTGTGGCCCAGAAAATAAATGTCACACTAATAAAGGTTGAAAGTAGCTTTCAGTTAAATTGAATTAAATGAATACTATTGTGACAAGTTAATTAGGCATGCATAAAATTGCTAAATATATGTCATTGAAAATGCCTATGTTCCATATTTTGTTAAACATCAATTATGATCATAAGAAATCTGCATCTAGTAAAATGGATACTGCTGACACATGTTAATTATTCTGGAAAATAATTGAGCTCTTTAAAAGTTTCAATACGCCATTTAGCATGCATGGCCTCTGAAAGCTTGAGCTATTTTGAGCTTATTCCAGTGAATCTAACAATATAAAATGAAGTAAAATTTTCCCTAAAATTTTCTTACTGAAACAAAGGGAAATGCAAATTGCCATAGTAAAGGTCTATAAAATAAACTTGTCTTGTACTCCAGATGTTCAGGTAGGAATGTTCCCACGTCCCAGTACCACCCGTCTGTGTTCGAGCAACACGGGAAATTAAAATGAAGCAATGAAGATCTGTCTCCTTTGTCCATAAATGATGGTGCATCAGTTATCAACAGTGGAACATACGAGTTTAAACAAGTGCCTTTAATCTATATGCTTTCCAACCCTTAACAGAGGTCTGTATTCATACCTACATGATGGCAAAGGTTTATTCAAGTCATCAAATTATTTGTTATCAAGAATTGCTATTGCCTCATATAAATGCTTCTCCATCTGGGAACTCTGATTCTCAAGAAAGTCACTGGGAATTAAGATGATTGACAGTCCCACCAGCGAGAGGGGGCTGCAAATTACAAGATATATGAGGCTGACTGCCTGTTTCATCTCTTGAGCGCCCTCCCTGGATGCCTCCCACTGAGCCAGGGCTTTTCAAAATGTAATCCTGAACCCTGTACCAGAATCACCTCGAATACCTTTTAAAAATACAGATTCCTCAATAATACTAGACTAACTAATGGAAAGAATTAAAGGATGATTTAGGTTATCATCTAAGTTGTGTCTGAAAAAATGACATATTTTTTAAGCATCGAAATAGGTATCATGGAAAGATGGCTCGGATGGTAAAGAATATGCCTTCAGTGCAGGAGCCGCAGGAGACGCCTTCTCTCAAATTCAATTCTCATTAACTTACACTCACCCAGGTCTCACACGGTTTGTATTGATTATTGCCAAACAATGCATATCATTATGTGGCTACCTACCTAGATTACCTATCTTTTAAATTTTTAATCAGCAGTAAATCTCAATCTAAGATTGAGTGGTCTTGGGGGTAATGCATACCTAGAGTTGGCGTGAGGCGAGGTTGAGAGCCACCAGCTCTGCTCAGCATCTCAAGCAACTCAAGGATGTGACTTGACTGTTATTGCCTCTGACACATTAGAGTGTCATTAACATAAAAGTCATCTCTTAAACACATTGAATTGAACTCAATTAATGTAATTGATTACCAGTCTAGCTGTAGGGATTTTGCAGCTTTAGGAAACTGACAAACATTTTACCCTTTTAGATCCTAAAATTAGATTCACAAGACACAGTCAATAAGCATTTTGTAGGCGCTAAATTCATCGTCTTTAATGATGACAAAAATCTCTCTGAGTAGATGAACTGGATGTTGATAAAAGACTAATTGTTGAAATGGTTTTCTGTGGAGGTATTGACAAATAGAACTGAGTCCTTGAAGGATAAATTTGATCATGAATTAGTGGGACCTATTTTGGACATTAATTTATACAAGCCCTAATAGATCCTTGATGTATTGCATCTCATTTGCTAAAGCTGAAAACATGACTGGAAAAATGTTTCAGTCTGAGTCCTTTTTAAATTTTGTGGTCCTTTGAACTATAGCCTTCAAAATGAATAATACTTTGATTCATTAATAAAATTAATAATATGTGTGTTCAAGTTAATATTTAACAACTATGTTTATCTTATTTTCTAAGATTTCCTACTTTTGTCTCCTAGAATGTCAAGAGAATTTCCGGATTTTTATTCCCTCAACCCATTGCATACCAGATCCTAATCGTGTGATAGATTTTAGAGCCTCTAACCTTTCCAGGAAGGACATGCTCTTGCTTACATAAAGGTGTCTGGCTGATACTGGGCAGCATTCTAACACGGCTTGTAGTTTTCCTCTGTAACCTCCTATCTCCTAGATACAGTGCTGCCTCCTAAACACTCTTCCCCATTATCCAACAAGCAACTCTTACAGCTGTCCCAACACCAGTTTCTTTTATGCCTCTATGGCTTTGCTTGCTCTTCCCTTGGATGAGAGTATAATTCCCTTCCTGCTGGTAGTCACCACTTCATATCTATGGACTCACTTCATGAGCATCTTCTGTGTGAAGTCTTTCCCGGTCCCCATTCACTGCCCTTGAGGTACCCTGACTACCCTCATGAACAGTCCCCCACAGTATGGAATGAACCCTTCCATCACATTTGCCTCTAGCAATCTCTTATGCATGCATGCATGCTAGGCCGCTTCAGTCGTGTTGGACTCTTTGCGACCCTATGGACTGTAGCCTGCCAGGCTTTTCTGTCCATGGAATTCTCCAGGCAAGAATACTAGAGTGGGTTGCCATGCCCTCCTCCAGGGGATCTTCCTGACCCATGGATTGAACCCAGGTCTCCTGCACTGGCAGATGGATTCTTTGTCACTGAGCCACCAGGGAAGTCAGCAATCTGGTATACTCAAGTCTTTATCTATCTGGCTCCTCTTACAGGGTTGGGATTTCTTTAATGGCTGTGAATTTCTTTGAAAGCGTAGAACCAAGGAGAACTTCATAGTAAATTGATGCTCATGAAAGCTTTCTTAAATAAAGGCATGAATGCTTGATAAAACAATGACCTTGAGACTCTTCTCTCAAGGTCTCATTATGCATCTATTTATTCTGCTTAGGATATTTTTCTCATTAATACCTTCCCAGGTTAGTTCCCCACTTTATTAAATCTCCGAAATAGCCTCCTTAGAGAGGCCTCCACTCCCATCTTGTTGAAACAACCCACTCCCTCTTTCATTCTCTATCCTACTGTATTTTTCTCATAAAAACTACCAGCCTCTGACAGTACATGATATAGTTCAGATTTACTTGATTTTTATTGTCTCAGTCCTTTCATCGGTTGAGGGGTTAGCAATTTTGTTCTGTAAAGGACAGATAGTAGCTATTTTAGACTTTCTGGGCCAGTTTCTGTCACAACTACTAAAGTCTGCCATGATAGCATGGAAACAGCTACAATGCATAAATAAATGGGTGTGACTGTGTTCCAATAAAACTTTATTTACTAAATCAGGTAGAGATCACATTTGGAACCCATGGACTATAGTTTGCTGATGCCTGCACTGTAATATAAGCTTGCTGGTCTGAAACATAGCCATATCCTGGGCACAGTCAGATAGAAAGCTTCTGTTAAATAGTTGTTGAATAAATGGTTGATACATTTGACCCACCATAAATAACAAAAGAGACTGATTTTAACTGAATTTGAAAAATCATTCTGCCAACTTGAAGGAAAATGGTAGATGAAATCTTCAAATGAGCATATCAACTCTTCTAAAACATAAAAACATTAGTCAGGATCATCCAGCTCTCAAATTCAGTGATATTCTCTGCTGTGCAAATTTGACTCTATGTAATGTTGACCAAAGATAAAAGTTTACTCAGAACACTTTGACAGAGAGACAAAGAGAGCATCCCTCAAGATAAAAAGAGCTTGCATCTCAGTCAAATTAGGCAAATTGAAATGGATTCCACAGTGGTCAGCACATCAGTTCAGTGTCTTCATTGTCTTTAAAGGTTTATATGCAGAAAATATGTTTCATTCAGAAAGAATGTTTATTTCATAGGTAATTTTAGAAGGGTTTTTGTTTTTGAGAAGCACTGGTGTAAATACATGTATGGTTGCTATCTTATAATTAAATATCAGTTGAATAATTGATCTCAAAGAAAGTGAAGTCACTACGTCGTGTCTAACTCTTTGCAACCCCATGGACTGTAGCCTGCCAGGCTCCTCCGTCCATGGGATTTTCCAGGCACAAATACTGGAATGGGTTGCCATTTCCTTCTCCAGGTGAATCTTCCTGTCCCAGGGATCAAACCTAGGTCTCCTGCATTGCAGGCAGACTCTTTACCATCTGAGCCACCAGGGAATCCCCTACAATTGATGTTAATACTTCTGTCAAATCAGAGATATTTATTATCTCACAGCTAAGAATCAAAAAAGAAGCTAGAATTACATTGATCACTGGAAGCCAGCACCAGGAGACTCCTTATTAGTGCCATCCCAGAGACAGAGTTTGTTTCTTGGAACTTACAAGGTTGCTTCATGGAAGAGAGAGCCTTGATGCATGGCTCTGGCAGGAAATGGATAGATATGGGCTCAGATAAGGAAACCAACAAGTGTCATGGAGGCACCCAGGGAGTAGCAGCAGCTGGGACCTGTTATCATCACTAGGCTCAAGAGGCCTGCCACGGAGCCTGGTATGACCTTGGAGCCGTGCAAGGGGCCTGATGTGACAGGAACAGTATTCAGAGTGGCTGAATTCAGACCTCGACCAAACCAAGGAGGGAGCAGGAGGGTAAAATACCCTGATCTCTTTGTCCTCCTCACCTTGCTTTCCCCTACAGGCACCTCCATTGTTTGTAACCAATGGAAGCCAGAGAGCAGCAACCCACCTACTGCCTCCCCCCAGGAGCAAAGATCCCAATACAGAGCTCATAGAAAAGGAGCCAGGTGTGGATCTAGGGGATGTGGGGCTGAGGTTCTGTTCCCTTGTAATGGGGCTTAGAACAAGGGGAACACAAGCAAACAAACCCAACCCAGAACAGAATAGATGTGCAACCCTGAGCAGTCATGTAGTTTTATGTCTAAGAAAACTAAATGCTCAAAGTAGGGGGTAGGAATAATTATTTTAATGAAGAAAAGATTAAGAGATCACAAGTTTTTAATTAACACAGGACTGTTGGCTTAAACCTTTGATTCTGTGATTTCCTTACCAGTGCCTTTTAACTTCCATCATAAGTTCTTAGTCATCAAAGTGAGCCCTTACCACTTAATCGCTTTTTGAAATCCTTTGTATAAAGATTAGAAAATCATTAAATTTATAAAGTGTGCCTAATCGTCTCTCTAAAAATATCTTTTATTAAAATCAATTCATGTTTTAAAATATTGTCTTAGATCAGGGTTTCTGTTACACACATTCTTATAGTTTGAATTTAAAAGAACCATGGGGTTGTTTTCACTTTCTAAGTACAAACTTATAAAATAAATTTTCAAATATGCATAGATCACAGGAATATACAACCGCCCCTTGGGATGGGGAGGGGGCCTCCTATGTCTTCACCCACCCCCCATGTACTGCACTAAAATATAGGTAGAATCCAATTTGATGGAGACAAACTCTCAGACCTAAAGTAATGATTTTAACATGTTTGAGAAAGGCTTAGCTCATTGTTATCAAGTCTTTTGTTGAAAATTATGTTTTCCTATAGATATTTAAAAAAAAGGTAATCTATCAAGAAGAAAAAGTCTGCCCAGCCATGCAATATTTCATGCTCTGTATGGAACATATATCCATGACATCTTCAATTTGGGATGGTTAGATTTCCAAACCCCAAAGGGTTCAATCTAGTGGAGCCCAAAGCAAGAGCACATGCCAGAACCATCAACTTGTCTGTGCCTTAGTCACTCAGATCCAGGGCCATTCTGTCTCATGTTGGTGCCTGGGGTAGGATCAGAGAAACTGGATGGAAAGGCCCCATTTCCCATCAGCAGCATTACAACTTCATTTTTCAGTTTCTAAAAATGCTGCTGAATATTTCTGAATGTGAGAGCTGGACTTTTTGAGAGCTGTGAGCGGCTTTGGGATATCGGTGATTCTGTCCATTCTGTTTGAGTATATAGAACACCTTTTACCTTTTTTTTTTAAATTTTAATTGGGGGCTAATTACTTTACACTATTGTAGTGGTTTTTGCCATACATTGACATGAATCAGCCATGGGTGTGCATGTGTTCCCCATCCTGAACCCCCTCCCACCTCCCTCCCCATCCCAATCCTCAGGGTCATCCCAGTGCACCAGCCCTGAGCGCCCTGTCTCATGCATCGAACCTGGACTGGCAATCTATTTCATATATGGTAATATACATGTTTCAATGATATTCTCTCAAATCGTCGAGTATATAGAACACCTTTTAGAGCCACATCGTAAATGAAGAACCCCCTAGATCATACAGAACAGAAATGTCCACATTTGTAGCTTTTGTATACCTATTTGTAAAAAAGTTTTGAACACATACCCCCTTAATATATATTCATGTATTCATGTTATGTATATATGATATATATGTGGCTATAAAGAATAGATGTTTAAATGAGATGAAGATGAAATACACATTTTAATGACTCGTAAATATTTTTCCTACTACTGCTGCATTAAGAAGTATTTAATATTTTAAATGACAACAAAGTCATTCAGGGTATTTGAGCATTTTGATTTACTGCTTCATTGGATAAATTTTGAAGGTTTGGCTGCAAGTTCAGCCTATTTCTTTACTTGGTTTCAATCACTGTCAGTGGTGAAAAGAGGGAACTATAGAAACATACGAAGAGACAAATGGACAAAGTGTTTCACCAGCTTGCTTATTAGATTAGGAAATACTGTTTCATTTCCATCCATGCAGGGGATTTTGTTGAAATTCAGCTGGAAAGCTTCTGTTTTCCTTGATGTCCTTCAGCTGTTCTCACAAACAAAATAGAAGATGTTGCCATTTATCATGTTTTCACAAATGAGTCCACTGAAATACTTCATTTGGAGGTTTTTTAAACAGGTTAGAAAAATTCATATTCAGGTTTTCAAAGGCTGCTGTTTTGATAGATACATATTTGCATAATTTTCAATAAAACAAGCACATAATGCTAGAATCATTTGCAAACATCTGTTTCCCTATATTCTTACCACAATCCAAGTTTCTTTTAAAAAATAAGCTACTTTCTCATTCTCTGTGCGACCCCATGGACGGCAACCCACCAGGCTCCTCCGTCCATGGGATTTTCCAGGCAAGAGTACTGGAGTGGGTTGCCATTGCCTTCTCCGCATCTTTTGTCTACCCTTTAAGGAAAAACCCCATTTCTTTCAAACCCTCCTAAAATTCTCTAACAGGTTTAAGTAAGGATTCTGGATTCTCTTGGCTTTTCAAGTACTATGTAAGTTTCCAAGCTTGACTAAACAGTTCTATATCTTTAAATGCTCCTGACATGTTGTGGAATTGACTGACAGTGGCCTATGGAATTGATTAGTGAAAGTTAAGTTCCCCTGAACTCATAATCTGCATATATATTCATGAAGGCAAAAAGCCTGAGACTCACTGTGTTATGTGACCTGGAAACACATCATGTCTGGTTATCTATGTTTATATTAAATTTTACTCACCTCCAGGGGTGGGATTTGATTGGGCTCTTTTCATTTCAGAGGACAGAGGCTTGTCTGGATTTGTTTTATTAAAAAGGAAGTGGGGGTAGTCGAGTATAAAAATACATATATCCTAAAAGGCATGGAATCCCATGGATGTATGAGAATGGAAATGCAGCGTGGTAGAGCCTCCTAGCCTCATGAGAAGCAGCTCTAAGGGGTAGTTCCAGATTCAGAGAAGTTTTAGGACCCTCATTAGCAATACTTCCTGAATTTCCTAGCTTGACATCACTCCACTGTATGGTTTCTCTCCAATGCCATCACTTCTCTTTCAATTCTCCTTTCACCTTTCCCTCAAAGATGCAGTTTACTCACATAGCCAGTATAAATCTTATCCTTAAACTCATGTGTGTTGTCATATTAGATTTCTCCTGATTGGCAATTCTAATATAATCATGTGGAATATTCAAAAGTCCCTGGAATCTCTGCAGAGCAGAAATTCCAGCAGGCCTTTTTGTGGTCTTCAGTCCTAAAATACTGTAATCCGAGCCTTCATTGTCCCCTGAAGTTCACTGACTCTGACATTTCTTTAGGCTCAGCCTATGGATCTTGGTGCTTTGCTAGACTTACCACCAAGCTATCTCTCCTGAACTTGCTGCCACCTCACAGAGGTCCTCTGCCCTTGACTCCTAAGCCAAGTTGCTCAGACTTTAAGGAAACAAGTCAAGAGAGGTTTCTCGTGTCAGATTTTGCTCTGGGCCCTGGTAAATGCATCTGCCCTAAGGCAAGGGACTGAATGAAGCCTGTCTACTTTACTAGTTATGGAAGAGAAAAAAAACTCAATGAGAAGAAAGCAAAAATTCATTTCAGTGTGTTATTTTGTACACATCATCCTAATTTTGACTTACTGGAGACATATCCTAGGGTCTAATCTACCTCATGATCCCCTCTGAGTTGTAACCTATCAACTTCAATAATTCACACTTCCGCTTTCTTTTTCCTTCCTACTTACATTCGTATTCTGGGGAACTCTAGTTCGTCTGGCTCAGCACTTTTGCTCAGAGCCTTTCTTATTAGGCCCCCTCACAGGTCACAACAGGGCTTCTGGAATGTTGGCTTGGGAGCCACCACTACTCAAGTCCAGTCAGAGATATGAGAAAGTCATGAAGAACAGAACATGAAGTGCCTGTGGCTGCATGTCAACTGGGATACTGAGGGGAGAAGTTTCCTTTGGAAGTGTCTGTAATGTTTGTAAAATGTGATATATTAAGCCATCACTGGTATGGAGAACAGGGTTGGTAGAGCGAATCCTTTTTGGATGTGGTATTTCAGAGTTTTTAAATACTACTGAAAACACGAACTACAGATAGTATGAGTGAACTTTTGCTGCATAACAAACGTCCCCCAAAATCGATGTCACAAAACAATCATCATTTGTTACCCTTCATTCAGCTGGCTGATCTAGGCTGAGGGGCAGCTGTGTTTAACTTGGCTCCTCACTGAGGTTCCAGTTCTGGTCTGTTCCACATGTGTCCATTCCAGAGCCCAAGCTGAAGGGAAGACAGCGACCTTGAGAATGTCTTCTCATGGTGACAGGAGAAAAGCAAGAGCTCATGTCCACCTACACAGGTGTGTTTTGTTTGTCATATCTGGGCTCAACCATGTGACACACTTTGGGCAATGAGATGTTAACAGAGTCAAGGGGTGGAGGAGTGTGTCATGTGTCCAGTGGGAAGGCACTGAAAAGCAATGTGGCGTCCAGTGGCAAATCACATCCCGTGGGCACATAAAGAATACCTGACTCCCACCCATACCAGTGCTACCTAGATGGGACTATTATATGTTGATGCTTAATGCTCTCATGGAATCACAGTTGCCCATCCCTGAAAGGTAACATGAACAATGACCTTCTCAATCAGAACTGAGGCACATGTGTTTATTTATACTCCTTTTCATTCCAATCTTAACTTCCTAGGGATCCCACCTGCCGCCATCTTTCTATATTCTTTAAGTCCCCACCAAAGGTAATGGCTTCTAATTTTGCTTCATCCAAGATCTTTCTGCTCAGCACGTATTCCAATAAAGGACCTCACTGGCTCTAATAGGTGAATGGAAAACTGAAATTAATGTATTAATAGGTTTTCTTGCAGGGCACATTTTACCAGTCAAAGTCGTTCTTTGTGATACTTTGGATGTATCAGTCTTTTATTTCTGCTGAGGAAGAAAAGCTTCTTGAGATCAAAGAAAGCCCTTTCCTTTTGTTGTGAGAAGTTAGGCAGCAGAATTCCTATCATTCCTTTCGAAATGAGTCTGTCAAAAACAGGGAGATTGTTGATTTAATCTCAGTGGACACATTTTCCATCTCAGTTAATACACTATGGATTTTTAGGTCAGGGATGTCTAGCTTATTTGTGTGTGTTTTTTGGAGAAGATTGGGGCAGCGGCTGAAAGTTCGTGTAGCTCATCAGTTGTATTCCTCAAGGCTCAGCATCAGAATTCACTGAAGCACATTCAGCACTGATTGTTTCACGGGGGAACATTTTAGTGTGAATCCATTCTTAAAAAAGAGATCAGGGCTGAGGATGGTAGCATCTGGGATGAAAGGGCCTGCTCCTGAGTCTCACTCCTTAAAATGGAGTTAGTACTTCTCATTTTCTTTATGATCTGGGCTCACTCCAAGGTCACTTAACAGCCTTTGAAACAGAGAGGAGGAAAACTTACAAATCTTGATTCAGCTGCTAGAGGAGCCTAGATTTTCTTCTTCTGTATTCTGATACTGTTTTACTTTAGGCATGTCAATGTATATTTGTGTTTACTGGCATTGCATTTGATAATGATTCTTCAAATTGAAGGCCTCAGAGCTTACTTAGGATTTGTGAGGCATCTCACTGAGCATTGGGCTATAGGCAATTGAAACATTGAGTTTGTTTTCATATTTTAAGATTGAATGAGTTCATAATGTCTGAAATCTATGCCTTTCTGTTCATTGCACTCAAGAGATGAAAATAACAGTGGATGCTTTTGAGTGCTTCCCACATGTGAGCGAGTTTGCAAAGTGTTTGACATTTGTTCATTCATTTAATTTTCATAGCGATCTGATGAGATTGTTTCCTTTATTATCACCTTTATCACCTTTCTTATCCTTCATTATCCTTGATAAGGAAACTGAGGTACAGGATGATGAAGTTATTTGTCGACATGACACTGCTAGATAGTGGTGGGGCCAGGATTTGAACTCAGTCTGGTTCCAGAGTCTCATTCCAGACTAGCATACCAGTTCCCCTGTTGGCCCTATACCTGAGCATTTGTGTGTTTCCTGTAGCTCCTTAAAGAGTAATTGTCTCCTGCAATTTGGGCACATCAGGACTCGGGACCTGCATTAGATAACGTGCTCATAGGTCCATCCTCACTGGGACCCTCCTATGTGTGCAGGAAGAATGTTCCAAAGTAGGAGCCCAACCCTCCTCTGTCAAAGTGGCTTCCAAATATGTTAAAAGTCCAAGGATTTCTTGCCATATCTGCCCCCCACCCCTGTTCCAGGGCACTGTGATAATTTGTCAGGACTGAGGCAGTGGGACCTGAAATGCCCTCCCTGCTCACCAGGGCGTCCTCCTGTCTGTTCTCAGTGTGGTATTTGTCACGTCACCTCCATTCAGAACCTTCCAACAGCTTCCTCTTTTACTCAGAACGAAAGACAGAGTTCTTCTTAGAACCTGTGTCATCTTCGACCACTCATCAGTTCTTTACCACTCCCCTCGCTGCCTCCACCTCCGCCTACCACTGACTGTTCTCACTTCCCCTTAGGACCTTTGCACTGCTGAAATGTACCTCCTCCAATCAGTTTCTGACCCCTAGTATAACTTGGCAATACCCTCACCCATCAGCTCTGTAGCCTTCCTCCCTGCGTTATTTTTCTCCTAAGTGCTTATAATGACCTGATAAGCCATACGTCTTACCCATTAGTTTATTCCCTGTCTCTGCACACTAGAGGAAACATTGTATTTTTCATTCTGCTTTCATTCCCGTTGTGTCCCCAGAACTGAGAAGCCAGTGGGCGTACAATAAACATTTGTTAACAAAATGAATAAATGAATGCATGTTGGAGTTGTTTTGGAGAATTAAATGAGCTAACATATGGAAAGCATCTTGAAAAAGGCTTAGCATGAAATTAGTGTTTAATAAACGTCAGATATTAATAAAATAATATTGTAGCACTTATTAAGTGAATGATGAATTAAAAATTAGAGACTTACTTAATCATGTAAGTGGAAAGAAGATGATCTTTCTAGAGATGCTGTAAATATTTTAACTTACATTTGCAGTGGATGCCACAGGAGGTTGTTAGGGACATTAGTTGTGGCCCCTTTTCCTGTTATCTAGAAGGTACTAGAACATGCCCTTCCCTGCACAGATGAATGATCCCTAAACATTGCTACACTTTGGAATCCACTGGGAAATCTTTTTTGAAAAGTGATCCTGGCTTTCACCCTTAGATATTCTCATGTAGTTAGTCTGGGGTGAAACCTGGGCGTTCGGGAATTTTAATGCTCTCCAGATGATTCTAATATGCAGTAAAGTTTGGGCACCACTGCTGGAAGCTTCTCACAGTACTGGCAGCAACATGGGGACTCATCTTCCCTAGTCCCACTCTACACTTGGAACTGAGTTTTGCCAGCCAGAATTTGATTCTCTGTAACACAACTCCTATGACTATTAGCAAGCTACGTCACCTCTGCGACCTCTTAATCATTTAGAGTATGTCTTCTGTGGATTCTGTTGCAAACTCGGAGCTCAGGGCCAAAGAATGTGGATTTCCTTTCTTCCTTCTGGGGATAAAAGGAGAGATGCATTTCCAAATGTAGCTAGAGTACAGCACGCTCATGTTACTGAACCCAAGCTCAAACCAATCCCCACACGACAGGCCAGTAAATCAAGGGACGAGTTTTGGGGACATGGAATAGCAGCTTCATTGAGAAAGCTAGGAAACCAAGAAGATGGTGAACTAGTGTCCAGAAGTCCTATATTACCTGAGTTAGAATTCTTTTATACTAAAGGGAATAGGGGTGTGGCTGGTTGTTACAAACTTCTTGGTGTCAGTATTCTTTCTTTTTACACAGGTCTGGTTTCAATGTTCCTATAAACCTTCAACAAGGCAATATTCTTTTACAAAGGTGCAGAGGCAGCTTGACTAAGCAGAGACAACAGAGCACAAGGGTTACAGCTAAAGATATAGATCCAATATGGAGTCGGGTTTGTTCTTCTCTCTTGTTACACTCTGAGATGGAGCCCTCTTAACAGAGGACACAAGAGAACAACACAGTGTCCATGACCCCCAGGTAACCCCCCTCATGCATAGGCACAAACAGCCACGCCTGTTTCCAGTCTGGGAGACGAGTTGTTGGAGCAAGGAATAACTTTAATCTGAAAGCTGGCAGATTGAGAAGATGGCAGATGAGCACCTCAAAAAACCACCTTCCCTCAGTCATAATTCAGGCTCGTTTTATGTCAGAATGAGGGGGTGGGGCCCACTGTGGCACCGACCAATGGCTAAGCGGGGCCATTAAAGCTCCCTGCTTGACAGTTACTATTGTTCCCTCCACTTGGGGGAGGGGCTTACTGTGGAACTGACCAATAGCTGAGCGAGGCCACTAAAGTTCCCTGATTGACAGTTAACGATTGTTCCCTCAGTTGGGGGAGGGGCTTACTGTGGAACCGACCAATAGCTGAGCGGGGCCACTAGCAGTCACTGGTTGACCTGTTGCTCACCCATGGACTCTTGCTTAGGCCAGGGGCCCACTGTGGCTCCAGCCAATGGCTGAGGGAGGCTGCTGTAGCTGGTGGCTGCCTTGCTGCCACTACATCCTGAGCACAAAGGTGCAAATCCAGCAAGGGACCAGGTCTGAAGAAATACCCAGATGCTCCAGCAACGTCCACCTCCAGCCCTCCGTGGAGGAGGGCCGGCAGGCGGCAGATACCACGGTGACCAGGTAGAGGGCGGTAGACGAGCCCATCAGCCAGGATTACTGTCGGAGGCAGCGGGCGCCCCCAGAGCCAGCGGGCCTGGTGGCTAGGCGTGGCCATGAGCCAGGGGGTGTGGGGAAGCAGCCCCTGCCTCAGTGGAGTGCCAGGCCGGCAGCAGGGAGGAACGGAACCATCCGCTTCAGGTACTGCTGTGGAGGCTACCGCTCCACTGAAACATTGGAGATAGCACCCTACCACGGCCGGACTCATGGGCATGTGATGCATGTGATGCTGCAGTCACACAGGACCCTGGACCGGGTTTCATCTTCTGCTGTCCTGAAGTTCTCAGTCCTGGTGGAAGGAGGGCCCTGCGTTCTCCTTCTGCACTGTTCTTGCCAATGATGTAGCTAGTCGAGCACATGAGCTTAGAATCAGAAGACCTGGTGTGAATGGCACCTGGCTTTACACCTGAGAAGAGTGTGATCCTGGCCCAGTTCTTCTTCCTCTTTGGGCATTTACAAAGAGGAGATGGTGGGGTCCAACTGCTTCTGTCAGTGGGGCTTGTGAAGATGAAAGGAGGTAACAGATGAGTGTCAGCACATGACCCACAACGGGTTCGTTTGCGACTAACACTTCTCTTTTTGCTGGTGTTCCGGATCGCCAACTGCTGGATCGAAAAGACATTTCCTTCCTTTCTGTTTCAAAGGGATTTTAAACTTCTATTTCCCTAGGCAGTGATATATGCCAAAAAGAGGGTTTTCATTGATTTTTCTCAACTCTTATGAATTACACTGAAGGACCACAGGGTTCCTCCTTCTCTTTCCTTCTTGATTACATTTAAACAATACATTGTTCAGATGGTGTGTAGAGTAGCATCTTTTCAAGGTATTTTAAAATGATCTTCTTTTAATTATTGAAGAAGATTAGAGAGAGAAAAATTGAATTAAGTCTGTGTCACTGAAATAATCTTGGCTTACATATTTAAGGAGATTTCTAGTGTTCAAACTAATAACTCTTCTCCAATGAAGTCTGCCTTGGATGATGTGCATGAGTGAAGACTTAACAGGAGCTGATTTTCGACCTGACTGGCACATGGGCCCTGAGTGACAATAAGCCACCATTCTCAGTTTCCTCCCTGCACAATGCAGATAATAATACCTGCTCTGCTCTTTCATGCTTAAGGTTGTTTTGTGGATCAAATGAGCTGTTTATGGAAGCATTTTGAAAATTTTTGAAGGCTGTACAGATTTCAAGTTTAGATTATCGATAAGCCTTCCAAAGTTTAGGTGTTAACAAAAAGATACATTTAAATCACTTGAATGTATTTCTGGAACAGAAACGTCAAGAGTTAATTCCTCAACTTTGAAAAGGGGGACTGTATTTGATACCAGGATAACCCATTGCCACCTAGATGATCCCCATCACTTCAATTTCGCTGGAGTCAGAAGCCATACATGTTACCCACTAAAGGTCCAGAACCTTCTGAGATTCTTTCTCAGCAGATCAGTTATAATTTGATAAAAGTTGTCTTTTTCTCTACTCAGTAATTCAGTTATTTATTGAGAGTCCACTATGTGCCAGGCACTATTCTAGGCACCTGGGATAAATCAGAGAATGAAACAAAATTCCTTGGCTTCATGAAGCTTACATTCTGGTGTGGAGAACAGAATGATTAAGTAGGTTCCATAGCATGTTAGCAAGTGATTAGTGATTTGGAACAACAACAAAAAAAAATAGAAGAGGGAAAAGGGGAGGCAGGGCTGCGATTTTAAAGTGTGTGTGTGTAACCAGGATAGTCCTCTTTAAGCTCCACATTTAAGCACAGACTTGAGAAAGATGAGGGTGGGCCACACACATATCTGCAGGACAAGGATTTCAGGGTGACGAATGGCCAGTACAAAGGCCTGAAGCAGATGTGGGCCTGGGGTGCTCAAGGAAGAAGCATAGCAGTGCAACTCCCTACATCTTCCCTGCTCTGTCCCCAGCAGAGAATAGAAGGTTTTGCAACTAGAGAAGGTGCTGTGACCTGAAACTCATACACTGATGCCTCGTCTCTCTTGTGTGTGCTTTACCCACAGTTACATGACACAAGCAATCCCATTTGATGACCCTCGGCTGGAGAGCTGCCCCATCATCCCTCCAGCCCCACGGAGGGTGGAGATGAGGAGGGACCCTGTGCTGGGGTTTGGTTTCGTGGCAGGGAGTGAGAAGCCCGTGGTCGTCCGCTCAGTAACACCAGGTAAGCACCCAACCTCGCTGCTTGGTCCCCAGGACCTTTTGCCACCCCATGCCAGCACGACCACTGTTCCGTTTCATAAGTTTAATACTGTTCCATCTCAGTCTGTGAAGTCTAGTTAAGTTTTCCCAGCACCTGGATAAAGCCAGACCAGCAGAGGGACAAAAATGGCTCTGCAAACGAGATTTTAAACTTCCAAATCCATCATATTGCCAGACTTAGCAAAACACCAATCCATCATTTGTTACCATGGAGATGACCCACTTCTTAATGTACAAATGCATGTATTAAGAGGCAGGCATTGTGCTGTTTTCGGTCAGCTCCGGACAAACTCCTTACCAGAAAGGTGTAGTTAAGTTTCTCTAGGATTTAGATCTTTGGGAGTGGTTGGATTCTTTTACAAAAATGTACTCCCCTCTCTTCCCACTAGAGGCAGAAGATATTTCGCTACACCATAGCTGTTGGGTTGAACCAGATGATTGACTTTGGCCAGTGTCATATTAGATGATGACATAAATATGACATAAGCAAAGGCTTGAAATGTGTTTGCCTAGTTGAGCTCGTTTCTTGGGTTTCTGCCATAGACATAAGAGCTTCCCTGAAGCAGCTGCTGCCCCTTCAGCCTGAGCTCCTAAATGGACCTGCGAGGCAACCAGCCTGCAGCTGAGAGCTAAGTTACAGACTGACCTTCAGTGTACAGCACAACTGCCCAGCTAACTTTGCCCTTGATCAGCCAATCCAGTCATTCTAAAGACCCATAAGCATGAAACAAAACCCTACTGAGTTTGGGGATGTCTTGTTATACTGTAAATGCTAACTGATACAGTGTGTGGCAAATCTCTTAAATTCTATCGTATGATCAGATAATGAATGTACTTGGTCTTAGTCATTCTCAGTGTAGAGATGTCCCTATCAACAAGAGATTTTTTTGTATTTTATAATAATGAAATAATCCATATGCTCTTCTTAAAAAAAAAATATAGGTAGTAAGAGGATAAAGGTTTTTTAAAAATCACCCGAGTTCCAACTACTGAGTGTTAACCATTATTAACATATACATGGAGAGCATACATATAGTAAGACCTTTCTGTTTATACATTTGCATGTATTATGTATCATTCATATATAAACATATATATAGTACTATATGTATGTATGTGTGTGTGCACACACATTTTTTTCCTCAATGGGGTCCCATTGGGTATGCAGTTTTGTAATAGTGGGACACTTTACCATCTCTGTGGAATTCTCCAATGTATATGTCCTCATCAGTGCTAACTGAAGATTCAGGTTTGGTTTTTCATTTTCTTGTATTGACTTACTCTTCCTTTAGCCTCTTCCCTTCCTTGCCCTCAACTTTCCTACACTCTTACCTACTTTTAGACAATTTTGAGAAGAGTAGAAAAAGCGAAAACTAAAGTCAAAGAGCACTGTTTCCAGTCATTTTTAAGAATGAAAATGCAGTCATATAAATTGTATCTCTCATAAAATAACTCTATTGAAGTCAAGTGATTCCAATGGTAAGATCACATTATTTTATAGTGGACCAGCCAGCCTTCAGAGTAAAGGGCATGAGGGTCCTCTGAAGTATTCCCCCACTTCATGTTCTGGAAGACACTGTATATTGCTTCCTCGTATAATTCTTGCTTAAGAGAGTATTTCCATGTGATCAAAAAACATAGGTCAAATGTAAGACTAAGTCTTGTTCATCTGCACCTGGTTTTCTCATCAGATTAGTTAACATCCATTCTGCAAACAGTTACTTTGGAGATTTTCTGTATTTGACCAGCATTTGACTTCTAACCATTTCTTTGAATTTGAGTGACTTGCTCATATGTAATCCAGTCATCATCAAGAGTCCCTCAAGTGGCTTTCAGAATTCCTTATGTGTGCAAACACTGAATCTCAGTTCCCACATCTGGAAATTAGTATTTTCTATCACTGATATGGGGCCATGTAAAGGTTCTCCCCACTATCTCACACCATAGAAAGGAGAAAAATATCTCCTCCAGATTGAGAGACACATATGTCAAATGTCTGGTGGGTAGACAACAGCTGAGTTACTTTGAGTTCCATGTTCTGAGTGTTGTGTCCATTTCAATCACTACATGAATTGACAACATTTGAAAAAGAACCTTTCAGTTGCACCTATTATCCAGATAGACCTCTGGAAGAAAATTAAAATTCCAGTACCATATAGCACCAGATCAGTATTTAGGGGATAATTCCATTAGACATGTGAAGGCAATTCATATTATCAAAGTATTCACTTTCAGGTTTTATTTAGGACAAATGTGTGCTTCATGCAGCTATGTCTTTATGTGTCAAGAGATGTGTCAGTGACCAGTTTTTGATTTAGAGGAAGTTCAAAAGAGATGCTGGCCACCTTGAACGTGGAAGCATTCACAGACCTAAGCTGAGACCAAGTCCAACCCTTCCAGGCAACTCTTTTCCCTTGTGTAAGCCTCAGTCATGTCATTATATGGAAGGGATTATAGCATTCAGTGAGGTTACTAGTTAAAGCACTTAGCCTGTCGCCTGGTACACAATAAATGCTCAACAAATATTTGTTCTCTACCTGCTTCTTGGAAAAACAATTGAAAGAGGCTGTGATGGATGACAAATCCTCTGCAATCACACGTGAGCCCCACCACAAACATCCCGACACAGTCCAAACCATAGAAACAACCCAGTGCCCTCATCTCCCAGCGGTCATGGTGGACCACTGCTTCTTACCAAAGCCAGCTTCCTTCCTCCCACCTGTCAGGCAATGCATATTAAATGCTCATAATAGAATTCCCCCCAGTTGCTGAGAGCAAAGCCCTGCTTCCATGAACCCTCTTCCCCAAAACCAATAACACAAAGTCGAATCCCGGAGGTCCTTCCTGGCACCCTTGTGTTCAGTTGCCTTCCAGGCCTCCACAGTGTGCCGTCTCCCTGTTGTACAGAGGAAGCGAATGTAGCTGTGTTCAAATCCAGGTGTGCTCAGGTGGTCAAAACTTCGGCTGCCAGGCATCAGCCCCGCTGACCGGCTACCTGTCAGAGGAATACCTTCTTTTAAGGGCCCTGACACTCAGAGTGTGGGCAGCTGGCTGGCAGCCTCAGCAGCCACCAGAACCTTGTAGGACAGGCAGTCTGTCACCCTGCTGTCTTCCTCACCTACAGAGTCAGTCTGCAGGGCAACACATTCCCACGTGATTCATATGCCTGTTAAAGTGTGGGAAGCATTCCCAGTCTCCACCTTGCCTGAAAAGTTTTAGATCCATGTTGATTCCTGAATCTCACTTCCAGAGCTTCTGATTTCATCAGCCTGGGTGCACCCTGGGCCTCAGGCGCTTCCCCAAAGCTCCCGCCTGCCTCCCCAATTCTGCCTAATGTTGGCAAGGATATTGAAGAGAACACTCATGTGTGGGTGGGGTTTCTTTTTGCTGATAACACCCATTGCTCACAAGAAGTCAGGACTAGGAGCAGAGGCTACACATGGACGGATGACCAATGGGCTTCTCATCTGCTCTTCACTCTCCTTTGTCTCCAGGTGGCCCATCTGAAGGCAAGCTGATCCCAGGAGATCAGATTGTAATGATCAACGATGAGGCAGTCAGCGCCGCACCAAGGGAGCGAGTCATCGACCTAGTCAGGTAAGTGACTCGCTCACCCAGGCTCCATCAGGAGGCTGCACAACTCTGAGACCTCACTCTGCAGAGGAAGGGCTTCCCATGGGCCATTTCAGAGCAGAAACACAAGCTGACCCAATTACCTTGAAAGTGCTGTTGACACTGACCTCTGATGTAAAAACACCAGACTCTGTAAACAGTTCTGTTAACATTCAGGCTGCGTACGCTGAATGAAACAGTCCTACTACCACTGCTGTAACCAAGGGATGCATTTTTGTTTCCTTTCAAAATAACTGATATCAAATAATTGATATTCCATAATCAAGGAGATCAACATGCTGTTGCTGAGTTCAATTTAAGTGGTGAATACTTTTCAAACGTAATCGCATGGATACAGAAACATGCAGTTCACTCATTTTTCATACTTGACTGAGTGATTCATTACTGAATTTTTAAATTATCAACCGAGGTAACAGGATCATTAGTTCAAAAGTAGAACAGTTTTTAAAATGTGCTTGGTTTATTGGTTTAGTTTCAGCATAGATGTAAATCATGTTATGTGATATTCTTAAAGAGGTGTCAGAAAATGTATTTTATGTGATGTTAAAATACAGTCAACAGTCCTCTTCGAAGCCCACGAGAGTTCTACTTCCATGGTGAATTTAAGGCAAAGGAGTCTTGCGAAGTTTTCCAAATGAAGCTGTGTCTGTTAGATGAATGGACCCCCTCATACTGCCTGGGATTGGGGGATACTGACTAGCTTGTGTGACATCTTTTATAAACGGATCTTCTGAGGTGAGATGGAAGCAGAAGGCTCTCAGGACACTTTAAATAAACTAAGATAGGAATCTTCTAACACTTACGCTCTCTCATAACAGAAAGGTACATCTGTACCCTGATAAAGGCAGAAATGTATTTCTAGGGTTTTCTGGAGAAACTTTCTTTCCCAAGCTTAGTTCAGCTTCTGCTTTACCCCAAAGTGCTGTCTAGTCACACCTCCTGGGAGGAACTGGGACAGTGGTGAGAAGACAGAGAAATAGAAATAGAGACTTATTTTTAGGGTAACCAACCATCCCAGTTTTAGCAGCAAAGGGCCCACATCCTGAGATGGTCCTTCTTCTGAGGTGGTTGGTCTGGTCACCCTACTTTAGTGTCGGCCTCAGAGTGGAGCCTTCCCAACTGGCTGGCAAAGTGCCTGTGCTCGTGGGGTGTCCAAATCCCCTTGAGTTCCTCCAGGGCAGCAAGCACTGAGGTGCGTGTCTGTCACCCTAGGGCAGGAGCCATTCTTCCTGGAGACCAGGAACACAGGGGTCAGGAGTGCTGCTGCCATGTAGAGCCCTTGGGGGGAGCTGGAATGTGGCCGTTTAGAAACCAGTCTCCCTTGAGATGCATGTGGGTGTCAGTGGGCACACACCTCGTGCTGGCAGGCTCTGAGCCTTCTGTGGGCTCACGTCCTGGAGTGGTAGGGCTGAAGACAGGTTGCACGGTCTTCATGTTGTCCCCTAAGCACATGCTTCTGTGATCAGTCCTATTGATTTCTGTGCTCAGAGGATGACAGAAGAAATAAAATATCTCTGTTTCTGTTTGCTGTGACTAAATCGCCTGCTGTAGGACAGAGATGGAGAAAAAGTCATCTAAGCATGTGATCATGTCCTAGCCATCCTTTCAGGGCATTTATAAAGATTTTTTTTTCCCAGAAAAAGATTTTTCCCTTCTGGTTTAAAGCATCATGAAAGAAAATGGCATCTCTGTAAACAAAAATCTGTATCGCACTTTTTATATAATGGAGCTCAGTGAAGATTTGTTGAATAGATGAACCAATTAAAAGAGCGGGGAGCAGACGACAGCTTGCGATCCAAATCCAACTGCCACCTGTTTTGGACAGCCCAGGAGCTAAGAATGGTTTTTACCATTTTAAAAGAGTTGGGCAAAAAATAAAAGAATATTTTGTGCCACAGAAAAATAATTTGAAATTCAAATTTCTGAGCCCATAAATAACGTTTTCTTGGAAACCAGCCACACCCATTCATTTAGATAGGATCTAAGAAGGCCTGCTCCCTGTACCTGCAACAGTGACCTGGGGCCCACAGGGAAGGAGATATTGACTATCTGATCTTGTCAGAAAAGGTTTGACCCCTGCTTTAGGAAACTTTAAGGTAACCAATCACCTTTTCTTTGGTTAAGCCAAATTTAGATTAAAACCTAAATGATATATGTATTGGATTTTACTCAGGATAGGGTTATGATTACTGCAAGATTCCCACATTCTTGATGATGGGGTGTGGTGTTTGAAATGGGTTGACATGGAAAGCACTATGCTTTTTAAGCAGGTACGTAAAACTCTCTTGCCATTATCTCAGCCCGGCCCCCTTCCACATCCCTAAAGTGGCCAAAGGGAGAGCTGAGGTCACGGTTTGAGCCCTTTAGGGATGAACTGTGGCTTCTCATTTTATTAGCATTGGCTGTCACCCCCATTGTGTTCCTGAAGTGCCCATACTGGCTCTTCTGTGAGACTCACCTGTGGGTTCTTTGGTGGCAGAAGAGGAGGGCAGCATCTTGGCACTAGCTTTCCTGCAAGACCCCTTGGGTACGGCACCAGGCAGACTGGCTATATTTTAAGACGTCCACTTGACTTCATCCCTGACAGAAGGATGTGAACTCTCACAGCCTCATGGCCCTTCTCACAGCTCCTTGGTTCTCCCCAACTCTTTCTAGACGGAGAAGGAAAGAAGCGGCATTGCCTCAGACTACATTCTAAAGTCAATTGCCTCCTTTTAGAAAGTTCTGGCGAATCCCGTTTGTTTGCAGTTGACTTTAGAATGTAGTCTGAGCATCCTCAGTGACGGATGACAGGGACACAGTTTGATTCAGCAGTGATGCTTGACGTTGTCAAATCAGGTGACCTGGATCCCGAGTTCTGTGTTCAAAGCAACCTTGTCTGTGTTGACCTCTGCCATGTCCCCACAGCCAGGTCCGATGCCAAGCCTGCAGGAGGTGCCCAGTAACGATGTGTTGCAAGCAAGTGGGCTCTGAACAGCACTCTTTGCAAACGATGATTTAGATGGTTTTCTTCAAGCCCTCCTACAGCTATTCTGTGAGTTTCAATGTGAGATAAATGAATCCATCTCTCAGGAAAATATACATTTTTTTCACCAATTTATCATACGTTTTACAGCACCTACTTTAGATGCAGGCCACTGAGCTAGGCACCTGATCTACAGGGACAGGTGAGCCAAAGCCAAGCCTTCAGGGAGCTTACATCATATCTATTCATTTGGGACCCCTCAAGACAGACAAGCCCCCACATTGGCCACATGGGGGAATTGTCAGATTTAAAAGGATTTCGTCAGTGATAAAAACACATAGGCCCGGGGCTTCCCTGGTGGATCAGTGATAAAGAATCCACCTGCCAATGCTGGAGACATGGGTTGGATTCCTGGTCTGGGAAGATCCCACATGCCGCGGAGCAGCTAGGCCAGTGCGCCACAGCTACTGAGCCCACGAGCTGCTACTACTGAAGTCCTCAGTAGCTGAATGTCCTCCGCAACAGGAGAAGCCACCGCAATGAGAAGCCAAGCACTGCAACTGGAGAGTAGCCCCAGCTCGCCGAAACTAGAGAAAAGCCCACACAGCAACGAAGACCCAGCACAGCCAAAAATAAATAAAATACATTAAAAAAAAATTAAAACAAACACATAGGCCTGGATGTACTGAGAGGGTGAACACATCATCCTAAAACTTGCTCCCTTTTAATCTCAGGGCAGTAAATGTACCTTTATAAAAGCAACAGGGTACTTTATTTTAATCAAACAAATCTAAGTATAGTGACAGTGCAATTCACAGAGGTGAAATGCAGCTGGTTGTGTAGTTATTGTAGCAGATACCTTCAAACTCATTAAACCAGAATTTTGAAATAGTGCATTTCTCACTAATGAAAAAGTTTATCCATTAGAAAATTTTCATGTGTCTTTCCACCAGTTTAGTCTTCTATCTGCCATATGTATACTCCACTGAAAATTCAACCCTTGTAAAAGAGTCTCTTTTTTATTGGGCTTCTCAGCCGATACGTGTTTTAACGTCTGTATCTTACACAAGATGAATTCCCTTTCTGTTTGATAAAATATCTCATTTTCTTACCTATTGAGGAAATTTGGGAAAACCCTCATCTTTTTAATAACACTGTAAAATTCTCTCTTTAAAAATTGGCATCCACTTACTTGCCTACATAGTTTGGTCTTATTTTGGTCTTTTTTTTTTTCCCATTGCCACTTTTGCTCATGGATCAGTTTTTGTTTTCTAGATATATTTGTGTTTCTTTATGGATTATTTTTCTTATCATTTGGCTGCCCTATTGTAGAATTTTTTTTTCTTGAGAAAATAAAAGAGTTTCTGGGAGACCAATTACTGCTATAGTAACCACATTTGGGTTTTCTCATGTATCCTCAAAAAGAGCTATAATTGTAGCAACTGAAATTAGATGAGTTCCGTTCATTTCATAGTTTTCTAAATTGTTAACTCTAACTCATACTTTCTAGTGGTGGAAGACTGAAATCCTTGAAGAATTCATGCCCTTTGCAAATTACCACATCTTTCCTCTTTAGAAGTATCCAAGGGTAATTTCCCTTGGCTTTCCACAATTAGACAAATTAACTTAAAACAGTCTCCAAAATTTTATTTTTAAAAAACTGTGGCATATAATTGCTCATAGACATTAGGAATCATGCTCCATTCCCCCAAGGCTAGCCAATCCAATTAGATTCATTTTAAAAATTTCTTTAATTAATTTACAGGGCTCACAATTATTGAGCATTAAGGGGATAGCAAATGTCATGTAGAATGCTGGTAGTGTATAAATACCTAAAACAGGATTCCTGCCCTCTCGGAGAAGACTACTAAGTAATTGCACTGTATTTAGTGGGAGGATCATGTTGGGGTGTTGGGTGGGAATGTTCCATAGGGGTGAACAAGAATTCACAGGAATGTAGTGACAGTGGTAGAGGGTGGCTGTTGGTCCTGCCTGGATGGGCAGGTTTATACACAGAGAGGGAGTTGTAAAATGGATCTTCCGCTTGTCTCTGGGAACCCCAGACCCTCCTGAGAGACACTCACTTTTCAACCGGCAGAGGTGGAAATATCCATTGCCTAGATAAATGTCCTGAATCACAATCTCGACATGTGCTTCTGCCCTCCCTCATCAGTGATACCCTGGTAGCTCAGCTGGTAAAGAATCAGCCTGCAATCCAAGAGACCCCAGTTCGATTCCTGGCTTGGGAAGATCTGCTGGAGAAGGGATAGGCTACCGACTCCAGTATTATTGGGTTTCCCTGGTGGCTCAGCTGGCAAAGAATCACTGAGTTGGATAGATCCCCTGGAGAAGGGCATGGCAACCCCCTCCGGTATTCTTGCCTGGAGAATCCCATGGACAGAGGAGCCTGCTGGGCTACAGTCCAGGGGTCGCAAAGAGTCAGACACAACTGAAGCCACTTAGCATGCACAGGATGCACAGATGGGGAAATTGAGATACAGGGAAGTTAACAGATATCCTCAAGATCCCACAGCTAGTAAGCATTGAAGGTAAACCAAGTCTGGCTCCTAAGTGAATGCTCTTAACCCGCTCCTCATGTGTAGCCCTCACAACAGCTGTACGGGCACGTAGTGTTTATTGTACCCACATTACAGAGTGGAAACTGAGGCTTAGAGAGGTTGAAGCACTTGCTTAACCTGGACAATTGCTCAGGGCCTGGAAGGGGACATGCAGTGGGAGCAGTAGAAAGCTAGTACAAATGACTGGGCCCTGGTAGTTCAAAGGGACCAAGCCAGCTATCTAGTGTATTAGGTTCTTTGTGGACCCAGCACACAACAGACCTGGAAAGGGGCCCTAGAATCTGGATCTTAGTGCCTTCACCCCATCAACACCTCCACTCCAATTTTAGGTTAGACAAAATAGCCTGTCTCTTATCACAGATTGGCCCAATGCTTGTCTTGATTTTTGTAAGAAGAGCTCAGGAGTACCTGCTCGCTGTGGTCAGTGGGAGCTTGGCAAGCTTAATAAGAATGAAATGAAGCATTTAGAAGGGGCCCATCTAACAATAATATCTGTCTTTTTGTCAGTCCCTCCTCATCAGATCATGTTCCAAGAGCACTGTATCTGTGGAAGAATATATTCAGAAGGTCACCTTCCTAATTTCAGCTGAGCTTAGATGCCTCTTGGTGCTGCATAGTAAAATAACAAAGCAACGAACATCTACTGAGCATCTCGCACATAAAATACACATGATGGTGTATGACATAATAAAGCCTTCCTGGAGTAAAACCAGCAAGTGCTTTCAGTGAAAACACAAAGGAACAGCCCCTTGGTATGCTGAGGTTACAGATGGTGGTCTCACCTGATACACACTTACAGTGTACACATTTTCTGACAATTGCAAATTATAGTGCCTAGGGAGAAAGAAGTCTGGGATTCTAGAAGATGGAAAGTGTGGGGAAACATTCTAATATGGATAAAGTAGAAAAGGGGATTTGAGTCCATAGTTCATAAAGGTTATAATAGCAACTCGTGTATGGAAAATCAATGTTGGAGATGGAAGAAGCAGAGAAAAATGTAAGCTCAGGCATGTTTTCAGTGATCTCCTATGTTTGAGACTACTGAATGTCTTACCTTGTAAGAACAAGTACTTTTACTTGCATTAAGAACAAAAATGGAAAAAGATAATTATTGGCCTTATGCCATGATCTATTAATCATTTAGAGCTAACAATTTATAATTTCTTCCATGCCCTTTGTGTAAGTAGCTGAAAAGAAAAAGAAATTATCTTGGTGAGCCTGTGGTCAGAACATGCTCAGGATCAAGCTCTAAACCTAATTCCCTAGATATTTTAGTAGAGGGTCTCAGGTGTTCAAGGCCAGATTCTGTTTTTACAGGCAACACTGTGGAGGTTGTGGTTGGCAGGAATCTCAGGCCATACCCTCAGATGTGCATTGTTATTCATCTGATATGTGTAATACTCTAAATTTTATTCCACATCCCTATCCTAGGGCATGGTCAATTCATCTCATTTGCTGTGGTGGGGAGTCTACATTTACAGGGAAGGAGGCATTGGAAAGGTGAAGTGTGTGTCCCATTTTTGGCCTCATCAACAATCTCACTAGAATTCACTGAGACATCTTTGTGCCCATCTGGTCCACTTTTGATCACTCACATAGGCAGGGAGCAACTCTGTTATCCCTTGTTCACCACTTTCAACCCTTCCAAAGCCATGTCTCTGTCATCTTGGTTACACTTGCCCCTCCTGAGCCATAATGGGACACTGAATAATTCCAAGGCTAATTCCTTCTGTGATCTTGTCACCTTCCAGGTTCTTGCTAGGAAAGAAGACATAGATCACTGTACTCTTTAATTTCACAAGGCTATGTGGTGGTTCCTAAGTGATTCTTCCCAGAGAATCAGCTTCTCAAAAGAGGGGAAGCACACCTGTCCTTTCCCAGGCACCCACAAGTTGGTGCTCTTCTGCTTTCCCCAAGACACTCTCCATCTCTCGCAGCCTCTTGCTAGTGCCCATTCTGGAGAGGAAGGAACTTCACTCTCATTTATAGAATGTCCTTCCTAGTCCTTAGCTCCTGAAATCTAGGTGTTTATGTAGGTATGTTGGCTTGTCCTGCAGTCATGATTGCATGTTGTCTGGCTGACCGTAGAAAAAACAAAAGAGCAGACCATGCAGAGTAAAGAAATGGGCTTGGAGGTGAACATCAGTGAATATTTCAAAATATTGTCCTGCTATTCATTGAAAGCCGGATTTAGAAAATGCAGAGGAACCAGAGATCGAATTGCCAACATCCGTTGGATCATCGAAAAAGCAAAAGAGTCCCAGAAAAACATCTATTTCTGCTTCATTGACTATGCTAAAGCCTTTGATTGTGTGGATCACAACAAACTGTGGAAAAGTCTTAAAGAGATGGGAATACCACACCACCTTACCTGACTGCTGAGAAACCTGTATGCAGGTCATGAAGCAACAGTTAGAACAGGACATGGAAAAACGGACTGGTTGCAAATTGGGAAAGGACTACATCAAGGGTGTATATTGTCACCCTGCTTTTTTAACTTATATGCAGAGTATGTCGTGCAAAATGCCAGGCTGGATAAAGCACAAGCTGGAATCAAAGTTGCCAGGAGAAATATCAATATACTCCAATATGCAGATGACACCACCCTTATGGTAGAAAGAGAAGAGGAACTAAAGAGCCTCTTGATGAAAGTGAGAAAAGAGAGCGAAAAAGCTGGCTTAAAACTTACCATTCAAAAAACTAGGATCATGGCATCTGGCCCTATCACTTCATGGCAAATAGATGGGGAAACAATGTAAACAGTGAGAGACTTTATTTTCTTGGGCTCCAAAATCTCTGCAGATGGTGAAATTAAAAGCAGCCATGAAATTAAAAGACGCTTGCTCCTTGGAGGAAAAACTATGACAAACCTAGACAGTATATTAAAAAGCAGAGACATTATTTTGCCAACAAAGATCCATCTAGTCAGAGCTATGGTTTTTCCAGTAGTCATGTATGGATGTGAGTTGGACCATAAACAAAGCTGAGCACCAAAGAATTGATGCTTTTGAACTGTGGTGTTGGAGAAGACTCTTGAGAGTCCCTTGGACTGCGAGATCAAACCAGTCAATCCTGAAGGAAATCAATCCTGAATATTCATTGGAAGGACTAATGTTGAAGCTGAAACTCTAATACTTTGGCCACCTGATTCGAAGAACTGACCGACTGGAAAATACCCTGATGCTGGGCAAGATTGAAGGCGGGAGGAGAAGGGGATGACAGAGGATGAGATGGCTGGATGGCATCACCGACTCAATGGACATGAGTTTGGGTAAACTCCGGGAGTAGGTAATGGATAGGGAGGCCTGGTGTGCTACAGTCCATGGGGTCTCAAAGTCAGACATGACGGTGCAACTGAACTGAACTGAAAACTGAAGATCAGAAACTCCACTCCTCATAAATTTCCTTTTGCCTTTGTTCAGCTTACCATCAGCATCATCACTTAGAATTTTCCCTTGGAAGGCTTTGTCTCAAGGTCGAAGGAGGTGATGTACAGGGGAGCACTTTGTCACTTGCCGCATGCTGTTCTCTGTATGTCAGATGCCGTCATTGCTGCTTCTGGGGGATTGAAGCACAAACCCAGAAGTCAACCAAAACCAGAGAGGACCCTGGGTAGAAGTCTCATCTTTCAGGTTTAACATCTCTTGGAGGAGCAATTTAAAAGCCCTAAACCTGAGAGTTTTCAAAGGCAGCTAGGGCTCATGCTGCAGGTGCTAGAACCCAGAAGTGATTGGCGTTGAACTTGACTTGGGGGACCACACAGGCTGGCAGTGGTGGGATGAGGTATGCAGTGTATTCCGGATGGAACAAGAGTGTTTTGTCAAATGGGGGGATGGGGTATGGAAAGATGCAGGGGTATTTGGTGTGTGCCCTCCTGAGGTTGAGAGTAGGTTACGAATGACCTAATCCAGGGGTCAGCAAATTTTTTCTGCAAAGGACCAGACAGTAGATATTTTAGGCTTTGCAGGCCATGGTCTCTGCCACAGCTTAACTCTGCCATCTAGCACGTAAACAACCATAATTAATATGTAAACAAACAGACATGACTGTGTTCCAATAAAACCTTATTTACACAAACAAGAGTGCCGACCAATTTAGCCTGTAGGCTTGAGAGACCTCACCCCTCAAAACGTGGGGATAGAGAGACATAGGCATTCCATCCAAGATCATGTTTCATTGCACAGCTCTGTCTTTGAATGCAAGGACATTTAACAATTGACTTCATTCACTAAATCCTGCTGGTGCTCCCCACATCACTGGGAACGCCCCCACCCCATTGAGGACCACTGGAGATGATTATTGTGAAATGTTTCCAGGGTAAGCTTCCTGAGGTCAACAGAGAATGCATCATACCTTTTCCGCAAGAGGATGCAAATTTCAAATTCCTGCAGATGATTAGTTCCAGTGGGTGGAACGTTCCAAGATGGCACCATATCCAGGAGATGGTTGACAAGAGAGGAAGGAGGTAATGGGACAAGTCCTGTCCCTGTTCCCAAGCAACAGAGCAGGAAGTAGGGAGCAGGGAGGTAGCAATTATCAACATCCACCCTCTCCCTGCTGGGAACCCAGCTGGTGTGGTAGCAGAGACCCCCAAGTTCATAAACAGAATGGTAAGATAGTGGATTTTAGTTATAAGTGGGATCTATAAAAATGTACTGACATAAATCTGAGGCAGAAAAGGATTCTTTGAACAAGTAAGATACAGAGTGATTTTGTACTCCCCTGACACTCTTTGCTACCTTTTTTTTTTCATGGAAACAGAAGCTGTTGAAAGAGGCACTTGTTCAGAAGTAGCTTTTTAAAAAAGCAAAAGGAAAGCAGCCACCATTTATTAAGCCTTTTTCTGGGCCACATACACAAATTCTGGCACACTTCTGAGATTGCGCTCATTTATAGTTAAGGGCTTCTCAGGTGGCTCAGTGGTAAAGAATCAGCCTGCCAATGCAGTATACGCAGGAGACATGGGTTCAATCCCTGGGTCGGGAAGGTCCCCTGGAGGAGAAAATGACAACCACTCCAGCATTCTTGCTGGACAATTCCTTGGACAGAGGAGCCTGGTGGGCTGCAATTCATGGGGTCGCAGAGTCAGACACAACTGAATGACAGAGCACACACACACATAGTTCAGGAAACAGGATGAGGCAAGTGCTAACTAAATGCAAGGCTCTGAACTCAACTGAAAAGTTTTGTGACTTGGTCAAGGTCAGTTGAGCAAAACTTGATGAAGCCAGGAAGTCAGCCCAGTGTCCCCTTGGCGTGCATCTTCTCTGACTCCCTGCTGCCACTCGGTGCCTGAGGGACCATTAGTTATTGAGCAAGCCAGTCTGTAGTGGATGTGTGGATTCAGCCATCAGAGCATCTTTCCTGAATGTTGAGAGCGGATTATCATCTCCAGGACCCTTGCATGACCCAGCCAAGGGGGGGACTCTTCCAAGACATAACTGAGAATGTGTTACCCACCAGCCAACTAGTCAGGAGTTCAGGGTAAAGGTGCATTATTTAGTAATACAAAGAAATGGCATGTTCTTACCACCAGTGTAAACTGCCTAGTCTTTTTTTAAATGTTGGATGATATGCAGAACAGAAGCAATTGTAATATGTTATGATGCCAAACAGGATTTCACGTTTATTTCAACATCTGCAGTTTTTTGTATTCTGAGAATTTCCAGCCTAAACAACCAAGGTGAAATTTGTTACCAATTCTAGGTCAAATAATAAAACACCTTGAAAACAAAAGATTTGTTATTTTTCCCCCATGTGAGAACTTATCATTGTTAAATATCCTTCTTTCCCTTTTAGCTTCTATTTATATTTTTATGCACAAAATAGTCTACATCTCTGTGTCTAATAAAATGGGATTGCTTTGTGGGCTGACACTCTTGGGTTTTTACAAGAAGCATGTCAGAGCTGAGTTTTCATCACAGGCTCCGAGCACCCTACCCTAGGGTGTTTTCATTTATATTTAATGTTAAATCAAGGATATTAGAGGTGGAACAGGCTGTTCTTCATTGAACCTGATCAACAGCATCAGCTCACTCTGAATTCAGGAAATAACATTCGGAATGTTCTTTCTGATAGAGCACTTCGGGGTATTCGGGTAACTTAGAGCTTGGTAATTTTAAAACTGAAGAGCTAAACACAGTAACGAAAGAAACCTCTTTCGGGATTTATAATAAAAATTACCACGTTTGGAGAAAGCTTCCAAAAGTGCAAAGATTTAAAAAAAAATACAGCACACATTTCTCACCCTTTAATTTCCTGTGTGTATTATGTTTCTTAAACACTATGAGGTACCAGTTTCCATTATTTGACAAAGTAATAAAATACGTGGGAGGCCCTTAAAAGTAGCCTTCCCCTGTCATTTGTTCTCTTTCCCCGTGAAGTCCCTCTCTTTGAGCTCTCAAATACGCAGTATATATCTCCACGGTAGCATAGCTGTGATTAGTAGGAGCCTTTCAAGCCAAGCTGAAATGAAATTCAATCTGGCTTAAACAAAAAAGGGAATCTGCTGGCTCGTGGAACTCAAAAGGATGTGGCACAGGAAATCTTTGGCCCTCCATCTCCTAGCTCCACCCACTTCCTGTCCTGGCTTATTTCTCGGGAGAGCTCTATCCAAGTAGCAGTAAGACTACTTACTCAGTCATGTCCAACAACACAGCACGCCAGGCTTTCCTGTCCATCACCAACTCCCGGAATTTCCCCAAACCCATGTCCATTGAGTCGGTGATGCCGTCCAACCACCTCATCCTCTGTCATCCCCTTCTCCTCCTGCCCTCAATCTTTCCCAGCATCAGGGTCTTTTCCAATGAGTCAGCTCTTCACATCAGGTGGCCGAAGTATTGGAGTTTCAGCTTCAACATCAGTCTTTCCAATGAAAATTCAGGACTGATTTTCTTTATAATTGACTGGTTTGATCTCCTTGCAGTCGGAGGGACTCTCAAGAGTCTTCTCCAACACCACAGTTCAAAAGCATCAATTCTTCAGTGCTTATTCTTCTTTATGTTCCAACTCTCATGTCAATACATGACTACAGGAAAAACCATACCTCTGACTATACGGACTTTTGTTGGCAAAGTGATGTCTCTCCTTTTACACTGTCTAGGTTTGTCATAGCTTTTCTTCCAAAGGGCGTCTTTTAATTTCATGGCTGCAGTCACCATCCACAGTGATTTTGGATCCCAAGAAAATCAAATCTGTCACTGTTTCCAGTTTTTCCCCATATATTTGGCATGAAGTGATGTGATTGGATGCCATGATCTCCATTTTTTTAATGTTGGTTTTTAAGCCAGCTTTTTCACTCTCCTCTTTCATCCTCATCAAGAGGTTCTTTAGGTCCTCTTTGCTTTCTGCCCATTGAGTAGTATCATCTGTATATCTGAGATTGTTGATATCTCTCCCGGCAATCTTGATTCCAGCTTGTAACCCATTCAGCCCAGCATTTCACTTGATGTACTTTGTAGGGTGACAACATACAGCCTTGACGTACTCCTTTCCCAATTTGCAACCAGTCTGTTGTTCCATGTCCAGTTCTAACTGTTGCTTCTTGACCTGCATACAGGTTTCACAGGAGACAGGTAAAGTGGTCTGGTATTCCTGTCTCTTTAAGAATTTTCCATAGTTTGTTGTGATCCACACAATCAAAAGCTTTAGCATAGTCAATGAAGCAGAAGCAGATGTTTTTCTGGGACTCTTTTGCTTTTTCGGTGATCCAACGGATGTTGGCAATTTGATCTCTGGTTCCTCTGCCTTTTCTAAATCCAGCTTGTGAATCTGGAAGTTCTTCGTGGATGTATTGTTGAAGTGTAGCTTGAAGGACTTTGAGTATTACTTTGCTAGCATGTGAAATGAGTGCAATTGTGCAGTAGTTTGAATATTCTTTCAGTTCAGTTCAGTTTAGTCGCTCAGTTGTTTCCAACTCTTTGTGACCCCACGGACTGCAGCACACCAGGCTTCCCTGTCCATCACCAACTCCCAGAGCCTGCTCAAACTTAGGTCCATCAAGTCGGTGACGCCATCCAACCATCTCATCCTCTGTTGTCCCCTTGTCCTCCTACCTTCCATGTTTCCCAGCATCAGGGTCTTTTGCCCTTCTTTGGGATTAGAATGAAAACTGACCTTTTCCAATCCTATGGCCACTGCTGAGTTTTCAGACTTTGCTGGCATATTGATTGCAGCACTTGTTAAATCATCTTTTAGAATTAGCATCATCTTTTTGAATTTTAAATAGCTCAGCTAGCCTCGCATTCCACTATCCAAGAGGATGAAAGACCTTCGCTGCCTACTAAATCCACCCATGCTTCCCAGGCAGGACTTTCACTGGCCAAGTATGTTGGCACACCACTCCTAAACAAGTCATTATCACCCAGGGAGTGGACTATGCTCTGGCTGGGTGGTAGGGGGAGGGGGACCAGTTTCAGGTCATGTGATGCAAATAGGATCAGCCCCACCTGGATTATCAGTATCTAAGAGTGGGGAGGTTGGTTCTGTAAAGGAAAAACTGCCACTGTAAGTAGTCACTCATGGCTGCAGGTTGTTTTGGACACATTTATTACTTTATTATTATTTTATGAAAAAGTTCAAACAAAATCCTAACTGTAGAGAACAGCATAGTCAATCAGTGTTCCCATCACCCAGGCTCAGTTGCCATCAACCCATGGCCAATCACCCATACCCGAGACGCTTCCCTACCCTTGGGTGACACTGAAGCAGACCCCAGACATTGCATCATTTCATCTGTAATAATTCAATATGTATCTCTAAGGAATAGCATTCTTTATAAAAAATAAAATTCACAATAGCATTATCACACCTTACAAATTAACAGTATTTTCTGAATCAGATATTCAGTCAGTAGTCACATATCTTCCTTGGTTTCATAAAGTAATTTCTTATTGCAGTATATTTGTGTGTGTGTGTTTTTTAACTCAACTATTTATTTATTTATTTATGTATTTTTACTTTTATTTTTTAACACCAAAAACATTTTGTATCACGGTATAGCTTATTAAGAATGTTGTGATAGTTTCAGGTAAACAGTGAAGGGACTCAGCCATACATATACATGTATTCATTCTCCCCCACACCTTTATTACAGTATATTTGAATCAAGATCCATATAAAGTCGATATACTATGATTTGCTGGTATGTCTTTTAAGACTCTTTTAATCTGTAGTTTTCCCTCGCATCTCTTTTTCTTTAGTTGTCTTTAAATATGATTTATGTATATTTTAAGAAATGAGTTATTTACCCTGTAGAGATTTCCAGGGCCTGAATTTTGATGACTGTGTCCCTGAGTGTCATGTCACATGTTCTACCCTCCTGTTTCATGTAAGATTCTCATCTGCTCTCTTATGGAGGATGCTATGTATTTTCATCCTCTTAACGTCCATAGTATCTGATAATATCTTTCTGTGATGTAAGCAACCGTTAATAATCTTTACCAAGCACTATCAATTCATATTCCAAGGAGCCATGACTCCTTCTAGTTGGAAATTGTATTTAGTAACCTGAGCGCTAGTGTGCTCATTGATAAGGACAGAATGAAGACATTTGCGAACTTTTTCGAGATAAAATACATCATGAGCTCATACCAATATGATATGTCTGATTCAAATTCAGAACCAAAAGCTCTTATGTAACCTCATCTGTCTTAAATCTTTGTCTCCTTTTTCGCAAACTCTGAGTCCCAATTCTCATCATAATTTCTCCACTTTATCCCACTCTACACACACACCAATCTCAGAATAACAGCACTAGTGTAAATAACCTGATTATTGAACACATTGTGAGATATTTTTATTGCAGTTCTATTTGTCTTTATGGCATACCCCACAAGGATGTTCAAAATACTGTTTTAAAATCACTTGAGATTTTTCCTCTCTGTGTCATTCTGCCTCTAACTGGATTCGCAAATACAATTATTTCATTTTAATTACAATTGTTAGGGATGGCTCTTTTGTTTGATTTTGTTTTAAAATTATGTATAACTATAACCATGCCACCCACTGATTTCACAGGTACTTTATTAAATTTTACAATCAATTTTTAGGGACTTTCTTTAACTTTGCTTTCTAATTATGTATATTTTCATGATTCCCAAGTCAAATATACAAAATGTATATTCAAAGAAGTAGGTGTAAATTCTATCTCTGTCCCACCTCGTTGTTTCCTTCCACTTATTTAACACTTTTTTAAAAATTTCACTTTATGGTTCATTCTTGCATTGTTTAATATGAGCATATAGTGTAATCTATCTCCATTCTTAGAAATGATAGTAAACAAAACACACTTTTATTCACTTTGCTTTTTCACTTAACTCTATTTCCTACCAATCACTGCATCTTATCACCATGTTTTTACATACACACTCACACAAGTAGTAATTAGGAAGATGTATATTTTTGTTCTAATGGTTGCCATTAGACTAATGCCTTTGTGTGATAGCCTTGTCTACCCCCACCCCCACACTTAACTTACCTTTAAAATTTTCTGGCTACTGTCTCCTGCTTTCTTATTATGAAAATTATTTGAAATTAGCTAAGTAACCTCTTCTTTGCCATTTTGCTCGCTCCCTGGATATATGACTTGAAGTAATACCTTTATACTCATTTATTGTTGTTTAGTTGCCAAGTCTTGTCCAACTCTTTGGGACCCCATGGCCTGCGGACTACCAGGCCCCTCTGTCCATGGGATTTCCCAGGCAAGAATACTGGAGTGCGTTGCCATTTCCTCCTCCAGAGCATCTTCGTAACCCAAGGATCAAACCCACATCTCCTGCATTGGTAGGTGGGTTGTTTACCACCGAGTCACTAGGAAAGCCACTTTGTACTAATAATTCATGTTAATACCTCTAAGGCCAGAAGCTACCTACATCTGTTCTTCATAAACTTTCTAATTTCTCCCCCACTTGTTGTGAATCAGTGTGCTACATCCACTTTGTCAGAATGGAGCCAATGTGGATGCTTCCTGGCCCTCTTACAGCATCAGAGTGGCAATTATACAGGGAATTACATGCTTGTGCCTGACTGCTCTGCCTTAATGGCTGTCAACTCTGGTGATGAGGGATGCCTGCATCTTGTTCCCTCTGGGTTCTCATCTCCCACTTCTTGTGAGGACCTGTAGGCATTCTGGGGTTTCTTATCAGAGCTCCTTTTTTCCCCTTCCCTCCATTAGGCTCCCCGGAGAAGGCAATGGCACCCCACTCCAGTACTCTTGCCTGGAAAATCCCATGGACGGAGGAGCCTGGTAGGCTGCAGTCCATGGGGTCGCTAAGCATCGGGCATGACTGAGCGACTTCACTTTCACTTTTCGCTTTCATGCATTGGAGAAGGAAATGGCAACCCACGCCAGTGTTCTTGCCTGGAGAATCCCAGGGACGGGGGAGCCTGGTGGGCTGCCGTGTATGGGGTCACACAGAGTCGGACACAACAGAAGTGACTTAGCAGCACCAGCAGCCATTAGGCTCCCAAACAGATGCCTTGGTGGTTTATCTCCACCAGCTCCTAGTTGGTGCTCATAAAGATATCTCCTCACCTTGTTTTGCTGGGGATGTCCCTAGGTTTTGGACTTTGCCATCCTCATTACTTTCTCTCTTATTTATGGGAGAACTCAAGGATATTCAATATTTATTTTACCCACTTGACATCAGCCTCCAATGGCTACAAATTTTATCAACAAGTTTTAATTGTAGAAAAGTATTTATAAACATACAGTATTTTTTATGGTCATATAATACTTTCAAATGCGAGTAATTGTTGAGCAGACCTAGCACACAAATATAAACAAATAGTGATTCTCCCAGGCTAAAGTGTAATCCTGTGTTTTTTTTTTAATAAAGAGGAAATAATCTTATATTGTGGAAAAATACAACATAGATGCTCTGTTGACAACTAAGTGGCTCATATTTTTCTCGGAAGTGAATACCAGACCACTTTTTCTGGTACATGTTTTATTTGCTCTATGAGATTCAAAGGTTGAGAATGTAACACTTGTGGACATCAAAGGCTAGATTTAAAAAAAGAAAATGACTTCCTGCAAAAGTATCTGTAAAGTAACATGGGAAATATTTGATCCACAGAAGGTATTGCCTCTGTCAGTATTATTTTCATGCTATATGAATCTTCCATGATTAATATGTGAATAGAGGGTTCCTTTCACCTTCACAGAATGCTGCATTAACAGAGAAAGTTTTCTTTATGCTCTACGTGAGGCTCTAGAGGCTCAAGAAATGGAGTATTTTCTCAGAGCCTGTATCCCAGAGTTGAACATGGATGCCACGGGAACCTGACCACACAGAAATCGTGTAGCATTGTTTTCGACACAAGAAGGGATTCGAATCATGACCATTGGAGAAGAAAACTTACACTTCATTTGCTTAAAGGACAGTGAGGAGACGAGGCAGCAGGAGAAGTTATTCCAAGGCTTGTATATTCTCAACATTACAATTCAATAGATCTCGCTTTTTTTTCTTCTAAGTTTTATAGAAATTCAGAGAGGCACCAGGGTGGTATCTGCCCACCTCTGGATTGAAAAAGAAACACAGAATCAAGGCTATTTTAGGCACCTGTCAGGCTCTAATTACCTCTTTGCTCAGAGAAATCTTTATGTAAGCCTAATGCAGATTGGCATTTCTTTGGTTTAAAAGAACATTTCCAGTCATTCTTTTAAAAGAATGATCCTTATTAATGATGGTTATTTCAATATGTTTTGATAGAGAGAAAATGTTCCCAGCATGACCCTGACATAGGAGATTTTAGTTTTAATCTGGTCTGTTTCTTATTTACTTGCAAGCTCCAAATACTTTGAGCTTTCTTTTACCACTCTTTATTGTCCAGAAATGTTGAATGGCATTTAGTTAAACTTTTCAAGTAAGCTGGACTTCTCTGTCTATACCTTCCACAAGAAGTTTACCCAAAATTAAGACATGGGCTCGAAATGACAATTATAGAATGAATACCAATTTTTCTTCATTGAGCACGTGTTCAGTGTCTTGGGTTGGGCTCACAGAAGCTTACCCTGAAATGAAGATTCATGTGCAAATGACCTAATGGAGAGAGTTCCCGGTAAAAATAAATTAGGAAATGTCGAAGAAAAGGAAGCCAAACAAAAGATGACAAGTCCCAGGTGGATAAGTTTGGTTCATTCCACAGGAAGTTCTGGATATCTCCTAGGTCACACCTAATAGTTTTCCCATCAGAGGTCAAAAGAAGGAATGTTTGTATTCCTCCTCCATCACAGGACCTTCCCTGGTAGGGACTGCCCCCTGGGGAATATAAATTTCCAGGTACTTTTAGCTCATTGCATTCCCTCCATGCTCTCTGGCAGTGGTAGACTCAGTAGCATAAGGATATTTCTTCAACAAAGAGTTAAGTCCAGGTGCTGAATGAGAGGAATGAAAACCCTTGGGATCAACGTGTGTGCTCTGTATACTGATCACCTCGGTGCTTTCACTGTCCTTCTTGCGTTTGATTTATCTCTGCTGCTTCTATCAACACATCCTAGACTGTCCAAGGACATCTTAAGCAGACAAAGGTGCATAAGAAGTCCAAGTTCTGTTGTGTTCTCTAGAAACCCATCAAATCCAATATCAGAGACCAACTGTACCTAATCCAGCATTTGTTTCTAACCTAACATTCCAGTTCACTGACACTTATCTCTAGGAAAAAAAAAAAAGACTTGAGAGTGAATTGATTGAATAACTACAAAGTTTTCTTCTATAAAAAGAAAACTATGCTTTTTTCATCTTTAACTCAGATTATGAATATGCAGCTAACATAGCTTGAATGTTCTGACTGGATTGATAGACCACCAACCACCAGAATGTTGTTTGAAGAAAAAAAATGCATGGAAATCATCCGGTCCCTAAAAAGCTGTACACAGGAGAGAACCAAACGCAAGGGAGATGTCTGGGCCTCGGCACTTACCTGGGTGCTTCACATATTCAATCAACACAGCAATCTGCTGGGGCAAGTATTGTTGCTACCATTTTAGAGGTGAGAAAGTTAAGACTCAACAAGATGAAATATATTTACTCAGGAAATGTTTATTAGGCACCCACAGTGTGCTAGGTAGGGCAGCAGGTGCTTGTTACAGAGTAACGACATGGTCCATTCCCTCCTTTAGCACGTGGTCTAGTGAGGAAGGTGGAGATTAAGAGATGAAGCAAGAAAACACTGTAGATAACGACAAATCGTGTTACGCAACAACAAATTATGTTACATGACATGAAGGAAAAGAGCAGGGCCCTGTAGGGGAGAATGACGAGAATGTGACATTTTTTGCTGTGACTGAGAGGATGGGAAAAGTCAATCAGGCAAAGAAAGAGTTTGGAGGGCTTGGAGAAGAGAAACGAGCTTTGTGGCCGTCCTTGGCCTGCATCGGGGAAAGTGGTGTGAAAAGATGAGAGAGGGAGACAGAAGAGGGTGATGGAGGATCTTCTAAAGTAGGAGTTGGCAAATTGTGGCCCGTGGGCCAAATCTACCCTGTTGTCTGTTTCTTGTTTTCTTTGTTTGTTTTTAATTTTTTTTTATCGAAATATAGTTGATTTACCATGTTGTGTTAGTTTCTGGTGTACTACAAAGTGATTCAGTTATCCATATGTACTCTTTCTCCTTTATAGGTTATTGCAGAATATTGAGTAAAGTTCCCTGTGCTCTATAGCGTACCTTGTTGATTATCTATTTTGTATATAGTAGTGTGTATATGTTAATCCCAAACTCCTAATTTATCGCTTCCCCTCCTTTCACCTTTGGGGAAAGAAGTTTATTTCTATGTCTGTGAGTCTGTTTCATAAATAAGTTCATTTGTATCATTTCTTAAATTCCCCATATAAGTGATATCATATGGTATTTGTCTTTCTCTTTCTGACTTACTTATCTGTAAGTAAGTAAATGTATCTGGCCCCTTGCCCGTTTTTGTAAATGAGGTTTTATTGGAACATAGCCACAGTTGTGTATCTACATATTGTCTACGGCTACTTCTGCACAACAACTGCAAAGGAGTGTAGTAACAAGAGATGATCTGTTCCACAAAGCCTAAACTGTTGGCTGTCTGACCCTTTCCAAAAAAGATATGCTGACCCCTTGATATATTCCTTGAATAGAATTCCAGATTCTACTGTAGGAAAAAGAGGGAACTTTTGAGAGGCTTTAAACAGTAGAGTGAAATCATCCAACTTGCATTGTAAACTATCACCCTGGCTGTTTGCTTTATGGAGAATGGAATAAGGAGACAAGAATGGAAACAGAGAAGCCATTAGAAGTTCTTGGAAGAGTCCAGCTGAGAAGTAACATCTGACTAGCACGGATCATCCTGGGAGTAGAGCAAAGTATGTCACAGAGGAATAATCAGTAGGACTTGGTGGTGTATTTGATGAGGAGATTGATGGATAGTGAGGAATGGATGGTAAGTTCCAAAAATTTCAAGCTTGAACTCCAGGTAGATGATGGTGCCAGTCAATGAGATGAGCCAACTGGAGTTGACGGAAATAATTTCAGTCAGTAAATAAGTTTATGTTGCTCAGAATTCTCTGTTAGTAAGCTATGGACTCTGCACTGGAGACCATGTCATCATGCTGTTACCATAAGCAATATGGCTTACCATAGGAATCATCACATGGGTTTAACTCTCAATTGAAGTAGTGCCTTTCACACAAAACCACCAACAATAAACCTTTCACACCAATATTTGGGGCAGTTGTGTAATTGGGACACAGGGAAATAGTCAAAGTTACCTGGTTTAGAAAGATAACGCCTATAATTGTGTAGCCTTGTTCTTTATATTTGACAAAGTTCATGTATCATTTATATTATGCATAAAATGAGCTAATTTTGAGCTTTATCTTACTAAAAAAAAAACTATCTCAGGCACTGATTAAAATCTTTCAGGCGTGAGTGAAATGTTTAACTACATACAGTATGCAGAGAGCATTGTTGAGATGTACAGTATAGGATTCAAAATAGTTGTGGGGCTCTTGCTGTCACCATAGTATTTATTTTGCCCCCACTATCCCCGCGGGACTCACTCCCCAACATTTCTCAGGTCATGATTCACAATCAGGAGATTCTAGTACTGTGCTTAGCCATAGACTGGATGGCAGTAGCTCTGAGGTCCCCAAGCTTGAACAAGACCTCCTACACCTGACTCATCTTGTCATCTAGGTAGCAGAGAGGGCAACAAGAGGCCTCTCTTGGTGGCCTTGCTACTCCAGTCTAGCCGAGGGGAATTTCAAGCCCCAGCCACTCCCACCCACGTCTCCTCAAGCTGCAGACCCAGCCCAGGTTAGAATCTGGCACAACTCGGAAGGTGAAGGATGACCCAGATAGTCACATTTCAAATTGAAGGTCAGAGTACCATTCCTGCTTAATCATTTTCTGGGATCTACTCGGTGGACTTTTATTTCCCTTTCTTTAATTGAACAGCAGTCCATCTATGTGGAGAAACTACATGTGAATAAGAGCAAAGCATGTAGAGTGAATTATTAACTATGCAAATCGACTCCTTCAGCTGTTCTGTTTTTCAGAATTTTCCTAACGGTTCTACAGGGCATATGTTTAAAGACATATTTATATGATACATTACCTGATTTTCAAAGAAGCCGTTAAGGTCTCCTTTGGGCAAAGAAAATGCATTTTTTAAAAGAACTCCTAATGTGTGTTTGTATAATCGTGTCCTGTGGTTTTTTTAATGTTGCTACTGTTCATCAAATATGAAAAATTAGACTTTATAATATTATCAAAATAATTTTCACACAGCATTAGTCTCCTACCTACTTCATATTTCCTGCTAATCACTGACCAGTGTTTCTAACATATTACAATCCATTCAGGCCTTGTTATATTTTGTTTCATACTGTTTTCCTATACATAGTAGTTTTGTATTAGATATCAAGTAATTTTGAAGACTCACTCTTTAACTCAGTTTCTGCCTTTTATCTTCTCACCACTTTATGGGACATTTTTCTGTTTTGCAGACTAATGAAACTCAAGAAAAGCATAATTAGTGTGAAACACAAAAAATTGTTCAGATTTTTAAAAGATTGTTGCATATGTTTTTCATTTGCATTCTTTTTAATTAACTCTGGTTCTGGAATGAGATTAAGCTTCCATATGGTGGTAAGAATAGAAAATATAGGATGATTGAAAATGGAGATCACCAGCCTATACCCTCTCTGTTCTACATAGCCCTGAAAGTAAAAAGAAGAAATAACTCTGATCTGTTACTATTTGGGGACATGTAGTAGAGGGAAGTGACCTTAGGTTCTATAGCAAGGAAGCTATTCCACTCCTTCTATTGGCTTGTTTTTTCTTGTTCTTAACCCCAATGGATACCTGCTCTTGAAAAGTTATCTTCTTGTGATTCTTCATGTAGCAATCGGAGAGGTTTTGTGAGTGAAATACATTCTTTCTTCATATAGTCAGTCCAAGTACAGCCTATAAACCTATTAATACAAAGCAGAAAGGTCTCGGAATTCAGTGGCAAGGTTAGTACGGTCCAAGTTCACGTTCACAGCAGTATTTCCCATTAGACAGGAAAACAGGATTTCTCTATGCCTTGTCATGGAGAAATAATAACCATTGATTACAGTAAATCGTTTTCATAGGTTGAGGCTAAATTCAAACATGGAAGGCATACTCCAAAAATTTAATAGAAATCCCACAACCTCTTTCCATCAGTGAAAATGTGATCGTCATTCACTGACAATTTGTCAACTCTCAGAGGATTAGAACATTGCTAGGTTTCATAAGATTTGGGGTGTTGTTTTCAGGTAGCTTGAGCTATGTACCTATTCTTCCTTAACCGGATTTTTCCTCCTGGTAAGAGGGTGTATTTTGTCCTGTAGTTGTTTACAGGCTGATGCTGGATGTGCCATCATTGAATTATTTTAGGTGCTCAGGCGTGTCCGACTTATTTGCGACCCCATGGACTGTAGCCCACCAGGCTCCTCTGTCCATGGGATTTCCCAGGCAAGAATACTGGAGAATATTGGTGGCCATTTCCTTCTCCTGGGATCTTCCCAACCCAGGGATCAAACCCTGCATTGGCAGCCATATTCTTTACCACTGAAATACCACGGGAAGCCCTCATCTTTGAATTACAGCTTCTTTAGTGGCATCATCTCTATTCCCTACCCAGGTTAGAAATAACATTTCTCTGTTTTACAATTTCCCCCTTCCCTAACACACATGTAAAAGTTATCAACTGAGACAAGAGTTCACAGCCCTTACCATTGCCGCCTTCATTTTTTATCTTTCCTTGGTTGACTTTTTAAAAAAATTTGGAATATAGTTGATTTACAATGCTGTGTTAGTTTCAGGTATAAAACAAAGTGATTCAGTTATACACACGTGTGTGTACTTAGTCGCTCAGTCGTGTCCAACTCTTTGTGACCCCATGGACTATATGTAGCCTGCCAGGCTCCTCTGTCCGTGGGGATTCTCTGGGCAAGAATATTTTTTTCAGATTCTTTTCCCTTATAGGTTATTACAAGATATTGAATATATTTAATAGTTCCCTGTACTATACATAAGGTCTTTGTTGTTTGTCTATTTTACATATGGTACTGTGTATCTACTAATCCCAAACACCTAATTAACTACCCCCTGCCCTGCTTTCACCTTTGGTAACCATAAGTTTGTTTTCTATGTCTATAAATCTATTATTGTTTTGTAATGAAGTTCATTTGTATCATTTTTTTTAGACTCCACATGTAAGTGATATCACATGATATTTGTCTTTCTCTGGCTTGTTTCGCTTAGTATGATAATCTCTAGGTCCATCCATGCTGCTGCAGATATCATTATTTCATTCATTTTTATGGCTGAGTAGTATTCCATAGTATGTACGTGCCATATCTTTCTCCATTTCTCTGTCAATGGACATTTAGGTTGTTTCCATATCTTGGCTATTGTGAATAGTGCTGCTATGAACATTGGGTCCATGTATCTTTTTAAATTAGAGGTTTCTGCGGATGTGTGCCCAGGAATGGGATTGTAGGATCATATGGCAACTCTATTTTCAGTTCTTTAAGAAATCTCTATACCGTTCTCCATAGTACCTTTTGCCTGATTATTGATATTCAAGGACAAGTTCAGTCACATTAGAGCTCTTCATAGTTCCAGTTCTGATCCACGTGAATTGGAAGGTAGTGGCTATGATCACTAACTGCTAGGAATACCCAAGAGCTCCAGCTACTTCTGGCACCAGAACAACCTCATTTGTAGTTTCCATTTCATTAATTCCATCTGTGCCTTTTACGTTTTCATTCGTAGACACCATCTAGATGGTGAGGCCTCTGGATACAGGTTTCCTCCAAATCATGTTTGTATATCCCTTCCTCTTCATCCCTATTTTTACATACTCCATTTAAGCCATGTGGGCTGCCATCTATGGGGTTGCACAGAGTCGGACACGACTGAAGCAACTTAGCAGCAGCAGCAGCCACCTTCTCTGAGGTATGACCATGGCTTCATCACCGAGTCATCTTCTCCCTAACAACCTTAATATTTGCCTGCACTGTTGGCTCAGGCAACTTTTCAAAATAAAACTGATTTTACCAGTCCCAGTTTAAAGCACCCACCTCAGGGTCACAGCCATCTGAGGTCAAGTGCACATGGCTTACATAGATTGAAGACCTTCTGTGATCGGGCCCACACTCCTGGTCAACCTCTTTCCCTATCTGTTCTCTGCTATGGTTTTATACCAACCTTTCCACAGCCCCCAAGTGGATCATTTTCCTTCCTACATTATTTCCTTTGGACTTATTTCCACAGCTCCAAAATTCCTTCATTTCCCTACCCACCTGGTAAACTCCTCCTCCATCCCTGAAGACCAGTTAAAGCATCTCCTACTTTGCAAATGCTTCCTCAAGTGTAACTTTCTTCACATAAACCCTGAGAAGTGTTGACCCTTCCCCCTTCATAGCACCATGTTCCCATGTATGCTTCTACATGACACCTTCATTTCAGTGATGCTAATTCTTCAGTCTAGACTGTGGGCTTCTTGAGGACAAGGAGCCTGTTATGTTCTTCATTTCCCTATAGTGTAGCATGTTTGAATGAAAAGAAAAGTGAATGAATTTATGAATGAGTGAGATCCCAATTTGGCTGTTTGGTTTTCAAAACCTTTATTCTGTGTCTGGCCTCCTTCTGAAAAAAATGAACGGGTTTCGTAAATTCCTGTAGTAGCAACAGGCATTTTAGAGCTTTGTTTGCTGTAAGACACCCACTAAACACAAATTGTACTCATATATTTAAATTTTCACCTGTAACTCCACTTCGTTTCCTGTGCACAGAATGCTTTCTGCCGGCTGTTAGCATTTTATGCTACCCTCTCCCTCTAAAATGACTCTACTACTCTAGAGTGGTTCTCTCCAGGATTCCTTGCATCAACAGGGTCTTGCACTCAGCTCTGCCAGCCATGCTTTCTACCTTCTCTCTTCCTCAAGAACCATCACCCCAACCTTGTGTGCTAGTTATGCTTAGAAATACACTCTTCCCTAAACAGACCCAAAGCATTCCTACTTGCAGAACTGTTGGGTCCTTCAGGGCACCTGTGAACCCCTTTCCTTGTCAGGCTCCTACCCATCCATAGAGACCCAGCTCCAAAGCTGCCTTCCCTGAGGCTCTCTGTTAACTGGCCTCCCATCTCCCACAAGTTAGAGTTGCTCTTTCCCCATTCTGCATTTCTCTGCTTTACGGCTGTCCATCCCTACCCTGCTAGGTGAAGTGATCCAATTGCTTAGCCTTTCTGCTCCACAGTTTAGTCGATTACCAAATGGAGGAAGTGATACTTACCTGTCACTGGCATTATGGAGATTAAAAGACACAATATGGAAACATGCTTTGCAGCCTGTCAAGATGAACACAGCATGTATCCTTCCTGGGAAGCTCAGAGGAGCCAACAGAGAAAGGCAAAACTTGGGCATGTGGACATTCTGATTACTGATAATGACTTTACCAAGGAAAGAGGGAAGGAACATTGACACAGGCAGTCTGGGTTGGATTCCTGACTCGACTTTGAATGAGCTGTGTGGCCTTAAACAAGATACTTAACCTCTTTAAAAAGAGCCTATTTTCTCACATGTAAAATGGAAATAATGAAATCTACCTTGCAGAATGATTTTAAAGATTAGAGAGGATGAGGGTCAAACAGTCCATCAGAGGACTGGTGCCGGCAGTGATAAATAATGAATGGAAGCTGACATAGCTCTGATGACTTGAACTCAGATGGTTTCCGATCTTGCCTTACCCTCTCCCTCGTGGACCAATGCTGATCAGGACACGCACCCAGGCAACAGACAGTGTTACATGACTTGACAAGGCCTGAGACCCGGGAGACTGAATTCTATCCTGTGAGGCTTCTGAACTGGACAGGTGTCAAGATCTTGCTTTAGAAACCTGCTTTTCAAAACACCACACTCCCAGGCTATCCAGACTCACGGCTGACAGCAGTTTAGAGCATCCTATCTTCTCCTGCAGGAGTTATTCTCGGAGCCTCAGCGATGACTAGCTCAGACAGAAGCCTCAAGAATGTGCAGCGTGTGTGAGCAGGGAGCAGTTCTATCCACTGCAGTGACATGAGCCAACTCCATCACTGGGCTAGACTCTCCTCTATATCTTCTGAAATGCTCTCCCTCAGGGCTCTGGAAACTGGAATTAATAATAAAAACAATAATGGCTTAACAATAATAGGAGGCAGCAGGGTTTATGAAGACACGTGGGTCAAGGTATCTCTCATCCCTTATCCTACTTTATCCAGCCAGGGGTCACGCTAGTGAGGACCTTCCTCCTGCAGCAAGAGTATATATACTTTGGTAAATGAGTATTTTTTTTCCTTTTATTTCTGGCTCCTGGGCTCAAAGTATTTTAATGTCCAGAGAATAATAGCACCCAAACCCTAATATACTTGAAGGAGTACATGAGAAATACTGGGTGCAAACTGCTTTACACAGTCTCTTGCATACAGTAAAAAGCCTCTTGATGAGGGTGAAAGAACAGAGTTAAAAAGCTGGCTTAAAACTCAGCATTCAAAAACTGAAGATCATGGCATCCAGTCCTAGCAATTCATGGCAAACTGAAGGGAAAAAAGTGGAAACAGTGACAGATTTGATTGTCTTGGACTCCAAAATCGCTCTGGACAATGACTGCAGCCATGAAATTAAAAGACGCTTGCTCCTTGAAAGGAAAGCTGTGACAAACCTAGACAGCGTATTAAAAGGCAGAGACATCATTTTGCCAACAAAGTTCTGTATAGTAAAAGCTATGGTTTTTCCAGGAGTCATGTACAGATGTGAGAGTTGGACCATAAAGAAGACTGAACGCCGACAAATTGGTGCTTTCACACTGTGATGCGGGAGAAGACTCGTGAGAGTCTCTTGGACTGAAAAGAGATCAAACCAGTCAATCCTAAAGGAAATCAACCATGAATATTCATTGGAAAGACTGATGCTGAAGCTGAAGCTTCAATACTTTGGCCATCTGATGTGAAGAACCAACTCATCAGAAAAGACCCTGATGCTGGGAAAGATTGAGGTTAGGGAGAGAAGGGGACAACAGAGGATGAGACGGTTGGATGGTATCACCAACTCAATGAACATGAGTTTGAGCAAACTCCGGGAGATAGTGGAGGACAGGGAATCCTGGCATGCTGCAGTCCATGGAATCACAAAGAATCAGATACAACTTAGCAACTTAATGAAAACAACAAAGCATACAGTAGGTGTGAAATAGATGATCACTGTTGTCTCCACAGAGATCCTGACCATCCCCATTCTGATGCATATTGAAACCTTCTGATAAAAGCCATGTGGCTTTACGGAGCCAAACAAGTTATTTCTCTTCTCTTCTTTTCCAATTTGTTCCCTCTTTTCTTTAGGGAAAAGCAGTCTTTCCTCCCACCTGCCCTTGCAGGGCTGTCCATGGATGTTGACAGGTTGCCATGGACAACAATAGGCCTGGAAATAGATGAGGTAATCTGGGAAGACTTCAAAGGAGTGATTCCTAGGAAGTGTCCTGAAGGAAGAACCTAGGGTATCACTTGTTGTTGAAGATGAGGTCACAGGAGGTTTTAGGTGAATGATATTGAACAAAACAGCTTGATTAATATAAGGAGCTCATCCACTGGATGGCTAAATAGCTTTGGGTCTTAGGAGAAACTTGTTGTTTGAGGTTTGGTCCCGTTTCTGCATCTTCTGAATGAGAAAACAAGTGGCCAGAGGTGGAAGGCCTCACCCAGGGCACTGCCAGCCAGCTAAAGCATCCTCTTTTCAAATTCCTGAGTCCTGGATAGTTCCAGAGAATGACAGTCCCAGACAGGCAGGGATTATTTTCTCTGTTCACTAGTGTATCCATATAGTCTAGAACAGTCGTCAGTGCGTAGGATGGGAATGTCAAACATTTGTTTAATCAAGTCCAGTGGTCTTTAAAGCTGAAATGTAAGTGGAGAGCTACCAGGGGTATCCACTACTGGGAGAAAAAGTTTATGAATCTTCTTTGAATCTGAGATGCTTTTGAAAATTGTCATATTTTGAGAAGGAACATGGTGTGACTCAGTAAGGTGGTTCAAGATTGCTTTCAAGTGGATCAAGGAGAAAGGAGACAAGAGACATTCCACTGCTTGATGAAAGAAAAGTCATTTTCCCCAAATGTGGTTATTGAATGAATTCATTTTTTTACTTTTTTTAAAACCAAAGTGCCACAGTGACAAAGAACCCTCCTGCCAATGCAGGACACACGGGTTCGATCCCTGGGTCAGGAAGATCCCTGGAGAAGGAAATGGCAATCCACTCCCATATTCCTGCCTGGAGAATCCCATGGATAGAGGAACCTGTCGGGCTACAGTCCATGGGGTCACAAAGAGTCGGACATGACTAAGCATGCAAGTGATAGTGATAGTTAATTTACAATGTTGTGTTAGTTTCAGGTGTACAGCAAGTGACTCAATTACATATATAAATATGCACACATATATGTGTGTATATTTGTATATACATATATTTTTCAGGCTCTTTTCCATTATAGGTTATTAAATGCTAACAACCATAAAAGGAGAAATCGATAGTAACACCATAATAGTAGGGGACTGTAACACACCACTTATAGGTTATTATTAAATTAATTTGAGAAACAATTCATGTCCTGTTTGTCATGAAAGCCATAAGCTTCTCATTACTATCTCACTTGGCAAAGTTGGCCATCCCCATGGAGTCCAACAAGCTGCTTTTCAGCCTTGTCTTCTGAAATGCTGAGTTCCAAACAACAGGTGCACATTCTGGCCTTTGCTCACTGACTCTCTACCCTAGAGCCCCAGTATCTGTGTCCGCCCTTGGGACCTGGCATGTACAGTTCCCTGGGAGGAATATTCTCAGTCAGTGCTAAAAACACAGAGGACAGTGATGGAAATGAAGGCAACAGCCACGTCAACAAGATGGAGTGAATGCTCTTTAAAAAATGAACATAAAATCTAGTTATTTCCTGACTAGGAGCAAGAAGGGGGAATAGAATCTCACAATCACCCCCCACCTACATAGCTGTGTGGCTAGGTGGATGAAGGTTATTAAAGCCAAGGCAATGGCCAAGTGGTACTTTCATCACTTGCTTCTTTAAATTATTTTCTCTTCCCTTCCTCCCTCAATCCTGCTCTCATCCACCCACTTGGATCTTTTTTTTTTTTTTTTGGCAGTATTTAAGGAAAAATAACAAAAAGAAAAAGAACTGGAATTTACATAGCACCTTTCTTCCAAGATACGAAAAGCAGTTCCCCCATCTATAATTTGTCCTCACAATAATCCTCTGAACAAGCCTATTATTATGATTATTACCATTATGATTATTATTATTATTTCCATTTGCAGTCACATCACTTGCTGCTGAGACTTTTGTCGACTGCCTCATTTTTTGAACAATCTCATGCCCCCCATCATATGTATAAAAAAGGTTTCAGCTGCCACCTCCCACTTGGTGATTGTGCCATGTATTCCATGACAATCCCTGGACCTCTGTTTAATTTTTTCACTTGGAAATATATTAAATTCCTGTATTGAGTGAGCACTACAGGACTGTTGAGCAGAAGGTGAAGTCAGCACTGATAGAACAGAATCAAACATAAATGTCTTGAGAACTAAGAGGGAAATGGAAAGTGGCTGTCAAGGCTAATTGACTTGAATTGCATAAGAATATGATTTTTTTCTTCAGGAATTGACTCAGGATATGAACTACGCTTTCTAACAGCTTCAACTCAACATATGACAATCCCTGTCTCTTTCTAGTCTCTTTTAGGCTACAAATGTGTATGGGCTTCAAACTGTTTAATGTTTTCAAAGTGTTTCCAGCTTGCTGAATTCCTCTGGTTATGTCACATAACCCATGACAGCAGTGCATCCATGGCAATGACCCTGAGATGGCATAAGCTACTGATAAATGGTCTCTGTTAATTGGCCCAGCAATCTGTTCCTTCTATGGCCCACAGCCCGAGTTATTTTTAACATGGAGAGATTTCACTTGGCAGACCAGATCGTGAGTCCTTCTTCTCTCCTACTCATATTCACTGTCCCATCAAACTCTCATTCTTCCCCACATGACACCTGTCATACAATTAGATAGAGCATGTATCAATCAGTCAGCAGTTGCTTCAGAACAAATAACCACAAGATCTCAGTGGCTAATAACAATGAACATGTCTCTTTTATTGTGGTAAAATACATATAACATAGAATTTGCCATGTTCACCACTTTTAAGTGTACGATTCAGAGGCATTCATTACTCTCACAATGTTTTGTAACCTTCATTACTACTTATTTTTTATTTTTTTTTTATTTTTTTAATAAATTTATTTATTTTAGTTGGGGGCTAATTACTTTACAATATTGTAGTAGTTTTTGCCATACATTGACATAAATCAGCCATGGGTCTACATGTGTTCCCCATCCTGAACCCTCCTCCCACCTCCCTCCCCATCCCATCTCTCTGGGTCATCCCAATGCCCCAGCCCTGAGCATTTGTCTCATGCATCGAACCTGGACTGGCATTCTGTTTCACATATGATAATATACATGTTTCAATGCTATTGTCCCAGAACGTCCCACCCTCACCTTCTCCCTCAGAGTCCATAAGACTGTTCTATGCATCTGTGTCTCTTATTCTGTCTCGCATATAGGGTTATCGTTACAATCTTTCAAATTCCATATATATGCATTAGTATACTGTATTGGTGTTTTTCTTTCTGGCTTACTTCACTCTGTATAATGGGCTCCAGTTTCATCCATCTCAATAGAACCGATTCAAATGTATTTTTTTTAATGGCTAAGTAATATTCCATTGTGTATATGTACCACAGCTTCCTTATCCATTCGTCTGCCGATGGACATCTAGGTTGCTTCCATGTCCTGGCTATTGTAAACAGTGCGGCGATGAACATTGGGGTACACGCGTCTCTTTCAATTCTGGTTTCCTCGGTGTGTATGCCCAGCAGTGGGATTGCTGGGTCATATGGCAGTTCTATTCCCTGTTTTTTAAGGAATCTCCACACTGTTCTCCATAGTGGCTGTACTAGTTTGCATTCCCACCAACAGTGTAAGAGGGTTCCCTTTTCTCCACACCCTCTCCAGCATTTATTGCTTGTAGACTTTTGGATAGCAGCCATTCTGACTGGCGTGTAATGGTACCTCATTGTGGTTTTGATTTGCATTTCTCTAATAATGAGTGATGTTGAGCATCCTTTCATGTGTTTGTTAGCCATCTGTATGTCTTCTTTGGAGAAATGTCTGTTTAGTTCTTTGGCCCATTTTTTGATTGGGTCGTTTATTTTTCTGGAATTACTACTTATTTCCAAAACTCTCATCACCCCAAATAGAAACTCTGGACCCACCAAGCAAGAACTCACCATTGCTCCCTCTTTTCAGTCCCTGGGCAGCTCAGTGTATTTTCTGTATGCATGAATCTGTCTATCCCAGATATTTCATCTAAGTGGAATCATCCAATATTTGCCCTTTCGTGGCTCGAAATAAGCATTTCTTTCTCACACATCTGGAAACTGGTTGAAGTGGCTCTGTTGATCTTGGCTGGGCTTGCCTGGAACAGACAGGCTTGGTTCAAGTCTGTATCACAAGTCTCTCATCCTCTTTGGACCAGAGTGTTGTGTGCTTATGGTTATGGAAAGCATGAATAAGCAAGCAGGAACATGCAAGGCCTTTGGAAGTGTAGACTCTGACCTGGGATCTGGCATTCTGATCAGTCTGTACCTCTTCTGTTGGCCAAAGCCGGGCCTTGGCCAAACCCAAACTCTAGGGTCAGGGAAGAAAACACCACCGCTTTCCAGACATTTGACTTCATTAAAAGTGCCATAACCTTTCTGAGCCTCATTTTCTTATCAGTAAAATTAAGATAATATTACCTAGCACCTAGGGTGTCATGATTATTACTGAATTGCTCTGCAATTGCAGTATAAAATTGCAAATAATATTATTGTCATTCTTAAAATATAAAGAATAGAAAAGCAACAAAATCCAATAAACCTTTGTTCTTTTTGCTTTTCATTGAGAAAAAGAATTTTAAATTAGCAGAGGATGCTGAATACCTTCTTGGAAACTCAAAATGAGATTTAGATTTGCAGGCTAAGAAGGTTTATTGGAATTCGATGAAACAATAGCAATCATTTTATCCATTGGTTTGCCTACTGCTTTTAGCAATAGAATCCTTTTTTCAACAGAACTCTAACCCACAGTCTCAATACATAAATCAGTGGAGGATTTCCAGTTGAAGAAGCACAGAGGTATACAGGGCTCTTTCCACTGGCACGTATTCCTATCTGAGAAGGGTTGCATGGAGCACAATTTGGAAACTACTGATTTAGTCCAAGCTCCCTGCTCTTACAGATGTAAGATATATATTGATGTATATATTGATGGACTGCAGCTTGTTCCAGTAGCCAGCAGAATAGAAAGCACTAGAGTAGAAGAATAAGGTAAAGGAAAACTATCAGAATAGAATTTAAGACATATAAACATCATGAAGTCTGGAAAGAATGATGTAGCCCCATAAAACAAGGTCTCAGCCTGAACATATGCATACCCTATGACCTGGCAGTTCCACTCCTAGGAATATACCAAACAATAATGCCTACATATATTCACCAAAAGACAAACACAAGACTGTTCATAGCAACAGTATTCTTTGCAACCTCCAACTGAAAATCACTCAAATATCCCTCAGTGGTAAAATGGATAAGGAAATTGTGATACATTCACACAGTTGCACAGTCAGACTTGGATGTATCTTATTTTTTATTTTTTATTTTTTCTGGTTCATCTCACAGTCTAAATGCAAGTTCTCTTTTTTTTTTTTAATAAATTTATTTATTTTAGTTGGGGGCTAATTACTTTACGGTATTATGGTTTTTGCCATACATTGACATGAATCAGCCATGGGTTTACATGTGTTCCCCATCCTGAACCCCCATCCCACCTCCCTCCCCATCCCATCCCTCTGGGTCATCCCAATGCCCCAGCCCTGAGCATTTGTCTCATGCATCGAACATGGAATGGTGTTCTGTTTCACATATGATAATATACATGTTTCAATGCTATTGTCCCAGAACGTCCCACCCTCACCTTCTCCCTCAGAGTCCATAAGACTGTTCTATGCATCTGTGTCTCTTATTCTGTCTCGCATATAGGGTTATCGTTACCATCTTTCAAATTCCATATATATGCATTAGTATACTGTATTGGTGTTTTTCTTTCTGGCTTACTTCACTCTGTATAATGGGCTCCAGTTTCATTCATCTCAATAGAACCGATTCAAATGTATTTTTTTAATGGCTGAGTAATACCAGAATTGAAAGAGACGCGTGTACCCCAATGTTCATCGCAGCACTGTTTACAATAGCCAGGACATGGAAGCAACCTAGATGTACATCAGCAGACGAATGGATAAGGAAGCTGTGGTACATATACACAATGGAATATTACTCAGCCATTAAAAAAATACATTTGGATGTATCTTAAACACAACTCAAAGTGAAAGAAGAAAGGAAAATCATTTATGCTATGTGATTATATTAAGATAAGTTCCCACTGGGGATCAGCTATTCTCTTGTGTTCGGTGCCAGGATAGTAGTTTTCCCTGGGACAGGGGTGGAGGTACATCTGACGTAGCCTCAGGTTTCTCAATCTCAGCACTACTGACATTTTGGGCAGAAATTTCTTTGTTGTAGGTGGCTGTCCTGTGTAGTGTCGGATGTTAGCAGCATCCCTGGTGTCTGTCTACTGGATGCCAATAGCAGCCACCCTCATTGTGACAATCATAAATGTCTCTTGACACTGCCAGATGCCCTCCTGCCATATCCCAAATGCCTCTCCTCTGCTAGATACTCAATACTTACTGAAGGAATGAATGAGGTGAGAACCGTTTAGTATCATATAGATGTGTAAAATAATTTTTATCACAAGAGATCCTGCTGCCCTTTTTCAGTCTTAAATGCAAGTACCAGTTTCATCCATTAGTTAAAGATTCTTCAAAGGCCAAAGATAATATTCATTCAGAAAAAAAAAGAAATGAATTAATTGAACAAAAAATTTAGGTCAAACCAAAACTAAATATTATTATGCAAATAAAACTCTGTTAGTAGTAGCCGTTTACAAAGTCAGAGTGCCTAACCTGAAATTTTACTGCAAAGGTTTAAAAAACGCAATTTAAGAAAAGGACTTGAAATAAGACAATTTCATTAGAATGTTAATTTTGATAATCACTGTATCATTTATATGGATTTTAACCCAATAGCCTAATATTCTTTAAAAGAAAAGCACAGCTTAAGCCTTAAACACAATCTGTCAAATGTGAGTTGAACTGTTCAAAGAATTCTAGTCTCTCCCTAGGTTTATATTCAAGTCATTGGATTGTATGTAAGCTATTAATTCTAAACCTAAAATTATAATGTGCTTTAATCCTTTCTGTAGCAAGTTCAAATACATACCCCACAAGGTAACACCAATTGTGACTTCAAAATTCTTTTTTGTAGTGAAGCATTTTTAGTCCAAGACTCTGATTGGATCTTTTCCCCTCCCCTGAGTTGGTAGTTCTTTTCCCAACTACCCCAATCTCGAAAAGCCCATAGTTAATGTTACAATTGTGCTAGCCCCATGTCCAATAATTAGAGCATCCTTTTCCACATCTCCACATATGTTTGTATGGCAGATTTTTTTTTTAAAGTATCCATTTCGGATATCCTGCGGAGTCATTAGATTAGACACTTAACCTTCCTTGATAAGGGAGCCATGTTCAATTTCAAATCCCTTGGACTCATTTGGCTGTTTTTTTAAAAAAATAGTTTGCTAACTCTTTATGGACAGATGATGTTTCAGTTTTCTGTCACCACCCAACAAATGAAATGGCTTAAGAAAATAGTTTCTTATCTCATGATGCTGTGGGTTGATGGGGCTCATTCACATGGTTCTCACTGCTGACACTCACGTGGCTACAGTTCAGTGACAGTTGGAGCAGGAGCAGGATAAAGACTCGTTTGGACTGGCTATCCAAGGTGGCTTTTTCACACCTGTGTTGTCATGTGGACTTAGACAGCCGACACCACTGTGTCTGACCAGGCCAGTTTCCCTCTCCCCACGCTGCTTCTCCACAGGGTGATCGCAGGGTTGCTGAACTTCTCTGACAGCTGGCTTCTCACAGAGTGAACGTGCCAAAATACCCATGTGGACACTGCAGGGCTTCTGGGATTCTTCTAATCAAGGCCTGGAAGTCATGCAGTGTCACTTCCATAATACTCTATTTGTCAAAAGTAAGTCACAGAACTAGTCCAGATTCAGTGGGAGAAGACTACACAAAGTTATGTGAGTCCCCAAAAGTGTGGTTCATTGAGGACCGTCTTTGGAGCCTCCGTACAGATGGGAAAAGATAAACAGTATGATTATACAGTTGTTCAGGGTGAACCCTTTAACATAGTACTTAATAAGAATCTTTCCTTAAATTCTCTTCACTGTTGCTTTGGCTACCAAACTTGTTCTCACTTCAAATCTGTTGTTTAGTCACTAAGTTGTGTCCAGACTCCTCTGTCCGTGGGATTTCTCAGACAAGAATACTGAAGTGGGTTGTCATTTCCTTCTCCAGGGGATCTTTCCGACCCAGCGATTGCACCCGAGTCTCCTGCATTAGCAGCCAGATTCTTTACCACTGAGCCACCAGGGAAGCCCCTCAGATCTGTTAGTATTTGCTTAGTATATTTCGGTGCTCTGATATTGGGTGCATATATTGGGTTGGCCAAAAAATTCACTTGGATTTTTCCATTACATCTTATGGAAAAACCCGAGAGAAGTTTTTGGCCAACCCAATATGTTCATGATTATTATGTCTTCTTAATGAATTAATCCTTTTTATCATTATAGTGATCTTTTTTGTTACCTTTTTAGCCTTAAAGCCTATTTTGTCTGATATGAGTATAATTACCATGCTCTGTTTTGGTTTCTGTTTACATGGAATATCATTTTCCATTCCTTTACTTTGAGCCTATGTGCGTCCTTAAAGCTGAAGTTCATCTCTTGCAGGCAGTGTTTGGTTGTGTCAGCAATATCACCCCTCATTCAAGGAGAAAATGGTAATGAGAGAGATTGTAGAATTGGTAAAAGGCAAGCCAGTGCTCCTGGACAAGTGAATTCTATGATTCATCCCCTCTGTCTTTGCTGACCTGATAACTATGGTGGCTTCATTATGCCTGTTTCCTTTCTCCACATCCCTTGAACCTTAGTAATAAAATGACAGATAATCTGGTTCCTCCTCTTTGCAGTTATTGAAGTAAGGCAATGTGCAGCAACAGTGGAGAGAGTGTTGATGTTTCATGAAGTCCATGACAGATCACACTTAATGTGTTGACCTTGTTTGCATGCTTGATTGTTAGCTGTTTCCATCCTCTGCAGCTAATGGCTTCGGTACCTGTTAGGAACTGATACAGTGGATAATTGCAGTCTCTGTTGAGATCGGTAGAAAGGTCAACTGGATGAAGCATTAAACCTCCATTTCAAGTAGTCCTGTGGTGACTTTTCTAAAAAGGAGGGACAACGTTATTTCCTCCAGCTTTGCCAGCAACTGACTTTATATTATGACTAGTCATCAGAAATCTCTGGGTTTTTTTCGTATCTCCAGGTTCAGGTAAGAAGAGAAAATACTGTGTTAGCCATAAAGTTTGTTCAGATTTTTCCATAAGATGGTAAAGATGAACCCAAACAAACTTTTCACCAACACCTAGGATTGTGATGTCCTTCTGAAAAAAGCATCATTGGCGAAATACTGTTTATCTGTTCTTTCCATAAAGAGTGACTATCCACCAGCAGAGAGTTTAAGGGCTGAGATGCACTAGCTAGCTGAAAAGGATATTTTTCTATCTTCTTTGAATAACTCTGAAGTTCAACAAGAAGAAAGACTTATGTATACTTAGAAGTGAGAGTTCAAACACCATTTCACTGTGCCTTACCACCTTTCTTTCCAAATAAAAATACTGCCTATCAGTCTTTTGAATTATGTTAAGATGTGATTTTACAGTTCATAAAATCTTTCATATATCTCCCTAAATTACCTCTTTATTTTGCCTTTTAAAAGCCTAACTTTTCAGCCTTCATGAATGATTCCTGACTTCTACTGGAGAAGTTGAAAATCATATTGTTCACTTGTTTAGACCCTTTTTTTTAAAAAAAAAGCAAGACTCCTCCTGAATTTTAACATGGAATATATTCTTTATATTTTAGTTTCTTTTGCTTTTCCTTGTTTTATTCTGTTTTGCCAATCTCTGAGGAAGTCTCATTGCTCTTCACATGTAAATTCGTGTTGCTCTCTGAATTAGTTAAGAAATCTGTTTATTCAGTCTATGAGGGAAATATACAATAGTACATGCCAATGTGATTATATACTGCAATATTAAGATCATGTAAATATTAAGTGGGAAAGTCAAAGAAAGGTGTCAAGCTATTCTGCTCTAAGAGAAAGCAAACAAAAACTTTAGCTTCATTGTTGAAAGGGATTTTAATACCGAAAACCTCATTAGAATCTGAGATTCTTCACTTGCTACAACAGAATCCCATCCAATGAAATTTTTAAAAAATTTTTAATTGGAGGATAGTTGCTTTATATCCAGTGAAATTTTGAATGGGCTGTGATGCCAAAGAATGACCTGCAACCACTGATATTGGGTGTCCCAAACGTCTTTCAAGGGATTTGCCATCAAAGAAATCTAAGAAAAGACTTTTGTTAAAAGAATGAAAAGAGAGGAATGAAACGTAAATTTTATAGGAGTGGTTTAGGGTAGATTAGACTATATTTTCCTGTGCAGGTCAGCACTGTGATATAGGGATTAAAAATGATGTTTTCCCCACAAATTCAATCATTTTTAAAAAATATTGGCACTCTAATTTGAGATTAATCTTTAAGAGTAGAAAATTCACTTGGCATTCAGTATGAAATTATACTTCTCTAAATGTGCTCCAAACTGGATTTGTTTCAAGTCCCTAGCTGTTTTAAGCCTTCATAAAAAGAAGTTATCTGATTACTTGAATGAACCATTTTTCATTCCAAATTCTAATTTGTCTGTTGTGGCTATTTTTAAATGGCTTCGATCTTCTTTATTTTCTCCTAGAATCTTAGGCTTAGGAATTCTAAGGAATTCAAAACATTATGGAGTTCTTGTCTGGCAGATTATAATTAAATAACTATAGGTGAAAGAAAACAGACTAAAACCACATCCCTAGTTCTAATGGTAAATAACATATTGGAATATTTTATTTCAATTGAGACAGCATCATTTACTCATTAAGTGGTAAAATTAAAATCAATATAGGTTATGTTTCAGATGAATAACAGGGAATTACTATAGACACAGAATTTAAACGCTGTAAATATAATAGAGAGAAGCAAGTTGCCATGTTGAGGAGGCTCATGTAACAAAGACCTAAGGGTGACTTCTAGCCAACTGCCAGCAGGAACTGAGGCCCTTGGTCCAACAATCCCAAAAGAAACTACTTAATCCTGCCAAAAACCATAAAAAGTCTACCTGGAATTGGATCTTCCCCAATGGAGCTTTCAGATGAGACCTTAGCCCTGGGCAGCACTTGATGGCAGTCTCATCAGAGAACTTGCATAAGATGACCAAGTTAATTCATACTCATATGTCTGACTCATAGAAACTGTAAGATAATAAACGTGTGTTGTTTTAAGCTGCTAAGTTTATGGTAAGTTGTTATGCAGCACAAAATAACTAATGAAGCTGGCTTCTGTGATAGGACAGAATACTGATCCACATCATAATGCCCAGATCCTGTGGCTCTGCAGAAGTGATTCAGTTAAGGATGGAGCAGTTTTTCCTGAATTATCCAGGTGGACCCAATGTAATCACAAAGGCCCTTATAGGTGAACGAATAAGGCAGGAGACTCAGGGAGAAATTGGAAGATGCTACATTGCTGTTTTTGAAAACGGAGGAAGGGGCCATGAACCAAAGAATATAGGAAGCCTCCAGAATCTGGAAAAGGTTCCAGAATGAATGCAGCCCTATTAACACCTTGATTTTAGCCTAGTGAGGCCCATTTCAGACTTTTGACCTCCAGACTTGTAAGATAACCAATTTGTGCTGTTTTAAGCCACTAATTTATTACAGCAGCAATAGGAAGCTAATGCAGTCTATGCTTATTTTGTTAGCATCTAACATGAATAATGAGTCCTTCCCCAGGTGTTTGTCTGCTCCTAACAGACTGTACTGGAGCTGTGAATGTTTTCTTTTTCTGGAAATGAACAAATTACAAATACAGTGCCAGTGAGCGTTGCTCTAGGGAAAATGAGCATCTTTTCCACAGCCTTGTGGGCCTATTCGTTCTCCCCCACCCTACCACATCAGACCCCTCATTCTTGCACTTACCATTTTATTGTTTCTTCTTCAGATTTTCAGCACTCGCTGTCTTAGTTAAGGATTGTTTGGATTCAAATAATCTGATCTATTCAAGTCAGTTTTAAATAAAGTAAAGTTGAGGGTAAATGTAGCAGTTAGGTCTCAGGATAAAATTGTAAAGCAACTGTCTTTCCCCTCTTTGCCTGTTCAAAACAGCTCTCTAGGTCCAGGTGTTCATTCAAATCTCAGGCAGGTCCACAAGTATATTAAGCAGGTTCAGAAAATTTCTCCAATCATTTGAACACTTATAATCACAACAGCTCTTATTCTGTCATCAAAATGCTCATTTTTCACATGATAGTCAAAACTGCCAATGCCACAAAATTTCTCCCTTGCCCCTATTTCCAACCTGGGAAGCCTGTGTTAAGGGGCATTCCCCCAAGATTCTTCTCCAGCTTTGGCCCCGTCCACATTGAAATGAGGCCAGAACAGTGAGGTAAAAAGCAGGAAATTCTCACTGTTTTGACACCAAGGTAATCCAGTATTGGTTTCCTCTATCCATGGAAGATCATGACAGTTGACTTATGGGTACCTGTGCATATTTCTAGAAGACTTCTCTGTTGGGTTCTTCAAACTGCAGGTCCCTTGAATCAGATAGTACCCAGTGACTGGCTGTGTCCAACACTCCTTAGCTTCTACATCTTTCCAGTAAGGCCCTCTTGCCCTGGAAGAAGCTCAGTTGAGCAATGCCTTTATTCAGTGACCCCAGGGCACCATATCTACTGTGTCTTCCAGATATCATTGCAGGAATTGCACACTTGGAGCCTGTCTCGGTGGAAGGGTAATAATTTTTCAAACATAGCCTCTGCTCTTAGGCCATGTGCTGCTTCCACTGGCCTTTCCCTGTTACCTTTTTTTCAGTTAAGTCATGATTAATACCCCAAGATGAAAAAGGGTCCCAAACTCTGGTTTTAATCTATCCTTTGAAAGTATGTAACACCCTGTTTTGGCACGTAGGAGTGACTGGCATCAGGCCTCAGCTGAACCTGCCTCAATCATTGTGGCATTCTCTAATATATGAACACATGTGGCTTCCATCTTTTTTTCCTTCTAGGATTAGAATCCTAAGGGACCCAAAGCTCTATGGAGTTAATTCTCCTTTTCTGGCAGGTGATAATTAAGTACTTACAGATGAGTGAAACGAAAAATAAAAGCCCATTCCCAGAACTGACGACAGATATCATACTGAGATATTTTTCTTCAGTCATTTTATTGATGTAAAATGGTGAACAACCAGCCCTCAGGAATGGTGGGAACTAGGCCTGCTCAGGGGACCCTGGCATCTGTAACCTTTCCTCTTATTCAGTCATGACTGTGACTTAGCTTCCAGCTCATTGTCTGTATCTCTTAGTTCTGATTCTGGAGAGAGGACATCCAATGGGCTCATTCCAACACTTGGATCCAATCAGCTGTGCCCAAAGGATACGTTCTGAGCCCATTGCCTGCTGCTGAGGGCTCTGGGGACAGCCTTGGGTAGAGCAGGCCAGGCAGGACAAACCGGCACACACCCCGGCTACCACACTCTAATTCTTCCTGCCACATCGTTCCATGACACTTGGTCCACCCATTCACATGCCCACCCTGCTAGAGGGGAACGCCCACCTTGCCTCCAGTGTTTCACATCCATGCGTCCCCTGACTGGGAACGTCCTCATCCACTTCCCCTCAAAGGCTAGTGGGCAGATTTCTTTGGGATATAAACCAGAGTGGAATGGCTCAGTCCTAGTGCTATGAGGCTGAAGTTTGCCTAGGTGTGCCAGACTGCTCCCCAGAACTGCTGCACAAGGCTCCATGGCCACCAGCCATGCACCGCCATTTGTCTCATTCACCGAGTTCTCATTTGATTACACTGTTGCTCTATTATTCCATCTAATGGGAACACGGTCTTTCCACTCCAGTTAGTGGGGCTTTCTGTCAACTCTTGGCAACTAGGAATTGATGGGATCAGATAGGCCTCTCCCCACCATCAACATCATCCTAACTGTTCTGTTTCTTCATCCACTTCTTGAGTTCTAGTCCTCTTTTCCCTCCTCATTGAGTTCTCTTCTTCTCCACCCCCACTCCGTCCATCAGGGCCCAACTGCCACCGCTCCTGTGGCAAATCACATGGTCCTCCCCAGGCAATGGGCTTATAGTGAGGGGTTGAAGAGTACTTAATGCTAGAAATGCAATTTGTCGTGACTTCTCCAAAGGAACAGCACCACAATAGATTCCCTTCTCTTGAATCATTTGGGCAGGACGTCACAAAAGCAGGTAATTAATTAGCACCTAAACTGTAGAAAAAGTCAGCCCCTCCTCAACAAATTGGCAACTGACCTTTCTCCTACTCGATATAAAAAAGGAACAAAGGAAGGAAGAAAAACTATTACAACCTATAATAAGATTTTTCCTCAAGGGGTCAAGTTATTTGAAAGGTTTGGGTTACTTGGGGGAAATTAAATAAACCATGACATTGTATTACATTGTCCTGCTCTTGGCTAAACAGTGTTCCCTATGGTGAACAATATTTCCCAACGAGTGCCCTTCTGAAATGTTTATCGGCTCATGATCCTAGGCATTGTTACCTTGGCCTTAGAAAGCCACACGACATGGGAAGTCACATTTGCCGGGATCCTGTTTTTACATAAGAAACCTACAGTGACATTTTTCTTTTCCTGATGCTGACCCTAAGAAGATAATGATGTTCAGTGAATTGATAGCATTTTAAAAAATCTATCCCCTTCCAGAAAATTGCACAGACATTTTAAGCAGCTAAAGGAAAGTCGGAAGGGGAGAATCAATTTTGAGAGACTCAGTCGATGCTTTTAAAATCCGACCTTCCTTTAGCGAGTTTTATTTTAGGGCCCTGCTGTTCAGTGTTGCAGATTATATCACCCAATGTAAATCGAACAGGAGGCTTTCCACTGGGTAAACATTTGATTCTGGTTTTCTGTGTGGTCTGAGAGCTCACTTCTGAGCCTTTTGAATCTCTGCCCTGGGAGTCCAAGGAACATTCGCCAACATCACACATTTTGTTTCAAAAGAGCGCCGTCACTGGTAGAGCCCAGGCTCTGTGCATGTCATAAATACCTTTTTTCCTCTCTCTTACAGAAGCTGCAAAGAGTCGATACTCCTCACTGTTATTCAGCCTTACCCTGTAAGTGTCCTGTGAGTAAAAGTGCCTATGTGTGTCCTCAGATTTCCAGTCTCCTCCTCCCACTCCACTCCAGCGAATAACAGCAGAGAGAAATAGCATGCATTCATAGTACCAGTTCCAAAATCTTGATTATATGTATTTCGTACTCTATGATAGAAACCCTTCATCGGAGAGAAAAGAAAGTGATGCATTTCCCAAATATCTTAGAAATCAGCTTTTCAGTCCTATGTGCCTCTCACATCTGGAAATAACACGAAACTCAAGAATTTCCTTGTGATTCTTTTAAGTTTCCGGGTTAAGAATCACAAGTCTAAAGGGAATATCTAATTGTAAGAAATTAAAGCATGATTATTTTCCTTATCCCCATCTAAATAATTTGGTGGGACTTTAAAGTTGAGAAATAACTGGAATATGCTGATTGCTGATATGTGATCCCGGGAAGCAGATGATCAAGCTTGTGGGAGTAATTCCAGTGAGAAATAATTGTGATCTGAAGTAGAGTAATGATGGGAAGAGGTGAATGGATTTGAAAAGATCTTGGACTTACACCTGATGGGCCTTAGTAAGTGGTTAGGACAAGTATGAAATTTAAAAAGTGTAATAATAAAGATATCATTGAAAACAACTATTTACAATAGCTAGGACATGAAAGCAACCTAGATGTCCATCGACAGGTGAGTAGATAAAGAAGCAGTGGTACATATATACGATGGAACATTACTCAGCCATATAAAGGAATGCATTTGAGTCAGTTCTAGTGAGGTGGATGAATCTAGAGCCTATTATACAGAGTGAAGTAAGTCAGAAAGAGAAAAACAAATATTATATATTAACACATATATATGGTATCTAGAAAGATGGTACTGATGAACCTATTTGCAGGGCAGCAGTGGAGACTCAGAGAGAACAGACTTGTGGACACGGGGTCGGGGGGAAAGCAGAGAGTGGGATGAATGTGGAGAGTAGCATGGAAACATACACACTACCATATGTAAAACAGAGAAGCCAGTGGAAATTTGCTGTATGACTCAGGGAGCTCAAACCAGGGCTCTGTGACAACCTAGAGGGATGAGATGAGGTGGGAGGTGGGAAGGAGGTTCAAGAGGGAGGGGATATATGTATACCTATGGCTGATTCAAATTGATGTATGGCAGAAAGCAATACAATCTTGTAAAGCAATTATCTTTCAATTAAAAATAAACTTTTAAATATATATATAATTAATAACAAAGAATAATAATAATTTGGTGCAGATGTTGGACATTTCAGTAGGTTGTCAGAAGGGTGGGGGAAGATTAAAATTGTACTGCCTTCAGTTCCCATGATTTTTTTTAAAACAACTTTATCATGGTGTAATTTGCATATCATAAACTTCATCCATTGTAAGTATATAATTCCATGATCTTTATAAAGTTTATTGAGGTATGCAACTGTCACCACTATCCAGTCTGAGAACATGTGTATCACCCCAACAGGATTCCTTATTCCCATTTACCGTGAATCCCTTTTCCTACCCTTAGCCCCGAGCAGCCACTAATTAACTATTTATTTATTTCTATAGATTTGCCATTGCTTGTGAATTTCACACATGGGCAGTGAACTAAAAAATACCAAGTCCAATTCCTTCAGATTTTTTCCCCAAACGTTTGCTGTCAGTACCTTGTGTGGCCTTCAGGTGGGACAGCAGAGATTCCAACCTGCTTATACTATACTCTTTTTTCTTCCCCATAAAGATTTCTACATCAGTTCAAAGGCTCTGGTATTTGCCAGTCTCCATCTTCTGACCAAACTCTTCATCTCCCCTGTCATAAAATTTTCTTCCTAAGCACTATAGGCTTGGCATTTTAGGCAGGAAAAAATATATACTCAAGTTTGTAATAAGATCACAAGACACCAAGTTATGCCATGGAGGAACATTGCTACATATATTAAAAGCAGTTTAATATTGAGTGTTACTTTTAGTGCCAACTGTTTGACACAACTAGACACACACATACACATATACATACACACACACTTGGATTTGAAATCTAAGGAGACAATAGGATGTAAAAGCACCAGAATTTGAGATCTAGCTCCCAACAGTATAACAGGTGACTTCCACAGCTGCTCCAGTCCCAGTTTCCTCATCTGTGTGAGGAGAGGGTCAGATGGCATCCCATCCAAGGGCCTTTCACATCCACTACCTCATGACCCAGTGATTCCTTCCTTAGAAAGTACACTCATCTGTCTCCAGATTATTTCATTTAAACCAGTAGTCACTCACACGTACTTCAAATCTATCCACTCTTCTTCATTTCTCTGCAGTGAACAGATGCATTTTGGTAAAGCCAATGTAAATGTCTGTCATATGTAAGTGATTGACCAACCAGAAATTCCTGGTAGAACTTTAAGTTTACATTGTCTTTCCTGAATTCTCTCTGCCTACTTTATAACCCATTAGCAATGCAAGATCAGAACTATTTTACTCCAAACCGGGTTATTTTTCCAATGTGAGATCGCACTTTACCCGGCCCAGTAAGCCTAGAGGAGTTTTGCATATAAGTTAAGGGTTTTGTCTTTTATGGCTTTGCTTGCTGTTTTTGCCTTTTCAGTCTGCATGACGTGTTATTCATATCAATACTCATTACTATTCATGAATCATGGAACTTACTTTTAACAGATAATCTGGAATTTTCTGGGAGTTTAGTTGGCTCCTGCTGTTGTGCTATATTAACATTCAGGAGTGTTGCTTGTTCTTATGACCAGCAGTTGCACCTTTCAGAGTCACTCAGTCCTGGCCAATTATTGTAGATGAATGCTAAACTTTGACTTTCCTCTGCCCAACCCTCCTTCCTCCTGAAAAGCTCCTCACATACCCCACCTGCCACCTCCTCAGCCTCACCAAATCCTTCTTACCTTTCAAGTCTCAGTACAGATTCTGCATGCTACCTCAGAGTTTCTCAACACCAGCACTGTTGGGCTGGAGAATTCTCTGTTGGGAGGTATGTCTAACAGCAGCCCTGGACTCTACCACTGTGTTTGGATTTTCAGCAAAGATCCAGTCAAGACAGAGAGCCAGTGTTTACACCTTTTGGCACACTCCACGTGTTCCCAGGGCACCCCAACATGACCCAGCCGTAGCAATCAACCTCCAATGAGGCTCAGGTCAATGGGGTCTGGGAGAAAAGTCTTAGGATTCTCAAAATTCTTTGATGAGAAATAATTCTTAATGGATTTTGCCTTCTTATTTTAGGTATTATGGAGGCCTCAATTGCCACCATTTTTACCTTATTTCTTAGAGAAAAATTGTGGAAGAGCAGAAGGAAATACAGAAGCAGAAAAATATGTGCTGGCAATACTTTTCCTCAAAGACAACCAAAGTAAACATTTTGGCTTATTTACTTCCAGTCTATCAGTAGTTGATATCATATTATATGTACATTTTTATTCTGCTTCGTTTACTTAGTATATCAAGCATTTTCCTATGTCATCAAGGTTTCTATATAAGCATTATATATAGTCTGTAAAACACTACATTGAACCAAGATTTCCTTAACCAGCATCCATCATTAAGCCCACTGTCTCTCATATGTTTCTATTATAAATAAATCTGCAAAGAACATCTTTGTGTGTAAATCTTTATCTGTACTTAGTAGCATTTCCTCAGGATCGAATTTTAGCAGAGGAATATTTGGGTCACTTGTGGATTTTATTTGTTTTCTTCTGACATACCCTCTTATTCCCTTATACTGTTACCATTTTTAATTCCAGATCTTTCTTGGCCAGCTGCTCCCTTCTTTCCTTTCCATAGTTCCCAAGTCTAGAACTTTCAGAGCGTCCCAATCCAATATTACCTGAAACAGCGAGTATGGAAACAGTCTCTATAATCTCCCCTCATTTCTGGCATCCCTGTGCTCTCATGTCTCACCTTCCCTCTAGGCCAAAGAGCTGAGAGATCTACTGGTCTGCCTTTCATTTTCTGTCTACCTTCCACACACCTCCTCATGGAAGCTCCTCTGTAGTAAATGCTATCAGGATCCAGAACATATCCCCTTGGCATGTGAGCATGCTGGCCCAATTTCCAACTGAAAGCACCAGTGATTCTTTGCCTGTGGGCTCTTTCACCAGAGGGCCATGCCCCTGGAGCAGGCCAGAAGTGCTCTATAAGCACGCCACTAGGAATTCTCACTCCCAGAAGAGCAGCTACCTCTCATCACTGATTGACAGCATCTGGTAGATAAATGCCCTGGTTCCCTCTCTCTTCAGTCAACTTCGAGGCATGTAGCCTGCCTTGTTTCTCAGACATTCCCAGCATGGTTCAACTCCAGTTGCTGACAGTGGTGTCTGACTAAACAATGAATGCTTTGGTGGCTTCCTCACCCTCACTGTCCCCCTTCCGCTGCTCACCTGCCCATGCTTCCTAGGAGCATCTCCCAAATCAGCTACCTTCTTATAAATTCTGGTCTTAAGGTCTGCTTGGGAGAACTCCAAACTAAGTCACCCGTGATAACTGTAGGCTAGTTAATCCTCACTATACAAGTAGTACTTTAGAGCTACAGGAATGCAAGTTCAAGACCTTACACTTCAGCTTCAGAAAATTCATCTTATATAATTTTGTTTCAAACTAAGTCCTAGTGACTTAGAACATCTAAGAACATCGGAAGAATGTCAGCCATCTATCATGGCCATCTTTGCAACAAGAAATTTGAAAAGAGGTGCAGGGGTTGATTAGAGGCCTTTTAATTGTAAAATTAATTAACAGCAGGAAAATCTGATTATTCTAAATAGTAATTATTTGTCATCTCCACCACAGGATGTTAAGTGCTTGTGATCAGCACCTCCTGGTCAGCATGTTGCCAGGAATTAATTCATCAGGTTTTTGGGTAGTGCACGTTGTATATTTTTTAGCCACAGAGTTGACACCTCAGTCAAAACTGCAGTGATGACTAGTTTACATACCTCATGTACCAGAAGTAACTCTAGTGAGTGGAAGAAATCATTACTTTATTGATTCAAATTCAATAACCTTCAGACTTGAAGAGCTTATGTTTTTATTATCAAAAAGTAATTTTTAGAATGTGTATCTATTATATGAAACAGTCACAAATCCAGAACAACAACAAAAAAATGCAACTTGTGTAGATTCTTGGACTTTTATTCTAAGTCTATTGACTTCAAAATACGTATAATGTAACATTTACCTTGGCTATCTAGTTTCTTTTCTGGTTTTCCTAAATTTCCAGGATTGTCATGAGGGCATGGGAAACTTTGGGTTGGCCAAAAAGTTCGTTCAATGTTTTTCATAGGCTGTTACAGAAAACCCAATCAAACTTTTTGGCCAACCCAATAAATTCAGGAATGGATCTCCAAGAGGTACGCATGCATTAGCTATGGACAGAAGAAACAACCCTCCCCATCTTGACCAATTCTGCTCTATGGGGCCACTTTTAAGGGCAATAACCTTATATACTTCCATGGGACCATCACTGCATTCTAAGATTATGCAGCAAATGCTGCTGCTGCTGCTGCTAAGTTGCTTCAGTCGTGTCCGACTCGGTGCGACCCCATAGACGGCAGCCCACCAGGCTCCCCCGTCCCTGGGGATTCTCCAGGCAAGAACACTGGAGTGGGTTGCCATTTCCTTCTCCAATGCAGGAAAGTGAAAAGTGAAAGTAAATTTGCTCAGTCCTGTCCGACTCTTAGTGACCCCATGGACTGCAGCCTACCAGGCCCCTCTGTCCATGAGATTTTCCAGGCAAGAGTACTGGAGTGGGGTGCCATTGCCTTCTCTTGCAGCAAATGAGATGCGTGGAAACTACATTCTTTTAAATATACTTTTTATTGAGGCAAGGAATTATGTAGAACATTTTAGAAAAATGAGGTGAAATATTACATTTAGAAATTCAGATACATAATGGAATAAACCTCAGCATCTGGCACATGGAACACATGTGAAATACATCATTCCCAAACAATGCTGGGAAAGTGGGGTGTTACCGCATTCAAATATCTCATCTAATTAGCAATGTCTGTTCTGGGTAGCTTTATTACAGCCGCTTCACTCGAGCTAAACACATTGTGCCAGTGTAAATATCCCCTGCTTAAAATCATTACCAGAAAATAATGTTTTCCCTTTAGCTAAAAAATGGTATATCAAAAGCAAATGAACTCACTACTGTATGATTTGTTCGTTCATTATGACTAAGCTTGGCCTGTAATTATGGTACCGAAGAGAACACCTCTGTACCACGACTTCAGCTTTGCAGTAGGACTTTTAAGTCACGTTGAGCATGCTCAAAGCATTCTTTTTAGTCATTCAGAGATTCTTTTGCAGGGCGGCAGGAGTGTTTCACTTCGTTTTGTTTTTAAAGGGCAGCCATTCCCTTTAACATCTTACATAAATGGAGAAATTGAAATTCTGGAGGCCAAATCATCCATCCATACCGCCCTTAAGACACAGGGGAACTTTTGAAATAATAGAATTTTCTCAGCATTAAGGCAGACTCCACCCAGGCATACACATACAAGTTTTATAATGTTTTTCCAACAATGATTTTGTTTTATTATCACAAAAAAAACCACACAACATAAATCTTCCATTTTTGAGTGTACAATTCTGTGGCATCAAGTACATTCACAATCTTGCACACCCATTGACACTCTGGAATTCCAGGGCATTTTCATCACCCTAAAAGGAAACCCCATAGCCATTAGGCAGTCACTCTTCATTCTCTCCACCCTCTCAGCCTCTGGCAACCACTAATCTGCTTTCTGTCGCTTCATGTAAGTGGAATCAAATCATAAAATATGTGGCATTTTGTGTCTGGTTTCTTTCACTTACCATGATGTTTTCAAGGTTCATCCATGTTGTAGCATGTATCAGAATTTCATTCTTTTTTTAGCTGAATAGTATTCCATTTTATGGATGTTGTTGTTTCGTTGCTAAGTTGCGTCCAACTCTTTGCAACCCCTTGGACTGTCACTTGCCAGGCTCCTCTGTCCATGGGATTTCCCAGGCAAGATTACTCAAAGGATTGCCATTTCCTCCTTCAGGGGATCTTCCCAACCCACAAATTGTCTGCTGCATTGGTAGTCGGGTTCTTTACCACTTAGCCCCAGGGAAGCCCATTGTATGGATAGACCACACCTAACTTATCAATTCCAACATCTTGTTTTTAAATTGATCTCAAGTATACTTGTATTTGAAAAAGATGGAAATCTTGGGTTTTTTTTTTTCCATTTTACTTGAAATTCAAAATATGGGGTACCCTAACTGGCTTTTGTGCTTTGAGATGATTGCAGTACACAGGAGGTTGAGCCTCCATTGATTCGAGAGTTAATTACTAGAACTCTTTACACAACATCCTCAGTCTCTTAGAACTGTATAGTATGAAGAACGTTAGATTGAACCACGTGGTATATCCAGTATTTGCAATTGTATGATTTTAAAATTGCAATTGTATGATTCAGGCTAACTATTTACCTCTATATTAGGTTCAATAGAGAATGCAAAATAAACAGGTGGTGCCTGCAACATACTAGACACCTACCATATCAGTTTCCTTCCCCTTGGGCTTCATGAAAACTGTGCAAAGAGACTACTTTTCCAATGAAGTCCATTTCCCAAGATCACATCCTCTGAGCAGGTTTTCTCATTGTCCTTTGCATTTCTGAGGGAGAACAACTGAATCTCTCAGCCCCTCTTTCCAATGAAAGACAAAGGGCCTATAAGGTGAGGCAGAACATGAAGTTGGCTTTCTACTTTTTTATATTATTTCTTATTTATTTATTTTATTGAAGTATAATTGACTTACAATATTGTGTTAATAATTACTGCTGTAAAGCAAAGTGATTTAGTTGACTTTCAATCTTCAATCAAGGCCTCTTCGCTACCTTGCCCAGTAGTTTTATAGGATCACAGGTTACCAACGAGAGGCTGAAGCTCAGTTTTGGGCTCACAACGCGTGGCATCTTTCGTATGTGTGTGTGTGTATACCCTTTCCTGTTCATGTTCCCATATGCCCTTTATATGAATAACAATGAGATTATCAGTTATTTTAGAACTGTCAGTGGCTCTTCTCCACCGTGTTAAAATAGATTATTAATGATCAGCTTGTTATAAACTGAACATGAGATTTGGCCACCCCCTCACCTTCTACTGATACATTGCACTCAAAGCTCTGTATTGAAGGCAGGATTTACGTACTTCCACGACTGTCATTTTAAAAGATCCTTGGAAATGTGCTCTGGAAGAACATGGAACATGCTGTTTATAGTTCTGGTCTGGTGGCTAAATCTAACTTATTACTTGATGAGCATGACAGGGTTTTGACTGCATCCATCATTCGTATTTAGTTCCTTGAATTGGGCATGTACCAAACCCTTTTGAGCAAAAATGTTAAATATCTAGGAAGATAAAGATAGAAAAGAACTCTTACAATGTTGGCCTTATGTTACCAATAATCAGATCAAATATTTTCTTTCTTTTTTCTAGTCTCCCAAATCAGCATTTATTAGCGCTGCAAAAAAGGCAAGATTAAAGTCCAATCCAGTCAAAGTTCGGTTCTCCGAGGAGGTCATCATCAACGGCCAAGTGTCGGTGAGTTGACAGTCACCTACTTGTGACTCACAGAGAGCCAATTGCTCCACTGGAATGATCAGTTCAAAATCGGTTGTTGGCTTTCACAGGGTATCGAATCGCAAGACTGTAAAGGGCTTGAGAGATCACCAGGTTGCGCCTGATGTGTTCCTCCTCCTTCTTCATTTTTTTAAAAAGATCTGTTTATTTTATTTTATTATTTATTTTGTGTTTTGGCTGTGCTGGGTCTTCATTGCAGCACATGGGCTTTCTCTAGTTGAGGTATGAGGGCTTCTCATTGTGGTGGCTTCTTTAGTTGGGAAGCATGAGCTGTAGGCCAGAGGGCTTCAGTAGTCGCAGACCGTGGACTCAGTAGTTTTGCCCCCGGGCTTAATTGCTCCTCAGCCTGCAGCGTCTTCCTGAACCAAGGATCGAACCGGTGTCCCCTGTGTTGCAAGGTGGATTCCTTTTTTTTTTTTAATTGTGTAAGGTGGATTCTTAACCATTGGACTATCAAGGAAGCCCCTGCTGTGTTACTTCTTGCAAACACAGAATACATAGTAGTCCATTATTTCCTTGAATGTTTCTAGGGTTAGGGACCTCACTACTTTGCAAAGGAATTGATTTGATTTGAGATTGCTGACCTTGCCTCCTGTTGTGTAGACTATGCCCCTTTGAAACTTTCACGTACTTCTCCCCATTCTGCCAACTAAGCATTCTTCCATGTAACAGCCCTTTGTATATTCTGAGAAGGGTTTCCTCCAAGTTTTTCTTATCCAAAATAAAATGTCTCTATTCTTTCAAATAATCAAAAAGGAAAGAAGTTAAAATGATGGAAAAGTCTCCTGTATTTAACCAGGACTGAGGAAATACTGCTCAGACCTCCATCAATAAGTCTTGATAGGAATCATGACTACTCAGGCACATAATTGATCTTCAAAATGAATAATGCAACTATCAATAGGATGCTTATTTTCAGCTTTTCCCCAAAAATATAGCCTAGTGTTTTTAGTTTTTATAAAGCTACCCTTCAGGGCACTCATATTTTTTGGACCTTTGAAGTGCCAGCTTTTGGTGTTGAGGTTTTGTTTAAGTAAACTCACAGGGATAAAATGGCATCCATGATATACTTGCTATGGGCCACAGCCTCTTCCTGAGGGTGGTCCTGGATGTGAATTTGAAGATACAAGCCTTTATATCCTTGGCAAGGCACACATGGTGCAGCTGTCTTCTTGCCAAAACTTGCTGCCCTACGTCTGTTCCTCTTGGACGTAGGATATAGGACAGCTCTGGGGGTCAATCATCTCCTTCATCCACCATGGACTAACCGCAGGCTTGAACATGGCAGGGACATTCAGTCTCTTGTCTGCTGCTCAGCCTTTGTGACTGGCTTCCTTTCCAGTCTCCTCTTGCTCTTCGGAGTCATTGTGTGGCCTTCCTTTTAGACATGGAGCCTCACTCACTCAGTGAATAAGGCAGCAGGAAAGTCATGTGTGAAACCCACAGGAGTAGAGAGAAGGAGAGGGGAATCAGAGAAAGAAACAGGAAGTCAAAGGCCAAAGCCTGTTTCAGACATACCTGGAAACTGAATTCTCATGGACCAACTGATGGACGTTAGTAAATCTGTGGCCATCTGGTCTCCATTTCCTCACCTGTAACACAAGGGACTTACACTTTCATGATTGCTGGCTTTCCCTCCACTCCTAAGACTTCTTGACCAATTGTGTGTTTGTGGGACTCACCCACCTTGGCTTCTTATTCCCCATTTCATCCCTCCCTACTTCCAGTTAAAGAGACTTCAAAGAAATACACTTCTTTTGTTTACTTTTGGTTGTGTTACAAGTATCTCTTTTGACTTATTTTTAAGTTATCTGTTTGTTACAGTGTTTTATTCTTTTAACACACTAACCTGTTCCTCATATATCCCTTGGAGTTTAAGGAACATGTCACTCATTCATGTCTGACTTTTTGTGACCCCATGGACTATACAGTCCATGGTATTCTCCAGGCCAGAATACTAGAGTGGGTAGCCTTTCCCATCTCCAGGGGATATTCCCTGCCCAGGGATCAAACCCAGGTATCCAGCATTGTAGGCAGATTCTTTACCAGCTGACCCACCAGGGAACCCCAAGGAACATGTCTAAGTGGGTTAAATATCATTTCATGAAATTACATTAAACTCGAAGCTTATTAATGTTTATGATTTGCCATCATGACTCCTGCCAACAGGCATCACGTGAAACATCATCATCTCTGGTCCTGACTCTGCTCAAGACATGTTGCTCTGCTAAAATCTGGCCTTGTAGTCCCAAACATTGTGCTTTAATTACAAAGGAATTATTTCTGTTATTGTACTTTCCAGTGGGAGGCCTTGATTTAAATTAATTTAAAATAAAGCCTCATCTGATTGATCTTCTGATGGGAAAAGGTCTTTCAGCTGAATCAACTGAGTTATCTGTAGCTAGAGGAGAAGAATTTTACTGTGAACAACTGAACTCAGATATCACCAGAGGGATAGTTTGGTTGGCCTTAGAAAGTTTGATTTTTTTTTTTATGTTGTGATTACAATAAATTGCTGCTTCTACAGGGGCAGAATCCTGATTCGAGTGACGTGTGACTCTTTTTTTTGTTTGTTTGTTAAATAGGAAACTGTTAAGGATAATTCACTTCTTTTTATGCCAAATGTCCTGAAAGTCTATCTGGAAAATGGGCAAACCAAATCATTTCGCTTTGACTCTAGCACCTCCATAAAGGTAAGAGGACCCACTGAACTCTGTACCTGGAGACTGCCAGGTATCTCATGAAAGTCCCACTGTGAGTTTTGTGTGGGTAAAGCTTCATTTAGAATTATCTGTTTATATCTGAGATTGTTTTGGTTGTTTCCAAATACGGTAGGTAGTGTGTTAATACTTAAATACAAACCCAAACAAAAAATTTAAACGAAGAAGATTCTGCTCTGTGTTGCAAACCAATATAATACGCTATCAGTCATGAAATACTAGGACTAGTCATTTTAATGTAACTGAAAATTAATTAAAATAGTGTGACTGTCACCAAGAAGCCTTGGCACCCTGCCCAAAGCCAGCATGATTTCTCAGCCATGTCAGCCACAGAGAAGATTAAGATGTTAGCTGTTAATTAAATGCCTGCTACTTTAGTGTCCAGCAAAAATAAGGGATAGAATAATGTAAAGATAACATTTACTTTGAATTGCTATAACCAATTTCATGGAAACGATACATAAAAAGGCAGAAGTGAGTGGTGCTTTTAGGGCAGGGGTGAAAAGGAGGAGTCCCAGAGTCTTATTTCAGAACCACGGGTGAGTTCTCCCTAATGGGGATTATTACAAAGCATATGGATTCTTTTCCCCCGTGCTTCCTTCCTGGGGGAAAAAAGTGCATATTCACTATTTTATTGGGCAAAAGTATGTTCAGAAATTGACTCCTCCCTAATGTTCCATCAGCCTAAATTAGACTTTCTTCAAATGACACAATAAAAAAGATTTTATTGAGGTAAAAATGAAAGGTACATAGTGATGAGCTGTATAATAATGTATCAAGAGAATATAGACTTTGTATTAAAAATGTCTATCAATAGTAAGCCTCTAATTCTCGTTATTTTTTTTTAATTAATCAGCATAGACCTTATGAGTGGAATCATTTCTGCCAAGGCCAACTTGCCGTGCATTCTTATTGCTTTGCTGCCACAAGCAGCTTGTTCTGAATTGCTTTAAATAAGTAGTGATTTAGCAGGTAATAGAGCAAACAATATTAAATTGATGATGGAGCATTTAAATCACTCTTAAATCATTGCAGATGAAATATTAACTTCCTTTGTATAAGACTGCTAATTTTAAGTGGTGATGACTGAAAAAGTCCTTTTCCTTTTTTTCCTACTCAAAATCAATTTATGGGGAGATGTGACTCCAATTATTGATCAAGTAGCTTAGAGGTCAGCAAACTTTTCCTGGAAAGGACTGCAGAGTGAATATTTTAAGCTTTGTGGGCCAACTACTCTCTGCTGCAACTACTTGACTCAGTTGTTGTACCATGAAAACAGCCAGAGACAGGTAGGCTCAGAAGGTCACTCAAAGGACTTACAGAACGCAGCCAGCTGGTGTACTCAGTTACAGTTTATTAGAGCGGAAGCCTACACGTAAGAATCAACAAGGGGAGAAGGTGCCCAGGACAGCAGAGAGCAGGCAGAGAGCTCGCAAGCCATCCTCCCCCAATGCAGTTGTGCCAGCAATGCTTATTTCTCCCGGCACTGACCTATGACAACACGTGCGGAGTTCTGCCAACCAGGGAAGCTCGCCCAAGCCTTGATGGTCAGAATTTTTATTGGGGATTGGCCACTTAAACACAGCTGCCCACCTGTGTGGCTGACCTTAGTACCCTGCCCCTCCAGAGATAAGCTGATAGCACGTGACTCAAGGCCCCCAACATAAATCCCATCGCTAGCATAGACTGTCCATTATAGCCCAAGACACCCCAGTGAACAAAAACACCCCTATCAAGCAGGACCTGCGAAGAGCTGAAAGGTTACCTCCCAAGAGCCAGGGGCAAAGAAGCAAACCTTTCTTTAGGCAAGACTAATCCTTTACTACACAGATAATAATATGTAAATAAATGGCCATGGCCAGATTTGAAATGAAAGGGCCAGGCTCTAGTTTGAAGACCCCTGACCTAACTCCAAAGAGGTACTCCCTCTGCTATTGTGTCTTGTTCTATGATACCAACTGGTCAGAAAAGCTTCTTGCCATTGGACCACTTACCCATCTGAAGATATGGGTGAAGACTTGAATGCATTTCTTAACTGAAATAAATCTAAATTTAAAAGATAGCCCTAAAAAAAGAGAGAGAGAGCCCTGTTGTTAATTCCTTCTGGCCTCTTTATTAGAGGAACCCATCCCAGACGAAGTTTGATTTCCCTGAGAATGGCAGATGACAGTGAGAAGATGGGGAGCAATGTGAAGAATTCGCATCAAATTAAAGTTATCTTAGCTTGTGCCTAGTAGCCTTATTATCACAATAGATGCAGACTGGTAGGCATAAAATGGAAATAGTATAGGTATGAAAGGGATATGACACTGTTTAAGAAAAATTGCCAAAATTTTTGCTTACAGATTCACAATAGGGTAATGTTATTGCCATCACATGTCCTTCCTGGTGATTCAGGAAAATGTTTTATAAAGGATGTGTTGCCACACAGAGGCTGGTTTTGTTTTTTTCTGAGACTTGAGCAAAAATTCTGAAAGAGAATCTCTTTATGTAATTCAGTATAGTCATGGAATTTCTGTTGAATGATTTTTTTTTTCCTGGTAAGTAGTTATGGGGATCTTTGTTTTAAAGGGGCCTGAAGAAATTTAAAAAGATCCACCGAGAAAAATCAAAACCTCAAGAAAGATCAATTAAATTTTTTTTTCTCTATGGCAGTGTTTCTCTCTCTTGACATTGGTGATACTTTGGACCAGATAATTCCTTTCACGCTAATAGCATCCCCAACCCCAGTGTGACAACCAAAAGTATCTCCAGAAATTGCCTAATGTTGCTGTGGGGCAAAATTTCTCTGGGGGGAAAACCACTGCTCTATGGGATTTTCAGCATCTGAGTATTAATTATCTTTGAAGAGAGATCATTTACTAGTTTTCAAGTACATGAAAAAGTAATGATTGATGACATTTGTTTGCATTGCAGTACACTTGTGCTTATGTATAGAACACCTTTCTGATCATAAATATTTAATCCTATAAAGGATTACTGACGCAGCTTGTTCATTCTACCCTCCTCAGAGATTTAAAACAGAAGCTGATATATGTATATTGTTACTGTCGATGAAAGTAATCAATAAACAATCAATAATCGGAATAGAAAACAGTTTTATTTGAGCCAAACTGAGGACTATAGACCTGAAGCCAGCTTCCCAGAATACTTTAGGGAAAGCATGGTTTTTGGCACAGTTTTATATCTTGTCAGAAAAAAAAAACATTAAACAAGTCAGCAATATATTGCTTCAGGATTTCAAAACAAATGCAGACCAGCATGTACACAACGAGTCAATCTGGCTTTGGCACCCAGGTAGGGAGTCTTATCATCAAAGAAAGACCAGCATTGGCATCCCAGAGAAGGATACATTTCATCTTTATTTTTAACATGAGCATTCATGACTTCTGGTCAATGGGCCCTTTTCTTTAATAATTAAAGCAGCTGCACAATGTTTGATAGGCCACGGACAGACTGTTCGAGTTAGCAAAATTCAGGTTAACTCATGCAATAAGCTGGAATGACTTCCCAAGACCTCATTATGTGAAAATTTCTTTTATCAACATGGTACCCTAACTGTGTGCCAAGCAGTGCTGTAATCAGTGCTGTCTATGTATGAACTCGTGTAGTCCTTGTATCTGTTCAGAGGCAGGTATCTTTATGATTCCTGGTTGACAGACAGGGACACTAAGGTACCTCAAAGTGAAGTAACCTGCCCTAAGCTGCCAGCTGATACAGAAGAGAGCCAGGGTAGAAACCCGACTGTTTGCAGAACCCGTGCAATTACAGAGGGGTTGGCAAGCTTTTTCTTTTTTCTGTAAAGAGCCCGATAGGTAGCAGATATTTGGGGCTTCCCAGGCCACACAGTCTCCATTGCCACCAGTTTCAGGTCTGCCCAGGCAGACCACGAAAGCAGCCCATACATACAGAGATGAGTGAGATTGGGTTCCAGTAAAACTTATTTTATAAAAACAGGTGGTGGGATGGATTTGGCCTGCATGCCAAGCCCTGGGGTAGACCACTTTCAGGGGTAGTTCAGTTGCCTCCCCATTTAGAATGAAGGTGTCTGAGCCAACTTCACTGCACGATCTGTGGCCAGGCTCTCTAAGACCTTAGGTGATAGGTAAGATACTCTTCCAGCAGTTCACCTGACTACCTCTCTGTGTCTGAAGTCCATAAAGAATTGGAGTGGTGGGGGAGGCCAGGAAAAGGGCAAGAAGAGAAAGAAGGCCTCATATCTGTATCTTTCGGGGGTCTTTGGAGCATCAAGCTTAAGAATCAATCAAAGGTACAAAACAGAAAATTCAGCCTATTTGTACAACACTTTTCAGTCATGGTAAACTCCTTGGCTATCTTGACTACTAACTCCAAAGGGTACCTGGATTGTTTTTTAATTGAAGTAGAATTGATGTACAATCTTGTGCTAGTTTCAGGAGTATAATACTGTGATTCACTTATATAGAGAGATATAGATATGTATATATCTATGTATATTGTTTTTCAGATTCTTTTCACTTATAGATAAGTACAAAATATTGAACAGAATTCCCTGTGCTACACACTAGGTCCTTGTTGGTTATTTATTTTATATATAGTAGGGTACATATGTTAATTGAAATCTCTTAATTTATCCCTTCCCCCTCTCCCTTTTGATCACCACAAGTTTGTTTTCTATGTCTGTGGGTCTGCTTCTGTTTTGCATATAAGGTCATTTATATGTGGAATCTAAAAAGGCTACCTTGATTTTGGTCACGTATCTTCAATGTTTCCTCTGTAAGGATGTCATCTTAACCCTTCAAGAGAAGCTCTCCATCAAAGGCATCGAACATTTCTCCCTCATGCTGGAGCAGAGGACGGAAGGGGCCGGAACGAAGCTGCTTTTGCTTCATGAACAGGAGACCCTAACTCAGGTATGTGAATGCTGCCCATAGTCCATGCTGCCCGGCTGAGCAGCGGCCACCCAGCCCCGAGCTCCCTTGTCCTTGAATCTTTTCAGTGCCTTCCCCACAGCCCTGAGCAGCCCCACTAAAGGAAGCGCTGGCATTCATAATGGATTTTACACCTCAAGGTGATGTTTCCCTTTTCGTCCATTTTTCATAGACTGTCAGTTGATCTCACAAGCAGAATTGTCAAAAGCTCAGCAGTGACTCACTGGGGGCGGTGGCTCTGCAGAATTATATGTTATGTGATGGTAATGACTTATTCACCTGTTCCGATAATTGATCTCTAGAAACTATTAAAAAGAAATGCTTTCTGAGATTATTTAAATGAAGCCTAAATTGTATTTTGTTCTTTTAAGTTCCGAGTGCCTACCTCAGAGTTTTTTTGAAAGCCTGAAATCCCTGACCCAGTCCTGCCCACTATAAATATGTGACCCACCAATGTGTCCCTGGTGGCTCAGGGGGCTTCCCTGGTGGCTCAGATGGTAAAGCATCTGCCTGCAATGCAGGAGACCCGAGTTCGATCCCTGGATTGGGAAGATCCCCTGGGGAAGGAAATGGCAACCCACTCCAGTACTCTTGCCTGGAAAATTCCATGGACAGAGGAGCCTGGTGGGCTACAGTCCACGGGGTCGCAAAGAGTTGGACATGACTGAGCGACTTCACTTTTCAATGTGTCCAAGCTCCTGGTCACCAAGGTGCCACCCCCATCTGTTAGCTGGGGAACCAGGCAGGCTGCTTGGCTGCTGAATTCAGCACAGCGCTGTGACTTTCCCTGTGATTCCACACAGGCATGGTCTTTGTTGAATGTACAAGGGATTTCACCAAATTTCTCTTATGCAGGAGAATTCAATGAAGAGGGGACTTTTTGGACAGGGGTGTGGGCAGACACCCAGAGAGGTAGGCAGTCAAGTCTACCACATGGATAGAGTAGCAAAAAGTATCATCACGCTTAGTTGCTTTTTGGTTGTCACACAATTAAAAGCCACACATCAGGACCTGGAGATATCCTCAACTCTCTCGATTTAGTAAAAGTTAATGTGATGACTTTCTTACAAAGTCAGTATTTGTGTTTATTTATATTCCTCTCTCTAAACTTGACCTTTTATTTTTGTCTACCTGTTGATATTTTAAATCTCATCTAATTGTTTATTATTGTTTGTTATTACACCAAAACACGCTTGGAAGCAGATGACTTCTTGATTCATTATAGGGGAATGACATCTGTTGTTATATTTGTCATTGATATATTAATATCAATTGATATATTTGTAATTATAGGGGAATGATCCCTGATATATTCGTCGTTGCTGGGGAATGACCCTTGATATACTCACTGTATAGGGGAACGACCCCTGATATACAGAATCCCACATGTGAGAGGCCAGTGTTTGGCTGAGTTCTCCCATAAGCCAACCTTTAGACAAGGATTTAGACTCCAGTGGTTTATTTGGGAGGCGACACTTGGAATACTGGGAGAGGAATAGGACAGGAAATGGGATAAGGGGGTGCCACTAAAGAGTGTTTTCAAGCCAATTTCCACTGTGGACAGCTGGCGCTCAGTCCCACTGGGAACACTGGGAACCAGTAGAGAGCACGCCTCGAGGGGAAAGGGGACTGGGGTTTTGTCTGCTAACATCCTGTCCATTATTGGGGGTGGGCTTCTCCCAAGGACAGCTACTCCCTGGCTGTGCTGGTTTGCCCTGGACTGGCAGATGGTCACAGGTGTTTGCAGTACCAGCCTTCACCTGGGAGCAGTAAATGCCAAGGGGATGTGGGCGGACAGCCAGATACTATGAGTCTAATGGAAACCTCCCACAACTTTTTGATATTTCTATTTCTGCCTTCCCCCAGAACTTCCATCTACCACCTAGAGATTCTTTCAAAACTCTCTTCAAATGCTAGATAATCATAACTTCTCATTCCAGGTTGATTTCCAATTTTTAAATTCCTCTTAAAACATTAGAAGGAAACAAAAACTCTAACAATGATTCTTCCCTTATCTTTCTAAAAGAGGCTTTGTTTTGTCTTTCATCAGAACTAATAACAAAGTGCTAAAACTTGAATATTCTCTCTAGACAGAAAATTGATAGTGTAAATATCCTGAAACAAATTGGCTATATGCCTTTGAATTCAATACATATGAAGACTTGACCCATAAAATATTTATAGGCATGATAGAAAGAGGGAGTAAGTATAAGAAATATGTCCAATAACAAAAATTGTTTTAAAACATTTACCTGTGATGAAAACCCCCAAGGAACTGCTAAGCAACTCTACCTGAATTTTTAGCAGTTTGACACTAAACTTCTATCTAGAAAATAATATTGTTATTTACATACTACCTACAATTTCCAAGAATTTGGGTTTTTTGCTTGTTTTAGAGACAGTAACTCTTATGGACTGCCATTTTTAATGAGTCTAAAGCATGCTTTTGCATTCCATTCATTTATTTCCCAAAACTAGTGTAACCTACTATAGATAAAAATAGACTCAACGTGACTTATGGAAAATTCGGGACAGATTGTGAAAAGTGAGACTGTTAGTCACTCAGTCGTGTCCGACTCTTTGCGACCCCATGGACAGTAGTTCGCCAGGCTCCTCTGTCCAAGGGATGCTCCAGTCAAGAATACTGGAGTGGGTTGCCATTTCCTTCTCCAGGGGATCTTTCCGACCCAGGGATCAAAACCCCAGTCTCCGCCACTAATTAAAGAAGCCAGAGGTACGATGACCCCTGACTTTCTAACATCAGAGCAGATCTTCTGGCAAAACACCCTGTGACATCACTGTTACATGCAACAGTAGCCCTGCCAGCACCCAGCTCTCTTAGGGTCCCACATGTCCTCCTTCCTGGTTTGCTTTATGATCAGCCAGTGATGATCAGCCTGGAGCTTATGGGCTCCTGAGTTCGCTCAGTTTTGCAATCTTGCCCGCAGCTGGAAAGCTGGTCCAGTGTTACTGATTCTCAGGATGCCCAGCGTACCTTTACATGTGGGATGTGTTTTCCCTTTGAAATTCTTCTGTATAGCAGAGTCAGCAATGTAAATTGTGTGTGTGTATGTTTGTGCATGGAAGCCAGGGACTCAATGAAGCTGTTATTAATACTATTTTTCTTTTGAACATGTTTTTCTTTTTTTTTTTTTGGCTTCACCACACGGCTTGCAGGATCTCAGTTCCCTGAAAGGGATTGAACTCACGCCATGGCAGTGAAAGCCAGGGAACTCCCTATTTTAAACTTTTATTTATTTACTTTTTGTCCACTCTGCATAGCATGCCCAACCTTAGTTCCTCTAAGGGAATTGAACCCGTGCTCCCCTGTAGTGAAAGCACAGAGTTGTAACCACTGGACCATCAAGGAAATCCCCATCATATTTTGAACTTTTAAATGGCATTTCACAAACATTTTTTTTTGCCAGATTTTTCTGCTGCAGAAAAATAGTTACAAGTACATGAAACTGCATGCAAATGCATTAGAACGTACACCCAGGTGCACAAAACTACAAGTCGAACAACTGTGTGGGTTCGTGCTGCATGCTTTTAGTTTCATTGCACTGACCTCCTCTTTAAGGGAAGTTAAATTTACCTTCTTTTTTAAATATCTTTTTGTTTTTATTTTATTTTTTACCTTTTTTCTTGAAGTCCAATGTCTTTCATTCGTTCAACTGTATATGAACCACCTACTGTCCATTGACTGATTCCCTTTTGTTACAGAAAGAATCAAGAAGACCTAGTAGTTGTCACACACTGTGCTGGGGGACAGGAAAGCAGCTCAAAGGGATCCATGGTCCTTAACCCTGAAGGACCTATGGTATATTCTCAGCCCCTTTGAACAATCTGAACAAATCATGATAGTAGAAATTGGGGTAGTTTTGGAAACTTGTGGACTCCAGATTTAGTGAATTGGCCAAAACGATTGTCCTCCAGCCTTTCAGTTGGATGTCATGCAGGTTGTCACCGTCACGTTTTCACTGCTACTGTCATCCTAGAGTCTAAGGGAGAAACCCATAACAGTGGTATGCAGTAGTAAACAGTAGTGGACAGTCTTTGTGCTTTTCCCCCCGGGGCTCCTTTTGCATCCTACCCCCAGCCTCTCTTGAGTGTATGACTGTCGCTTACCACAGCCAGCATCTTCAGAGGACTGCCCTCAGACAGCTGGCACCCATCCTGTCCATACCTGGAAATTCACATCCCCCTGGGAGAGGCCAAAACCAGTGACTTATCTGTGCACCCAGGGGATCCATGGGGTAAGTTTGCCACGAGAATCCCCCCTGGGACACCCCACAGCCACCTCTGCTGGGCTGACCTGAGCTGGTTCCTCTCCTGTCTGACGTCCTTCCCCTCCTCCCTCACTGGCCTCTCCTGGGAACAGTTCCTTTTTGAAGTCCCTCATTTCAGGGACTGCTTTGGGAGAACGTGACCTAAGTCATAGGTGTGTACAGTTTTCAGGGAATGAGTATGGATGATAGATACTGAAATAACCTCAACCACTTCCTTCTTCAGTGTCCGGAGAAAGCTGCCTTTGCTTCTGGCCCGCAGACCTTTCTGCCAGCACTGAAGGGTTCTTGTCATTGGTCTGTTCTAGGTGACCCAGAGGCCCAGCTCCCATAAGATGAGATGTCTTTTCCGAATCAGCTTTGTCCCAAAGGATCCAATTGACCTTTTAAGGCGAGATCCAGTTGCTTTTGAGTATCTGTACGTTCAGGTATGTGATAACTGGGGCACATTTCACACTAACATTGTGGGATGAAAAAACTGTAGGGTTTTCCTCCCTGAATTCTTTCCTTTGGGATCTTCTTTCTCTTTGTCCCTCACTCCCCCAAGCTTAATGCATTATAAAAGGATTACATGTTGCTTTTATTTTAAATTGAAATATAGTTGATTTACAATATCATGTTTCAGGTGTACAGCACAGCGGTTCAGTTATATATATATAGTCTCTATATATACTTTTTCAGATTCTCTTGCCTTATAGGTTATTATGAAATATTGAGTAAAGTTCCATGGTGCTTTTTAAATTTTCACTTGATTTTGATTTCGTCCTTGTGAAAAAGTGGCAGCGTAGTAGGTGAACTCTTTCATATCCGTCACCTAGATTCACCAGTTATTCCCATTATACCACACTTACTCTATCTTCAGTGTGTGCACACACACCTCGCCCTCCACCACACACAATATTTTTTCTAAACCGTATGAATGTCAGTTACTAAAACCATACTCATTTACCCCAAAACATGTCAGTATATTTTGTAGTAACAAGGACATTTTCCAATATAATCATTACACCATTAACCAAATAAGCAAACGTAACACTGATACATTTCCATTATGTGATCTACAGTTTATATCCAAAGTTTGCCCATTGTCCTAAAACTGTCCTCTATATCAATTTTTTTCTAGAATAGGATCCACTCCAGGATCTCATTTTGTATTTAGTTGGCATGTCACTTTAGTCTCCTTCAATCTGGAACATGCCTCACCTCAGCCTTTCTTTAATTTTCACAACCTTGACAGTTTTGCAGAGTGCTGATCAGTTATTTTGTAGACATCCCTCAATTTTGGTTTCTCTGATGTTTTCTCGTGATTAGATGGGGCTCTGCCCTGGGGGCAGAAAAGCAACACAAGTGACTCCATGCCCTCTGTAGTACAGTGTACCAGGAAGCACATGCTATTCTGTCCCCTTTGTGGTAAGGTTCACACTAACTCTTTTTTTTCCTAGGAAGTTTTACACATTGACTCTTGTCAACATAAATATTAAGTGATGTTTTCCAGAAATTACTACTTTCCATTTTCTAGTTAATAAGTAATTTGCAGAAAGTCACTTTGCAACTCCCTTTTTATTGTTTCGCCTGTTCATTTTAGTATTCATTGATGATGCTTGCCCAAATAATAATATTATTATTGTTGTCATGGTTGAAAATGGTTCGCCTAATTCCATTATTTCTTCTTCAGTTATTAATTGGCGTACTCCTGAAAGAATTCCCTTCTCCTTTATTTACGTTCACTCATTTATTTGGTGCTTAGATTGTTCTGAAACATCATGATATTCATTGTAGTAGAATTACTAATTTCAAGGCAGTAAAACTTTAAGAAGATAGTATGTTTTGCAGTCTATGTCTGATTCTGGGATATAATTTTTAAAAAATAAGACTTCCAGAAATGAGAATCTTTGCTAGTTTGTCCCAAAGGGAATTGATCCACTTGATATTTAGGCAATATTCCTATATTTCTCTATAACCGCTTCCCATTACTCTTAAATTCCCAATATAATCACATTAAACAGTAAAAACCCACTTACCTAATACTTAAGCATCTACATTAGAATTACTCAAAGAGGTTGTAAACCTTGATGTAACCTTCCCCCACAGGAAAAGAAGGCAAAAAAATACTGCTCTCTTTGGCTAGGGGATATCTGTTAAGTCAAAGGCTGTTGGTGCCCTAAGTAAGAAATAAAAAGCAAAGAATGTAGGAAAAAGAAAAGAAATATTCCTTTACTCTGAGTAGTTGATAAACTGGTATTTATTTTACTATTCTCAGTATTTTCTTGTACATTTCAAAGCTTTTGTGATCTTTAAAAAGTTGGGTGTGAAAAGAAAATAGAAGTTGGCAGAGAGATGTAGAAAAGATAAATGTCAGAGGTTAGGAATGGTGACATAAATTAAGTGGCAATAAGCCCTGGAAAGCAGAAATTAAGTGGGAGGAGAAAAGCAGAACATACTGGAACATTTCAACCAATGAGGGCACTCAGGCAAAGGCCTGTTAAGTGTTTCCCACCTCTTTGGAGGAGACTGTGATATTTAGAGCTCAGTAAGATGTTTACTGTTCATGCAGATAACCCGCAATCATCAGGAAAAGGTAATCCTACTCCAAATAGAGAGATATGCGGTGCACTTCACTCCATTTTCTACCCAGAACAATGAACTGCCATGAGTTCGGCTCCTTAAATGTTAAACTTTGGTTCCCTGGACCCCTCAACAATATTCCTTCTTCCCCAAAGGCCAGGTAACCCAGACCTAACTGCACGGGACAGCCTGATTCTCAGCTGACCTGTTATTGCATCTTCCCCACATACCTGCTGAGAACTGACCCAGGGCTCTGCCACTGCAACTCACATCGCATATACTATGTTTTAAGCTTGTTAGTTCCAAATACGTAGTTACAGGTGCCTATCAGCTCATGACTGTAGAACGCCATATGCATTCAGTTGTCATTCTCTATAATTCCCATTAACAAGATGATGCTTTGAAGCCATTTACTCGGCTTCTGTTTTAAACATCACAAATTTATTGCATTTCTAAAAGAAGAACACAGTTGTGTTTGTCTTGGGGAGGGGAGACCTTTTAAGTACCCCGGGAGTACTGCTAAGCATGGTTCTATTTAAGTCTGTTTGCTCAAATCTAATGAAGTTCATGGAGATCTTTCTTATTCCAAAGATATATCCTTTATACCTGTGGAACTGTTCTGAGAACAGGAAAACCTGCTGGGGCTCTTGCCCTGGGACTAGCTAAAACTGAAGATATTTCTGAGTGAAGATATTTTGAGTGTTGCTTGGCTGGTGGATTAGCTACTCCTTCAAGGAGTAGCCAGTGATCGGTGGCAGTGGGGGCGGGGACCATGTTATGGTGGGTGATAGAGACCAAAATTAATCTATCATCATCTCATTTATCCTTCACTGAGAATAGGAAATGGAAATTTCTTGAACTCAGACCCCTGTTTCAAAATGCCTTGTATCAGAGAACATGCAGTTTGTCTAAAATTACATATGTGTCTAGCATGAGTCCATGGACCTGCAAATGGTTCCATGTCCCAAGTGTTGATTTTAAGGTAGTGAAAAGATGCAATAAAATTAGCCTAGAGAACAAAAGAGGAAACAGAAACAGTGTCTATCACATTACACAGCCAAAAATCAATTCAACTTAGTGAGCTCTTACTGAGGGCAGTGGCCATTGATGAGGTGAGCCATGATAATGACCACAGAGGTTTCAATAGTGATAATATGTAGAAATGTCTTAACCATTAATGGACCATGAAGTATTTTACAGATTTTAGCATATATAATAACACTAAGCCCTAATAATCCAGACTCTTCTAATTCATAATTATCATAAGCTCTGCTGACATTTTACTGTCCACCGTCTATTTTTGAAAAAGATGGTACACCAATTGGTAAACAGGATAATCAGGCCACAAAATGTGTTCAAACACTTTAGCAGTATCTTTTTTTTTTTTAGTATCTCACATGTTCATTATAAATGAATTTTTGTAGGTCTAAAGTGGAGTCTGTTGAGATCTCTGTTAAGCAAATCAGTGACTGCCATTTGCATGTGTAACTATTTTAAATAATGTACTTGAGAGTAATAAATGCATAATTTGTACCAAAAATATGTATAAGTCATATGTCACATAGTTCTCTGGGATCAGTCTGAACTAATTATATAATATAATTAGTGACTAATCAGCTAGACAAAAAAATTCACCCAGAAGTCTGGTTAAATACAGGGTATAACAGGAGTGGGAAACAACAACCTCAGTCGCAATTCTGAGAAGTGATAGTGATGACTCACCTTTATAAAGCTAACTCTCAAAGTTGCATCCTCAGATAAGGAAACTGAGACTCAAGAGAGATGGAATGCCAGGTCCAAAGTCATTTGATTAGTGGTTGACAGAGCCTAGGATCCCACTTAGATCTTTTGTCTCTAAATTCTATGCTAAAATCCTGTTTCACATCTGTCAGGCAAGTCCTTTTAGCAGTCCTAAAATAAAGTAATTTATCAAAAAAACTGGTTCTTTGAATGCCTTTTATGGCCTGGTACCCTATCCCTCAAAATGGACCCTCAAATGCATGGTACCCCGTTGTGGACAGCCCTGAGCTCTTGGAAATAACTGGTAAATCTAATACCACAAAAACAAAATGGCAGCTTGGAATTGCTCCCAGAGGCTGTCTTCCTTCAGAGCCACCCTGTCTCCTGCCTCTAATCACACCCATTTCCAACCAGAGTACAGTGCAGTCCAGATAGATGTAGACTTTTAAGAAGTGGAGAATGAAAAGCATATGAAGAATGGAGGGGAGGGAATGTGGCTTCATTCTTGGGGGTGAGGGATGGATAGAGAGGCAGACAGCCAGAGCATGTGAGTAGGGCGTACCTCACATAGTGCCAGAGTGGCATGGGGTGGTATCCGAAGGGCAGATACTGTGTGCAGAAACCATCAGTTCAGTTCAGTCCCTCAGTCGTGTCTGACTCTTTGCAACCCCATGGACTGTAGCACACCAGGCCTTCCTGTCCATCACCAACTCCTGGAGCTTACTCAAACTCATGTCCATTGAGTCGGTGATGCCATCCAACCATCTCATCCTCTGTCGTCCCCTTCTCCTCCTGCCTTCTATCTTTCCCAGCATCAGGGTCTTTTCCAATGAGTCGGTTCTTCACATAAGGTGGCCAAAGTATTGGAGTTTCAGCTTAAGCATCAGTCCTTCTGATGAATATTCAGGACTTCCTTTAGGAATGACAGGTTGGATCTCCTTGCAGTCCAAGGGACTCTCAAGAGTCTTCTCCAATACCACAGTTCAAAAGCATCAATTCTTTGGCACTCAGCTTTCTTTATAGTCCAACTCTCACATCCATACATGACCACTGGGAAAACCATAGCTTTGACTAGATGGACCTTTGCGAGGGAACATGTTCCCATTCAGTCAAATCAATGCATGAAGTGATCATAAATGTACTTATCTCAGAAAGGAGCCAAGCAAGTCCTGATACAGTTTTCCGTTTGAAATCTTTGGGGAGGCAAGGCAAAGAATAAAAGAAGGGAGAAAGAGGCTACCTGTATTTTCTAGCCCAAGAGTTTAGTTTCCCATAACAAAGATAAGTAAACACACATGCATAATATGCTTAGATGGGACCATGTTTCTCATCACCATTCAGTTCAGTGTTTGATCCATGAGGAAGTGAGAATGGTACCCTCAAACCCTGTGGTCCTGGAGGGCTTGGCATGTTACAGCACCCTCTCAGCACCTCTTCAATCTGATGCTCACTCCAAACCCTGTGAGGTAGGCGTTGCCCTTTTACATGTGAACAAAGTAAAACCAAGAGACGCCCTCAAAGTCACAGTGAGGGCAGTCCCCACTGGAACGGACTGGCAATTTCAAGAGCCACCCTCCACTGAGTGCACCAAGGCCCTGTAACAAAGCATGCATCTCCCCTCATCCTCACCCCCCTCCCTACTCCGGCCACGTTGTTAGTATGAATTCCCATTGTACAGTGTGTTTGGAAATTCCATTCCTAAATTCCTCATTATTTTTACAAAAAGCTAAATATTTAATTAGCAGCTCGCTCGTGATGAATGTTCAGTTTGTGTGGTCTTTGTGCGTATACTTAAATACTGACTCAATTCCAAGCTGCAGTGGAAAAGTTTCCACATTTAGCCCCTTGTCTTGAGCTTCCCTGGTGGCTCAGATGGTAAAGAATCTGCCTGCAATTCAGGAGACCCAGGTTCGATCCCTGGTTCGGAAAGATCCCCTGGAGAAGGGAATGGCAACCTACTCCAGTATTGTTGCCTAGAGACTTCTATGGACAGAGGAGCCTGGTGGACTACAGTCCATTGGGTCACAAAGAATTGGACACAACTGAGCGACTGTCACTTCACTTTGACGTGGAAGTGAAGGTGGGGCACAGAAGAAACGCATGTCACTCTAAGGCAACATGGTGAATCCTTTGACAAGCTGCGCCCTCTGCTGGTGTCTTTTCAGAGTTGTAACGATGTCGTTCAGGAGAGGTTTGGGCCGGAGCTGAAATATGACATAGCCCTGAGGCTGGCAGCGCTGCAAATGTACATCGCAACCGTGACCACCAAGCAAACGCAGAAAATCTCCCTCAAGTACATCGAGTAAGTGCTGACTCTCTGAACATTTTGGAGACAAAGATGCTGTCTCCTTAATGCCCAAGGGTATTTTTGATGTGTATGTCTATTTCCAAAATTGATCTTGTTTGTGGCAGAGCATCTGTTGACCAGAGGCAAAGTATATGAATGTTCTGTTCGTTTTCGGTGGAAGAGACCGTTTCTTCTGTAATCTACCTTCAGAGAATTATGCTTAAATTGAAGGTCACATTGCAAATGAAGCATACATTTTAAAATTCCTAAATGAACTTGGCTCCAAGCCAAGCTCTGGTCTCAGCACTTTTCAGACATTAAGCTGTTTGATTCCCACAACCTCCCTATGAAATCAGTAGGACTGTCACTCCATTTTACAGATGAGCAAGCCGAGAATAGTTAAGTAACTTATCCAAATCACACTGGCTATTAACTAGGGAGGGTAGGATTTGAACCAAGGCGGTGGGACTCCACATTGCACTGCTGTTTGTGTGATCATTTGAAGACCTGTGTTTAGAAAATGGTGCGCATAACCAGAGATTACCTTCGGATGATCAAAATGCAGTATAAAAAGAAATTTTTTGAGTCATAATCAGGTAAGTTGGTATTGGTAATAAAGAACTGTGACAGCATGGGAAAAGATGCCATACAAACTTTGCTTCATGAATCAAAAGTTTGGAACATAAATGCCTTCTCTTGCTGAATATGGCATTTACAACAGCATACTACCTCCTTAGCTGGAAAAGATCCCACCTTCTTAGAAAAAAGCAGTTTATGTTGCCCTCAGTTGACAAGCTTATATAAGTCATCCTTTCAAAGCGAACCCTCTGTCTCCCAGTCTGTATACTTCCCATTGGCGGATGATCCAGTTGCCTAAAGCAGCCACCATTTTCTTAATCCTGGCAGCTCTAATGCTAAGAAAAAAAAAACAGTCATGTTTCAAAGTTTATGGTGGGGCTGAAGCCTCATCTTCATGTAACACTGAAAGCCTTCATGTCTGCTCCACTTCCACCTCCAAGTGGCATATGGCTGATCGAAACCCTCCATCCCAAAGAAGTTTCCCCTGGGCTGGCTGCCTGCAAAGCCTCCCCATGTTCCACAGTGGCAGGTTGACCCTCCCACACAGCAAAATGGCTTCTTCTCAGCAGGCTTGAGAGGCTTTTTGGGGGACGATGAGAGCTCCAGTTTGTGGACTCCCAATGCCCTGATCTTGCCATTCTCAGTTGTCCTGTCGCTGCCTAGGGACAGATCCTTGTGTACAGTTTGAGAGCCATAGGCCTTCCAATCTCAGCCCACCTCTTTTTGCAGATGATTTGTTTCTTTCTCTCTTGGTTTCTCTGGAACCCAAGAGAGATTCAGCTCACAAAGAGGTCTCGCACCCAAGTGGATCCCTTCACACCCTCACCCAATCCCCTTTCTGAGGTTTTGGGGGACAGATGAAATTGGATCCCATTTGAAAAGGTGGCCTGCACAACTTGAGATGATTTTCAGACAACCAAAATGCATCTCTGTTCCTACTCTCTTTACCCACATTTTAACAGGTTGGACATGGTACAGTCAAAAACTTTCAGAGATACCTAGCTTGCCTAAGAATCTTGCAGAGCCTGTGATGATTAATTAATGTTCTCATTAATTAATTCATTCACACAACAAATGTTCACTGAGCATTTTATATGATATTTATACTAGGAGAATAGAAAATAGTAGTAAGTATAAATTGTTATCTTAACCTTTGAAGAATTTGTGATCTGATTATAAAGACAAGACATAGAATAAAAAATAACGATGTAAAATAATGATATAAGTAGAATTACAAGATAGCCCATAAGAAGTGCCAAATGATGGGCGAAAACAAGTACATGTTGAGGAGAAGGAGGAGGAAACAAGTGGTGATCATGAAAAACACCATCTTAACTAGGGAAAAGCGCGTGAATGGCCAAGTGGAGGAAGGCTGACTTCCTACTCTTCTTTAGAGAGAATCTGGAGTGGGAGAAATAACCAGGACCTTCTCAAAAGTCTTCATATAATTTAGAAGATACTGGTTGGGCACATGAACAATCAGGATAAATTTCCTAGAATTCAAAACGTGGAACCGTCTTAGGATAGGGTTCTAGTCATTGTTGGAGAAATAGATTCTTGGTAAGAATATACTATCCCAGTCCCATTGTTTGTTTTTTCTGAGTATACCCACATCTATGAGAGATGGTTACATCTCCCTTTCAGTACCAAACACACTTAAGGGTCCTGAACCCTACCCTGACTCCATACCAGCAACCCGCTCCCCACCTCAGCAAGAAATATTGATGGAAGGAGTTAGATAGACATTAGCTGGGTGGGAGAAAAGAGAATTGTGTGCTTCTAAAGAAATCACCGTTGGTGAGGGAGATGGGGAGGAAAGAGTGGTTTGGGACCATGAAGGAGGTATATTCATCCTTCTAAGAGAATAGAGAAAGACGACCACGGGCAAACAGGGGGAGGTGACAATGAGAATAAACAAAGGGATGGAGAAAAGTTGTTGGAAGTACAAACTCAGACACGTGAATGAGTTTTAAGAGACTCAGAGGTGGGATGGATAAAGTGTCTCTTCAATTTCCATTGGTCCCAAATGCTCCTCTCTGGACAGTGAGGAATATATTTCTTTTAAAATGCAAGCATATGGATTAATGATCAAATAGTATGTTTCCGGAGTGTAAATTAAAGGTTGCTTCCCTAATTGGGGACTTGTCTCCGTTCTCTGCCTTACTAAGAATTCGTTTGTTCCAACAAACACCAGAGCGCCATTTTGTCTTAGATAACTAATCATCACGAGAATGTGAAATTAAAGATCTGCTCTTTATTGCAGAAAAGAATGGGGATTAGAGACTTTTCTTCCCTCTGCTGTGCTGCAAAGCATGAAAGAGAAGAACATAAAGAAAGCACTTTCACACCTTGTCAAAGCAAATCAAAACTTGGTACCACCCGGTAAAAAGGTATCACATTTGCATCTTAATAGAAAATGGATTTTAAAGAGAGAGGCTTGCATGCATTTTTTAAAATGTTTAAAATTAGCCCATGAATAAAATACTTAGCACCAGATTTTCAAAAGCTGTAACACTATATGACCTTCTCTTACTTTAACTATTCACATGTTTCTAAACAAAAATGTCTCCAGATTTTGCCCAAATCACCCCAATTGACAACCACTGAACTGAATTGTACTTTTACAGAGAAGATAAGTTCAGCTCTGTCACTCACCATCATTAGCGTTAAAATCTTTTTTTTTTTTTAATTGGTACATTTAAAAATATTTGTTGGTCAGAATAAGAGGTTTTAGTAATAAAACAAAAGTTTTAGAGAGAGAGAAGGAGCCTTATGTAAACTGTAAAACTGAAGGCAGCCTGCCAACCCAAGAACACTTTCTCAATGATATTGGCCATAGATATGTGTGACTCGAGTACAAATTATTTATGTGGGTAGTTTCTTGGTCTTAGTATCTGGCTTTAAGTCCTTTTTATTGGCTAACACATACTTATTTCTGCTCCCTCATCACCCCCAATGACTATTTTTAAACATGTAATCAAGTTCGACACACTACCAGTCACCTTTGACTTACTTCTCAGTTTCTGTAGGCATTCAGCCTATGGAAATATAGCAGGATGTCATGGGTCAAGATGTTCTAAATGTCAGTTCTGATTTGCCCAAAGCTACTTTTCTTTTAATTGACTTGGTGTGATTTTTTTCCCCCAAGCCTGGCCCACTGGTTTTGTAATAATTTGGATAATTGCTCTAAGGTCAGTCTATCACTGTCCTTCTATAAAAGTCATTTTTTCTAGTTAAGAGTGAGTGGTTTGCTTTCACCTCAATTTGCTTTGGATTTTTTAAAGAAGTAGGCCAGATGATTGGTCCTAAATTACAATTATATGAAGGATAGTGCGTTGAGGTACAGTTAACAAATGAGTTAGCACGTTATCTGCAGTTGAAAACAGAGTTTTACAGCCCTTGCCACTTGATATTCTGCACCTTGTTGGAAAATTTCACCCCTAACAAACTCTTCTGGAACATTTGTTATGAAATGTGGACTTTTTTCTTTCTTTCATTTTTTTTAAATTTAAAAAAGATTTATTGAAATATAGTTAATTTAAAATGTTTCAAGTATGCAGCAAAGTGATTCAGTTATACGTATATGTGTGTGTGTGTATATGTTATATATTTGTTTTCAGATTCTTTTCCATTATGGGTTATTATAAAGATATTAAATATAGTTCCCTATTCTCCACAGTAGGACCTTGTTGTTTATCTATTTTATATTTATATAGTAGTTTTATGGAGAAGGCAATGGCACCCCACTCCAATACTCTTGCCTGGAAAATCCCATGGATGGAGGGGCCTGGTAGGCTGCAGTCCATGGGACCATGAAGAGTCAGACACGACTGAACGACTTCACTTTCACCTTTCACTTTCCTGCATTGGAGAAGGAAATGGCAACCCACTCCAGTGTTCTTGCCTGGAGAATCCCAGGGACGGGGGAGCCTGGTGGGCTGCCATCTATGGGGTCGCACAGAGTCGGACACGACTGAAGTGACTTAGCAGCAGTAGCAGCAACAGTAGTTTTATATCATATTTTACATGTGGACTTTTTTCAATCAAGTATTTTTTTAGGATATGGGAATCTACATTTTTAAGTCTTCTTAAGGATCAATTTTACTGGATAAAATTTCATTTGTCAATCATTTATGAAACTCGCTAGATTCTTGGAATTATATTACTAGAGACTTAGATAGGAATTTCAAACATTTCCACAATGATTAATGTTCAGAAAGCTCATTTTCCCTAAAAACTTACAAAGACTAGAAGAAACAAGATGGGATTGTAGAGCCTGTTTCAAACCCCTTGCTATGGAGTGAAGTATCCTTCCCATTATCTCAAGTTCCTCAGTGACCTTCGACTGTATGGGGGCCGTGTGTTCAAGGCAACATTAGTGGTAATTTCTTTTTCTTGCTTTTTTGTGGAAGCCACAGAGGCCTTCAAAATGTCACTGCCTAGGCTGTCTTCAATGAGCTGCCTTTGATGACAAAAGCAAATCAGCTGTGAATCTTTTCCAGCCCTCATTTCTAATTGACTGCACCCTAGTCTGAAAATATCAGAAAAAATGTTACGCTAGATAACACCGCTGCAGAATGCCCCAGAAAAGGAAATATGAAGAGCCGAGAGAATTGGTGCACTCTCACAATGGCCTCCTTTTAAATCATTGGGCCAGAATGATTTGAAAAAGAGAAAAAAATATCCTCATTTCTGATAGCCTCTCATGATAATGAATATGCATGCTATGATAACATTTACTTCCTACATTATTCATAATTTATCAGAGCTTTGCTGTAATCATATATCTGGTTCTTCTAATTGGATGATTTAGTACAATATAACCCGGGAATATTTTCTAAAGAAAATGTAATCTTAGAAAAACAGACTCTCAGGTTCAACTATGCCTGGTGCTTCAGAGCATTTTCATTGGTATTTTATTTATTTATTTGTTTTGGCCACATCATGAAAATTGCAGAATCATAGTTCCCCAACCAGGGATGGAACCTGGACCACGGGCAGTGAAAGCATGGAGTCTTAACCACTGGACCACCAGGGAATTGCCAGAGGTCTAGTATTTTTAAAATTTTGTGGACGTGTCTTTCTCAGCAGGCAGAAAAGCGCTCAGAAGTGACCCTCTTGGTGGGACCCCGCTATGGCATAAGCCATGTGATAAACACCAAAACCAATCTGGTGGCTCTTTTAGCTGACTTCAGCCATGTCAACAGGATCGAGATGTTTACTGAAGAGGAGAGCTTGGTGAGGGTGGAGCTCCATGTGCTGGATGTGAAGGTAAGTCTTTCAGACATTGGCATATGACCTTGCTTCCTGATAGTGCTTCTGATATTTACAAAGCAAGCAAAATTTCAACCTGTGCAGCCCATCAGTGGTGAAATGGGTAAAGAAAAAATCCACTCAACTCAGGCATGAGGGCTCCAGTCCTCACTAGACGGCTCTGTGATTAGGGGACAAGTCCCTCTCTTTCTCTGAGCTCCATCTCTTCAGCTCTATATAAGAAAGCAAATGAGTTTGTGTCTAAGGTCCCATCTGGCTCCAGAGTGATGGGAAGTGGGGGGAAATGTTTCCCTCCTTACTTTCTAGGATACGTGATTCTTATGTAGAGAGTCAGGGAGAGTCTTCCCAACTTTGTTTAGATTCCCCATTCCCTTTTTGATGTAGCATCCATATGTGCTCATCCTTTTGGAAAGACTGAGTATTTCAGTCAATCTGTCTTTTCACGCTGTAGCAATTAGTGGTGGCTGAACATCTGGCCCCTTTAATATCATGGCCATTTCACTGGAAACAGCCATCTTAGATTGTCCTCAGAGGGCAGACATTTCCTCCCCAAACAGAAGTTGACAGGAAGCAATCCAGGCGCCCTGTCCCCACCGTCTTGTCCCAGTCATAGATGAGTCATTGGATTTTGGCAGCATTAGTGTATGTGATGTTTCTGTAGAGTAAAGGCCCAGTGAGTCCACAGAGGAAACAGGTTGAACCGGGAGAAGTCATGCTCTGAGAACAGGGGAAGGACCCACTCCCAGCTTCACACCCACCACAGTGTTGTGGGAGGGGCAGATTAAGAGTAGAGGAGAACGGGGAAATGGGCTTCTACACAACAAAAGGGACGCGTCAAGGGAGAGCGTGGAGCTCAGGCACGCTGGCCATGGCCCATGGTGTTTCATGGGCTGAATAGGGCACTGCACTTGACTTCATGGCAATGAATGTCCAAGAGTAGACTTGGCACACCTGTCCTGGTCCATGACCAAAGATGCTAAGAACAACATAGCCTGTCATGTAAAAGGGGCAGAAGAAAGGGTGTATTGGGTGCAGTCATCACAGACGTGATAACAGGGATAATCTATCTCAAACAGAAGGAGGTGACAAGACCCTGTGGATGGTTTCCTGTTTATATAAAAGAATTGTGAGGCTTCTTGGAGGGAGACTGCCACTGAAATGGAAGGAAAAGGCAGCAAGTCAAGTTGATCATGGCCTTGGGGCGGAAGTTAGGTTTCATCACCCAAGGCCATCGTCCTGGCCAGTGTCCTAACCCTGGCAGTGAAGCAAGGGACCTGTCATCTCGCTGTTTCTGTGCCTCTCCGGTTGTCTGCTTTTATCTTGCTCCCTTATTTTCCTCTCCCTTTCTTTCTTTTTCAACAAAAACACACCAGCATATCCACTCTTCCTTTTTCAACGAGGATAGTTGCTTCCCTGTATACCCAAGATCCTTGTCCAATTATGTTTCTAGAAAGTTAGGGCAAGGCCTTTTCTCAACTCCCATGTCTATTTTCCCCTCTTGTGAATTTACAATTTCTTTTAGAAGTATCCTTTTCCTGGATCTCTTCAACGCTTTTCATTCAGTCTTAACAGCAATTTCCCCTTGATTTTTACTTCAATTCAACACAAATTTTCACCATGAACCCAAACTTAGTCTTCCTGTGATTTTTTTTTCAGATGGTGAATTCATATCTGTTAACTGACTCCTTACCTGTGACTTTTGAAAAGATTAACGATTTGAAACAAAACCAGTGTTATTTGTTTTAACCCAATATAATTTGGAAAAGACTCCAAATGTCTAGGCTTTCAAAATGGTGTCACCTGAACATTTTTCAGTCAGGCTCTCTGTTATACCTGACCTTTCCCTCATTTGTGTTTCTCCAGTGAAACAGTCACTCCAAAAGTTCGTTTGTTCACATTTCATAAGCACAAATGTCACTGTTGTCACTTGAGGGAGGTTATTAAGGGGGGATGGTTTTAACCAAAGCGTTCTCTTCTGTGTAGCCCATCACGCTCCTGATGGAGTCTTCAGACGCCATGAACCTGGCCTGCTTAACAGCTGGATACTACCGTCTGCTTGTGGATTCCAGGAGGTCAATATTTAACATGGCCAACAAGAAAAACGCAGGGACCCAGGACACAGGTATTCTCTTCCCAAACTCACGAGGCACCGACCTCCCTTCCCCATGCCAACTGAGAACAGTAATAAGGATGTTTCCTTTTAAGGAGAGATGAGCAGATTTAGTCATTATAGACATACAGGCTAATATAGGAAGAGGGAGAAGTAAAAAGGATTCCATATTTTGAGACCAGACAATGTATTGCTGATATAAACTAGGGGTAAGTTAGCACTGCAGAAGCAAAATCGAGCATGAAAAACCAATCTGGTACAATGCTGTTGTGGTGGTTTGAATTATTAAAAAGAATGATCTAAGACATGTTGACTGAACCTGTTTACTTTAAAGTGATTAATATTTCAAAAAATAATAAGGATATTTCTTGAAAAATTAAAAAGTATACCCATAAAAGCATCTAATGTCCAAATTTAACACAAAAGCCTCCAAATACTTCTGATATGTTCTAACATTTTTTTAATGAAAATGTTGATTTTTTTTTTAATCACATTTTACATGGGGCTTCCCTTGTGGCTCAGCTAAACAATCTGCCTGAAATATGGGAGGCCTGGGTTCGATCCCTGGGTTGGGAAGATACCCTGGAGAAGGGAACGACTACCCACTCCAGTATTCTGGCCTGGAGAATTCCATGGACTGTATAGTCCATGGGGTCGCAAAGAGTCAAACACGACTGAGCGACTTTCACTTTCTTTTTCACATGTCACTTGGCAAATATTGGGTACCTACCTCCAAAGCAGTGATTTAATTATTGTGAAGGGTGTAGGTCTCAGCCTTTATGTCTGATTTTTAACTGCCTCATTCTCCTAGAACTCAGTCAGGGTGCAGAGAATTCAGGATGGAATGCCTAGTAGTTGTGAGCCTCCAACTTTATAAGTAGCTGATCCCTCATTAAGGTGTCCTACATCCAGACGCCAAGTGCCTCCTCCCACATCAGACTCATATCCAGGGTTCTGGGAGCTCTATCTTGGGAAGACTTGTAAATTGTCCAACCCTTGGACTTGGGACTCTAGAAGGGACTCTGAACATCATATTATCTTTTTCTCAGGAGCATCGAAATGGCAAAGTTCAAATACTTCATCTCAGCCCTTTGACACGAAGAAATAGCCCCCAAAGTGCAGATAAGGGGGGTGTAGCTGTTAAACTGAGAGCTTCTTTGAGGGTAGATGGTTTTTATTTATTCTAGAACTGTTTTTTGAAATTTGTTTTATTGGAGTATAGTTGATTTACAGTGTTGTGTTAATTTCCCCTATACAGCAAAGTGATTCAGTTATACGTGTGTGTGTGTGTGTGTATGTATATACATTCTTTTCACATTCTTGTCCATTATGGTTTATCCCATAATATTGAATATAGTTCCCTGTGCTGTACAGTAGGACCTTATTGTTTATCCATTCTATATATAATAGTTTGCATAATTTTCTTCAGTGTTTGAACTTTTTCCTCCATCTGTAGTGGACAGTCAGTAAATATGGCTGATGGACAGAGCCTACCATTCAAGTCAGAGATACTGACCCGTGAAAAATGTATAATCAGAGGCTCCATAATTAGAGTTTATTTTAAAAGAAAAGGAAATTCTGGAGAACAAATTCCATTGCCAGTTTTTGAAAAAAAATGGAAGAGAAAAGAAGGGAAGGAAAATCTACTTTTAAACTTATCAGGAAACAAAAATTATTGTTCCCTGAAAATATAGTAATATGCAGCCCGGAACACATACAGATAGGCTGGTACATAGTTTATTGTGACAGCTTGTTGAGTGGAAACAGTTACAGTGAAAGGGTAAAGGAAAACTGGAGAGTTGAGCAAAGCATGCTGGAAGGCGACTGGGACTTGCAGCTAGATTTCATCCCAACTCACCCTGAAGTGTCTGTTTGATTAAAAATATATCGAATCAAAGAGGAAGTAGATGTGTGTGCTGGGTTCAGTGGTGAATATCTTTATGACCACATGTTTTCGTTGAGCGAGGAGATTTAGAGCAATTGAACTGTGACTTTTGAAATTACGAAGAGCAGTTCCGCAATTTTACATATTCCTTTTGCGTTGGAAAATCTTAAAATCCTAAAGTGTATTGTTAAAATCAAACCTCTTCGCCATGGACTGTTAAGATTGTATGGGTGCAAGAGGAAAGCCAAAGCTACCATTCTCCAAATGGTTACAGTAATAGGGGCCTCAGTTCTGTCCAATTTATAGCGATTCACAATGTGTGGTTGAATAAAGTTTCATGAGGCAAAAACTTAGTTCCAAAAAGTATCATATCACCGTGGGGAAATAGTGTAGCTTCAACCTTTCGGTCATTTCTCTTGGTTCGACAGTGAGCCTGAGGGTGAGGGCACATGTTCCAAATAGCACACACAAGTGGGCCTGCGTGTGTGCATGTGCATGTTTAATAAGAGAGGACAAGGGAGCGAGTTGGCACACTCCAAAAAGCAACTAACTGGTTGACCCAAGCAGAGCTGCAGCTCGGAACTCAGCTTCCTCTAATGGCCGAAAAGCCTCCCTTCTCTTCAGAAATCCCCCCAAGGATCTTCTTAGACTCAAAAACTGTAGAGTCTGAAGTCTGTTAAGGCCAGCTCATCTGTAGGAGACATCCTTCTGTGTCTCCCAGATCATTCCAGAAGCCAAATCAGTACACCCTTCTAGAAGAAAGCCTAGAGAGAGTGTGTGTTTTCTTCTTGTCTCAAACTGATCAGAGACCTTCATCAAGACCTCTAGCTAGGAACAGTAAACCCCTCTTTCTTCTTCACTGTCTTGAAAATTAACCCTTCAGGTACTTTCAAAATCCCTGAACCTATGTAGTTAAGCATCTCTGGGCCTTAGGAAAATCTTATTAAATTGCTTTTAGCCTGCTGACCTATTCGGTTTTCTTGTTGGTCTAAACCAGGGGTCGGCAAACCATGGCCCGTGGATCAAGTCTTGTTCTTGTGAATGAAATTTTATTAAAACTCAGGCATGTACATTGTATTAAATATCTAGGGTAGCCATAACAAATTATCACAAGCTTGGGGACTTAAGAGAAACTTGTTCTCTCAAAGTTTGGGGGGCTAGAGCTTCAAAATCCAAGCACTGGCAGGGCCATACTCCCTCCAGAGATTTTAGGGGAGAATCTTGTTTTACCTCTTCTGGCTCCAGGTGGCCATCTGCATTCCTTGTAGCTGCATGACTGCAGTGTCTGCCTCCATCTTCACACGGCCTCCCCCACTTCTGTATGGCCCAAGTGTCCCTCTGCTTTTCTCTTACAAGGACACTTTCCGTTGGAGTTAGGGTCCCACACAGATAACTCCAAGTGATCTCATCTCAAGGTCCTTACTTATATCTGCAAAGACTCTTTCCAAATAAGGTCACGTTCATAACTTTTGCAGGGTCACCATTCAAGTCAACTGCATCTGTCTGCTTATTTGTCAGCTATGGCTCCTTTCATGTTACAACAGTTGAGTTGAGTAGTTGCTGAACTGAGCTGTTGACCCCACAAAACCTAAAATATTTACTCTCTGGCCCTCCCTTTACAGAAAAAATCTGCCAACCCTTGGGTTTAAATCCAGAGCTTTCTTACATGCTTGCTCAACCACTCTCCCTCCCCCCAACAACCTGCACTAGTCTCACACACACACACACACAAAAAAAACCACACACACACTGTCTCTCACACACAGAGCCAGTCATAATTCATGTCATTGTTAATAAAACAATGCTAAACCCCCACAGGTGTATTTATTATTAGGTCACATGTAAGTATGCCTGTTGTGTAACTCAGTGTCTTCAAACTTTATCTTTACTTGGTATTCATGAAAATATATATATTGAGTAAAATGACTTGAAACATTCTTCAACATTGAGTCCATTATATATTCGGGAGAGAGCCAAAACCTCTTCAGTAAAACTGTTTTTGTTTTCATTTTTCCTATATCTCTTGTATATCTGATATTGGCATTAATCAGACTTGGGCTAGAGGGCAATTTGAGGAAACAAACGGGAGAATATGTGGCCCTAACATTTCCTCAAAATGTCACCTCTGGAATTGACAAAGCAATATTGACATAGTGACTCACTGCCCTGTCTTGGTAAATATCAGAGCAAAATTTCCACAGCAGAATTCTCTATTGGAAGACCCTTAAAGATCAAATAACACAATGCTGTTTAAATTAGGATTTTGCCATTTTAATTCTAGAGGAAGATTAAACAAATCTTCAGGAGTTTTCATGATACAAATAAAGATGGAAATTCATCAAAGTATTAACTGTGCTTAGAAATAGCAGAGAGGGGTACACGACCTGTCAATGCTCCACCTTCTACATCCCGCCTGTGTGTGCATGTGTGCTTATGGGCATGCGTGCTGGCACTTATACATAAAAATATGCAAACCCCCTAGGACAGGAAAAGGCTAAAGAGAAATTTTATTACTACCATTGCAATATGTAGTATTACAGCTTGTGTTACTATACATTATATACATATATATTTATCATTATATTGTCATTACAATATTTCCTGAAATACGTGGTAGAAGTACGAGGATCCTTGACCTTCTCTTAACTCGATGAGGAAAAAGTCCAGCATCTCCCTATGCAAAGTGGGAAATGTTAGATTTCGCTTTCCAAAGAAAAGGGCAATCTTTCCCGGAATAACAGCCCACTGGACTATCACCTTTAAGGATTTTTTAAAGGTATGTTGTATATTCACATTTATAGATATAAAGTCTTTTAAATACTAGAACCAGAAATCAGATGGAATGAAGCTGTAGTGCCCTATGCTCAGATGGTATTCTATTTTATCAAGTAGCAGTTCTATTTTCTGCAGTATCAACTCTCCTAACCAAGAAATCCTTACACCTGAAGCCTAAATCAACTACTCCCCTATTTGGAAAGCTGAACAATAACCATATTCACAAAAGTGATGCTACAAGCCATTAAGTTAAGAGACAAAGTGCCCCAGAAGCCAGCCTGCACAGTAATGTGTCTTTGCATGAATCTTTCTCTTTAGGCACTGAAAATAAAGGAAAGCACAACAGGCTTAGTCCCGAGTGGAACTGTATACCCCAGATGACCACCTTCATTGGCGAAGAGGAGCAGGAAGCGCAGATCACATACATAGATGCAAAGCAAAAGGCAGTTGAGATTCCAGATGGCACCTTGTGTCCAAAAGACCACCACCGGCACTTGTATGTGGACAACACCTACAACTCAGATGAGCTGCCCCAGCAGCTGAGCCAACCGGGTGAGGCTCCGTGTGAGGCAGACTACAGAAGTCTAGCTCAGCGGTCCCTGTTGACCCTCTCAGGCCCAGAAACTCTGAAGAAAGCACAGGAGTCTCCGAGAGGAGCCAAAGTGTCCTTTATTTTTGGAGATCTCGCCTTGGATGAGGGGGTCACTGCCCCCACCCTCGGCTATGAAAGGCTATTGGACGAGAGTCCAGAACTGCTGGAGAAGCAGAGCAATCTCTACATAAGCGGTGCCAACGACATGAAGAACCTGGGCCTCACCCCAGATGCAGAGAGCATCCAGTTCGTGGCCAATTCTGTGTACGCAAACATAGGCGACGTGAAGAACTTCGAGGCCACCGAGGGCATAGAGGAGCCCCTGCTGCATGACATCTGTTACGCGGAGAACACGGATGATGTGGAGGACGAGGATGAGGTGAGCTGTGAGGAGGACCTCGTGGTGGGAGAGATGAACCAGCCGGCCATCCTCAACCTATCCGGCTCAAGTGATGACATCATCGACCTCACGTCCCTGCCCCCTCCCGAAGGGGACGACAATGAGGATGACTTCCTGTTGCGTTCCTTGAACATGGCCATCGCCGCGCCCCCACCTGGCTTCAGAGATAGTTCCGACGAGGAGGACTCTCAGAGCCAGGCCGCTTCCTTCCTCGAGGACAAGGAGCCAGGCGGGACCCTGCAGAACGACGAGATCCCCGTGTCCCTCATCGACGCTGTGCCCACCAGCACTGAGGGCAAGTGTGACAAGGGCCTGGATAACACCGGTGTTTCCACGCTGGACACTCTGGAAGCTCTGTCAGTGTCAGAAGATCCGCAGACCAGTGACAATTCAGGTTCTTTCACGATTGTTACATTTATTCACTGATAGCCATATCCTTCCATCCCTTCGAGCCATCCGCCCTTGGAATCCTGTCATGGGTCCATTTCACGCATGTCCCATTTCCCAAATGTGCTGAAACTACCATCATGGGTTTTTCGTGTATGTGGTTTCCATTTTTTTTTTTTTTAAACATGTGGCACGTTTTTTCCCCTATTTCCGGAACAACTGTACAATAAAATCAGAGTCCTTACTGAAAAGGGAAAAACTTGGTATTGTTTTTAATACTAATGAAACCCATGTTCTTACGTGTCTCCTAGTGCCTGTGATGCATCCATTAACCGCTTCTTGTTTTTTACGGCCTGCAGGTGTAGCCATCTTGCGGGCTTATAGTCCTGAGTCCTCCTCTGACTCGGGCAATGAGACTAACTCTTCTGAAATGACGGAGAGTTCTGAACTGGCCACGGCCCAGAAGCAGTCAGAAAACCTCTCCCGCATGTTCTTGGCCACTCATGAAGGCTACCACCCCCTGGCGGAAGAGCAGACAGAGTTCCCCGCCTCCAAAAGCCCTGCTGGGGGCTTGCCTCCAAAGGCCTCCCACACTCTGGCCGCCCGTCCAGTGAGTGACCTCCCGCCCAAAGTTGTGCCTTCCAAGCAGATGCTTCACTCGGACCACATGGAGATGGAGCCTGAAACCATGGAGACCAAGTCAGTCACTGACTATTTTGGCAAACTGCACCTTGGGCCGATGGCCTATTCCTGCACCAGCAAAAGGAAAATCCAGCCTGCCGATGGGGAGGGGAAAGCACCCCTTAACGGGAGCGTGCCAGGGAAAAAACAGCAGGGGCTCAAAACAGCCGAGGCAGAGGAGGACGCCAAAGGTGGTAAATTTGCTACTGTGTCTTCAAGGGATAGTCAACACCTCAGCACTTTTAACCTGGAGAGAACTGCCTTCCGCAAGGACAGCCAAAGATGGTACGTGGCCACTGAGGGGGTTGTGGCTGAAAAAGCTGGATTGGAAGCAGCACCGGGCCTCACCTTTCCCAGAGCTTCGGGTGTGGGGAGCAGGGATGCCGAAGGGAAGGATGACGGGGCTCCCGAGGGAGACGCCATCGAGGTTTCAGGACTTGGCCCGCGGGACCACTTCTTAACAGACGTCACCTGTGTGTCTTCCGCCAAAGACTTAGGTAACCCGGAGGATGCTGACCCGTCTGGCTGTGACCGTCCCGCCAAGCTCCCCGAAACAGAGGAGAGCGTGGGCCGCCTTTGTGACTACCACTTGGCCAAGCGGATGTCATCGTTGCAAAGCGAGGGCCATTTTTCTCTCCAGAGCTCTCAAGGCTCCTCAGTGGATGCAGGCTGCGGTACGGGCAGCAGCAGCAGCACGTGCGCCACCCCAGTGGAGTCCCCCCTCTGCCCCTCCATGGGGAAGCACCTGATGACCGAGGCCTCTGGGAAAGGCGGGAGTTACCTTCCCTCTGAGGAGAGATCCCCCGGGCTGCCCAACCATGGGGCCACCTTTAAGGAATTACACCCACAGACAGAAGGGATGTGTCCGCGGATGACGGTGCCTGCCCTGCACACAGCCATTAATGCCGAACCCCTGTTTGGCACTCTGAGGGACGGATGTCATCGACTCCCCAAGATTAAGGAAACCACAGGTACAGCAATGATGGATTTAGTGCTTTTGCGGTACCCGCCAGGGGCACGTAAAACAAATTTACAACAAGCCTAAAAATCTGGAAGAAAAGTAAAAGTTAGGGTTTTACTATTTAAAAAGCTGCCAAACTGCGTGCAGGTTAAGTGTCAATCATCGGTCCCCCAGTGTTTAATACATACTGACGTTTCTAGATCTAGGCAGTAGCGGAAATGGCATTTGCCCTTTAGATTCCTGCTCTGTCTTGCTTTTAGAATTTAATGGAGCAATTTTTTTTTCCTGAATTCTAAATGTAGACTTTTAGCCAGGCCTAGTGCGACTTTTAAGTTATCAGAATCACAAAAGGTTGATTTCCTTCTCAAGATATCGAATTTCTCATTTTGCCATTTCGTTTTTGAGAAGCAGGGAAGGATAATAGAGCAGGGGATCTGGGAGTTGGGAGGGATTGGGGGAGATCATTTGCCTTTCAGCAATATTTCCAGATTCCTCCGTACTCTGTAAAACTCTCCGAGATGAGTATTCTGAGGTGTCAGGCCTGCTGCAGTGTCAGGAAAGTCTGGGGGTACATGATGAGCTGTTTTATTTTCCCCAAAATAATAAAATAATAAGCACAGGTAGAAACATGAGCACAGCTATCTTCTGTGCTTATCTTTACCATTCTGCCACCAGGTGGGCACTTATCGGTCTCCAAGATCCACTTGGCTGGCCATCATGGGGCAAAAACAGATGCTCTTTCATACTTTCCAATTTCAAATTATACCCTCAAATAGTGTCTTTTCCAGTAGGTCAGTAGATGTCAGTGAGACCTTGTTTTTGTTCAGTTGCTCATTTGTGTCCAACTCTGCGACCCAGTGGACTGCAGCATGCCAGGCTCCTCTGTCCTCCACTGTCTCCCAGAGTTTGCTCATATTCATGTCCATTGAGTCAGTGATGTCACTTAATTTCCATTTGTGCCCTTTTAAGATTATCTCCTTTGTCAAAACTCATCACTAGGTTCACCTGCCTTGGGAAACCCATCTCTGAATGTTACTTAACTCATCTCCCAGCTAGCATCTTTTCCTCTAAACTCGTTAAAGGATACTTTGCAGTTTACAAAGAGCTTTCACCTAATTTACCCCCTGCTTCTCACAAAAATTCTATGAAGTAGAGATTGTGTTCTTCACATGACAACTTTTCTGGCACTTTCCCAGTGTCTCAGCTTCAAACCCTGTACCAGGAAAACCTCATGGGGTCCTCTTTAAAAGATTAGTATATTTAATTTACATTAATTAAATTAGGCCACTTCTTTTTAAAAAGATAGCCAATGCCAGGATTAATCTAACTCCTTAAAATGGAACTTCAAAGTCATAAATATGTTTGAATAATCTCTCAGTAAGATGTGTGCTCTCTCGAATATATCCTTGGGAGATCACAGACATCACATAGAAATTTAGTAAAAATGACCACCCATGAGGTGCTTAATGATTCTCTGTTTTTCTGCTACCCCTAGTGTAGCTTTGACAGAGCCTGGGAAGGAGAGACGAGGAGGCATGCCTTCAGCTTGGTCTCAATATCCTGAAGCTGATCCCACCCTGCTACCATCAAACATTCACTCGGAATCAAAGGTGCCAATTCCAAATCAAGACCCTAACGATTTCTCCCAAGCAAACCAGGCCTATGGAGAGGCTGTGAGCTGCTGGCCACTGGATCTGAGAAGGGGGAGCCTCAGGACATCCCCTAGCCAGAGGGCTCTGAGACGGAGCAGCAGTATCCTCTCAGGATCTGTCAGTTTGGAGACCTTCCGGGAGAGAAGCCAGGGTGCGGTCAGCTTAAAGTGTCCAGGTATCACAGAAGCACAGGAGGCCAGTTCAGAAAGGCGAGCAGAACTCCCCCTAGGGAAGAAGCTCACCAAAAGTTTTTCCCAAAGCTCGATGCACTTTAGCTCTGAGGGGAAAGTTCACAAAAAGTCCCCGGTGGCTCACAAAGACTCAAAGCTGTATAGGACATTGCCCTTGCGGAAGCTGGAAGGCAGCCATTGGAGATGCCGGGGACCTTTCAGCTACTGCTTCCTGAACCAAGGGCAGGATGATGATGGTGATGAGGACGAAGAAGAGGGAGAGGCCACCCACCAAGTCTCTTGCCTCTTTCGACCACAGATGACTCAAGCCATGCCAGACCCAACCAGCCCACCCCTGGCTGTTGGAATTCAGAAGCAAGGAGGAGAGCTGTCCAGAGGTTCAGTGCTGAAGGTCTGGGCCGAAGACTTGAGTGGCCCAGATGATGTGGACTTCAGCAACCTAGCTTTTGATGCCCGGATTACAAGGATAAATACCCTTAAGGAGAGCACATATACAATGCCCGATGGGTTCCTAGCAGCCCAAAATGATGCCAATGAGCTGCTCTGCCTTGTCAGGGCAACCAAGGGGAAGAAAGAGGAGTCACGCCCTGAAGCATATGACCTAACACTTTCTCAGTACAAGCAGCTATTATCCATTGAGTCCAGACAGTTGGGAAGTGCCTGTCGGAAAATGGCAATGGCTGAGAAAAGCCCAGAAGAGATGCTCCTAGCGATGACTTCCAGCTTTCAAGTGCTCTGTTGCCTAACAGAAGCCTGCATGCGATTGGTTAAAGTCGTGAACTCCGAAACACAGCGGCAGGAAATAGTAGCGAAGATCGATGAAGTGGTCATAAACTACATCTGTCTCCTAAAAGCTGCCGAGGCAGCCACTGGAAAGACCACTGGTGATCCCAATGTTGGACTCTCAATGCGACATTCAACCACCATGGCTGCTCTCGTAAGCACACTAACACGTTCTCTCAAGATGCTTTTAAATAAATAAAGTATGAAAGTCACATCATAATCTACCTTTGCAAAGCCATACATGAACTTTTATTTACTTTATGTGTACGATGAACAGACGTCTCCTTTCTTCTCTCTGTATATTTTGTTATTTTCTATGAAATAGGAGATAAAAGTCACATTGATGAAAAGTTGAAATGTACTAATCCAGATGTATTCTGTTTATATTATACATATATATACATGTAAAAGAAATATACAAGAAAGTGGTGGCATTTGGCTATTTTTCATATAGTCGAAACTCCAGGTATGTGATGTGAAATTTTAATTTCTACTGTGTTGGAGCAAAACAATGAATCCTATCCCCTTTCCTTCCAAGCTGATACTTGGAGACCATATCATTCATATTTAGAAGTAAAAAGAAAAGAAAAGGAAAGAAAAAATTCCCTTCAGAGTGACAGAGCATTTAGAGAAGTATTTGCAAAATTACAAAAAGGAACAGAAAATGATCCTCACAAGTAAATGCAGGTCCAATAATGTGAAGCAGACCACACACCAGGCTATGAGTCACATTGCAGATCACAGCTCTCAGCAAAGAGCTTCATGCATCCCTTTTGCAGGAGCCCATGCTTCCAACCAGATTTGCAATGACAGCCTAACACTGGGACAAAGTTTTGAATCTGGAATGTTACAGAAAATCAGGGGAAGATAGTTACTCTAATATGGAAGCCATACTTAAATAAATAATGAAGTATTTATGAAATGTTCTAGTCTGGATTAGCTGATAGAAATATGTAAGCTGGGAAAAATTTTTAAAAATGAGTGGTAAACTTGAGCACTTTAAGTGAACCTGATGGAATGCAAAGAAGTTTTCAGAACTGTCGTCTCTCTAAAAATGTATCTTTGGGTCAAAGCAAAAGGATGCAAATTCTGCAGTTGTAAAATAAAGTTGATAATGTACATATGTACTTCATGGCTCTTTTAGTGTTCAAGCTACACACACTCTTATTTATGTAGGTGGCTTCTTAAAATATGACAGGAGTGTGCCCAATGCAAATATTTCCATTTTTGTAGGCATAACACAGTCCCCAGTTGCTATCTCTCTCATTAGTCATTCCATAGAGACGCAATAAAAAAAGCCACATATATTTATAGGTGGTAGCAAACAAAAGGAGTTTAGACATGTGTTATTACAATGTTTAATAAAACATTATTTGATTACAATTATAAATATTGGTGTTTGATAGAAGTATTAATGGTGTTTACTGTGGAAATTTTTGGTAAATATTCTGTGTACTAAAATATTGATAGGATTGTGTTCTATGTCAGACAATGTGTGAAACATATATATTATCTCACTTAATCATCACAATGATCTCATGGTTTGGACGCTATCATTAATTCCATATGGAGGCAATATGGTTTCATAGTTAAGGACATGGAGTTTGGGGTCAGATACTTCTTGATTTAAATTTGGGCTCTGCCATTTTCTATTCCTTTCATCTTGGGAAAGATAGTCAATTTTTCTCAGTCTCAAGTTCCTTCTAGTAAAATGGAAGTTAATAATAAGATCTATTTCCATAGGATTGTCATGAGTTTTAAGTAAAATTATGTATATGAAGTTCTTACTGCAATACCTGGCAGAGAGTAAGTACTCAGTGTTATATATCATTATCATCATAAGCATTGCATTAAATATACTGCCCAAGATAACATGTGGGGGCTGTCTGTTTTATATGCATATTGTATCCTGACTGTGCAGAATACATTAGTGTATTGCATATGTATAAAAGAACTATACAAGAAAGTGACATCTCCAGTTAGAACACCATCCCAGTCCATTTCATTTCTTTGGGAGGCCTCAGTGAAATAGCTCTGGGTCTTTCTGATCAATCTCCCAGAACCTTTGGGTGCACCAGTAAATTTTTGTTTCATAGAAACAAACTCTTTACTACTTAGAAAACCTCAAAAGCCCCCCTGTTGCTAAACATGCTGCTCCTAAGTGGGGTCCAGATCTACTAGAGTGTAGGAAGAATGTATTAGAATGATTGGACGCTATCATTAATTCCATATGGAGGCAATATGGTTTCATAGTTAAGGACATGGAGTTTGGGGTCAGATACTTCTTGATTTAAATTTGGGCTCTGCCATTTTCTATTCCTTTCATCTTGGGAAGGATAGTCAATTTTTCTCAGTCTCAAGTTCCTTCTAGTAAAATGGAAGTTAATAATAAGATCTATTTCCATAGGATTGTGTTTATTTTTATCTAGCCTTTTTTATGTTTGTGTGTGTTTTATAACAGCGTAAGAGTACAGTGGTATATGTACATCATTTTAAATAAATCAGTTAATAAGCATATGCCTGGTGCATGTATGGGATAATATTGTCACAGACAGAGTTGCACTCACTGAAGTGTGGGGACAACTGAACCAGAGAATGAAAATTTCCTGTCCGTAAGGTCCTTTACACTTAGTCTGCAGCCTAGTTTTCAAGGTGTGTCACCTATCACTTTAATTAATCTTTTATTATATAGCTTTCAAACATATACAGAGGTAGACACGATCATATAATGAATCAATATGCACTCATCACACACCAATTCATGTCCAATCTTATTTTCTCTATTTCTAGGCACCTCTTCCACAGCGTATGTAGAAGCCAATCCCAGACATCATAGCATTTAATCCATGAATATTTCGGTAAGCACTTACTATAGATAAGAATTTTTAAACATAATCATAATGCCATTTTTACACTTTTTAAAATTAATAGTTCCCTAATATCATCAAATAAATGTTACAGAAATAATGAAGAAACTCCCAAAGACAATCATTGTCAACAATTTAGGACATCTGCTTTCAATTTTTTCAATATCTATGCTAATGTTATTATTATTGTAGGTGTTTATGAGTGTAACTTTTGACTCAATCTGAACACATTTGCCCCTTTTCTGAGTCTCAGTTTCACCATATCTTATGTAAGTGGATTGGCTGGAGGAATCTGATTGACATGGAAAGACGGAGGGCTCAGATGAATCACCCTCACAGCATTAGGCTGCCAGTAAAATCCAACAACTCATACAATTGCATTAGACATTAAAATTAAAACAGACCCTTCGGCCCAGCTGAAGTTAGTCTAATCACAAAAGAAATTATGATTCAGAGAAGAAAAACTGACTATATTGAAATGACCAGCCATAACATTACAATAGATCGATTCCTTTTGCTATGAATTTCCTCTTTCATCATGCTCCATCTTAGGAAAGACAATTTGCATTTCTGTTCTTCTTTTATATAGTTCTAAGTGTCAGTTATTCTCTGAATGTTATTTCTGAGCTACTCAGGATGGCACTCTAATTTATTCCTCCTGGTTTACTCTTAATTTGGCAATGTTCGTTCTCTTGGACTGATTATCACCATTCGTAATTGTGTTAACTATTTTTGAAATCGAAAAACAAGGCAAATTAGCTCTGTTCAGGTGATTCCTTCTCTGTTCTAAACAGTTGAGAATCTTCACAGGGGTCAAAATATATGGATATTATTACATTGTTTCTCTAACCTGATTTTGTGTTATAAAAGGGGTTGATTTTAGGGGGGTGTGTGTCTGAGAGTATAGAGGTGCAAAAGAGGTGTTTGACTATATAGATCTGTGTGTGTCTGTCTATCAGAATAGTTTTCAGTTTAGTTTTGTGGATTTCAGTTCAAGTTTCCCCTCTGGCAGTCCAAAAACTATGATAAAACTTTCAAGTCAGATTGCAGAAATAGCTTCTCAGCTTTGAAAGATCAAAGGGTTGGAATCTTACCTTTTGAACTGAATTTTATTCATACCAACTTGAACATCACTAAGTTGGGTATCTTTTATTCTACCTATTCCCTAGCCTACCCTTCTCACTTTTTCATTTCAAAGCTTGGAAAGTAACCTTCAGAAATTGTATAGAATTTTTTTAATTTAAAAAAATAAATAAATTTCAAAGCCTATACATAAGAAATCCATGGAAGAACAATCCATGTCTTTATCAACCGTTTCTACTGTAGAAAATAATGGAATTAAATCCTGCATAGCTGAAATAAGTAGATAACCAATTATCCCAAGTATTGGGATAACTATTTCATCATTCAACTTGAAATTAACCCACTGCCTTCTGCTGAACTTGCCCTAATCTTTCCTCCATATTTATAATCGCATCTCAGTTTTCTGTTGCACATTAATTTTAAAGCATTGAGGCTTTTTCATTCTTCCTATAAATTCTTCTTTTCATAATATATGTACTTTTTGGCTGCACTGCATGGCTTCTGGGATCTCATCTCCCCAACCAGAGATGGAACCCGGGCCCTCAGCAGTGAAAGCATGTAGTCCTAAGCAATGGACCAGCAGGGAGTTCCCTTCATTTTTCACTCTGCAGGCTAAACCAAAATTCTTGACTAGGACATCCTTTGCAGTCTCGTCATTCACAACGTTAGGAAGAATTAGCTTAGACTGTCAATATAGGTGGGACTGGGGAAGCTGAGTCTTCTTGGTAACCTCCAACCAAGTAATAGTTCTGTTTTCCTGTTGAATTAGTACCCTTTGCACATCTTGCTATTTTGACTACATGACCCATAACTCCTTTCTGTCTCTGAGCTCCCAGGGTGAGTCCATTCATTTGTTCAAATAGCTATTAACAATGTCCTAGTCTGGGCACACACTCTGCTAGGTTCTGGAGGCAGGGTACAATATGATTGACATGGTCTCTGCCAAAAAGGGAACACCCATTCTATAATGGGTAATCCTTTGTTATTTCTCAAGAAAGAAGGGGCTCAGAGTAAGTCAGTGCAGGCAGTCTTCACTTTGTATGGCAGTACAGGACTGCCGAGAAGACCATGCAGGCCCAAAATATGTAAAGTGATCTTAATACTGTGAAAAAATTACAATTGTTCTGTGATCCATAAAGACTTTTAGTCAAAATATCATTCCCTTATCAATTATTAATGTATGTGACCATGTATAATATACATATATTAATGTATATGACAATATAATAAAATGCTTATTTATCCAGTACACAGTCATTTAAAACATTAGAAACTCTGAGAATTAAAATGAGTCTTTTTGTAAAACTTTATAAAGGGTAGTTTGAACAGTACTTGCCTTTTTTGCATCATGTAACTTACAGTATGGGCTTCCCAGGCAGCTTAGTGGTAAAGAATGTGCCTGCCAAAGCAGGAGATGTGGATTCTATCCCTGGGTCAGGAAGATCCCTTGGAAAAGGAAATGGTAACCCACTCCAGTATTCTTGCCTGGGAAATCCCATGGGCAGAGGAGCCTGAGGGCTACAGTCCATAGGGTTGTAAAAGAGTCGGACATGACTTGGTGACTAAACAACAACAGCTTACAGTATGGAATTAGCATCTTTGTACACTCCAGCAAGTTTCCATACTCCTTTCAGTATGGGTCAACTTTTTTCCCCAGTGTCACTTCCTTGGGGACTGCTTCATCCTTTTCATCACAACCACTTCCCTTTTTTATGTCACTAAGTTAGCCTTCCCTGCATCCCTCCAGCCGACCTGCATATCTGTAATCCCAAATGAGGACAGTGATGACATTCCCACAGTCACCTGCTTCTTCTATTACTCCATTTACATTTGATTATAATTTTACTTCCAGAGTAACCACTTTTTCTTTCTTTGTTGCACTTTTGCCTTTATTGGCTAGTTCCCTGTTTTTATCATCCATTTTTTATAAAATGTTATATGGTTGCGTTTTATCGCTCAGAAGAAAGGGAGGAAGCACAAATACATGCTTTGCTGTCTGTGCGTGAACTGAATACCAGATGCTCATTGACTGATCAGTGGCAGACTTTGAAGATTATATGATTAGTCATAGATCATCATGCACATCTTTTATTATTTATTTATATTTATTTATTTGGCTGCATCAGGTCTTAGTTGTGTCATTCGGGATCTTTAGTTGCAGCACGTGGACACTCTAGTTGCGGCACATGGGCTCCATAGTTGTGGGACAAGGACTTATTTGCTCCACGGCATGTGGTATCTTAGTTATCCAACCAAGGATTGAACCCGTGTCCCCTGCATTGTAAGGGGGATTCTTAACCAGTGGACCACCAAGGAAGTCCCCATCTTTTATTTATATAGTGTTTTTTTAATTAAAGAGTTAGTAGCAAAATTTGTACTTTATGGAGTTATTCACAGTTAACATACCATGGTAACCAATGTTTAAACCATGTTGTTGGGGGACTGGTGTTTAGCTAAACTGTGTTTATGGAGATGCACATATATCAGAGCCATCCAGAATGAAGACTTTCTGTACTTAGGTGTTTAAAGAGTCTGAAGCCCGTGGTAAAAATGACTGAATGGGTAGCATTCAGTACTGTCCAATAGAATTTTCTGCAATAATGGAAATTTTTCTAAATCTTTGAAGTACAATATGGTAGCAAAGAGCCATACGTGGCTATTGAGGTCTTCCAATGTGGCAACCGAATTTTTAACTTCATACAATTTAATTAATTTAAATTTAAACACCTACCCATGGCTAGTGGCTACCATATTGGACAATGAAGCTCTAGCAGACAAACAGACAAAAAAATGTAGAAAAATAAGCATAATTGTGACAGATTGCAGTTAAGTCTAAGAGGGAAATTGATAGGCTGCTAAGGAAGATTTTTCTAGATTGGGCAGGATGGAGCTAACTCTGATCATTTAGTACACATGACCCCCATTTCACACAGGCCATGCTAAAGACATGTAAAGGGTGTATGTAATGGAAACAGTAGCAGCTAAAGAGTATCCCTCATTAGAGTGCCCCTGAATAATGCCAACACAGACAGAGACTCAAACAACACTCACTTGTTCTTAGCCTTTGTATGATTTACGTGTATGATTTACATGGATAACTACATTTTTTCCAAGATCTGAAAATCTGCTGTGAATTTTGACTATAGATTATTTTGTGATGATTACCACATACAATGGCATATGGGAATTGTGTCAAATACTGACCTAACAGGCAGCATATGTCTCCCACTGTCTTTCTGTACCACTTTTCTTTTCCACTGCTTTGCCCCCACCTTTCTGACTTGGTTGGGATCTATTGCTGATCCTAAACTCACATGTGACACAAACTATTCTGACACAAAGATTGCCAATCCACTACACACACTTTACTCCCTGCCCCCACCTTTCTGTACTCTCTATGAGTTTCTAACACAAAGATTGCAATAACACACATTTAGTATCTCATAGTTTCTGGAGGTCAGCCATCTGGGCACAGCCTAAGTGCTCCTCTGCTCAGGGTCTCAAAATGTTGCAAACAAGGTTTAGGTTGGGCTGCATTCTCATCTGAAGGTTTGGTTGGTGATAACTCTGTTTCCAAGCTCATTCAGATTGCTAGAATAATTCATTTTCTTGCAGCTTTAGGACTGGCCATTATTCCTGCTGTTTTGCTGGCTGGAGACCAGAGGCTGCCCCAGGGTCATGGAGGCTGCCCACAACTGCTTGCCACAGGGCCATCTCCAACGTGGTTGCTTATTTTATCAAGTCTGCAAAGAGGTTTAAGTCAGGTCCTCCCAGAATAAACTCATTTAATCAACTCAAAATTAAATTGATTTGGGACCGTAAGTACATCTCCAAAATTTCTTCACCATTGCCATAGTCTGTTGGTTAGAAGCATGTTCCAAGTCTTGCCCATACTCAAGGGGAGACGGCTGGATTGGACATGAACAGCAGGGGCAGGAATCACGGGGACCACCTTGGGGGCTGTCAGCCCTGCCATATAAGGCTTTTCCTTCAGCCTTCAAACAAACTCAACAGGTCACATATTCCTCTGAACAGAAGATACAGTGTAGACACTTGAAATACAAACTTCAAAGGCTTTCAGAACCCACAGCTCTGACATAAGTCATCAAAGGCCACGTGGATAGCCTTTGGCCAGCTCTGTCATAGCCCTGGCCCATTCTCTAGATTTATTTCCATGTTAATATGCCAAGCTTCTCTGGGGCTGGAAACTCCAATAATTATGATGCACTGACCTGTGCAGGTCAGGATTTCATTAGTGGTGAGTCCGTAGGTAAACTTTCTGCAGCAGTATGACTTTTTTCTTTGCACTCATTTTAGAGTCAAGTATGACTTTGAGGTCAGGTTACATCAAACAATTAAACTGGCAGATGAATTATTGAAGATGCTAAACTTTAGCCAGCATAACCATGCCTGTCTCATGTATTTTGGCTTCCTTTGTGGCTCAGAGGTTAAAGCATCTGCCTGCAATGTGGGAGACCCAGCTTCGATCCCTGGGTCGGGAAGATCCCTTGGAGAAGGAAATGGCAACCCACTCCAGTATTCTCGCCTGGAGAATCCCATGGATGGAGGAGCCTGGTAGGCTACATTCCACAGGGTCTCAAAGAGTCAGACAGGACTGAGGGACTTCACTTTCACTTTCACTTTCTCATGTATTTATGGGAAGGGGGATGAATGGGCTCCAGGTCACCTGCTCCTAAGTTATTCATCTGAAAGTAGAGCCCACACAGTGAAGTTCAACTGCCCTCCATGCCCACTTGGCACTGCTGGCCAGAGTACCCTGAAAGGATGCTCTTTCCTTCATGTGGGCTTCAGCAGAGATGAATATGGAACAGGGCTCATTTCTTTATGGATTCTCTCCCTTTGTTTTGCAAAGCTATGTAAAACTATATTGTTGAATCAGGCTATACTGAAGCATTCTGTTCATACTCCCTGGATTTCTGAGGAAGCTGAGACAAGGCAAACAGACACACACACACCTGGGTACATGCCTGTGATGTAAATAAATGTAGTGTCACATCACCCAGAAATATATGCTTGTCTTTTCTGCCTCCTGTCTGCCTCTGATCCTCACTACTGCAAATTTGGTTTCTAATCTGCTACCAGTATGATTAGAATGACATTAATAACAAGACCTAACATTTATTCAGGCAAATGTGCCAGGTACTATGCCAAACGATTTTCATGCATAATTATTGCATCTATTTCCTAGAACAACCTCTGAGAAATTATTATCATGCCTTGTTTATTTTTCATTTTTTGCTATATCCCTCATGTTGTACAATATCCTCTTGTAGCTTATTTTATACCTAATAATCTTTATCTTTTTTAAGAAAGAAAATTGAGGCTAGAGAATCCAAATATAACTGGCCCCAAATCATGGATGCTAGTCAGAATCAAGATTTGGACTCAGGAATTGCAGTTTTCTTCACCAGGTTTGGGCCAAGTAGCTAGCTTGATTGTTTTTAATCAAATAAATACAGCATGTATTTTTTAAAAACTTAAATTCCACCAAAGAACTTATAGAATAAAAAGCAACCATCTCCCATCCCAAACTCCCCACTCAGTCCCAGTTAAAAGAGACAACCCATTTCACCAGTTTCTGTTTTTAGTTTTTCTAGTGATTTTCTCCTTAATTCTAAATAGTACAATTTGTTGTACAATTTGTTAGTGACTTTGGACAGTTGCTGCCAATCACCTCTTGAACGATGAGGAATTCACTTATTTATGTTACCCCTCACCTTTCCTTCTCCTCCCGTATCCAATGTCTAATAGGGATGTTACTGTGTTCTAGTCTCCATTATCTAACTTTAAATATTACAGTTAAATCTCTGCTTCTTGTTCAGTCATCTTTAGACGGTTTCTGTTGATTCCTCATTGATGTGGAATGGAGCAAATTATTTCCCCAGCATATCTTTCTTTCGCCCTCACCACTTCTTCACCCATTCCTCCTAGTTTAGGCCATGAGTAGCACCGCATTGATATCACTTACACTGTTATTAAAAGCAACATTGGTCACAATGTTTAGGGACCAATGTTTTGTAAACCACTACAGCCTGGAAAACCGGCATAGTCAACTGCTTTTGCAAAAACCGTGATATTATCCAGAGCTCTTCTAGAAGGTGAAACAGAGACCCCTATATGTGGAAGGAAAGAAGAAAGAGTTTACTGTGAATTCATTGTATCTTAAATTGGTGATTCTCAAAATGTGGCCCTTGAACCAGCAGCAGCACCACCACCCACTGGTAACATAGAGATGCGGATTCGGATTCCTGTGTTCTACCTAGACCCACTGACTCAGGTTCTGGGGGGCGGGGGGCGGCGGGAGGGGGTGTGCAGTCCACCAATAGGATTGAAGAAGCCACCATATAATTCTAATGAGTGCTCAAGTCTGAAAATCAGTTTTTCCTGCACTAAACCTTGTCTTGTGACTGAAGCTTAAATTACTCAAAATGTGTTTAAACATTGAAATACACACAGAGTGGCTATGATTAATCGTTCCAAAAAAGATGACAACAGCCCACATACATATTTAAGAGAGCTCTCACCAGATTAGATTTTCAACATCAGGAGACATTAAGGGAAGAAGTTTCATAAGACAAGAGAAAGTAGACAGAACACAATTTGAATTGCATTCAACCTGGAGAAGTTCTATAGCAGCCAGAATAGTCATATATATGCCAAAGCAAGCTAGTTTTCTGCCCTACATTCGCCTAACAGAAGTTCAGTGTCATTGCTTCATAGAGCCCCTTTAACTAAATCTGATTCCTCCTTCTTATAAGGGCAAGTTTGTCCTACTGTTTCTTCCTAGTCAAGATTGGTAGCATTTTCATTTCTCTCATGAAAATGAAGTCATTCATTAGACTTAGGTTGGCTGTACAATTTACAAGCCAATAATCAGTGTTTGTATTGTGATGATAATTGTGCTAAGAGGATTCATTTTATCCACCTTCAATATCATGGCTCCCAAGTCACTAGAAAGTATGTTCAAAGCATCATAATAAAATAGACTCTTTCCTTAAATAGCATTGATTTTTCAAAATCATATCATAGCTTCCTTTGTATTTACTTTCTAGGTTTTTTAAAAAGTTTTCCTGAAGTTTTTATAGGTTTTCCTTTTTTCTTTCTCATGAAATTAAAATGTGCTATTCTGAATATCTAGCACTGTGTTAAAAACCACCTCAACATGCAGGAGCTTAAAGAACTATTAGCATCCATCCTGGGTCTGGGGTTGGACTCAGCTGGCTGATTCTCACTTGCAGTGTCTCATGCAACTGCATTTAAGTGGTGACTGAGGCCAGAGTCACCTGAGGCTTGAAAGGGCTTCACAATGACTTCTTACGTGGCTAGCAACTAGCCAAGAGTTCATTGGAGGCTGTCAAACAGAGTCTTCATGGGACTGCTCCGTGAGGTTTGTGCTTCTCACAACATAGCAATTTCAAGATTGCAGCACCTCTTACATGGTAGCTGGCTTCCAAGATGGGACATGTCAAGAGCGAGGGTCCCAAGAGAACCAGGAAGAAACTTCAAATCTTATGACCTAGTCTGGAAAGTCACTCAGTAAATTTTTATTGGTCACCTGAGGCCTCACCATTGTCAAGAAGAGGAGAATTAGGCTATAGCTCTCAGTTGGAGGAGTGACAAAGAGCCTGCAGCCTTCTTTAATCTCTCCCTCGTGCTTCCATCAAAGCCTTAACAGATCCCATACCTCCATTGTGTTGTCTGTTCCATGGAATAAGCTCTTCCTGAAGGCATTCCTCTTTGCCAGAGCCGTCTGACTTCTTTTTCTAGTATAAACCTATTTTTATCTGAATAAATTATCATCCTAGGACTTTACCTTCCCAACTTTCTTAGAATGGACCCCACAGTTTCCTGTATCCAGTATTACTAGGGGAATTTTCTTGTAAAGATTTCATGGAATGTAACCTTTTTGAATCTTGCATGTCTGAAAATACCTTCGCTTTGCCCTTTTGCTCAATTGATCATTTGGCTGCATATGGGATTCCAGGTTCAAAATGACATTCCTTGGATGGATGTCATTGTTCCATCATCTTTTTACGTCAGCTTACTGAATGTTTTTCTCATTCCTTTAGTGGATCTGCCATCTCCCCATAGATCTGTTTCTTCTGTTTACTCGCCATGTGAATTTAACAAGGTTGTCTCTAGATCTGGAATTGTCTTTAGTTCCATTTGCTTGGAATTTAGTGCATCTTTTCCTTCTGGAATTTCATGCCTTTCTTCAATACTAGATTGTTTTCCTTCTATTATTTTTTTTTCTCTCAGTTTTCTCTATATTCATTATCTAGTGTTTAGTGAACAGAACTGATATTTTTTTTCAGAGATCTCAGCTACATTGTTTTCATAAAATTCTTTTTAATGAACTACAGAGTGCTGGTTTCACACTTCTCTGATTTGGTTACAGTGTGCTCAATGGACTGTGTGGAGGTCATAGGTGAATAATACATGACCTGGCCACATTCTAGGTGCGCACAACTACATGTGTGGGTTACTTTGTTTCTCTCTCTACTTTACACATTGATTTATATTGTGATTTTTGTATGACACACCGGAGGCATACATTATTATCTAGAATATTCTGCAGTCAGTTCCTGTGTACCTGCCACCCAGATTTCTCAGATCCTGGCAAATTACCATATGGCTTTGGATCTTGATTGTAAAGAAATGAGTATCAAAGACAGTTGGAGTACTCTGAATAACTTTCCCCAGTGCCCTGTGTCTCCCTCCTCAGGTATCATCAAGCCTGATTTTGCTTTTGTACCCACCCCCTGCAGTTCTTCATATATTTACCACATGATTACATGTCCTTAAAAATGTGTAATATTGTTTGGCATGTTTTTAAACTTTATGTAAATGGTATCATAATGTACATATCCTTTCCACACTTTGATTTTGTTATTCAACATCAATTTCGAAAGATCTATGCCTTTTAAGAGAGAGAGCTTTCATTCATTGACCTTTATGGCTTTACAGTCGTCTGTTGCATATTAGAATTTAGATTATGCTTTAATGGATATTTAGGTTGTTGGTTTTTTTGCTATTAAAAACACTGCTGCAATGAACATTCTTGTACCTGTCTCTTTGTGCATACGTGTTATGATTTTTCTCAGGAGGTATGCTGAAGTGTGGAATTTGAGAAATAGGTTTTCTTCAACTTCACTAGATATTGATTCCCTCCTAGATAGGCCCAACGATCCATGATGATTACAAGAGCAGGAAAAGCAATCAGAGGAGCAGGCTAAGATGGTCTGAATCTGCTTTTTCTGAGGTTTGCTTCTAAGCAGGCTACCAAATTAGGCTGGCTGGTTTCTTAGGGAGAGAGAGAGATGAGAGCTAGAGATAAAGGTAAAGATAGAGATAGAGATGAAAGAGAGAAAGAGATTGCTCTCTCTGCAATAAATTATGTATTCCCCAACACTAACCCAAACCAAAGAACCCAGAAGCACTCTAGAGTATCTAGGCTCATGTGAAACTCTTCTATACATTATTCTCCTCCTCTTCATGATGGCATGACTAGAGTGTAGAAAAACGTTCGTAGTGGGTATTTACTGACAGTTACACTCAATTTGGATAAATCAAACAGACCAAGACATGGGAGGGAGAAGGAGAGGGGAAAGGAAGGGAATGGAATAAATTAAATCAGTTCAGGAGGCCCATCATCCGAATAACACATCTTCTGGTAAGTTCAAAGAAAAAGGGAATGTTGTATTGTTTGCATTCTATCATGAAGGTGTTTTTTTAAATAAAATGGTATTGTGCAAATAGATCAGCCATTCTAATTATCTTGAAACCTCCTTTTTTCTTTGAAGGTGTTTTTTTATTTTAATTTATTAATGTTACTCTTTTAATTGAGATGTCTGATATTTTTCTTTCTCTGTATTAATAGGCTGGGGGTGTCATCCCAACTCGTTAGAAACTGATGTAAATAGTGTTGCAGTGTAAACATTGGGGCACATGTGTCTTTTTCAATTTTGGTCCATTCCTCAGAGTATATGCCTAGGGATGGGATTACTGGGCCGTATAGTGGTTTTATTCCTACTTTTTTTTAAGGAATCTCCATACCGTCTTCCATAGTGGCCGTATCAATTTACATTCCCACCAACAGTGCAAGAGGGTTCCCTTTTCTCCACACTCTCTCCAGCATTTATTGTTTGTAGACTTTTCGATGAGGGCCATTCTGAATGGTGTAAGGTAGCTCATTGTAATTTTGATTTGCATTTCTCTGATAATGAGCGATGTTGATCATCCTTTCATGTGTTTGTTAGCCATCTGTATGTCTTCTTTGGAGAAAAATGTCTGTTAGGTCTTTTTCCCACTTTTTGATTGGGTAGCTTGATTTTCTGGTATTGAGTTGTATGAGCTGCTTATATATTTTAGAAGGTAATCCTGTGTCAGTTGTTTTATTTGCTATTATTTTCTCCCATTCTGAGGGTTGTCTTTTTACCTCGTTTATCGTTTCCTTTGCTGTGCAAAAACTTTTAAGTTTAATTAGGTCCCACTTGTTTACTTTTGTTTTTATTTCCATTCCTCTAGGAGGTGGGTCATAGAGGATCTTGCTTTGACTTATGTCATTGAGTGTTCTGTCTATGTTTTATTTTCCAATTATCATCTTGATCTTTATTTTCATATTATTATTATTGAAAGATCTGTCCCATGTTGCTATGTGTACTCTTTGGTCAGATCATGGTTTCTTATTGCTATAAAATATTCCACAGCATACATCTACCACCTTTATTTATCCATTCCTTCAATGATGGACATCTAATGATCTTCAACTTTCTCCTACAAACAAAGCTGAGACATCATTCGTCCTATGTAAAACATCATTTTTACATAAAACATCAAAACATCATTTGTCCTCCTATGTAGCAGCAACAGCAACACACACCCACATAGAAACACAAAAATACTGGCTTATAAGTTATTTGTATCCTTAATGTGACCAGGATGGTGGCACCTGTCTACATACCCACAAGATGTTGATTCGTGTACCCCACCAACAGTGTGCATTGTCCAGCTTTCTGACTTTGCCTGGTTCATGGATTTATCTTTCTTTGTTGTTTGAATTTGCATTCTCTGATACCTAAGGAGTTTGAGCCTCTTTTCATAGATTTGTTGACCATATGGGTTCTTTTTTCTTTAATTTCCTTTTCTGTTTCTTTCCCAATTTTCAATCAAGTGTTTTTAATGTTGATTTGCAGATATTTCTTATTCATTTAGATATAAAGCCCTTGTTGGTTTGGGACATTGCCAATATTTTCTCCCAATCCATTGTCTGTAATCTTTGTCCATCGTTTCCTTTAAAAACTGAAAAGCTTAGTATGGAAATAATCAAGCCCATCTGTCTTTAATCTTATGATGTTGGCCTTGAAGGTTTTGTTTTAAAGTCCTTCCTCGATTGTTCATGAGAAATGTATCCTTACACATTCTCTTCTACTTGCTTTGTAGTTTCACCATTCATATTTAGGGTTTTTTAACATTTGCTGACATGTACTTTTATTCATTTATTAATTTTATTGATTTATTTAATTGAAGTATAGTTGATTTACAATGTTGTGTTAGTTTCAGGGTACATCAAAGTGATTCAGTGATATATATACACACACACACATACTTTTTCAAATCCTTTTCCATTGTAGATCATTGCAAGATATTGAATATACCTCCCTGTGCTATACAGTAGGTCCTGATTTCTCTCTCCTTCCCATATTTAGTTTTTAATCCATCTGAAATCTGTCAAAACTTTTTTTAATATGAAGGCAAAGTAGGAATCCACTTTTGTGGTTTTCCATGGGTGTAGACAAGTTTCCTCAGCATCAGATCTCTGATCAGATCCTGTGGAACAAGCAACATATTCTGAGGCTTAGAATAGCACAGGGTGGACAGATTGGGGATGGTGATATGTATCCCATCCAAGTTATATGCATTCTGCCTCCAGTTCACTTGGGACTCCCTGGAGGGAACACCCGCAGCCAGATTCCATTGTGGTGACGTGGCATGGGGTAAGCCTGAGGTGCTGTCCGCCGGCTTCCAGGGAGCAGACCACAAGGACAGACTGAGGCAGAAGAACAAGACAGACATCACACATTCTGGTCAGACCTGTTGGTGAACTTACGTGAGATACTATCAAGAACTCCCAGGAAAAACTGGATGAGACATTAACAGGGAAGAAAAAGCTTACACTGTTAGGTGGGCACAACAGCAGCCAAGCCATGGTTAAATTCCATTAAGTTGATCACTTTTATTACCACACAGCTGATGGGGTCAGGGGAAATTGAACAACATATGTAAATTGCATTCTCTAGTGTGTGATGGGGTGAAAGTACTATTTTATTTTCAAGTTTATTAAATAAGAATTACATTCCGGGAGTAAATTGCAGTTTGAAAAGAAAAAAAAATTATTTTTGAAACCCGGCCTATATATGTCACCCATTCATGTTGTTATCAGTGAAGGATTTACTCTATATTTTAGAATTATTTTTCTATTATGCACTATTCATACTGTTAAAGGCAAATGGATGTGGAATAAGACATAATTATAACATTTAATCATGTAAAAATATCACTAAATCACACTTGAACGTATCTTAAATGAAAAAGCATAATGGAAAGAATAACTAAATCCAGGAAGACATTTTTATCTGTCTTTGAGAATATAGAGCAGAAGACAGAGCAGTGCTCCTAAGTGCCTGAGACAGGAATAAGTACAGATTAAAAGTATAATAACAATAGGTTTTTTGATAAATACTTCTTGAATTTATAATCACTGTATTAACTGACCTTTTCCAAGGAAATTAGCTCTCTGTCTTGAAGTTTTCCTCTGCTTTGTCCAACTAATGAAGTCCTATTAGTTTTTCCAATCAGACTTCAGAGGTCACCTCCCTAGGCAGCCCTCCGTGATTGCACCTCCAACCCCAATCAAGAGCAATGCTTCCTCTTCTGAGCTCCCCATGTCTTAATACTTCTATTACTGCCTTACTCACACAGCATTAGGTCTTTGGTTTTGTTTTTTAATGTGTTCTGCTTAAGGAAGTACCTGAATCTTGCTCACATTTGTCTTCCTGGTACTCAGAACAATATGTAGCACACAGCAAGCACCAAATAAATGTCTTGTTTTAAAAACTGAACTGAGGGAATTCCCTGTCGGTGTCATGACTAGGACTCTGAACTTCCACTGCAGGGACCACAGGTTCAATCCCTGATCAGGGAGCTAAGATCCTGCATGACCCGTGACAAGGCCAAAAAAGAAAAAATAAAATAATTCTTTTTTCTTCTGAACTTTTTTGTTTTGTATTGGGGTATAGCCAATGAACAATATCATGATAGTTTCAGGTGAACAGCGAAGGGACTCAGTCATACATATGCCAGTGTCAAATAAATAAAATTTTTAAATGAACTAAAATACCAAAGGCTTTTTAAAATGTATTACCACAGTGATGAAACAGTTCTAGGGAGCAGGGGGAAAGTTGTATTTTTAAAAAAAAAACTTTCAATAAATCTGATTTGTGACGATATTTAAACTCACAGAACTCTACAGCCTGAACTTTGGAAATGGGTGTAATCTAGCCTAGCACCTCTCCAACTTCAACGTGCATATGAATCACCTGGGCATTTGTTAAATAGAGGTTCTGATTTAGGAGCTCTGGGGCAGCCTGAGATTCTGCAATTCTAACAAGCTCCTATGTAATAGGATGTTTTTCATCCACTAGCCACACAAGCAGCAAGACCCTAGTCCCCCCTGCTAACCGAAGGCATCAAATATAGCTCCAACATTTGGACAGCTGGTCAGCAAGCAGACAAATGTGAAGGCAAGTGTTGCTAAACGTCTCTAAAATGGCAGTTCTCAAACTTCAGCTCCATCGGTATCACCTGTAGGACTTGTTCAAGCCCAGCTCAGTCAGTGTTTTGTGAGCAGGTCTAGGGTGGGGCTAGGGGACTTGGATTTTACCAAGTTCCCAAGTGGGGCTGACGCCGCTTGTCCAGGGTTCACACTTGGGGAACCATTGCTCTAAGACTCCCCTTGCAACAATTGTGCTCAATGACCAATTCCCTCGTGACTGCCAGGATCCAAACATCCCAACAAGTGATATGGGAGGATCAAACTGGAGTGCCTTGGAACCATCTGCCATGTGCGAGTTGGTTGTCCATTACACTTGAGGTCCTCTTGTTGGTAAAGAGGTAAGAGCATTGGATCAGGTGGAGAAAGACCTGGCTTCCAATTCTGGGTCTTGAAGCTGTCATTTACAACCCCGTGGGGCATTTCTGAACCTCCTCAAACTTCAATCTCTCTGCCTGAACTTCTTGACTCTGGTGAAGTAGGCCCTGCTCTCTGACCTTCCCGGATCTCCCCCAGGAAGTCTGACCTCCCATCTCCCAAGAACTTTGTCTTATACTCTCATGCACTGCAGTGGTATGTCTTTATTGCAGTAAAACTCTGAGTTCCTTGAGGGCAGAGGTGAGTTTTATCTATATTTATTCTCAAGTAACCAGAGATATGCCTGGCAAAGAGCAGATACTCATTAAATGTTTACTATTGAGTGAATAAAAGTAATAAACCTGGGTTCCAAATAGCCCTTTAGGCCCTGGCTTTATGCTAATTCTCTAATTTTAGCTGCTTTGAAGTATGATTAGAATAGAATACCCCACCAGGTAGCGCTGGGAACAGAGACACATAATTCAATACTTAATACGACTCTCCAGGGACAAATCCCTGGTTAGGCTGCTGGGCTATAAATGATCTTTTTTAAAAAAAAAAATTTTGAGATTTAATGATACATGGAATTATTTTTGCAGGTAAGTATTTTTACTGCTGCTCTTTATCACAAGCTTTATTAAGGAAAGTTTTCCTGTAGGGCCTTGCTTTTATAAATAAACTGAGTCTTTTATTACTGTAAAAGCTTTCATTAATAAAAGAAATCTTATGGTACTTAAGTGTTTGTTTTGTAGATTTTAGAACTTATTTTTGAGTCAGAAACACTTTTCCAGTTAATAGAATTAAAAATCCATATTTCCCTTTTTCCTAGCTCTTAGTGCGTCCCAGCCTTGACTTTGGGTGAGTTCACCTAATGTTTGTGTGCCTCAGTTTTCTTATCTGTAAGATGGAGATAAAACAGCTGCTATCACAGAGTTTTCATAAGAAATACATGAGTTCATTGATGTCTTTAGGAGAGTGTCTGACCTGTAATAAGTCCTGATAAATGTTAGCCATTATTGTTTTAAGATGAAGTAAAATGAACACATTCATGGGAAAGTGCAGGCTTTTTTTTTAATTGAAGTATAATTGATTTATAATGTTGTCATTTTCTACTGCACAGCAAAGTGATTCAGTTATGTGTATATATTCTTTTTCACATTCTTTTCTATTATGGTTTATCACAGGATATTGAACATAGTTCCCTGAGCTCTACAGTAGGACCTTGTTGTTTATTCATTCAATATATAATAGTTTGCATCTGCTAATTCCAAACTCCCAATCCTTCCCTCCCCCACCTCCATCAACCTTGGCAACCACAAGTCTGTTCTATCAGATTATTGCATAGATATGTTCATTTGTGTCATATATAGATTCCACAAATAAGTGGTATCATATGACATTTGTCTTTTCTCTGTCTGACTTAGTTCACTCAGTATGATAATTTGCAAATCCATCCATGTTGCTGGCATTATTTGATTCTTTTTTTATGGCCGAGTAACATTCTGTTGTGTATATATTCACTACATACTGTTTATCCGTTCCTCTGTCCATGGGCATTTAGGTTGTTTCCTTGTCTTAGCTATTGTGAATAGTGCTGCAATGAACATTGAGGGGGGGAATATCTTTTTGAAGTTTTGTCCATATACATGCCCAGGAGTGGGATTGCAGGATGAATGATAGAGTAGCTCTATTTTTAGTTTTTTAAGGACCCTGTATACTCTTCTCCACAGTTGCTCCACTAATTTCCATTCCCACCAACAGTGCAGGAAAGTTACCCTTTTCTCCGCACTCCTCCAGGCACCTTTTAAAACCATCACCTGTCAGTCATTTTTGTTTCAAATGACTGCTTGGTTGTCACAACAGGACAAGGATACAATTGCTGGAAAGATCCCAGTAATTCCTGCAGTGTGGCTACATAATATAGAGGACCCATGAGTGTTCTGGCTACAAAAGGAAACCAGGGCACCCCCAAGGGGAGGGACAAGCTTCACTGAGCTCTGCAGTCCCCCACGCCGTCCAGCCGATCAGAGATGAGCTCGTTTCGGCCTTCCAGAAGTTCACGTTTGCTGTGCCCGCAGCTCCAGCTGGTACCCCCCGCTCACCAACCGCTCTGGAGTTCTGCTCAAGCTGACCTGTCAGGTGCAAGCTGATAACGGCCCCCGCAGATTGCTTTTTCTTCGTGTTTATGGCAAGTGAGTGATCAAAGGTCACTGCCAGCCTCGCTTCTGTGCGCTGACCCTGGCCTCAGGGCTGCCTGAAGCCCTTCATGCACCTTCTTATCACAAATCTATACCCAGCCTGTTTCCCAAGACTTGGAGGCTGCGCACATGATCAAGCACAATGGGGTCACTCGAGAATAAAGGGCCCCCGGGGCGTGGGAGGGGGACAAAGGGAGTCCTCTCGGTTTTCTGACGGTGGAGCCAGTAAGGCTACGTTAAGTTTCTGTGTGTGTTTTTAATTGAAGTAGAGTTGATTTACAATGTGTTACTTTCTGTCGTTCAGCAAAGTGATTTAATTATACATACATATATATTCTTTTGATCCTTTAGAAATAATTAAGGCTGCACTATGTCCCGTTAGGCTATCTCCTCCAATATTGGATGTCTTAAGTGATTCTTTCTTAGTTTTCTTCTCTGAAAATTTCAGTAAGTATCTTCAGTATGTCAAACACTGTGCCAGGGGCTTAAATAGCCGTCAGTTTACCCTGAAGTCCTCCAAGACAGGACTTTTCCAACTGAAGTATGCAACATGATCCCAGCCCCAGGACTTTCAGAAGCCTAGGTCTGATCTCTGACACAAGAATTTACTTCTCTGACAAGTTTCCAGGTGATACTAATACTGCTGGTTCAGGGCCCCCACTTTAAGAACCAGTAGTCACCTGTCCAGGTAGGCGTTTCAAAATAGGGTTTTCTGTTTGATACAAGATTTGGCTGTGAGACTTGAGAGAAAGAGGGGTTTATGGAATCCGTGTTCATCTGAGAAAGATGAAGAGTCCGGCTTTATTTCCAGCTACATGTGGGAAATAGGGGGGCCCATTTGAGGAGGAGCAGTAATTTTTCTCAGCCAAAAACGTGGAATCTTTTAAAAAGATATATAAGGCCCTACAGTTGCTGCCAAACAGCGCGGAAGAGATGCTATTTGGGTTGAAGATCATTTGAAACATCTGTTGCTTTCTCACAGCGTAGTCCACTTAAGAACCTCCGTGTCGTCTCTATGGATATTCTAGCTTTATGAAGCACATCATCTTGATGGATTTGTGAGAATAAACTAAGTGCGAACTGCACTCACATGGGCCAAATGAATTGGTTATTTAAATGGAGGCTAAAACATCAAAATGCTTTCTTGCCACATGTTCTCCAGATAATTATCATGAATCCATCATTTGCTATGTAGACTTTAAAGAAATACATTCAACCACAATGAGATATCACTGCCCACCTGTTAGAATCGCTATTTATTTAAAACAACAACAGTAAAGTTAGTGTTGACCAGGATGTGGAGAAAAGGAAACCCTCATACACTGGTGAGAATGTAAATTGGTGCAGCCTCTTTGTATGTATGAAGATTCCTGCAAAGATTAAAACTAGAACCACAATATCCAGAATTTCCACTCCTGGTTATTTATCCAAAGAAAATGAAAACACAGAATAGAAAAGGTATATGTACCCCTGTTGGAGAAGGAAATGGCAACCCACTCCAGTATTCTTGCCTAGAGAATCCTGTGGACAGAGGAGCCTGGTGGGCTGCTGTCCATAGAGTCGCAGAGTCGGACACGACTGAAGCGACTTAGCATGCATGTATGTGTTGGAGAAGGAAATGGCAACCCACTCCAGTATTCTTGCCTGGAGAATCCCAGGGACGGAGGAGCCTGGTGGGCTGCCTTCTATGGGGTCGCACAGAGTTGGACACGACTGAAGCGACTTAGCAGCAGCAGCAGCAGCATGTACCCCTATTGCAGCATTTTTTATAATAGCCAAGATATAAAAGCAAACTCAGTGCCTTGTTGAGTTGCTCAGTTGTGTCTAACTCTTTGTGACCCCATGGACTGCAGCACACTAAGCTTCCCTGTCCTTCACCATCTCCCGGAGTTTGCTCAAACTCATGTCCATTGAATTGGTGATGCCATCCAGCCATCTCATCCTCTGCCTCCTCCTGCCCTCAATCTTTCCCAGCATCAGGGTCTTTTCCATCGAGTCAGCTCATTGCATCAGGTGGTCAAAGTATTGGAGCTTCAGCTTCAGCATCATTCCTTCCAATGGCTATTCAGCATTGATTTCCTTTAGGATTGACTTCTCTCTGTCCAAAGGACTCAAAAGAGTCTTCTCCAGCACCACAGTTCAAAGCATCAGTTCTTCAGCACTCATCCTTCTTCATGGTCCAACTCTCACATCCATACATGACTACTGAAAAAACCATACTTTGACTAGACAGACCTTTGTCGGCAAAGTGATATCTCTGCTTTTTAATACACTGTCTAGGTTTGTCATAGCTTTCCTTTCCAGAGCAAGTGTATTTTAATTTCATGGCTGCAGTTACCACCTGCAGTGATTTTGGAGCCCCAGAAAATAAAATCTGCCAGTGTTTCCGCTTTTTTCCTCTTCTATTTGCCATGAAGTGATGGAACTGGTTGCCGTGATCTTAGTTTTTTGCATGTTAAGTTTTAAGCCAGATTTTTCACTCTCCTCTCTTACCCTCATCAAGAGGCTCTTTAGCATGAGGGTGCTCAGGGCCGGTGCACTATGACCCTGAGGGATGGGGTTGGGGGGAGGTGGGAGGGGGGTTCAGGATGGGGGACACATGTACACCCATGGCTGGCTCATGTCAATGTGCGGCAAACCCCCCTACAATATTGTAAAGTAATTAGCCTCCAATTAAAATAAATTAATTGATTTTTAAAAAAGAGGCTCTTCAGTTCCTCTTTGCTTTCTGCCATTAGAATGGTATCATCTGCATATCTGAGGTTGTTGGTATTTGTCCCAGCATTCTTGATTCCAGCTTATGCTTCATCCAGCCCTCAGTGCCTATCAGTAGTTGAATGGATAAAGGAATTATGATATGTTTATCCACCTATATCTATATGCATGTATAATGGAGTATTAGTCATAAAAAGAATCTTGCCATTTGTGACATCATGGATGGACCTAGAGATTATGCTAAGTGAAATAAATCAGATGGAAAGAGACAAATACTTTGTTTTCACTTATATGTGAAATCTTAAAAACAAAACAAATGAACAAATAAAACAGAAACAGAGTTATAGACACAGAGAATGAGCAAGTGGTTGCCTGACGGAAGGGGAAGTGGATGAAGGAAAGAAATAGGTGAGGCAGATTTAAGAAACACTAACTTTCAGTTGCAAAATAAGTGAGTCAGGAGTATGAAATGTGAAGTGTGGGGAATATAGTCAATAACTATATCTTATCTTTGTTTGGTGACATATTGTAAGTATGTTTATTATGATGATCACTTAGAAATGTATAGAAATATCAAATGACTGTATTGTGCACCAGGAAATAGCACAGTAGGTCAACTGTATTTTGAAGACAAACAAACGCACTCGTAGAAAAAGAGGTCAGATTTTTGATTACCACAGACGGGTTGGGGGAGGAGGAATTGGATGAAGGCAGTTGAAAGGTACAAACTTTCAGTAATAAGATAAATAATAAGTTATAGGGACTATAATGTACAGCATGATAAATATAATTAATGCTGCTGATTATATATCTGAATGTTGAGTAAATCCTAAGAGTTTTGATCACAAGGAAAATTTTTTCTTTAATTTTGTATCTATATGAGATGATAGTTGTTCACTAAACTTACTGTGATAATCACTTCATGACGTATGTAAGTCAAGTCATGCTGTACACCTTAAACTTATACAGTGCTGTATGCTAATTATTTCTCAGTATAATCATAACACGTGTATTTCAGTATAACTAGGAAGAAAAGAGGTTGGAGGAGGTTGTGCAAATGGCGCCTCTGGGTATCAGGCGGTTTGATGGCTCTGGGCTTCTGCATCAGAAAGACTTGGTGGAAAATGTTAACCCTGGAAATTCCCTGGTACTCTAGTGGCTAGGACTCTGAGCTTTCACAGCTGGAGCCCAGGTTCAGTCCCTGGTGGGGAACTAAGATCCTGCAAGCCGTGCATCATGCCAAAAATAAAATAAAGTGTTAACTCTGCCAAAAGAAAACAAAAAACAGAAAAGAAAAAAATACACTCAAATACAGAGACTTGTTACTTTAAAACTTTTAATATATTTATTAGAATGCTTAAAATGGAATATAATACCTAAGTTGACTTATTTTCAAAGGGATACTAAATTTCAAAAAATCAAAATTTCATGTTATTAATTTCTTTTGGTCTCTACTGAAACACACAAATATCAGTTTAATGACCGGGGTTTCCAATTAAACATAGCCAGTTAAATGAAGCACTGTTCCATTCCAAACCCCCCTAAGCAAAGAACAGGGTTTTTTATTTTTCATTTTTATTGAGACATAATTGACATTTAACATTGTATTAATTTAAGATGTACCACCTAATGATTTATGTTGCCTGTTTTCCTTGGCCCACAGCCCTGCCTTATCTCAACCTCTGCTTCCATTGTCACATCTCTTCTGCCTCTGCCTAATCCTGGTTGCCTCCTTCACTTATGAGGACCTTTGTGAATAAATCTGGCTTCTTCCCCACCACAGAGTGGCAGGGTTAAGTAACTGGGATAATCCACGTGGCCCAGAAAACCTTAAACATGTCCTATCTCACGCTTTGCAGAATTAAACTTTGCCAACCCCTGTTCTAAACCATCACTGTTTAACTGATAAAAAGTAGAACTCAATTGAAAAAAAAAAAAAGACAAATGATGAGAGTATTTGCAACTATGTTGGTTTTTAAGTGTAGTGAGAAACCTAGGAGAAATCTCCAGGTCATTGATTCCCCTCTCAAATCCATAGCCACCGCCAAGCTGCTATCTCTTTCTCATCTCTGGCTGTATTCAAGTGGCTTTCCATCTAGGTAAGTCTTTAAAAGTTACTAAAGTAAGGTATTCATGAATTAAAATCAGTGTGTGACCAGTGGTCACCAAGAATTCTAATTTAGCATTCTACAGTGAAAGCTGTGAACTGTACAGCTTGCATAGAGCTGAGTTTTCTAAATTTTTCAGGAAGAACACTGATCTGAGCACACAATCATTGTTGCCCTGAATGTGATTTTCTTTGCTTTCCATTGTAAAACATTACTCTAGCTTGTTGTCAGTAACACTTCAAATGCCCAAGTGTGTATATGCTGATGAGAGATCTGTCATTTTCCTGGAATGAGGTTTAAGGTGCCTAAGCTTGAGAGTTCCAATAGGAGTCATCCACTTGGTTTTTTTAAAAGAAAATGTTATGTATTTATTTTTGGCTGTTGCTGGGTTTTTGTTGCTGTGCAGGCTACTCTTTTGTTGCGGAGCACAAATTCTATGGCACACGGGCTCAGTAGTTATGGCTCCTGGGCTCTAGAGCACAGGCTCAATAGTTGTGGTTCACGGGCTTAGCTGTTCCATGGCTTGTGGGATCTTCCCAGACCAGGGATCGAACCTGTTTCTCCTGCATTGGCAGGCGGATTCTTTACCACTGAGTCACCAGGGAAGCCCCATCCACTTGTTTTTGTTCCCGACTCTTGTGATATTTTTTTTGTGATTTTGTTTTTAATTGAGATATAGTCATCCACACGGAGAAGGCAATGGCATCCCACTCCAGTACTCTTGCCAGAAAAATCCCATGGATGGAGGAGCCTGGTAGGCTGCAGTCCATGGGGTCTCAAAGAGTCGGACATGACTGAGCGACATCACTTTCACTTTCCCCTTTCATGCACTGGAGAAGGAAGTGGCAACCCACTCCAGTGTTATTGCCTGGAGAATCCCAGGGAAAGAGGAGCCTGTTGGGCTGCCGTCTATGGGGTCGCACAGAGTCGGACATGACTGAAGTGACTTAGCAGCAGCAGTCATCCACATCCTTTGTTATAAGCTAAATTGCTCTAACAAGTAGATCTAAAATGTAATGACTCACACTGAAAGGAGAGAGGTAGAGCTCCCACGAGGAGGAGCAGAACCAGGAGGCACACAGCCAGGTGGGGTCCAGTTGTACCTGATGGGAGCAGAGCCCCCAAACATATGGGGGAAAGAGAAGTCTAGAGGCATCAAAGATAAATGGCATTTTCTTTAAAACACCACCTAAGCTGCCCTATCCTCACCTTGGGGCCATTGATTTGTTTTTGTAGGAAGAATGCTCTGATTTACTGAACTCTGGGCTTAAGATTCCTGCCATCTAGTGGTCAAAGTAATAGCACATCTTCTCTGTTGAACATGCTGTTCTTTGTTCAAGACTTGTGATCTGATTCCCGAAATGTGAAATTTAAGTGCCTTATGCAGAGCAGATGGTCAGAAACATTTGATGCAAAGATGAAATGTAGTTCCACTAAAAGTTTAAAGCTGGTACATGACACACGCAAGGAAAGGAAAGGAACAGACATTAGACGAAATTGATGGTTATGCTCTTTTGTCCAAGTGTGTTATAATCCAGTAAAGGTCTCTTCTAAGAAATCCTTAAGTGGGCAAGTGTCCTGAGTTATTCTATGCACCTTCATCATTACTGTCATCGTCATCCATACAAAAGGAACCAACGATAGATTTGCCTGGAGAACGGGGGAGAAATGAACTGTGGCAGTAGTTCTGACATTTGTTAAGCCAGATGAGGGACCTCTGGCGTGGATGGAAGCTAAGTTTGCAGAGCAAGCCTGTTCCTGTCTGCTGATTAACGTCACCTGAGGATCTTTAAAAAATGCCCAAGCTAGACTGCATCCCAGACCAAGGAACTCTCCATGTCTGGGAGGGACCCAGACATCAGAATTTTTGAAGTTTCCCTGGGGTTTTCATGCACAGACACCCCTGGGGTCTACTAGTCTGTGGGTCATTAGCCTGGACTTCCATGAAGTGGTGTCTTTTTTGATACTTATTTTTATTTGTTTGGCTGTGCCGGGTCTTAGTTGCAGCACACGTGATCTTCGTTCCATGTTGTAGCATGCAGGATCTTCCGGTTGCAACATGTGAACTCTTAGCTGCAGCATGAGGGATCTCATTCCCTGACCAGGGATTGAACCCAGGCTCCTGGCATTGGGAGCATGGAGTCTTAGCCACTGGACTACCCAGGAAGTCCCCATGTAACGGTGTCTTACGTGAGTATGGCACTTCACTGGTGGCAAGAGCATTTGGCAGAGGTTTTCCCATCTAATCCGTGTGCAGCAAGCACAGCCATCTCCTTGGCTGCTCTAAGTTTCTGTATAGGCGCCTCTTATTTTCTGGACACAAGCTACTCGCAGAGGTGGCCCTGTGACGACCGAGAGCAGGAGGATCTGAGTGAAAAGGTCAGAGGGCTCCACTCACAGAGTTGGAGCTATGCTTTTCAATGGCCTTCGTTTTAAGCAAATTGAATGTAGGAAAATCTGGATTCTTCTAATTATAATGAGATGATTTTGTAGTCTGTAAAAGGCTTCCTCTCTTTATGCAAAAAATTGCCACAGCATCTCTTAATATAACAAACCCTTTTCTATATTTTTAGTTACTCAATTTAAAAACCCAACTCTTCATTCACCTTTGCAAGATCACTTTTGATTTAAGGCTAAGCTCATTGAAATATTGTCCAAGTCATGGGCTCTTCACATGTATACTTGTTCATCCAGCAGACAGTAAAAAAAAAAAAAGAACCCAAAGCCCCTTTGGGTTCCCCTCTCTCTGGGTTGCCATGTATAGTTGTGTAGGTTGTACACTGCACAACTCCAGAAGACATGTGGACAGTGATGTGAGTCACAGTGCCCCCTAGTTTGTGTAACAGGGTGGGGCTGCTGTGATTCTAGATCTTGCAGAAGAAATAGAAACGCCTGCCCTGACCTGTGCTTCTGACCTGAGAGCTTGTAATTCACCAGCTTAGTCTTGGAAGACCCCACAGCAAAACCTAATCATTGTCACTTCAAAGCCAGTGCTGCTTCTCCTGTGATGGCTTCATGCTGGTTCTAGGTCACTTCTCCAGGCATATGAAGAGCATCTTTATTTTTTCCTTCTTTTTAAAAATACTTTCCTTGTGAACATTTTTTTAAAGGCTTGTTTCAGCTCATCTATATTCAAAAGAACATCATGCCTGTACTCTTAACATGAACAACTCAGCTAATGGAAAGATCTTGTTTATTCCCCTGAGCATCCACACTGACACTTTCTCAACCTTCAGCATCATTCTCGCCTTTCTTTTCCTGTGCAAAGACTGCTTCTCTTTATATTCAAACACATGTTTGATCTCTTCTCAAATATATTGTCAGTTTTGTGTTTCGAATGGCCTTTGAAGTGTGTTTACTTGTGAGCATAAGCCTCCTTCAGCTGGGGATCACCCAGCAATTCCTGGGATGGAAGAGAGTGAACCTTTTTTGCTGCCTTGGATTATCTATCCTCATGTATAACAGCTCGTAAAATTGATGGGTTAAGAACAGAGCTGCTGAGTTTGTCCAGCTTCAGGCCAGTGGTCCTTTCATTTCTTCCACAACCAGACCTTTAGTAAGTGTCAGATGCCTTCTTTCAAAATCCTGAGTCTGGAGATGTCCCTTCACCCCTGAAGTGTTTCTCAGGAAATAATTAAATTTCTCCAGATTGCAGGCATGTCCTGAGTTGCAGGCCCAAGATAATTGGAGCCAGGCAGCTATCTGCTGTCTAATTTAAGTGGGTCCTAAGGCTTGGAGGTAGACAAACTAAATCAGCTGCCTGCAAGAGCCAAGACAGCAAAGGAAATGTGTGACGAGGGCCAGGTGGAATGACAAACAGAGGCACAAAGGGATGGAAAGTGACAACTGACATTTGGCCTCCATGGGGATAAAATAAAGCCTGCAGGGACATGGCAGAGAGGAGATTGCTGCCCCTCGAAAGGGGTCAGCCTCGACTCCGGAACAAACAACTTTGGCTCAGCACAAAAGCAGGGCCAGTACTGCCAGATCTTCTGATTTTTCAAGTGAACTCAAAGATCTGGCTTTTAGATGAAATCTTCTCTATTTTAAAAGTCAGCAAGTCATTCAAGTGAAAGGCAACAATGCAGTGACATCATTATGATGACCAAAGAAACCAGGACTGTAAGACAGTGATTTCCTCCCTCCGGCCCAGACTGTGAAGCTTTCTTTCAGGTTGCATTTCGCCTTGAAATAGAAAATTGAGACAATTGCTATTCTGTCAAAAACTCTTCTCTATAAGAAATATTAAAGAAAAAAAATAATGAACTGCATAGCACAGGGAACTATACTCAATATTTTGTAATAGCCTGTAAGGGGAAAGAATCTGAAGAAGCTGTACACCTGAAGCTAACACATATTTCACTTCTTGGTTCTTTCAGTGATATCTGTTAATATCATATACTGTCGATTTTTAAAACTGGGAGGGGGGGAAAACTCCAAAGGAATAGCATCTTATTGTCTTGAATTAAAGATTACTGCATGCAAATCAGACCTTGAACTGTCTTAATAAACTAGTATTTGACTAGAATTACATTACAAAGATAGAAAAATTTGGAAAAAATACTGGGGAGACTTCTACAGAGAGAAACAAGGTTTCACCTAGAAGTTTTCCTTTCCACAGCCCCCACACTTTTTTATAAAGAAGAACAGTTTGAATTGTGCCTCTTACTTTGAATGATGAAGGATAAAATTGCCTGTCACAGACTGTTATCAAGCTTCCTTCTGGAAGCTAACAGAACATTATAAATCAACTATACATCAATTAAAAAAAAAAAGAAAAGAAGCTACACTAAATGCAATGTGATGTCCTGGATCCAATCCTGGAACCGAAGGAAAAAACCAAAAACATAATGGTACAGTAGTGAAATCACATCAGGTCTGGAGTTTAGTAGTAGTGTTGAAACAATGTTAGTTTTGACAAGTGGGCCCCAGCTTGTGAGATCTGAATGTGAGCAGAGACTCAGTGAAGGGTTTCTGGGAACTTTTATGCAAGCTCAATAACTTTTCTGTATATCTAAAATGGTTCCATGACACAGGGTTTATTTTACAATGAACTACAGTTGACCTTTGAACAACATACAGGGGTTAGTGGCCAGACCCTCCTCACAGTTGAAAATCTACATATAACTTCTAGTTGACCCTCCTGATCTGAGGTACCTCTTCATCTGTGATTCAATCCACCCCTTACGGTGGTATTTACTATTGAAAAATATCTGCTTAGAAGTGAACCCACACAGTTCAAACCCGTGAACTGTATATAAAAGAACAGATGTGAAATACATCCACTCAGCTATAAGACACACACTGAACAAGCCAAATGTCCATAAGCATTATTGTAGTACGTGGTACAAATAGGTCAGAAATAAGGGCTAATATACAACTGAGTTCGGGTTGGGGGGGGAGGGCTGAAAGTGAAAATTCCAAAAAGAACAATACATTGGCAGGTCAGAAGGTCTATTAGGGAAGGTCGCAGGTGACAACTCTGAAAGAAAATGAGAGTGCACTGGTACGGAGCAGGATTCTGTGTTGACACAGCAGATCGTGGCATCGCTCATTTCTCTTAAAATACCCTTTCATAATCACAGGAAGGCTTCTGTAAATCCGCGGCCTGCCAGTTTCCTAACTTCTGATTTTCAATGGCTTGTCCTTCAACAAGTTAATGAAATACAGGGTGTGTACTACGAAAGATTAAGCACAACTAAAGGGCCAGGAGAAAAGGAAAACACTGTAGCTGTAAGGCATAGCTACGCACACGTACGTGACTGTCTAGTCTCTAAATCCACCTCGAGCGGGATTTCTCAGCCTCGGTGCTGTCAGCACTTGGGACTGGATACTTTGTTGTGGGGGGCTGTCCTGTGATGTAAGATGTTTAGCTGTGTCTGAGACTGGTCTCTGCTCGCTAGATGCCAATATTAGCCCCCAAGACAGTGTCGCGTGTCCCCTGAGGGGAAAAGTATCCCTGATTGAGAACCACTGGCCAAGAGAAAAGCATATTTATGAGGGAGTGGACTGCACAGTACTGGTGTTCGAGTTGTTAGAACTACCAGGTAGAATCACATGCCATAGCTGTTTTTGTAGGTCATAAATTGTTCAATATCAGTCATTTCATGGCTCAACCTGAAATTGCTGTACTTTTCTACTTAATGGTAAATAGCAAGATAGTAGCTGCTATGACTAATAAGAATCATTAATAACATGCATTCTAATATAAACTTAGTGCCAGGTTTTGCCATGTCATTGAATGTCCTGAAAACCAATCGTCAGGGTCGCTGTGCGACCTGGTCAATTAACGGAGATATTAAATATGTTCACATCCCAGCTAGAAAAAGTGGCTGGAAAATGTTTTTATTAATTTGCTATTGCTTCATCAGAAGTTGAAAGTGGATTAAGCACTGAGAATAATATGGTTGCTATTAATATATATTCTCTGATGATTAGATAAGAAATCACCAGACAGTATTAAGCCTGAATAAGGTCATATTATTCCTCTTTTAAAAGATTAAGAAAATCACTTCATGCTTTTGAGGACTGATGGGTAGATAGTTGTTATCATACAGTTGGCATTCAGGGAAATAAACATCTTTTTTTATAAAACTATGCTCATAAACCAGATTCTTACATATGATAAACCTTCGGAAAGTACATGCTGAACTCACTGACGTACTTTAGAATTTTATTTTGGAGAAAAAGGCTTCCAAAAGTATTCATTTTATCTTTTTAAGAAAATAAACAGTTTTCAAAACAAAACACTTTTTCAATAAACACCAAGAAAACGTTGATTTCAACATTTCCCTGCCACCTTTGCTAAAATAATCAGGTGGCATAAACAGTTTGTATCTGTTTAACTGACTCCTCTGAGTCTGAGAAACAGGAGATCTGTAATACGGCAGCATAAGGAGAAATTGTATTGTATCACAGCCCTAATGGCATGACTGATGGCAAGAAGAGAGGATGGTGGTCCACAGAACTAAGCCAAGAATAAAATGACCCCAACTGACAGCAGAAGCTCCACTAAATTGGGTGCTATTTGGGTGTTCACTACCAATTCCTCCAAGGAAAAGCAACTCAGTATGCTGGGGAAAGAGAAGAAAAGGATCCAGAGAGAGAAAACGTCGCTGCTAGAACTGGAAAGGAAATGGCAACCCACTCCAGTGTTCTTGCCTGGAGAATCCCAGGGACAGCGGAGCCTGGTGGGCTGCCGTCTATGGGGTCGCACAGAGTCGGACACGACTGAAGCGACTTAGCAGCAGAACTGGAAAGATAAAGGGTGTGTTTGTGCACGAGTGTCCCTTATTACAGGATGATCAGAAAAACATGTTTTGTTGAGTTATTCCTTATCACTCTAAAAATTTTCTAGGGGTCATTTGATACTATAATAATTCCCATTTTATCCCTGGAATGTTTATGAGAGTGTCTGTGTCTGCACAGCATAAAGAGAAGTGAATCTTTAGAAGGATGCCAAATGATGAGGGGATTTTTGGTTGCTGTCTGTGTTGATCATGTCAGTTGCAAAATAATTACATTTTCATTTCACCATGTGTTTGCTCTATCTACATGCAAATTTAAGGAGTATTGGTTGGAGAATATTTCTAAGTTCTTCCCAGTCTGTCTTCTTTATTCCCCCCAAAAGAAAAAAAAATGATGAGAATCTGCCAAGCAGTGTGCTAGATGAAGGCTTGGCAAACTCCTTATGGCCTACAGGCCAAATCTAACCGGTCCCCTGTTTCTGTCCAGCCTCCGAGCTAAGAATGTTTTTTACACTTTAAAATATTAAGGGAAAAAATAATATTTTGTAACATAGCAAAAGTTAAATTTCAGTGTCTATAAATAAAGTTCTATTGAAATGCAGCCATGTGCATTTATTTACATGTATGACTGCTTTTGTGCTACAATTGCAGGCTTAGGTAGTTGTAACAGAGACCCTATGGTCCATAAAGTTGAGAATATTTACCATCCGGCCAACCCCCGTGCTATACTCTGAGGATAAATCTATGACGAAGACTGACTCAATCCCGGACTGTGTTACTTATGGTCTAGTCAATAGGCAACACGCAACTAGAGGCAGCACAGTGACAATCATGTATTAAGATAAATGCTATGAAGGCACTCAACACAGGAAGCCAGGAGGTAAAGAGAAATACAGTGGAAGTGAGGGGAGGAAAGAGAATTATGGTTTGTGGGGAGATTAAAGAAGTGACATTTATAAACTGAGGCCCAGAGAGCAAAGTAGCCAAACTTGTGATGGAGGAGTCATTTGAAAGAGCTTCCTAAAGAAAGGAAGACAAACATGTGAAAAGGTCCTGTGGCCAGAGGGCTGTTTGTGGTGTAGGAAGGAGATGAGAGAAGCTGAAAGTCAGTGAGGGCATGTGAAGTTGGAGGGTTAAGCAGGGCCAAATTCCAAGCACAATGGGAAGCCATCGACAGGTTGTAAGCAGGAAAGTGACGTGATATAATTGGCTTTGATTTTTTTTTAAATATTCTTATTGTTGTGTGGGGAGGTACCGGAGAGGCAAAGATCTTAGTACGAATATCATGGAGGCCAAGACTGGGGCTGACTGGTGGCTATGGCGATGGACAGAAGAGATCAGACTTGAGATTGAGACTTTACAAACAGAACGAACAAGCTCAGCACATGAAAAGCAGTGAGAAGATCAGAATCAAGGGCTGGGTGAGTAGCAGGTGGAGGAGAGAAGAAAATATTAGCCATAGGAACATACTTTCAGCTGTAAGATTCACCAGGTCTGTACATCTCATGTGCAGCATAGTGATTATATCTAATATTGTGCTGCCAAAAAGTTCATTCAGGTGTTTCTGTAAGATCATATGGAAAAACCCAGATGAACTTTTTGGCCAACCCAATACTACTGTATTATATATTTGAAACTTACTAGGAGAGTGGATTTTAGTTATTCTCACCACAAGAAGGAAATGGTAATTATGTGCTGAAGGTGTTAGCTGATACTATAATGGTCATCATTTTGTAATATACAAATGTAACAGACAGCACATTGTATATGTCAAGCTTACACAAGGTATATACCAATTATACCTCAACAAAGCTGGGGGGGGGTGGGTGGGAAGAAGACTTCTTATCAAAGAGGCCCAGCTTTTTCTGTAAATATAGTGAATATTGAGGCCTTAAAGTCACATGATCTCTGCCACAACTCTTCAAATCTGTTCTTGTGGCACAAAGCAGCCATAGACAACATGTCAGTGACCATTTTCATCTGTGTGTGAATGTGTAAAGCTTAATTAACAAAACAGGCTATGATCAGCATTTGGCCTTGGTTTGCCCACCCATTATAGAGTTGGATGTTCACGCCTAGCCCTCAGGAGAGAGGTCTGAGCTGGAGATGTGAACATGTAAATCATCAGGATTTTCCAGGTCACGGGCCTGGATGATGGTAAAGAGAGCTTGTAGAAAGATCAAAGGGCACAAGGCAGGCTGAGGCATTCCAACAACATCCCAAGAAATGTTGGGTGGGCAGGATCATCTTTATCAAAATTGTGTTACTGTGATTTCTTTAGAAGCAGGAAATATTATCATAAGGAAGAAGTACCTTTTTTGTACATCACATTGATCTAAAATGGAAAGCCTTCTTCAGTTTCTCCTACTGACATGATGGAGTGATGTAAGAGGCAGTGGGTACAGTAGTAAAAGCTGCCTGACTCCATTACATAACTGTGGGACCTTGGGCAAGTTACCTAACCTCTCTGTTTCCCAGCTTCTTTGCCTGTGAAATGGAGATGAGAGTCATAAGACCAACCTCGTTAGGGTTGAGGTGAAGGCCTGCCATGTAGCAAGTGCTGTATCCATTCAGTTCAGTTCAGTTCAGTCACTCAGTCGTGTCCAACTCTTTGGGACCCCATGGACTGCAGCACACTAGGCCTCCCTGTCCATCACCAACTCCCGGAGCTTACTCAAACTCATGTCCATTGAGTCGGTGATGCCATCTAACCATTTCATCCTCTGTCGTCCCCTTCTCCCACCTTCAATCTTTCCCAGCATCAGAGTCTTTTCCAACAGGTCAGTTCTTCACATCAGGTGGCCAAAGTATTGGCTGTATGCACGTGACATATTATCCCTTATCTCAATGACTACCTTATTCTAGAAAGGGTTTTGCAACAACTTGCTTTTTTGGTCCTTATTTAATTTAGACCCTTCCCTTCTCTATCTGTCTGGCTCACAGTAAAATGAAGCTCAATTCAGTTTAACTGACTTTGTGTTGCTCCTCTTGTCAGAAAGCTCCCCCACCTTCTTAGCACCCTGAAAACCCTCTATCTATCCGCTTGAAGAACCTCTGGTGCTGCCATTTTAGAACTTCTCACGCTCCCGTCTATGCCCTGGTTGGGAATTCCTGTGCTGTTTAACTTGCTGGACTCCTCTACGTGAATTATGTGTGCCACATCCAGCTCTCTTAGGATCACTGAGGGCACCGAAGTCTTTATCTTTGATCTAATTTCCGGAAGTGACTGATCCGACATACATGAAAAGGAGATTCCCCTGGGCAGCATCAGATTATATGTAATTACCCAAGAAATCGGCTAATTCTTCCTTCACCTCTCCTCTCAAGAAAGCAAACTCTCTAATGACCAATTTTCATGGAAAGGAGTCAGTTTAATATTCATCTTCATTGGGTCCTGTTTTGTTCTGGCTTTCAGTTTATTGCCTATTATTCTGGGCTTGTTGATTTTTAGATAGTTTGTGTATTTCAGCCCATTATCCTTCCATGACTTTTTGCTGTTCACACTGTCCCACCTTTGATGAGAAGTATCCACTTTAAACTGGCTCTCTGATCCTGCAGACATAGTCCTCCCTCCTTGCCTTGGAAAGAGCTGACACAGGGTTTCCTGGCTTGTGTTGTCCATCCCTGTCGGGACCTTGGACCTGCCAGATCTCCAAGGACCTGGTTCCTTTCAGTGGGAGATGACATTCTTACTGAACTCCATATTCTTAAAACTGGTCATTAAAAGGAAGAAAATGAAACTCTAGTCTTGATTTTCTAGTACAAACTATATTTTAGGGTAACTACCTAGCTTCAGAAGATAAAGGATGCTCTTTTTTACTGGAGAATTCCAGTGAATATTTGTAGACAGGAAGGGATGACATACTTAGAAAATTAGCATTAGCAAGGGTAGAAAAGAGCCTTATAATGAAGGAATCGGACTATCACCGCCTTAAGCCAGGATCATCTTCAATATCCCTCATAGGAGGGCAACCTGACATGTTAATATGTTAGATGTGATCCTAGTATTGGAGTCATAAAGAAATGGCCCTTTAAAAATATCTCTTGAGATATAATTCACCACTATTCATCCTTGTAAAGTATAAAATTCAATGGCTTTTAGTATATTCATAGAGTTATACATCCATCTCCATAATCAATTTTAGAACATTTTCATGATTCCCAAAGAAACCCCACAAGCCTTAGCCATCACCCCCTAGTCCCTCCATCCTCCCATCCCCCAGCCCTGTGTAACCTTTAATGTATTTGTCTATAGATTTACCTGTCTTAGGCACGGAATCATGCAATATGTGGTCCTTTGTGACTGGTTTCTTTCACTTAGCATACTATTTTCGAGGTTCATCCATGTCATCACATGGATCAGAATTTATTCCTTTTTATGTCTGAATCAGGGGCAATATCCCATTGTATGGAAAGATCATGTTTTGTTTACCCACTCATCAGTTGATGGACATCTGGATTGTTTTCACCTTTTAGCTATTGTGAATAGTGCTTTTATAAACATTCATGTAAATTGTTTCTCTGAGTACCTGTTTTCGATTCTTTCAGCTATATACTTAGGAGTGGAATTGCTGGATCATGTGGTAATTTTGTGTTTAACTGAGGAACTGCCAAACTGTTTCCAAAAGCAGCTGTACCATTTTACCTTCCTTCAAGCAGTATACAAGGGTTCCAATTTCTCCACATTCTCACCAACATTTGTCACTATCTTCTTGACTATAGCCAACCTAATGGGTATGAAGTGGTATCACTGCGGTTTTCTTTTGCCTTTCCCTGATGTCTAATGCTGTTGATCATCTTCTCATGTGTTTATTAGCCTTTTGTTCATTTTCTTTGGAAAAGTATCTGTTCAAACCCTTGGCCTATTTTTCTCATTCTTTTAAAGGACTTTTTTTTTAGAGCAGTTTTGGGTTCACAGGAAAATGGAGTGGAAAGTACAGAGAGTTCTTAACATACCCCCTGCCTCTTCAACTATCAACATTCTGTACCTGAGTGCTACATTTGTTGCAACTGATGAACCAGGGTTGGTGTGTCATCCTCAGCCTAAGTCAGTAGTTCACATGAGAGTTCACTCTTGGTGTTGTGCAGTCTATAGGTTTGGACAAATCTATAGATATGTATCTACCATTATAGTATCATACAGAATACTTTGCCTAAAACTGTCCTAAAAACCCTCTGTGCTCTACCTACTAATTCCTCCCTCCCCCCAGCCCCTGGCAACCATGGCTCATTTTACTGTCTCTGTAGTTTTGCCTTTCCAGAATATCACGCAGTTGTAATCATACACTATGTAGTCTTTTCTGTTTGTTTTTTTTTGCTTAGCCATCTCTTCCAACAACACAAGAGAAGACTCTACACATGGGCATCACCAGATGGTCAAAACTGAAATCAGATTGATTATATTCTTTGCAGCCAAAGATGGAGAAGCTCTATACAGTCAGCAAAAACAAGACTGGGAGCTGACTATGGCTCAGATCATGAACTCCTTATTGCCAAGTTCAGACTTAAATTGAAGAAAGTAGGGAAAACCACTAGACCATTCAGGTATGACCTAAATCAAATCCCTTATGATTATACAGTGGAAGTGACAAATAGATTCAAGGGATTAGATCTGATAGAGTGCCTGATGAACTATGGACAGAGGTTCGTGACATTGTACAGGAGACAGGGATCAAGAGCATCCCCATGGAAAAGAAATGCAAAAAAGCAACATGGCTGTCTGAGGAGGCCTTACAAATAGCTGGGAAAAGAAGAGAAGCGAAAAGCAAAGGAGAAAAGGAAAGATATTCCTATCTGAATGCAGAGTTCCAAGGAATAGCAAGGAGAGATAAGAAAGCCTTCCTCAGCGATCAGTGCAAAGAAATAGAGGAAAACAACAAAATGGGAAAGACTAGAGATCTCTTCAAGAAAATTAGAGATACCAAGGGAACATTTCATGCAAAGATGGGCTCAATAAAGGACAGAAATGGTATGGACCTAACAGAAGCAGAAGATATTAAGAAGAGGTGGCAAGAATACACAGAAGAACTGTACAAAAAAGATCTTCATGACCCAGAGAATCATGATGGTGTGATCACTCACCTAGAGCCAGACATCCTGGAATGTGAAGTCAAGTGGGCCTTAGAAGGCATCACTGTGGGGAGGGGGGTTCTGGAAGGGGAAAACATGTACACCCATGGTGGATTCATGGGCCGCAGGACTGGAAAAGGTCAGTTTTCATCCCAATCCCAAAGAAAGGCAATGCCAAAGAATGCTCAAACTACCGCACAATTGCACTCATCTCACACACTAGTAAAGTAATGCTCAAAATTCTCCAACCAGGCTTCAACAATACGTGAACCGTGAACTTCCAGATGTTCAAGCTGGTTTTAGAAAAGGCAGAGGAACCAGAGATCAGATTGCCAACATCCGCTGGATCATTGAAAAAGCAAGAGAGTTCCAGAAAAACATCTATTTCTGCTTTATTGACTATGCCAAAGCCTTTGACTGTGTGGATCACAATAAACTGTGGAAAATTCTGAAAGAGATAAGAATTCCAGACCACCTGACCTGTCTCTTGAGAAACCTGTATGCAGGTCAGGAAGCAACAGTTAGAACTGGACATGGAACAACAGACTGGTTCCAAATAGGAAAAGGAGTACGTCAAGGCTGTATATTGTCACCCTGCTTATTTAACTTATATGCAGAGTACATCATGAGAAACGCTGGGCTGGAAGAAACACAAGCTGGAATCAAGATTGCCGGGAGAAATATCAATAACCTCAGATATGCGGATGACACCACCCTTATGGCAGAAAGTGAAGAAGAACTAAAGAACCTCTTGATGAAAGTGAAAGAGGAGAGTGAAAATGTTGGCTTAAAGCTCAGCGTTCAGAAAACTAAGATCATGGCATCTGGTCCCATCACTTCATGGGAAATAGATGGGGAAACAGTGGAAACAGTGTCAGACTTTATTTTTTTGGGTTCCAAAATCACTGCTGATGGTGATTGCAGCCATGAAATTAAAAGATGCTTACTCCTTGGAAGGAAGGTTATGATCAACCTAGATAGCATATTTAAAAGCAGAGACATTAATTTGCCAACAAAGGTCCGTCTAGTCAAGGCTATGGTTTTTCCAGTGGTCATGTATGGATGTGCGAATTGGACGGTGAAGAAAGCTGAGTGCCGAAGAATGGATGCTTTTGAACTGTGGTGTTGGAGAAGACTCTTGAGAGTCCCTTGGACTGCAAGAAGATCCAACCAGTCCATCCTGAAGGAGATTGTTCCTGGTTGTTCATTGGAGGGACTGATATGGAAGCTGAAACTCCAATACTTTGACCACCTGATGCGAAGAGTTGACTCATTGGAAAAGACCCTGATGCTGGGAAGGATTAGGGGCAGGAGGAGAAGGGGACGACAGAGGATGAGATGGTTGGATGGCATCACCGACTCGATGGACATGGGTTTAGGTAGACTGGGGGAGTTGGTGATGGACAGGGAGGCCTGGTGTGCTGCGATTCATTGGGTCACAAAGAGTTGGACATGACTGAGTGACTGAACTGAACTGAACTGAACTGATAGGCCTTTGAGGTTCCTTTGCATCTTTCCATGACTCCATAGCTCATTTCTTTGTATCACTGAATACATAATGGTACATAGTTTGGATGTACCACCATTTATATATCTATTCACTTACTGAAGGACATCTTGGTTTCTTCCAAATTTTTGCACTTAGGAATAAAGCTGCAGGTTCCTTTGCCCATGTTTGAATTGTTTGTCTTTTTATTGAGTTGTGGTCATATTTATATGTTCTAGATACAAGTCTTTCCTCAGATACATGGATTGAAAACATTTTCTCCCATACTTTGGATTGCCTTTTCAGTTTCTTGATGGTGTCTTTGGAAGCACAGAAATGTTTAATTTTGATGTCCAACTTCTCTGTTTTTGTTGTTATTGTTGCTTGTGTTTCGGTGTGATAATAAAGAAATCATTGCCTAATCCAAGGGCCTGAAGATTTATACCTATGTTTTCTTCTGAGAATTTTATAGTTTTGGCTCTTACATTTAGGTCTTTGATCCATTTAATTTTTGTTTACTGTGTGATAGCTATATCTTTTTATAGATGCAGACTAAATGATTTTGAGGTCAGTATGCAATGACTGTAATGTAGGACACTTCAGAAAAAAAAAACAGATGAAGCAAATATAGCAAAATTGTGACAGCTGCTCAATCTAGGTGACCAGTTTATGGGTGTTCATTATTTAGAAAATATTTTTCTTTAAATAATAGAAAGGAAAAGGAAAAGATATCAAAATAAAAATTGGAAGAAATACTTGATTATGAGTGAAAAATGCCACTACTCGAAAAATAAACTTACATTCATTTTAACTTATACTTTAAGTTATTTATAAACATTAGCATTTTATAATTAGCTGTAAATTATTTGTCAGACTCCTAATAAAGATACAAGATAGAATGGATGAATCAGTGTGTCTTGGCACTGCTCTTGAGAACCAGTGTTCTAGAGATTCTCTCTCTAATATGGCAACTACTAGTCATGTGTGGATATTGAGTACTTGAACTATAGTGAGTCTAAATTGAGACGTGCTATAGGTGAAGTGTACATCATGTTTCAAAGACTTGATATAAATATGGAAAATATCTCAGCAGTTTTAAATATTGATTATAGTAGTAGTAGTAATAATATTTGGGAATATATTTGATTAAATAGTGTATTAAGACAACCTCAGTGGTTTCTTTTTACTCTTTTTACAAATGGCTACTAAACATGTAAATTACATACATGTTTGCATTATATTTCTTTTGGACAGCACTGCTGCCTTTTACTAGCCATATGACTTAAGCCATTTCTTCCATTCCTCAGCTTTAGGATAGTTGAAAATAAATTCATTCAGCAAATACTTAGAGCCCTCACTATATAGACAGAAATTGGCTAAAAGATTGGCAGTAAATATAAGGTATGAAACAGTTCACAAACTCAAATCAGTGTTTTCCCATTTCAGCCCTATCCATGAGTCAGTGAAAATAGAAGTCAGCAATGGAAATACCTTATCATTTTAATTTTCTCCATTAATATTTTATCCTAAAATAATATTTTACACCATGTTTGTTGTCTGAGATCATATGTAAACATAGTAGATGTTCTTTCATCCTCTGAATCTTGAGTCTTTGAATGTGTGTCCTGTTTTCCTGGTGGCTTCTTCAACCCCACATTCTGTCCAAGAAGTCGGTGTACTGGAGTAGTCATCTGGTGGACCTAGTATTCATGCCTTTATGTTGTCCTATACCACTTGGATGCTGGTCTTGGCCATGTGACTTGCTTTGGCCAGTGGGACCTGAGCAAATAGGATAAAAGCAGAAGGTTGATAAGCTCTCACTCATTGAGAACTCTTTTGTGACCCTTCTTGGAACCCTGCAGCCATGCTGTGAGGAAGCCCAAGCAGCTCCAAGGAGAGGTTCATGTGGAGGAAGAAAGGGATGGTGGTTCATTCAGACAAGTGGTTCTCAACCTGGGGTGATTTTACTCTTCCAGGGACATTTAACAATGTCTGGAGACACTTTTGGTTGTCACAGCTGGTGGGAAGTTGCTACTGGTAGAGGCCAGGGTTGCTGCTAAACATCCTACAAGGAACAGGAAAGGGCCCACAACAAAGAATTACCCAGTCTAGACGTCAGTAGTGCCAAGGCTGAGAGAGCTGCTCTAGACCAAGATTTCCCCACAACCTGGGTGCTATGGATCAAGGATGAAGTGACTTGGGAGAGAAAGTATTCGCATTTAAATGAAAATCAGTTTTTGGACAGTCTGATACTCATAGTGGTTTTAGGTGGCTCAGATCCATCCCAGTGGTACATTTCCCCTTGTTTATGCTCAGCATTTAAGCAGAGTAACTCATCAAAGTGTTGTGCCCACAACCATCTTTATTAGTTGCCCCAACTCAGATATTGCTTCTCCCTGGTAGTATTGAAGTTGTGGCTTATGACACTTCAATCATAGCTTCCAAATGCCCAACCATGAACAGACTTTGAGGACAGGGGCTTTAACTTCTCCTGTTTTATAGAGTCCATATGTTTTGTTATCAAAGAACTGCAGCCCCACCATGCTAACAAGAGGCCACTCTCTGAGAAGAATGTGTATATATTTTTGTCTGTGAGAGAAATTTTAAGGACATAAAAATTATAGTAATACTGTTGGTAGTAAATTTTATTAGGAGAGCTTAAAATAATTACATTGGCAAAGTCATTCAATGAACTTTAAACATATGGTTGAGTATGCGTATGAATCTCATTGCTACGGTGATTATCCATAAAATACATAGATAAAAAGTCATTGCAAGTAGGGTTTTTCCTCCTAAAACAATAGAGCACATACACATCTCCAGGCAGAATGAAAAAGGGGCAGAGGTGCTGCCAAAATTAGTGCTTTAACCAATTTTTTGGTGAGCAGGCAGATGCAGGAGTTTAAAAGAAACACTTGATGTGCTAGGTAGTCTAATTCACAGAGTATATGGACCCAGATGAAAATTTCCAATGGTATGAATAATCCCAACAATCACTCATAGCCCAAGAATATGAAGTTGAATTAGAGCAGGCTACCACCTGCCTGCAAGTGGTCTTCTCTTATTGATGGAGAGTCAATTCTTGGCAACATAAGGTAAAACCTAGCCATTTATCCACCCTGTTTAATTTGTTTACATTGAGAACGTTAAACTGTAACCAGCATCATCAACACATAGGCCCTCTACCCCCGTGTAACACACTCCTTTTCCCTACATTTGGTTTGTGCCCAGAGGTTGGCTTTGGGACTGTATTTGCTTCTTTGCTTGTTGTTTTGTTTTTAGAACTTTTGCTTCTTATTTATCTTTTTAAAATTGCAGTATAGTTGATTTACAATGTTGTAGTCTCTGATGAATAGAAAAGTGATTCAGTTATATATATATATATTTTCACATTCTTTTCCATTATGGTTTATTACAGAATATTGAATATAGTTCCCTGTGCCACAAACATTCTTAAATAGTGAACTACTGCCATGCCCTTTAAAAAATATTTTATTATTTTTTAAATTAATTTTTTGTTAGAGTATAGTTGCTTTACAATGTTGTGTTAGTTTTGTATTTGCTTCTTGAGAAAACCTTTCTGCTCTGTCTGCACGGAGGGAAGGGAAGGCAGGGCTTCCAGGGATGTGGAGGGCTGTGGCTGGGAGTCACCTGGGCCTTCTTCATTCCTGGGCTCAGGCCTTTGAGAAAGCAACAGGTAGGAGGCTGTGAAGCTGATACGAGGGACATCCGGTTGACCTAAAGATGGGGAATCTGGAGGGGCCTTGGCTCCATCCAATATAGAAAGCAACTTTGCCCCTTAGCTGCTGTCAGGGATCAGATGATCGCTGATATTGTGGCTTTTTCAAGGACCCAGGGCAATTCTGCTCTTTAAGGAAGGACTGGATGGTAAATAATTTAGTCTTTGTGGGCCAAGAGGCAAAATGAAGAGGTTCTTATGGAGGTACTTAAATAACAAGAGAGGAAAAAACTTCACAATGTTTTTATTGATGAAATCCAAATTCTAATAATATAGGGGGGGGGGGTGTTTGTTTTCTTGCAGTAGACACCCATTAATGAGAGGAAGGAAAATACTTCTCTTAATCGGGGTTCAATGGCATGGTAGCTGTTATCAGGTACATCCAGAAATGGTCACGTGTAAAGCGATGCTTCGCTCTCTGGTAAAACAGGCAGGATGTGGATCTTGTCTGCAGGTCAGTGTGCAGACCCTTGTAAACTGCCCTAGCGATCTGCAACGGGTTTGTGGGTATTTCAGGTTGGGAGGCGCTCCTGCTGGGAGGCATCTCCCTCCCCACTTCCCGCACCCTCCGTCTGTGCACAGTTCAGCTAGTTCACTGACTCTGCCCCGCGAAGCTGGACGGAAAGATCAAGATAAGAGCCTGGAGCTCTCTCACGGAGCCAGGCCACCCAGGGTTTCTCATCCTACCGCCCTCGGTGTGCAGCAGCCCCGGCCTCGCAACACCCTCGGGGCTCTTCTTCCAGCTCTCTCCCCGCCCCGCCCTCCCTCGCTCCTCCAGCTACCCCTCCAGCCCTCCTCCTCTCCGCGCCTCGCGCTCCTCCTCCCCCGCCCCGCTCCTCCAGTTCCTCCGCCTCCAGCTCCTCCTCCGGGTCCTGCCGCCGCACTTTCCCACTCTGCCTCCTCCCGCAGCTCCTCCTCCCTCAGGCCCGCCCCTCTAGCTCCGCCTCCGGAACTCATGGCGGCGCTTAACCCACGCTTCCCACCGCGCGGCTCTTCCTCCCTCAGCTTCGCCTCCGGGACCGCGGCTGCGCCTTGCCGCTCCTCCGCCCCTCCCTCCAGCTCCTCCCCCGAAGCCCGCGGCTGCGCTTTCCCACTCCTCCCACCCCGCAGCTCCGCCCCTTGAGCGCCACCGCCTCCAGCTCCTCCTCTCCAGGCTCCGCCCACAGCCACGCCCCCTCCAGCTCCTCTTTAACTCCGCTCCTCCCCGGTGTCCGCCAGTCGCGCTTTCCCGCTCTCGCCACGGGTTGCCGAGTGACCGTTGCTTCAGCCGCCCAGCGCCGCTCGGAACTCCGCGCCCGACCATGCCCAACATCGTGCTCTTCAGTGGCAGCTCGCACCAGGACCTGTCTCAGCGCGTGGCTGACCGGCTGGGCCTGGAACTGGGCAAGGTGATCACCAAGAAGTTCAGCAACCAGGAGACCAGGTGGGGGCCGGGCCGGGGAGGGCTCTGGGCGCGCGGCTGCGTGGCCCGGCTGGGGCCGGCGTCTGCCTGGGACCCCCTCTGCGGCTGCCCGCTCCCCCTTCCGGGGCGGGCCGGCCACGACGCAGCCTCCGCGCCACCGCCGCGGCGTCTGTGAAAAGCTGAGGAGAGCGGCCCTAGCCCGGAAGAGCGAACCCCCCGGGCGGCCCGCGGGGCTAGGTGGGCGCAGCCGGCTGGAGCGGAATCGAGTACGGGACACGCCGGCAGGGACATGGCCCGGGGCGTGCTCGCCCCGGGGTCCGCGTTCCTGCCGGCCGCGCTGCTCCCAAACCCAGGGCGCGCTAGGGAACGTCCCGCCCACGTCCCCAGACCTGGCGACGCGCTGGGTTCGCCCGGGGCTGTGGAAAATGCAGCTTCCTTGAGCTCCCGGAGATTTCTTCCGAGGGCTGTGAGGGTCCGCATGTTGAAAGCTCCCCAGGTGACAGCCCTGAGTAGCTCGGGTGCCACCTCCTGAGTTAACCAGCAGGTGTGGTCCTGCAAAGGGTTTAAAGTGCCTGAGAACTTCAGGGCTCACGTGCTGGGATCCCTTGTGCTAACTTTTCTGCCTCAGAGATGATGGACTTGTTTTTTCTTCTTCTCCAGCTTCTTCATCGTCCTAGGACACTGCTGTGTCCAGCAGCAAGGCCATGGCTTGAGTGTAACTGCTGCCCCCCCATGTCTCAGGTCCGCAAGAAGCGGTGACCTCCATTCAGTGAGGTCAGGCTGGTGGCCCCCTCGGAAGCCAGGCCAGGGGCTCCTTTCTTTCCACTTGCCTGCGTCCACGCAGCTCTTAATTCATTTCAAGTTGGTCCCATTCCTTCCCCCTCCCCCCTTAAATATCTACCACTGTACTGAGTTACGGATCTTTTTTTAAGTTGCTGATCATTTTGATATCTTTGGCAAAGACCCAGTTCAGCCAACATTTCCAACAAGCAGTGCTGGAACAAGTGTTGGTGAGCTGCAAAAAAAAAAAAAAAAAAAACAAATCCCAAAACAACTCCATCCATACTTCCTACCATTTCAGAAATGAACTTGAAATCCTAAACCTAAATGTAAAACCTAGAACTGGAAATTTCTAGGAGAAAACATGGGAGAAAAATCTTGATGACCTTGGCGTAGGCAAGGATTGCTTAGCTACAGAGGAGTGGTTGTTATGGCATAGAGAGAAGGTGGTGTTTGCTGTTGAGTCAGCTTTTTAGGCTCCATGAATTCCTTCTTCCATTACATGACCCTGGTGATAATATAACTGAAGACACATTTGTGAATGAGTAGCAGGTAGTATTAATGCACGAGTCTTTCAGCTAAAGAATTCCACTTTGCAGAGTTCCATACAGAAGTCTCCTAGGAGGGCCAGGGCTCTGGTGAAGGATAGTATATTTAGTTTGAATACGACGGTATTTAGCAGTCCTGTTCAAGTTTCAGTAGCTTTCAGAAGAAAGGGATAACAGTTGGTGTTCCAGAGGTGGTGTCATATAGGTCAAGAAGAAATTATTGTTTCTGAGTATTTTATAATTACCAGGTAATTAGAAATCATGAGGTGTCAGAAACCACTCACCATGAAGTCTGGGAATTGCTGTATAGTTATATTTTATGTTTTTAATATCTAGACTATCAGAGGTTAACTTCTGACTTCCCTGTTTCCCATGAACTGTCTAGGCCCAGAGGTTGAGTTTTTACAAACAGGCCTCCCTGTACCAGATACTGTGCTGGTAATCTGGTTTTTACTGTTTGGTCCTAAAGATGAAAAGCAGAAGGGCAAAAGAAAGAGAAAAATGCTTCAGTTCAGGTCCAGGGGCCCCTTCCTAAATCTCTCCCTGAGCCAGGACTATAAATCTGGTTTAGCGTCTGCTGGTCCTCAAATCCTCCTATTACCCATTTAAAAAACACTGTAATTGGACACAGAGCCTCATGATTTTACCTTCTCATCTCTATAAATCATTTAAGCTCCACAGGGAGATGTCAGTCCCAGCTTTCCAGTTGACCATTGAAGGGCTGTGATGACGTCCTAGAACAGTATGGATGATGGCGTCTGTAACCCTTTCTGCTGGTCAGTTAACCTGCCCAGAGTGGCTACCTGGATTGTAAGACCCAAAGTCCTGGTTATCTGTTGTGTACGATAGTTATTTCTTTGACTGTCACACTGACTTGAGCAGGGCTCAGCAAGGAAGGCTTCTTTCTGCCCCACATGTTGGCATCTGGGGCCGGAGAATCCACTTCTGACCTGGCTGGCTTGCATGGCTGGTAAGTTGGCAGTAGCTTTGGCCTGGGAGCTTGGCTGGGAACCTCTGTACCTCTCCCCACAGGGCTGCTGGAGCTTCCTTATCAGAGCGTGGAAACTAGTGTCCAAGCACAAGGACTTCAAAACACAGGGAGTCAGAGCTCCCACTCTGTGAAGGCCTGGACCCCGAAGTCAGGGCATGTCACTTCTGTTACATTGTTGTCAAGCACAGAGTCCTCCCAGATCCAGGGGGAGGGGCCATAGATTGCCCTTCTTGGTGGAAAAAGTGTTAGTCTATGGCTGTCTTTTAATTACCACACCCATTAGTTGTTGGCTCAGATAAACTCATCAGCCTTATTTCAGGATCAGTGAAGAGCAGTGGATGCTGCCTTCTGCCCACAGTTTTTAAAAGACCTAGAATAAAGATCAGTCGTGACCATCTATATGAGTAGAATCAGGAATAGCTTTGGGAAAAAAGTTGCCATGGTGATCATGCGTAGTTTCTGTCTTCCCCATGGGGATTGAAGTTGTTCCTTAGAAAAAATAGGGCAAAGAAGTTTATCCCCCTGAAATTTGAGGATAAACAGTCATAACATCAGGAGTTGTTGGCAAACATTTTCTGTAAGTGACCAGATAACATTTTAGGCTTCATGGGCCCATAGCGGCTCTGTTGCTGTTTCATCTTACAGTTCTGTGGGTTAGAAATCCGTCATGAGTCAGTGTTCCTTGTGGAGGCTCTCGGGCAGGATCCATCCATTGCTTTCCCAGCTCTTAGAGGCTGCCTGCTTTCCTTGGCTCTTGGCCCATTCTTCCATCTTCAGGGCCAGCCACGTAGCACATCTCTGACCCTGCTTCAGCCCTCACATCTCTTTCTCTGTCCTCTCTCCCTCTACCATCTTTAAGGGCCCTTGTGATCACATTGGGCCAACTAGAATAGTCCAGGATGATCTCTGTTTTCAGGTGACCTGACTAGTAGGCTTAACTCCATCTGCCACTTTGCTTCTCCTTTGCCCTGTAAATGAACATATTCGAAGGTTCTGGGGATTAGGACATTGATGTCTTTGGGAGGCCATCATTCTGCTCACCACACTATTCTCAGCTCACGGGCTGTAGATTGTCAACCTCTGAGCTATAATACTGGGATTTCCCAATCAACTTCACCTCACATTTGATGCGATGTTCACAAAGGAATTACGTTTCGCTCCTTAGTACTTGAGCTAGAGAGGAGTACATCGAACTCTGTCACATGCTGATCTTGAGGCTGGCATTGTACTTTTTCCATCCATGGCAGAGCACAGAGTACGTGGGAGGCTGACCACTATGATCAACACTGTTTCCAGATCACGTCAAATTGAAAAATGGAATTTTTATCTTCTGATTATTCTACTTGAAGTTGGATAGAAGCTTCCGTTGGTTCAGATAGACTACTATATGGTATTCCAAATACTGTTTATATTTCCATTTTCTTTAGAAATAATCAGCTCTTCCAATAAAACAATACTATTGGGTATAATTGGCTTCTGATCGCAAGAGAAAGGGCACAGCTAATTGTATATGTATGCCAGTGTTGTATTGACTCATTCTCTTGTTGAACCCCCAGAATCCTACACTTGAAACTTCTGGCAGGCAGTTTTCAAAGAGTTAAGCTCCTGTTTGCTTTTTTCAAGACGCTACCAGAGAATGTCCATCAGCAAAACTAGCAAGTGCACCAAGAAAGGGTACAGAAAGTGGGAAATCGAGGGAGGAGACGGGGGAAGGAAATCCCCAGGAGACAGCTGTGCACAGGCAGGAAGAGAACCCAGGTCAGCAGCTTGGGCACGAGCCTCGAGCAGGCCGTGGAATAGAGATCACCCTCGAGGCCTCTGACGTTGACATTGTGAGATTTAGTTTGTTAGCCCAGTATTGAGGCTGCCATTTGTATTGGAAAACTTAGTAGATGAAGAGGTAGGATCATTTCCTCCCAGGTGAACAACCCACCCCCCAAAATTGTGTACAGAAAGGAAATGTGAACTTGGTTTTCAGTTTACGGTATGACTTAGCTCTAAATGGCACCGACACAGTTAAAATGTAGCTCTCAGATTTGGTTGTCAGATACTGATCTGTGTTGGGAAGATGGTGACATGAGATGGGAGGGCTGCGCTTGATGCAGGGGATGGGATGGGGAGGGGACAGGTCAGTCCTCATGGTCCGGAGTGAGCAGTCAACACGTGATGCCTAAAATGAAAAATCCAGATGAAGCAATCCAAGCATTAGTGAGGGACTTTGAAGATAAATATGTCAAAACCACATCAAGAGATGAAATTGGCTGCCTCTGGGCTTATTTTATTTGCTATAGGCCTTACAGAATGGTTGGAATTTTTAAAGCAATGTATACATGTAACAGTAATGAAAGGAAAAAACTAGAATACAGTATTGAGCCAAAAAGAGTTAATGTAACAGGCCAGAGACAGTTTCTAAAGAGCATATTAGAGTCCCTCGTATATGAAAAAGGTCCCTTTAGAGGACAACCCTTGGCTGGCTTCTGGGAACATAGTTTGTGCAAGGTTTCCCCCATTGCCCATGGGAAAGAGTCCCTGCTGAACAGTGAAAACCACGTGGTTAACGCTGAGTCCTTGGCCCCCAAGAAAACCCAAGGCAATGGAGTCTCCGATGAGCTTCCTGGAGTGACAGGGCTTCCCCTATGTTTATGTTGTCACAGCTGGTTGCTAGGGGAATTCACATGTCCTCTGTGACTCCACTCGGGTAAGAAGTGTTGGAAGCTTGTGCCTAATCTGCCCAGACCTTGCCCGTGTGCCTGTTCGCCTTTGCTGATTTTGCTGTGTCTCCTCTCAGTGGAAGATGTCCTACCCGCAAGGACCACCGCCTGCTGAGTACTCGCGAGTCGCAACCCTTAGGGGTGGTCACAGGGAGGCTTAGCTATTAACAGCAGCACCTTCCTTTCCCTAGCGTGGAGATTGGCGAAAGTGTGAGAGGGGAAGATGTGTACATCATCCAGAGTGGCTGCGGCGAGATCAACGACAACCTGATGGAACTACTCATCATGATCAACGCCTGCAAGATTGCGTCGTCCTCCAGGGTGACTGCTGTGATCCCGTGCTTCCCTTACGCCCGGCAAGATAAGAAGGACAAGGTATGGATTCGGGGCTGCTCTGGCTTGATGGCTGCATTTATTTTCTCACTTCATACTTCTGACTCCCTGGGAAATGTTGGCTTTCTACTGTCATAATGGAGTAAACATGCTTTCTTGCCTTTATGCAAGGTGTATCTTTGAATCAGCTGTGATGTTAATATTTGTAGATATAGAAACAGAGTATTTTTGCGGGTCTGAAAATACTCTTATGATAGTCCTTGTGATGAAACTAGTGTGTGTCTTTGTGGTGGGGAGTAGAACTAAACACACACACACACACACACACTCTCTCTCTCTCTCTCTCTCTCTCTCTCTCTGGTGAGTGTAAAACGCTGATGGAAGCCCACACACACACACACTTTCTCTCTCTCTCTCTGTCTCTCTGGTGAGTGTAAAACGCTGATGGAAGTCCCAGGCAGACCCCTGGGTTGTATCCATGTCAGCATCCTGGTTGTGATTTCCTCTCTTAGTGCTGCAAAATGTTACCAAAAAACTAAGTAGGGACGCACCATCTCAGCATTGTTTCTTAGAGCTGTGTGTGAGTCTTCAGTTCTCTCAGGATACCAAGTTAAGTTTATACCAGTATCCCTTTTTAACCCTCCAACAGGAATGAAGTTAGTATTGTTGAATTATTCTTTTTGCAACACTGGCATTGTAGGAGGCCCTGTGAGGTTGTAGAAGAAACTGAAGAAGATATGGTCTCTGCCCTGAAGAAAAATCAGGGAAGGTGGAGGGGAACTTGCAAAGGGATCGTATTACTCTGCTAGGGCTGCCGAAACCAATGACCGTAAACTGGGAGGCTTACAATGACGGAAATGTACACCCTCATCGTCCTAGAGGCCAGATGTCAGAGGTCAAGGTGCCAGCAGGCTGCACTCCCTCTGAAGACTCCAGGGGGAGCCCTCTTTGCCTTTTCTGGTTCTGCGGGCTCCTGGCATTCCTTGGCGCCTGGTAGCATCATTGCCATCTCTCCTCATCTTCACATGGCTACTTTCCTGTGTCTCTGTGTCCTTTCCTCTTTTATAAAAGGATAGTCATTGGATTTAGGGAGCCCCCTAATCCAGAATGATCTCATCTTGATCACCGTCTTACTTAACACTTTCAAAGACTTGATTTCCAAATGGGGTCACAGTCTGAGGTTCTGGGTGAACAGGAGTTTTGGGGTTACCATTCAACCCTCTATGGGAGCAACACTTAAGCTATTGCCCTCCTCGTGTTTTATGAATAGATGGTCAGTTCCAAGTGAATCCTTTTAGTTCGCCAGCCACACTGTTGTCCTGTGATGGGATAACTAGTTACGAGAGAAACTTTCTCCAGTACACCTCCATTTGTTTCCAGAATTGATCTTCTGAAACAACGCAAATTTCTCAACAGTACATAGGATTCCCCTCATGTGAAAAAAGTCTGTTTATAAATATGGATTCCTGTAGCAAGGTCCCCGTAAATTTTAATGTCAACTCCTTCAGGTGTGGTTTCCAGACTCTGCTGAACACAGCTTAGTCAGTGAATTGCCCACTAAAAATTTGATCTCCAGAACTCCATTCTGCTCTTGAAATGTGACTCAGCATATATGTTAGAAAGGGTCAGCAAGCTTTTCCTGTGAAGGTCTCAATGGTCTCGGCAGTAACCGCCAAGCTCTAGTTGTATGACAGAGACAGGATGTAAATGAATGGGCATGGCTGTATGTCTATAAAACATTTATTTATGGACATTGAATATCAGGTAATTGCCATTGCCATGCAATATTGGAGTGTGTGTAGTATGTGGGGAGGTGTGTGTGTGTGTCTGTGTGTGTCTTTCACTTTGTGACTTGGCTTTAGCCTATGTGTAGGTCCCATCTGCTCCTGTGAGGCATATGACCTCCCACGTATCATTTGTCAGGCTGCTTTTATTCCAGACTTGATTTGCCAGTTTTATGTGCATTTTTAGCTGCTGAATTTACATTGATTTCTTCTGTTCCGTCAGTGTCATCTGTTGTCCTCGCGTTTGTGCGTTTCCATGGGACTATTCAGCATCTTCATTCTTGTCTGTGTCCAAGAGAAGCTAATACTCTGCCACCATCTCTCTTCTACATAACAGGAGGTTTGGTAAAGTCTGTATTCTGTCATTTGTCATCAGATTTTCCTTTTATTTCTAGCAGCCTTTGCACTTGGCACTAACATATTTGATACATGACTGCTTTTTCAGTAAATTACTCCTTTTATTATTACTTGGCCGTTTCCCACTGTGTTAACAGTTTGGAACCCTAGCTGTTTTTTTGGTTTTTCGTTTTCTTTTTTTTACCCTAACTTTCTTTTAACTGATACAAATACTGAGACACCTGCATTTTTTCTTTGCAAGTATCTGATTGGAAGTTACCTCTTGTTCCAAGATGGTATTTTCAAACTTTGTTTCTTCTTTTGATCGTCATGAAGTCTCTGTTGTATAGAGACAGCAGCAGGGTCTCTGTGGCTGATCTCCTGCTCCCACGGGGGATGTGAGGTCACTGCTGGCCTCTGGCCTCCACTTGCCATCGTGCTGGCAAAGAGCCCTCCGGAGCCCCCGGTGGGCCTAGCTATCCCCTGAATCTGCTTTGTCTGGCCACCTCTTGACCCAGCTTCCATCATCGGGCGTCTGGAGGGGTTTCTTTCCTCTCTTTCACTGTCACTTAGTCACTTTGCTGTCAGTACATTTCTTGGAAACAGTACAGTCGGCACTTTTCTTTTTTACCTCAATCAGACAATCCCACGACTTTCTGAACTTAACCACTGGTAGAAGAGACAAGGTGATCACTGTCAGCAACACAGAAGCAAGGCCACGATAGCAGTTGAGAGTTGGCAGCAGAAGGAACCCAGAATTCAGAACTGGTACGCCGTATTTTGAGGGCAGGAGGAGAAGGGGACGGCAGAGGGTGAGATGGCTGGATGGCATCACCGACTCGATGGACATGGGTTTGGGTGGACTCCGGGAGTTGGTGATGGACAGGGAGGCCTGGCGTGCTGCGATTCATGGGGTCGCAAAGAGTCGGACACGACTGAGCGACTGAACTGAACTGAACAGATTGTTAGAGAAAAACTGATAGCAAAAAAGGAGTCACAGAGGGCTGTTTTTCAGAATTTTCAAAGTTATCATCTGTTTTCAATGATTACATTGTTTCTTTTCATTTCTTAACTGGAAAAATTGAGGACAGTTGTGCTGACACGAATTTCTATAATCTTGTCCATTTTTAAAGCTTGTGAAGTTTATACTTTTTATCAGGGCAGCAGCTAATATGCTGAATGAAATCTGGACTCTCTGGAGAATCTTTGTCCAGACTGGTCTGGCTCACAGAATATTTGACCTTTAACCATTTTTCATTAGGGGAGTCAACCGTTTTATTTGCAATTGCTGTACCTTGACTACCTTTGTTGAAATGCCATACTAATTTTTCTCTTTCTTGGCCATAAAGTCAGCTAAAACTTGTGATTCATTTTTCTTGCAAGATGCAGTTGGGTGTTAAGGCAAATCGTGAAAGGTGGTCCGAAAATTAACTTCTAAAACAAAGTTTGAAAGAGAGCAGAAAGTGTGGATTTAGAAATTGCTCCTGTGTTCTGGCTCTCGGAAGGAAGAATGGCTTGACGCCATGGAGAGAGAGAGGAAGCTTTTTGCAGGCTGTCAGCTTAGAGGAAGTTGATCAGCATAGTGAATCACATTCCCAGAGATGGATTTGTTCTTTTTTAATTACCCTGGAATTTTGTTAGACTAATTATTGGAAACTCGGTGTTCTAGAGATCCTGTTATTAAATATTTATTGAAGAACTGTCATATGCAAGGTACAGAGCTGGGGTTTGCAGGTGATGCAGAAATCTCCAAAACCAATCTTTTGCGCTTGAGGGACACATAGTGTAGTTGTGAACTATGCATTCTACATAAACTATCTTCTGATGTCCATCTTTAAGCAGGTGGCTTGTGGTGGTCCCACGTGGTGGGGGCCAAATGCTGTGTCCCTTTGTAACGGACAGATCACTCCTTTCTGGAATTCTCCAAGTGCCTTAAAGTTTGGAGATTGGAACCAGATCAGGAGCATCAGACATACAGGGTCTGCAGAGATGGGGGCAGGTTAAGGGTCAGGTGGGAGTGTGGGTGTACGCGGCAAGGCTTACAGTGTTCTCCAGAAGAGGGAGAGAGGGGGCCCAACGCCCACTGTGGGGAGGACCTCTCCTTGAGGCTGAGGGTGCAGGGCAGACCACTTCTAAGTAGCTAGAGCCACACTGACGGGAGGGCTTTTTATCTCAAGGGCAGCGTAGAACAGAGCCGGGGAGTTACATGATGAAAAAACCCGAGTTAGTTGAGCAAGTTGAATGATTCACAAAAAATTAGAAAACTATGTCCCCATCATCTCACTTTCTGGAAACATTTATTGTTAACATTTGGGATGTTTCCTCTCATTCTTTGTGTGTGAATAAAAAAAAAGTGTGTGTGTGGGGGTGTGAATTATCGTAAAATATAATAGATTTCTTTTTTAGAAAAGAATGATGCTAGAGAAAATAAAAATAATCGGTTCACATTGTGATTTAATTCCTGTGTGTGTTTTTACAGGAATATACTGTGTGCGTGTCTGTGTATTTAACAGAGATCATTTATTACTATTTTGAATGAAATATTTGTTTTCACCTTTGAGATATAATTGAAACTTATATAACATAACACTGTAAGTTTGAATGAAATCTTCTATTAAGCTTACATTTTCTTTTTTGTTGTGTATAGAAATGCTTTGTTTGTAGCAAAGTGCTGAACTCTTTCCCTAGGCCTAATCATGCCTGTATAGTCCCTTGGTTTGTTTTGATGTGGACAGAGTTCATGTCCATCACTTATGGTGTGGAAGCTAAAGCTATGAAGAACTTAGGTACCTTCAAGAAGATACAGTGTCACACTGTGGTCTGTTTCTCTAAATATCAGCTGATCCATCACCTTAAGCTGTTCTTTCTTCCTTCCAGTTTTTGTTGAATTCGTAACAGCCTTTGCTCCTAGCTGTAGTGCAGAAACTCAGCTTTAAGGACTGGCCTTGGCCTTTGGGGCTCTGCAAGATGTAGCCCTGCCTCCCTTCAGGTACCCCTTCGCACTCCATCCTGGGCCACCAGCTGGGCACACTAGGCTCTGTTCCGCCCCTGGATGTGAGTGACCTTAGCCTCCATGGCGTCAAATGGGCTCTTTCTGCACCACTAGTCTCCGCCTCTGCTGGCCTCGCCTTAAGAAGCACTTTCCTTAGAGGGGCCTCTGACAACTAATGTCTTTTAACTTCTTGTCCTTCATGCTGTTGTCTGTCTGTGTCTCTCTCTGTCTCCCTCTCACTTTCTCTCTCGGTACCTTTTATTCTACCTAGTTGTCACAATTGGAATTCTATAAATTGTGATATGACATGTATTTATCTTTAATTATTTGCTTCTTTGATACTTGTTTTCTGTATCCAGTGTCAGGCACACTGTCTCCCGAGAATAAATAATTAGTATTTGGTGAATAAAACTGGGATGAGTATCTTTTGCTGTTATAACCTATAACTTTCTTTATTAATTCAATAATTTAAATTACTAAGTTCAAATTATTGAGAATTAAATTATTAATGTTTTCACACGTGATGAAGCATCTGTGATTCATCTTTCCCCTGTAGATCTCAATGGGAGAAATCTGGATGTCTCCATCTCTCCCTTATTATAAAAGTTGTGCCTTTGTATTTTAGAGTCGTGCTCCGATTTCAGCAAAGCTTGTGGCCAATATGCTGTCGGTCGCTGGAGCGGATCACATCATCACCATGGACCTGCATGCCTCTCAGATCCAGGTTCCAGCATTGTTTTTGTTGTTCTTGGTTATAGTGAGGGCTTAATGCAAGTGGTTAAATCCTAACTCTCTGTTAGGTTAGTTTTCAAAGGAGGTAACACTACTTGTGTTTTTAAGTCTGTATATGGCGACTCTCTGGGATTTTCATCTTTTTTACCGGACTTAGAAATATAATTTAACATTGATATCGCCTGTCTCCGCCACCACCTTGCCTCCACTCACTTTTGGAGGAGCAGGAATGGCTTCTTGGTAGTAAACTCTGTAATTCTGCCTCAACTTTTGCCAATAATTAGAATGGGAGAGTTGTTAAGTTTTTAAATACTCTTCATAACTTAGTTCTTTCATGTATAAAACAGGCCAAATTACAGTATGCCTGCCCTGCAGTACAGTGAACTGTGAATTATTTGGCTTACACTAAGATGCTTAAGAAATGGCAAATCTCTCCCCCACTGATCTACAAAGCCAGTCTCCTATTCTTAGAATAGAGGTGATCATAAGATAATAGACCACGTCCCCAAAGATACCAGCTGAACCGAAATCTACTTCTGGAACATACCTGTCTTTTGATTTAATTCCATTTGAATTAAGAAAAGGGAGCCTGTACAGACATAGAAAAGAAACTTACAGTTACCAAAGGGAAAATGTGGGGGGAAGGATAAAATATAAAATAGATATACAGCAAGAACCCACTGTATAGCACAGGGAACTATATTCAGCATCTTGTAGTAACATATAACAGAAGAGAATCTTAAAAAGAATATATACATACATATATGTCTGAATCACTTTGCTGTATACCTGAAACTAACACAACATTGTCAATCAACTATACTTCAGTTACAAAAACATTTTTTAAAAAAGAAATTACAATGTATACTTCAATTGAAAAAATTTTTTAAAAAATAAGTAAAAGGGGAATCTGTTGAAAAGGCTTCTTTTGAATAAAAATTCTAATTTTGTTTCATGGCAGAGAAGATCTTTTTTAAAAAGCCCTGTGATAACATGACACCCGCTTCTCCCCTTAGGGCTTCTTTGATATCCCCGTGGATAACTTGTACGCAGAGCCTGCGGTCCTGCAGTGGATTCGGGAGAATATCACCGACTGGAAAAATTGTATCATTGTTTCACCTGACGCCGGGGGCGCCAAAAGGTATTGCACAGACTCCGGTGGCAAGAGGCAGGTTTCTGGGTTTGCTAACTGCTTTTTCCTTGCTGTATGTGTTAGGTAAGGAAGCATGTCTTAAATGACTTACCAGTTTATTTTGCAGATGACCAAGTAAGTAGCCAACAGGCTTCACCGCCAGAGCAGAGAGCTGTCATCTTTCACATTTCATCATTCACGAAAGAAAAAAAAATACACAGAGACATTTAGACATTTATTTTCAGCAAAGAATGTTCTGAGTTTTTTTTAAAAACCTTTATTTCTGATGATAGAAGCCATGAGCCTAATTGGAAAATAAGGCTTTCACTTCACAACACAACTGACCAAGCTAGTCCTTCTTACTACAAACACTTAGCAATGAAAGCCAAAATGGAACAGAGCAGCCCGAGAGAGAGGGAGATGAGTGAGTGAGTGAAAGCCGCTCAGTCGCGTCCGACTCTTTGCGACCCCATGGACTATACAGTCCATGGAATTCTCTGGCCACATACTGGAGTGGGTGGCCTTTCCCTTCTCCAGGGGATCTTCCCAACCCAGGGATCGAACCCAGGTCTTTCTCATTGCAGGGGGATTCTTTACCAGCTGAGCCACAAGGGAAGCCCAAGAATACTGGAGTGGGTAGCCTATCCCTTCCCTAGCGGATCTTCCTGACCCAGGAATCAAACCGGGGTCTCCTGCATTGCGGGCGGATTCTTTACCAACTGAGCCACCAGGGAAAGCAAAATACCTGTGGCCAAGAAATAAAAAAGGCTGAGAGCTGCGCTCAGGGTGACCTGGGTGATGGGTTGGATCCAGGAAGAGGCGGGTGGCTCGGCAGAGGCTCGGAGGAGCTTCCGGAGAGAAGGGAGACGGCAGGGAGAGAGGCACCGCCTGCGAGAGCGCCAGCCCAGGGTCTGTGCCGCGGCTGCATGTGCGGGGCCCCCAGTGCTGGGAAAATGGACCCCAGGCCGCAGAACTGCTGAGGGAGAATCCCACAAGCCCAGCTGTTCCGGAAATGCTCCCCGCCGAAGACCACCTCATGTGATGAAGACCACTTGATGATCCAAGTTAGGAGAGTGACAGGGTGCACCCCCCCCCCCGAGAGCCCATGCTTGCAGATGACTGGGCGGTGCGCCACCCGCATCGTGAGGTCACAGAACAGTTGCTAGGCTGGAAAAGGAGGATGCTGGACAGAAACTGGCTTGGCACTAAAAGCAACGGAGCGTGGGCCCACTGAATGGCCTCAGTAAAGGTCCTGAGCTGTCAGTAGAGACAGTTGAGGGTCAGGGTGAGGGTGGTGGAACGCCGATTTGATAGAGGGCTGTACTGCGCGCCGAGACTCCGGACTCGGTCCACTGGTAGAAGTGCGCAGCTGCTTCTCTGGTGGAGAGAGGGCTCTTTGTCAGGAAGGGCGAGGTGAAGAGAGCTCTGTCCACAAGCTTGTGTGGCCTTGTCTGTTCCCATCCCAGCCCCCTCCCGGTTTTTTTTTTTTGGATAAGGTGATGTCTCCTACTTCCTTCTTGAGAGGCCTCTATTCTTTCCAAAGTCTTTCCAAAATCATTCCAATAGAAATTGGAAATGTTATTGAAACATGTATCTCCCTTTTTATTTCACACAGATGATAATACGCTGCACATCCTTCTCTGTGTTTTTGAAAAGCGTGTTCCACCTTAGCAAGAGTTCTGCAGCTGTGCGGGCGCTTGGCTTTCTTGGGTTTCGCGCTGGGTAATAGGCCCTTGTGTGTAGGCATGGGATTCCCTTACCCAGTCCTTCATTCCTCTTGAGTTGGTGCTGTCGGTGGTGCTCTTAGGCACCTTCGTGCAGCACGACACTCATGTTTCTTATACATGTGCAAGTCGTGGAAGTACAAGTGTTCGTAGAACTACTGTCACCAAGTCCAAGAGCATGAGCTATTTCAGTTTGGATGGACAGGGTCAAAATTGGGTCTTTCAAAGAAGATAAAACTACTATGTATAAAATAGACAAGAGAGAACCTACTGTATAGCACAGGGAAGTATATGCAATATATTATAATAAACCATAATAGAAAAGAATCTGGAAAAGTATATATATACACATATGTATAACTGAATCACTTGGCTGTACACCAGAAACTAACACACCATTGTAAATCAAGTATACTTCAGTTAAAAAGGAAGAGACCAGTTGACATTCCTGACTATGCGTGCCAGTGACTTTGCACACAGGCTCATTCGCTCAGCACTTGATCAGACTTCTTTTACTTTACAGATCAGCTGAGTGGTACAGGGCATGTCTTCCTGTTAATTCCAGTTGCTGTGCATAAGGTTGAGCGCTCTTTCCAGCACGTTTATTTTTTGTTTGTACCTTTTGCTTGTTCTATCAGCTGGAGGCCTCTTCCTCTGGTTTGTTAGAAGTTCTATGCCGGCAGGAAGTGACATCTTTGCTTCTCTGTGTAGCAAATAATTCCCCAAGTTTCTCACTTCTTGTTGTGTTTTTCTTCTCTGCAAGACTCTTAAAACATTCTTATGTAGTCATATTTATCTCTTTTTCACATTATGGCTTCTGGGTTTATGAAGGATTCACCCTTAACATTTTTCCTCTCCTCTGATTTTACGTATTTTAAGGGTTGCTTTTTTCCTTTTTAATATTTTGATTTTTCTTCCATCTGAAATTTGTTTTGGAATAAACAGTGAATGAAGAATCCAAGTTCCCCTGTCCCCAGCTATCTAGATTGTCCCCAAACTGTTAAGTAATCGATTCTTCTCCCATTGACTTGAAATACCATCTTTTATTATATGCCAAGTTCCCTCATCTACTTGCTAACCCCTGCTAAAAAAAAAATAGTAATAACAGAATCAGCTAGCTAGAAGAAACAGCCAGCAGCAAGATGTTGTTTTTGTTCAGAGTCCCTTCAAATCAGTTCCACTCAGGCTACCCTGCTGCTCCCTCTCTGCTGGGAAAGGCAAACTTTTTAAGGGTGTGCATTTCAGAATTTTTGTCACCTCTGTTTTCTTTTCCCTTAAATTTTTGCTACACATCTCTCATATCCTAGAGTAAGCTGCTCCCCAACCAACAAAATAGCCTCGCAAGTAACACATGATACATGCAGTTGACATTATCTGTGACTTCTTTGCTTGATATGATAAGTTGGTTTTCACACACACAAAAAAATAGGTGTGTGAGAAATTGGGACTTGTTGCTGTAGAAAAAACTTTGAGGCTTTATTTGTTCCAGGTAAAACTTAATATCACCACAAGAGGTCACTCGTGGGTAGTCTTTGAAGCTGAGAAAAAAGACACCTTAGGAAGGAAGCACACCACTGTTGAGATGGTCAATATTCACGTTAAACTGGTTTGGGAAGTTGGTGCAACGATTTCAGATTTGAGTTTTCTTCCTTTTTCTTTTGGAAAGACTGTAATAGTGTATCCAGAAGAAATAGAAATCAAACTATGTATTTTTGTTGTTGTTATAGCTTTTTCTGCCCAAGATTTCTGTATGATACCCTGTCTCAACAATTGTATGTTAGGAATAGGCAGTAAGTCACAGTTGTACACCTGGAAGAGAAGCGTTGGAACCTGTGCAGAAATGGGGATATTGTCGCAACCCTGGGAGCTTTCTGCAGGAATAGTTTCCCTGATTTTCTGCTTCTGATGTTACCATTGGGTACCTGAAGTGGCTGGGGCTCCCCACTCATGTTCCATGCCTTCCTCCACCCACCCCCCCCCCCCCCACCCTACCCGCCAAACTGCATAGCTCAGCCTCCTTCCCACTCAGGCCGCTGCGCCCCCTGCTGGTGTGTTTATTCACAGGCTCAGGAGAGCAGATCACCTGGCAGATATGTGAACACAGGTGATGCGAACTTCAGCCCCACATGGTGGCGCGTCCCCGTGTGAGGCTGTGGACCTGGGCCCTGCCGCACCGAGGTCTTCCTGATCCTTACATAGAAACAAAATTGTAATATATATGCTCATACGTAAGGTGTTCAAGAGGCTTTTCTTGGCAAAATCTGTCTTATGTTCTGAGAAACTAGCTTTCCTTAATTGGAGTTTAAAGGGCGTATCTTTTATGAAATTGGCATACAGAGAGGAGTATATGTTTTAAGGCGATTGGGGGCAAAATTTTTGTCAGCATTCAAATTCTATTAGGTGTACATACCTCTATGTATATAATATGTATAACTTTTTCTACCACAGTTAAAAATGATACCAATTGTTGAATGTTCTCAGAAACAAGCAGGGGTAGCCCACGGTACACAGTCCCCTTCACGCTGCCCTCTTGGCCCCAGAAAGTGGGTTCTTCTCAGTGATTTGGCCGGGCTCTACTTGGTCACCATCTGAGGAGGACACAGTGAATGGTACCAGGACTTAAGCATCCAGAGGTTGTATCCTCTAGTCACTGCATACTAAACTGGGTTGTGTGTGAGTCTGTGTTTTGGTCCTTGAAAAAAAATTTTTCAGCTACATTGCATAATAAGGGACTGTCACTTTAAGAAGTGAAACAGGATACTTCATGTTCCCTTATGTCAGTGGGATTATTTTATGCTAAGTTTCATCATTGAAGTCTGTTCTTCACAGGAAAAATGTAGAATGCCCCGGGCTCACCAGCAAGCCTAGCCTGCCAACTTCTCCTTTAGCCAGTTCAGGCCTTTCAGGGCTGATGACTTTGAGCATTTGCTGTAGATGGGCAGAGGCCTGGACTGTGATTACAATCTCAGAGGCCTCAGGTGCAGTCAAGCCCTTTGTCATAAGCCTGCAGGTTACGTGGCAACGCTAAACAGGACTTTGTCCCTCATGGCTGCTCCCCAAACTCAGCAGTTAGTAGTTTCTAAATAATTGACTTTCATTTGGGCCTCTGACTTTAAAAGATGCCCATAAACACCAACCTGTTGAGTGTCAGAAGTTTTAGACCATGGTCAGGGCGCCCTGGCTTTCTTCCCCAGCTGCCCCCAGGCACAAGGCCATGTCCTAGCATGTTCCTCCATCAGTTGCTTAACACGTACCCGACTCCAGGCCTGGCTTTTCAGGTGAGGCCTGATTACTGCATTATCTTGAGTGGGGCTGGTTACTATAGTCCTAAAATACAGCTGTGAAGAGCACAGTTTTTTTTGTTTTGACAATATTTGACATATCTATGTTTTTTTTTCTTATTTTGTAAACTGAGAGTTTTCTAATGTAATTTTGGGAATATGTTTTCAGACTGCAGCTGTAATTCTTTTCCCTATATATCTTTTTAACTTTTATATTGGAGTGTAGTTGGGTCACAGTGTTGTGTTAGTTTCAGGCATACAGGAAAGTGATTCAGTTATTTATATACACGTTTCTATTCTTTCTCAAATTCTCTTCCCATTTAGTTCATTGCATAATATTGAGCAGAGTTCCCTATGCTATACGGTAGATCCTTGTTGGTTATCCATTTTAAATATACCAGTGTATACATGTCCACCCCAAACTTCCTAACTATCCCTTCTTCCCAGCCTTCCCCCCCACGCCACACGCCCCCAATAGCCATAAGTCTGTGTTCACTAAGTCTGGGTTTGTGTATGTCTTTGCGCAGGGTCACATCAATCGCGGACAGGTTGAATGTGGAGTTTGCATTGATTCACAAGGAGAGGAAGAAGGCGAATGAAGTGGACCGGATGGTTTTGGTGGGCGACGTGAAGGACCGCGTGGCCATCCTCGTGGATGACATGGCTGACACCTGTGGCACCATCTGCCATGCTGCGGACAAGTATGAGGGTGCTTTTGGACCCTTCGGGAAAGCGTTAGGACATCTCATTAAGAAAGGAGAAACATCAGCTACTAAAAACCAGGATCAGTCCTCCTAATTATTACTGATTGCTTAGTAGTAGATATTCAGACCAAAGTCATTTTCTAGGCCCATTTGTTTTTGTCTTGGTAGGGAAAAAACCGTGGTCCTTGATGGCCTGGTTCTCCTTTTCCAGGTTTTACTTTCAGTGTATCTTTTAAAAAGTTCAGAGAAGATGCTTCTAAAACTGAGCACAGAAGGGAAAAGACAGTCTTTCAGCCTCTTCAGGCCCTCACTTCCTTGTGCTCGCTTTCACTCCAGCTTCCTCAGCTGTGGGCTTACAGGGACTTAGAGCTGGGCTATCCTACACAGGAGCCACTGCCCACCTGTGCATGGCTGCATACTACATGGACTGGGATGTACTGGGAGGGTACAATACACAGCAGGTTTCAAAGACAGAGCAAAACAAAGAGTATAATATCTCACCTTGTCTTGATTGTATGTCAGCATGTGACATTTTGGCTTTGCTCTTTTAAACCTGGGCAGTTTTGTTTCCTGGGAGACATTTGACAATGTCGGGAGACATTTTTGGTTGTGACAACCGAGGGGAGGGTTGTTGCTATTGGGTAGAGGCCAGGGATGTGTGCTGCACAGCAAAGAATTGTCCGGGCCCAAAGCCAAGGGTGATAATCCATGATGCAAGGAAATACAAAGTGTGTGGTCAGCACATAGCTTAAAAGATCATGTGTTAGACTAATAAATGTGAGTGAAATTGGTTTCACGTTCTCCTGTATGGAACACACTATTGCTTCTAAATTCACACAAAGGGGAGAATGTTTCAAGAATATTTGTGTGCACTTAACTTTTTTGTCTTTTATTTTATAGACTACTCTCAGCTGGAGCCACCAAAGTGTATGCTATCCTTACCCATGGGATCTTCTCTGGGCCAGCTATTTCCAGAATAAATAATGCTGCCTTTGAGGCTGTTGTTGTGACAAACACTATTCCCCAGGAGGACAAGATGAAACACTGCTCCAAGATTCAGGTACTAGCTCCACTGCTGGCAGAGCCGTGCAGTGAGACACTTGCCTCACATCCCGAAAAATAGCACTGCATCTTGCATGTGTGACCCCTTGCTAAGGCAGATGTTGGCAGAGGTTGTAGCTTCCTGTAGTGGGAAGGTCTGATACATGTTAGATATCTGGGAAAGGCTGGGGTCAGCAGAGGTCAAAGTTATAAATAGTAAGTGAATAAAGCCACAGTAAAGACCATTAAGAAACAGACTGTGCCAAAGCTAAACAGAATTACCATATGATTCACCAGGTCTGCCTCTAGGGTTATTCTCCTAAATCTGAAAACAGGTGTTCAACAAAACCTCATGCACAAACATTCATCGCAGGCCCTAGTCGCAATAGTCAAAACGTGGAGGTGACCAACTGTCCACCGCCAGTTGAATGGGTAACCAAAGTGTGGTCTCTTCATACAGTGAAATATTCCTTAGCCTTAAAAAGGAAGGGAATTCTGACACATGGAGTAACATGGATGAATCTTGAAAATGGTATGCTAAATGAAAGAAGCCAGTCACAAAAGGACAAATGCTGTGTGCTATTTAAACTAGATTCCGCTTAACCTGAGGGCCCTAGAGTAGTCAGATGCGTAGAAAGGGGAAGTAGAGTGGTGGTTGCCAGGAGCGGCGTTAGGGGGTTGGTGTTTAATGGGTGCAGGGTTTCTGTTTGAAATGATAAGGCTGTACCAAGGGTTTCCAAGCTTTACTCCTTCTATCCCTCCTGACTTGGGGGCCCCCAGAGAGGTGGCAATGATCACTGTACACCAGTTGGCCTGAAATAAGTCGAAGGGTTTGAATTCTTGTTTGGCCTCTGTAGCTTGGTGAACCTTGGCAAGTCTGTTCATTGCTGGAAGCCTCCATTCCCATCATTAGAGCGTGAAGATGGATCAGAGTGATCTGCCTTGTGATTTCCCATCTATCAGAGAGCAACGCAGTTCATTTGGCCCCAGGAGATTTGTTTGAAAATGGTCAAAATAGCTTTGCCTTAGATTTTCATGTCTGATTCTCAGTAGTTGAGAGTCAGTAGATTAAGGCCCACAGGCCCAATCCAGCCCACCATCTGGTTTTGTAAATAAAGTTTTATTGTAACACAGCCATGCCTATGCATTTATGTATTGTCTATGGCTGTTCTAATGCTGACCTTGGACTTAGGTGATTACAGCTGTATTGTTAGATGCTATAGTATCTGTATTGGGCTTCCCTCGTGGCTCAGAGGGTAAAGTGTCTGCCTGCAATGTGGGAGACCCGGGTTCGATCCCTGGGTCAGGAAGATTCCCTGGAGAAGGGAATGGCAACCCACTCCAGTACTCTTGCCTGGAGAATCCCATGGACAGAGGAGCCTGGTAGGCTACAGTCCATGGGGTCACAAAGAGTCGGACATTACTGAGCAACTTCACTTTGACTTTCACTATAGTATCTGTGTTTTCAGAAACTGAGAGACAAAAATCTTCCATACAATGATTGAGTAAAAATAATTTGAAAACAACAAACGCCCAAAGAAAAGGATGTCTCTGGTTAACAGCAGCCCTGAACAGCCTTTGAACTATCTACACTGAAAAATCTCACTTCCAGGATCCCACCCAGGATTGTACTCTGAAGACAGGCACTAACTGTCCTCTCAGAAGAAGTGGATGTGGGGTGGGGGTTTACTAGTAGCACATCTTATGTGCTGGAGAAAGCTTTCCCAGGCTTTCTGGCTTCTAAGTTTCTAATTAAACGTCACTGAGATGTCCCACTTTCCTCTCCCGTTTTCTGTCTTTTCATTGGTGTTTAGGTTATTGACATTTCGATGATCTTGGCTGAAGCCATCCGAAGGACCCACAACGGTGAATCTGTGTCGTACCTGTTTAGCCATGTCCCACTGTAAAGATGTGAGGTTTGGAGCAAGCCTGGTCTGGCTTCTAACTTGCGTGCAGTTGTCTGATTTTTTTAGCTTTGGGACTGAGGAGTTATGTTAATGCGAAAGCATCAGGTCTGAGTATATTCCAAGGTCCACTGTTTCCCTCTCTTAAAGATCTCGACCATTTATTTTCACTTTAGTGGGGAGGGCAGTGGTTATTTGATCTTTTAAGTGAACAGTCTTAAAGGAGAAATGTTTTTGTTATCTTGACTTGTTCTGATAAGTGACCTTTTTTTCCCCCTCTTTGTTCTGTCAGCACTTTGAGGCCACAACTTTCAAGTTTATAATTTCATTGTGGAAGTTCATAGTTTAAGAATTCCGGGGCTACCGAAGGTCACTTCAGATTAAAGCCTTTTTGTAAATATAAAATGATAATGTCTATGGACATTTGGGTGAAACCCTGTAGAGAATTAGTGTTTCACTTTTGAGTGAACCTTAGAGAATTAATAATACCCTGAATTTTGAATATTTGTTTTTAGTGATCAGGTTTCCAGGAAACCATTTTGTTTATTATGCTTAATTAGGGCGAAATGCATCAATATCTGAAGATGGCCACTGACACGTTTATTTTTGGTAAATAGACACCTCAGAAGCAGTGTCTTTTTTTATCGCCACTTCTGAAAAGCATGACTGTCACTTTTGTGAAATACACTGTTCTAAAATTCCAAAAGTTTGTTCAGCAATAGATCTGATTGAGAAACTCTTTTGAGATAATCTCCAGGTTCACGGTCACATTCAAGCTCTGTCCATCCCAGATGCACCTCATGTTCTGCCATCTTGTGTTTTTAACATCCTGTTTTTAGCTCTAGCTTTTACTCTGCCTTTTTCCTCAAGAATTTCATGTTGTGGATCTCCACTGCAACAAAGACTTCTTCCCTAAGTCCTCTTAGCTTTACTAGTCCCATCTCTATTTTGCTTTTGACATGATAAAAGGGTAAATTTTTTGTGGGTGCCTCCAAATACACGTTTGAACGTTATTTCCTTAGTGGTGACCTCATGGTCTTTGGTCTTTTGTAATCACAAGTAGCAGACCTCCTAGGCAATAGATTATTTTAGCTAAAGCTGTTACACAGGTGAGAAGGGCCTACCAAATAAAGGACAAATAGGTAAGCATTAGTTGCTCCATGAAGTGAATGTTCAGTGGTGGCCCGAGGAGTGATGGTGGAGGGAAGAGAGCTTTATTCACAGGTGACCTTTGACGGCTCCTGAGTGAGCTGCCCCCTCCTCAGTGGCAGGCAGCAAGCAGCAGCTCTGAATTGTACTAAGGGCATGTTCTTAGACAACCAGCTGAGTGCTTCCACCCACAAAAAAGAAAATGTGCCTACATAGATAAAGCCCAGGAAAAAGAAATAAAAGTCTCCTCCTCCTGGTGAATCTCAAAACTCAGAGAAAGTCTCGAATCTAAATTCAGTGGGTGGAAAAATGAGATCTCTTTAAATCATTAACAAACCTGAATAGCAATCTTTAAGATTTCAAACTTCATCACAGCAGAGGTTAAATCAAAGTTTTAAAGGATTGTTTTAATCATTGCAGAAACTAGCACTTTGCTGTACCTTAAAATGGCTTTTGAGAAAAAAATGATAGTGTAACCTGCTAAAGTCAGCTATGCAATTTGATGAACTCTATCTAGACAGAGTTGATTTGAGATATATAAAGAGTCTATTTAGATGTATGTAATTGTTCTTTTTGACAAATGAGTGATAATCTGTATTTCTTAAGTTTCTGTGGAGTGAAAATGTAGTTATGAATGCACGCAGCTAGACATCTTGGCATCCCAGCATAGACATGTTAATAGTGACTAAAACCAGTTGATTTAAAGCAGTGATTTAATCGAAGTTTACTCCAACACATAGATCTAAATGTGTTATAGAGCTGACGTATAATTTTAAAATTCATTTTTAAAAATGATATTCAGATAAAGATATAAAGAAGTGATATTGTCATTCTCTGAATTAAGAGCTGATTGTTTTTATGGTTACTTAGCTTCACTTTTGTATTTTAAAGTAATTCTGATACATCTGTCAACTAACTAGACTAGACTTAGCCCTACACAGGGGCATTTGATGGTCAGCTCAAAGAAAGATGATGAAGACGGTCTGAGACTTAATTTAGCATCCCTTGCTGCTCGTGTGTAAACATTGCAATGCCCTACACAGGGGCATTTGATGGTCCAGCTCAAAGAAAGATGATGAAGACGGTCTTGAGAGCTGCTTAATTTGAGCTAGATTCTCCAACTTTTGAAGACTTGGTTTCTGAAGAAATACTACCAAAGTTGAGCTTAAATTACATCCATCAACTTCTTGTCCCAAAGCATAGTATTTGCAGTGGGCCACTTAAGTACTAAAAATTCTAGATGCTTTCTTTCTATAAAATAATGAAGACTGCAGTGATGTGTACCTTGAAGTGTTTCACATCAGAGGAGCATATAAAATTATGTGTTCATTAGTTGAAGAACTGATCAAACTTTCCCAAAATGTATCTGGGCCACCCCTTAAAAGTTTTTCACATGCTTTGATTTCAGAAGCACCAGGAAGAGTTTTGTGCTCCCATAAAACAACTACCTGTCCTGTGATGCTTTAAGTTACTCTTGTGGGGACAAAGTAAATTTCTAATTATGGTTCTCCCAGGAAAGCTCAGCTTCAATGTGTTAATAATGCTGAGAGTGGCACCATTTTGTCTTAAATGGTGCCAGTGAAATATATTCCCAGTGAAATATGAAGAACTAAAATTAAGCCTGCTGTAGAAGATCACAGTTTAAGACAGAACAAGATAGAATGTACTAGAAGGGAGGAAGAAAACTGAGAGATGGAAATATCAAAATCACTTCACCAACTTGCCAGTTTCACCTCATTAATGCTGTCACACTTCTTTGGAAGTGTTTGATTTCATGTGGTAGGTCTTATCCAACCCACTGGCTGAGCTCCTGGGTGGATGGGCTAAAAGTCAAAGGGGAAGATGCTATACTAAGGGGTTCAGAGGATTGAGTGAGGCTGAGGAGCTGAGAAGGAACTTTGTGAAGGGACTGTTACCAATGGTAATTCATGGTGAGATTTTCCAGAACCAGTGGCTGTACTCCAGCATGGACCGATGCAGGACAGCATAAGGTGTTTGGTACTTACTGTGGTTAAGTGAGGCTAGCCAATGAAGATGGAGGTCGGGCCAAAACATATTACGTTATTATCCTTTGTGTGCGCTGCACGCAGAAGTTGACAGAGTTGCTCCTTTTCATTGCAGATCTTCACCATATTGGTTTATCTCCTGCACCCCAGGAACACAGCCCTCCACCTTTCCCCTTGACTTCCAGAGTCCACGTTCTGGATTGGTTTGCTCTCCTGAGCTCTTGTTTTCTTTTCTGCAAGAGCATGAGGCTCAGAAACACTCCACCACTTACTAGAGTTAAAACAACAACAACAGAACTTTTGGGGCTGGCTAATTACCCCTCTATGCCTCAGTTCCCTTGTATGTGAAACGGGATGATAACTCAGAGGAGGTGATGAGGATTAAATAACATGATACCTGTAAAGTGCTTAGAACTGATTGTTTTCTACATTAACCTCAACTTTTTAGAACAGGCATCTTATGTCTTCCCCCTGAAAGAATCTAAGGTATGAAGAAGCAAGATTTTCATGCACTTTGTAGATGCTAATCTGTGTGCCTGTGAGCTAGTCACAAACACCAGCCAGTCACCCAGGGGTACATTGTCCTGGCATGTGACCATCTCCGCCAAGGGTGGCATTTCATGATGACTCGTGGTTGCGTGTTGAAGATTTTTCACTGGGCTATAACATGACAGGAATGGATGCCATGTAGTGTTGGGAATGGCCAGTCGAGGCCAGTTACAGCCTCCTGTGACATGAATACAGCCTATCCCAACATGAAAAACAAGTGTTGCCCAATATAAACAGCAGTTTTCACTGTTTTAACAGCCAAGTCCTGTAAGAAAATTCAGATGAACTCATTCTACAAGAGCGATAAGAGCAAAGCAAAAAATGTGATGCAGTGGAAAGTGCCCTAAACTGGGAGTGTGCCATTCCAGGGTCTGGTTCCTGATATACTACCAGCAAGCTGTGTGAGCCAGGGAAAAGGTCGACACCACTCTGAGTTTGGTATCTTTGTGAAAATGAGGAGGTAGATGATTGGTCAAGCCCCAGCAGTTTTAATAGGCTGTGACTTCCATGCTAGATTTAGCTAGACTGTTTCTACTAATTGAAGGCTGTGGTTCTAATGTGGCAATGATGGGTCCTTCCCCATCAGGTGAATAGCGTGTTGGGGCTTGCAGGGGACTTGCTCAGTGTTAGCTCTGAAGTCCGACATCCCAGGAAATCCTGCAGTCCTGGGCATACCAGGTTGCTTGGTCACTCGAATTCTCTTTCTTCTAACATGGATGGTTCTGGATTCCCAGCATCACCCTGGCTAAAGGATCCCATGCTCGTGGCTCTGAAGTGACTTTGTGCCAGTTGCAACAAAAAGGAGGCTATATGACAAGCCTAACCACGTGCCAGCGACCTGTGGCATCACAGTTTTAAAAAAATCCATTGTCAATTACCTGTAGAAGCTGAAGGCTTTAGTCAGAAGTAAAGAGGGAAAGGGGGGTACTCTTTTAGGAAAAATATTCAAGGTCTGACTTGACTGCCAGTCCTTTGGCAGAGCTGCCTTTAAAGCTGTAAGTGACCTTTAGAGACCCCGGGGAATAGTCCAGGCAGAAGGCGGAGAATCCCAAATGTTCGCTGACGGACATCACCCTCCTCTGCTTTGAAGGGAGTAGTCAATGTACTATCTTCCTGCCTCAACGCCAAGACTGACCATGAATTACACAAGAATTGTGAGGCCTTACCCTGAATTGGTGTCACCTTGTCAGATCATCAGAGTGATCCTTTGGGGGCACGTTTTTATGTACGTTTGCTATGGAATGAACTCATGGGAACTTCCCTGGTGGTCCTGTGGTTGAGACTTCACCTTCCAACACAGGGGCTGCGGGTCTGATCCCTGGTTGGGGAGTTAAGATCCCACATGCCTTGCAGCCAAAAGAACAGCATCAACAACAGAAGCAATATTGTAACAAATTCAATAAATGCTGTAAAAAAAAAAATGGTCCACACTAAACGAAAAAGAACTCAGAAAGTGCCACTGAAACTCACCCAAGGAACCAAGGAAGGGTCCCAAATTTCTGGAAGTCTCAGAATATCCTGTTTTTAGGAGCAGGTCTATGGAGCAGCCTCCTAAAGTACTGATAGGGACAGACCCCACTCCACGGCAACTGTGCACTCATTTCCCCACTGATGGTTTTCATAGCCTACAAAGAGCAGCGCTTCCATGAAGACACAACTCATGGGCAATGTCCTGTGAATAAAAGAACACATGGAGGACAACCGGTTAGCACAAGAAGGCTGGTTTTTGCAGTCAGTAATTCCTTACTGATTTGCATTGGTGTAGCCGTAAACAGAGTCTCAACCTTTGTCACTGGAGATGTTATATTTGTGCAAGTTATAGGAACTATAATCCATCTGAGAAATACATCTTACTTCTCTGTATTTTGACTCATGAACATTTCGTTTCAGACAGATGTCAAGTGGAAGATTTGTATCTGGAGTCTTCCAGCCTGCCTTGATGGTTTCTTCCACCGGCAAAGTGAAGAAGGGGGTCTCACACTCACTCACCCACTCATTCTTGGTAGAGCAATTGCTAGAAGATCACTGTGTTAGGATGGGCTTCTGATGAAAGTACCAGACAAATGGAACACATCATGGATTGTTTCATACACAAGTGTATGATGTGAGCAACACGGAAGGATGATCGCCCCACCCTGGTAGACAGTGATCCTTCATTTGGAGCAAGGGCAGTGCTGTGGGGTGTTTTTGTGTTAGTTTTTAATATTTTTGTTGCTGTATTTTTCTTCTTTCAGTATTGTAAAAAAAAAAAAAATCTGCGATTGGAATTGTTTATGTTTAGCCTACCAAGACACTCATATCCAGCATTACATGTAAACAGAACAAAGGCAAGCTTGTTTCAAAGGTGTGTGACTACATCTCTACCAGGTTAAAAACCTGCTTTAAGATACTCTGTTGTTTTCATAGCCATTTCTGATGTGCTTCTGCTGCTAATCATTTTTTCCCTGTTTTTATTAGCTTCTTATGTTTAGTACATATTTTCCTCAGAACCAATTTTACCTTCAATCAATGTCCCTGATGGAAGCATTTCAAGATGGGGTGGAGGGGGGAAGCCAGATGTACAAAGGAGCAGCAGCCTTTCTCTGTGGTCAGACACCTTCCTCAGGGACAGAGTCCCTCTGCTCCTGCACCTCTTCATCCCTCTGGCCATTTCCTTTTGCCTCCAGAAAATCTATTTCTTTTCTTTTTTGAGGGGGTGGAGGAATTGCACATATTTGTTAATTTGAAATTATTTGTATTGGAGTATGGTTGATTTACAATGTGTTAGTTTCAGGTGTACAGCAAAATGAATCAGCTGTACATATATACATACATATACATATATATATATATACACTGTACATACACACACACACACACACACACACACACACACATACACACACATATGGGCTTTTCTGGTGGCTCAGTGGTGAAGAATCCGCCTGCCAATGTAGAAGAGATGACTTCGATCCTTGGGTCGGGAGGATCCCCTGGAGCAGGAAATAGCAACCCATTCCAGTATTCTTGCCTGGGAAATCCCATGAGAGGAACCTGACGGGCTATAGTGCATGAAATCACAGAGTTGGACACAACTGAGCATGCACATAAATATACATAAACACACACACACACTCTTTCTCATATAGTCCATTACAGAGTATTGAGTAGAATTCCCTGTGCTGTACAATAGGTCCTTATTAGTTATGTATATCAGGATACATTTATTTTAGGGTTTCTCAACCTCAGTGCTATTGGCATTTTGGACTAAATAATTCCTTGTTGCGGTACTGTCCTTCCCATCATGGGATGTTCAGCAGCATCCCTGGACTTCTACTGTCTAGAAGCTGGTGGTAGCCTGCCTCCTTCCTTTGGGGCCAAGACACACATTTCTGACAACCCAAAAAATGTCACCAGATATTGCCATGTATTCCCTGGGGGCAAAATTGCCCCTTACTGAGAACCATAGATTTATTCTAACCAGGACCTTCTTTGTTAATCCTCTGTCCTGACATTAAGGTCAGAATTCCAGAGGAGCTCCATCCTTGCGCTGGTTCAGTCTCAAGTAGAAAAGCATTTTAAAACAAAGTGAGTAAGACAATGGTAGTCATAAGTCACACTTTTGAAATGTCTTTATTGAATTTGTTATAATATTGCTTCGGTTTTGGTTTTTTGGCCACAAGGCATATGGATCTTAGCTCCCCAACCAGAGATTGAATCCGCACCCCCTGCATGGCAAGGTTAAGTCTTCACCACTGGACCACCAGGGAAGTCCTCATAAGGCACTTTAAATATATTAACACCAGTACTTGCTACGACGTGAAATTTACACCAAAATAATTGCTTCAAACAGTGATCCCTATGTCAGCCATGAATTATGGTGAGATTTTAATAAATCACAAAGTGCTTTCTTGTTCCTTCCACTTCCTCTGAGAATGGTTTCAGCTTTAGAATGGATCACAAGGTGTGTTTGTTGATTTTGTTTTTTGAGTCAAGAAACTGATTAAGATAAGCTTTAAAGAGGTGGCTGAATTTTAGTCTGACTTCAGTGACATCCAGAGAGCAGAGATGCCTCTGCGCTGCCCAGGTGATGGGGGTCCTGGGCCTTCAGTGATTGAACTCTCATGTGACAGGTGGCCAGAGTCTTCCGTGGTCACATCCTAGAGTCCATCACCTCTCGTCAAATGGCATGGAATTGATAAGATTTCAGAGTTAGGTGAAACATTCTAGACTCATTTTGCAGATGAAGAAACTAAGGCCCAAGGCTGAAGTGACTGGCTCAGTTAAGGCCACACCGTTCCTTAGAAGAAATGCTGTAGTTGTTCAGTGGGCCTCTTGCTCTTCCACTGGAGGCCTCTCCTCTCACCCAGGTGTCTCCTCCAACATTCCCATCATAAAGTGACAGGTAAGAAGTGCATTGATTTATTTGGAAAGAAACACACTCCACAGACAGAGTGTGGGCCATCTCAGAAAGCGAGTATGTGTCAGTCAGAAATATGTGGGCTGGGTAATGAGTGGGAGGATTATTCCAGCTGTTTTGGGGAAGGGGTGGAGATTTCCAAGTATTGGGCCACTGCCTACTATTTGGTCTTTGATGGTCCTTGAAGGAGTTTATCATTAAGCCTCAGGGCAGTAAAAAGAGAAAAGCACAAAATAGGGTGTGGTAACTTCCATCAGCCTGGGATGCTTGCTTCTGCAGATTTGCTTGTTCACTTTCCTTCTTAGAAAAAAAAAAGGTCTTGGTTGCACACATGGCATTTGCCTGGTCCTTTCTCGGAGTCATGCTAATGTGGGGAGATTTGAAATAACAACCCTGGGGCACAGATGTTTTTAACATAACCATAATTCTGTAGGGAGTGGGTCTCAAAGTGTGGCCCTGGACTAGTGGCATCTGTATTGCCAGGGAGCTTAGGAGAAATGCAGATTCTTGGGTCCCTCCCCAGACCTATTGGATCAGAAACAGGTGTGGGAGACACGGGGTTCCATACAGTAAAGTTTGAGAGCTATACCGCAAGGCTAAGTCCTCTAGTTTAGTAGTTGACAACTTGGTTGCATATGGGGCCCCCAAGGAGCTTTTTAAAGTATTATTTAAAATGAAATTAATTTAAAAAATGTGTAGCTCTGTGTGGTGATGAATGTTGACTACACTTTCAGTGGTGATCATTTGACAACATATACAAGTATTTAATCATCAGATTGTATAGCCGAAACTGATAATTCTGTATGTCAGTTACACCTCTGTAAAAAGAAAAAAAAGAAATTGATGCGTGGGCCTTGTCCCTGGAGATTCTGACTTAATTGGCCCATGGAGCATCCAGATATTAGGATTAGTAAAGACCTTCAGTGACTCGATTCCCCTATGCAGCCAAGCTTGAACCATCCCTGATGACTGAGTTCATGCATTGCATAGAAGATCCTTTCCTTCTTAAAGAAGATGGTTCTAACTCTAGTAAGTTAAAATCAATTTAATTATCCTTAATCATAATTCATATATTCAGCTGAAAAGTTATGCCTACTCTGGACATTTATGCCTACTTATGGATCATCGAAAAAGCAAGAGAGTTCCAGAAAAACATCTATTTCTGCTTTATTGACTATGCCAAAGCCTTTGACTGTGTGGATCACAATAAACTGTGGAAAATTCTGAAGGAGATGGGAATACCAGACCACCTGACCTGCCTCTTGAGAAATCTGTATGCAGGTCAGGAAGCAACAGTTAGAACTGGACATGGAACAACAGACTGGATCCAAATAGGAAAAGGAGTATGTCAAGGCTGTATATTGTCACCCTGCTTATTTAACTTATATGCAGAATACATCATGAGAAACGCTGGGCTGGATGACACACAAGCTGGAATCAAGATTTCTGGGAGCAATATCAATAACCTCAGATATGCAGATGACACCAAACTTATGGCAGAAAGCAAAGAACTAAAGAGCCTCTTGATGAAAGTGAAAGAGGAGAGTGAAAAAGTTGGTTTAAAGCTCAGCATTCAGAAAACTAAGATCATGGCATCCGGTCCCATCACTTCATGGGAAATAGATGGGGAAACAGTGGATGACTTTATTTTGGGGGGGCTCCAAAATCACTGCAGATGGTGACTGCAGCCATGAAATTAAAAGACGCTTACTCCTTGGAAGGAAAGTTGTGACCAACCTAGACAGCATATTAAAAAGCAGAGACATTACTTTGTCAACAAAGGTCCGTCTAGTCAAACCTGTGGTTTTTCCAGTGGTCATGTATGGATGTGAGGGTTGGACTATAAAGAAAGCTGAGCACCGAAGAATTGCTGCTTTTGAACTGTGGTGTTGGAGAAGACTCTTGAGAGTCCCTTGGACTGCAAGGAGATCCAACCAGTCCATCCTAAAGGAGGTCAGTCCTGGATATTCATTGGTAGGACTGATGTTGAAGCTGAAACTCCAATACATTGGCCACCTGGTGTGAAGAGCTGACTCATTTGAAAAGACCCTGACTCTGGGAAAGATTGAGGGCAGGAGGAGAAGGGGATGACAGAGGATGAGATGGTTGGATGGCATCACCGACTCAGTGGACATGGGTTTGGGTAAACTCTGGGAGTTGGTGATGGACAGGGAGGCCTGGCGTGCTGCGGTTCATGGGGTCGCAAAGAGTTGGACACAACTGAGCGACTGAACTAAACTGAACTGATGGACATTTGGAGAGAATCGCAGCTTTCAGTTTATCTGAAGATTCACATGTACCTAGATTAGAAGTTTTTGATACTTGTTTTCACTTACCCCCAAACTGTAACTGTCAGGGACTTAGTATATTTGAGTTGTTGTTAATGCTTTGGTTTTATGGATGGAAAAAAGCAACTGAACTGAACTGAACAGCAACTCTTGCTGTTAAAGGAACCTCGCTACTGTTCTCCATAGTGGCTGCAATTTACATTCCCACCAACAGTGTAGGAGGGTTCCCTTTTCTCCACACCCAAGGACTCTTATTAAAAAAGGATCTAATATGACTTAAATATTGTGTTTTAACTTGAATTATATAAGTGGACTTATTTGGGGATACAGTTCTCCAGAGGTCTCTTGCAGTTCTCTACATCTCATGAGCAGAGGCATTGAGAGCATTGGTTCTGGATCATCTTGTCAAGGATGTTTGTATAGCAAGCAGAAGATAGTGGCTAGTTTTGGAAGACAGACATAGCATCCTTTTCTGAGGCAGATGGCAGGTTTGTTTGCTGTCCAGTCTAATAAAGACAGCATTTCCCTCTGGGCAAAGTTCAGCTAGGTTTGCTTGCAGCCCATCACAAATGTTAGGGTTCTCTATACTCGGGGTCCCTCAGCTGTGTTGCAAACCCACTTCATGTATAGCATCCACCTGGGGCCACTCTGTGGCATTGGTAGGACAAAGGGAATCTGTGCCTGCTGTGTATGAGTGCTGAAGTCCTTGTCCCTGACCTCGAGTCTCTTATATTTCATCAGCATCCAGGAAGTTGTGGCAGATGAACTTCTTAGCTGGCAAGTACAGTACTACCTCCAGCCTTTCACAGTGCCTGACAGTTATATTCACCAGTTGTCTTCAGGTACAGCCAAGACCCCTTGAGTACAGGTCCGTGATTACCTGTCTTCCACAAACTCTGCCTGGAATACACTAGCTATTATTTACCATTATTTTTCAAAATTGTAACTGGAGTGAGAAATTAAATACATGTGCACAACAGTCTGAGTACAGAATCTTATACTTTCCCCTGTTCATTTATCTCACCCACATCTCACTTGACAGCTTTTAGTCAGGATTCTTTGGAGACTGAACCAGTAAGATAAATAGATACAGATATGAATTTGCTGTAAGGTGTTGGCCTAGATGATTGTGGGGGCTTGCGAATCTGAAATCTTCCGGGCAGGTGGCAGGCTGGAAACTCAGGCAGGATTTCTGTGTGACAGTCTTAACGCAAAATCCCTCCTCTGGGAAAGCTCAATTTTTGCTCTGAAGCCCATTCATATTATCTGGGGCAATCCCTTACTTCAAATCAACCGATTGTAAAGCTTAATCACACCTACAAAGTAACTTCACAGCAAGATCTAGACTAATGTTTGACCAAACAATGGATCACTGAAGCCTGGCCAAGCTGACACAGAAAATGAACCATCATGAATAAGTTTTTAAGAAGAGAAGAAAAAATGAACCATTGAGGTTTTCTTTTCTAAGCAGCTTGCTTTGGCTGCTGGTCAAAAACATTTAACTCTGTCTCTGCTTATACTCATATTTATTTAAAAACATGTAACTGGCATAAAAAGATTTAGAAACCAATACAACTGAATCTTGGAAATCAACTCAGCTGGTGGACACAGAAGAGCATACATACTGGTAGCCGACTGACTTGAAATGTTAAATAGGTCCTGGAGATGAGTCAACATTTTTTATAATAGAAAGGAGAATGCAAGTGAACCAATCATATTTTAAACAGAGGTCAGTCAAGAGAATTACTATGCCTCTTGGTCTCAACCTTGTCTGTCAATTGGAAATGAATCAGGCAGCTTGGAAAACTCCGGATAACCTAAGCCTCACCCAGGAGTAGTGAAATCCAAATCCTTGGGTGCCAGACATCAGTCACTTTGTACTGATCCCTTTCCAGTGTGTAGCTGAGATTAAGAACCTCTGGTTTAATGTCATGGCCACAAAGAAGCTCTCAAGTTTGGCTGGCTCTTCCTAACATGTAAGTGTATCAGCATTTATACATTTAGAAAATATAAAGAGCAGAGGAGAGTATATAAAAGAACAAAGCACCACCATTAATGCCACAAATCAGTACAAGCTAGCTCATACATTTTGGAGAATTTAAAAATATTTTATCCTTAGTTAGAATTCCTATGAATAGAATTGCTCCATCAAACCAATTCTGTTTTAGATTATAATCTATTTCACGCATTTGTAGTAATAAGTCAAATTTGTTCCTAAGTCCTACAAAGTTAGCTTAGATACCCAACTAACTCAATCAGCTATCCAGTATAGTGTTATAAGTTTATAATACTTTTCACACAAATAATACATAAGAAACAGAAACACAAAAAATAAAACATTTTTAACCTTACGGTATAGTACCTTGAAAAGTACAGTAGGACAGTACAACAGCTGGCATACTGGAGCTGGCATCAAGTGAACAGGTAAGGAGAATTACTGACTGGGGGAGGGAGAGGAGGTGGGAGATGGTAGAGCTGCAATGTCACTTACGCCTGATGTTGATGGCACAGGTTCTGACTCTTTGCTGGATTCAATTCTATCTACCCTCTTGAAGAAATTGATCTAGTGATTTCTGGGTGGTGGTGGTGGTGTTTAGTTGCTAAGTCATGTCTGACTCTTGAGACCCCGTGGACTATAGACTGCCAGGCTCCTCTGTCCGTGGGATTCTCCAGAATACTGGAGTGAGTTGCCATTTCCTTCTACAGGGGATCTTCCAGACCCAGGAATCGAACCAGGGTTCCTACACTGCAGGCAGATTCTTTAGTGACAGAGCTATGAGGGAAGTAACTCCTTTTTTCTAGTCATAGATGACTCAGTAGCACTGGACTGCATTCTGAACAGCTGCTACAGCCTTTGTGTACTGTTCTACATTTTGGTCCTGTGCCTCAAAAACTAACAGTGCCTCTTCAAGTAAATAAAATCCCCTAGTTGTGAATCTCTGGTTCTTCAGTTACTCCTTCCTCTAGTCTGTCCTCGTCCTTTCTCTAGGCATCCAATTCCATCAAGTCTTCATTAGTAAGCTCCATGTTTTGCATTTTTGAAAGTTCACAGCTTGAAGGTTTGTATCTAGGGGACTTACTGTAAATAAAATATTAGGAAGGATGATGCAAACAAGGCTTAGTAGTGCTTGCATATTGGGGCTTATCTATATTGAAATGCTTATTCTTAGGACCTAATACTTTAGCCACGTGATGGGAAGAGCTGACTCATTGGAAAAGACCCTGATGCTAGGAAAGATTGAAGGCGAAAGGAGAAGAGGGTGGCAGAGGATGAGATGGTTAGATAGCATCACTGACTCAATGAACATGAACTTGAGCAAACTCTGGAAGAGGGTGGAGGGAAGCCTGGCGTGCTGCAGTCCATGGGATCACAAAAAGTCAGATACGACTTAGCAACTGAACAACAGCAACAGGACCTAATCACCATGAGAAGAAGCCCAAGCTAGCCACATGGAAAGTAAAAGAGCAAAAGGTCACAGCCTCCCAACCGCCCCCACTGGGGCACCAAACTTGTGAATAAAGCCATCTGACTGCATCCACGTGAGAGACCTCAATTGAGACAAACAGAAGAACAGCCCAGCAGAGCCCTAGCCAAATGACAGAAGGGTAAACAAATATAATGGTCGCTGTTTTAAGCTGATACGTTTTGGAGTAGTGTGTTACACGGCAATAGATCATCGAAAGATGACCACTTCTAATATGAATAGTTACATCAAATATGGAAAATAAACTCAAAAAACATACTTTTTGTTCTTATCTGGTTAAATTGCTGAGGTCCTCACTGATTAGATGACTCAGAAAGAACATGGGCAGTAGGGTCAAGAAAACATGAATTACAACTGGTTTTGCATATTAGATATATGATTTCTTGGAGTGTCAGCTTCCTTATAGGCAAACCAGGTTTTAACAATAGCTATCTCTCAGGTGTTTTATTCTTAGACTTTTCAAGTGATGGTGCTTCTGGCTCAAACATGAAGAAATGTATAGGTGTAAGGTCACATATTTACTACAAAGCTATTGTCTCTCAAATCCCAAGCAAGTGTTCTTGCCACTATACCTCACTACTAATGAATCCACTTATAAGTCTATGCAAACCAGATGGTGAGAGGGGTTATCTGTGATGCCCAGCTGGCAAAACTGCTTCTGATTTTCCAAGGCAGCAGGCAGAACTGCTTAGCGACCACTACCTCCATAAATAGCCTTTCTCTTTCTAACTAAGTCATGCCCTCCAGTATTTGCATCAGGGCCTTCTTTCAAAGCAGCTGACCCTTTGGACTCATCTGGTAAACTAATAATTATGTGGGACCAGTCCTCAACATGAAAGAAGGCTTTTGTTGTATGAATTTGCATATCCTGTCAAGGACTTTTTCAGAACACTTTCATTTCAAGGTAAAATGAAACTTACAGGACTAAGCAGAGAACTGCTTCACATTTCAGTTTAAAGGAGGGGGGGGAATGAAACAAAAGACAAGTTTAATTATGACACTGGGACTTTACAATGCTAAAAATATACTATATATGAGGGCTGTGTTCTGTTTCCACGTGTCGTTTATAAAGAGCACATTTGTAGTATCTGCAAATTCCTAATAAAAGTTTTTTATTTGAAAGACATTCATGGCTGTATCTAACTGAAAGGGTTAAAATTTCAGCCGTGTTATAAAAATACTATGACGCTTGTCGTTAAAGTTCTTTCTCTTTTCCTCAAGTGAGCCCTGAATTTAAGTATGCAAGAGTGGAAACAGGCAGCAGAAACTGGGGAAGCTCTGGGGTCTATCACTCCCATCCTCGCCCAAATAAAGAAAGGTTAAGACGTTCTACTTCTCCATGCTGGGAACACATCCTTAGGTGGACTACAGCAATTGATTTAAGGGATTTATTTAGGTTCTCATCAGCTTTAGGAAAGTATGTATGTTAAGTTTCCACCCAACCCCTTTGATATCTACGTCCGTCAAATGGCAGCGCTGGGGCTCAAACCTTGGGTTTCTCTCCCCAGCTGTATACCTGTTCACTAAGCACTCTGGATGGTGCAGAAGTCTGGCTTGCCTTTTCATTTCAGAAACTTAATCTTCAATGTTTAATTCTCTAGATGAAAGTGTGACACAAAGCTTGAACTGCCAGGTAAGATACAGGATACCCAATTAAAGTTGAACTTCAGACAAACGACAAATACTCTCTTAATACCCCATGTTCCAGTTTGCTACATTTATCAACCTTTTGTGGCTCAGCTGGTAAAGAATCTGCCTGCAATGTGGGAGACCTGAGATCAATCCCTGGGTTGGGAAGATGCCCTGGAGAAGGGAGAGGCTACCCACTCCAGTATTCTGGCCTGGAGAATTCCATGAACTGTATAGTCCATGGGTCGCAAAGAGTCGGACACAACTGAACAACTTTCACTTTCACTTTACCCTAAACCTTAACTATCCACCAAGGGCAGTTCCATCTTTTTTTATTTCCATCTGAAAGGAAAAAGTGGATTTTTTCCTTTCAGATGTAAAAGAGGCTTCCCAGATGATGCAGTGGTAAAGAATCCACCTGCCAATGTAGGAGACATGGGTTCAGTCCTTGGGTAGGGAAGATCCCGTGGAGGAGGAAATGGCAGCCCACTCCAGTATTCTTGCCTGGGAAATCCCATGGACAGATGAGCTTGGTGGGCTACAGTCCATGGGGTCACAAAGAGTCAGACACGACTAAGCATACAAAAGGAAAAAACAAATGTGTTGAGACTTAGAAAACCAAGTAAGAGGTGTCCCAGCCAATGAGAGGCCTGTTCTTGCAAGATAAATAGAAGCACTCTATCCTGTTCATCCACAAAGAATCAGACACGACTGGAGTGACTTAGCATGCACAGCACATCCTCGCCATCCAGTCATTTCTCTTGAGCTAACTAACCTGCGGGAGCCTGGGCCCACGATGTCACCCAGATGCAGGTAGCTCATGGGGGCCACCCCGACTCCTCTCAAAATTGACTTAAATCGAATTATGTGGGTTTTCATGATCAATTTCATTTTATCATCATGAAAATGATTTGTAAGTACCAACTATGGACAAGATGCTGGGGACAACGCTTTCTTGACTCAAGGGGTCTGCAATATCATTGGGGACCTAGCAGATAGAATCAAAGATGAATAACAATCCAAGAAGACAGAATTGTATCATAATCTCTCAATATCTTAGAGTATAAAACCTGAACGTGTGCCCTTACTGATCACTTGACCTCATCCCTCACTTTATAGATGAATAAGCAGATATAGTTTTTGTAGCTAAAGTTGGTGATGTTTTCTTTCAGACTCTGGTGTTGCTGTTGAGTTTTTGTTTGTTCTTGTTGTCATGCTTAGAATGGCTTTACCATGTCAAGATTATATAAACATTTATCCGTGGTTTCTTCTAGTATTTTTAATATTCAGTGTCTTGTTCAGTCGCTTGGTCGTGTCCGACCTTTGCAACCCCATGGACTACAGCACGCCAGGCTTCCCTGTCCATCACCAACTCCCGGAGTTTGCTCAAACTTGTGTCCATTAAGTCGGTGATGCCGTCCAACCATCTCATCCTCTGTCGTCCCCTTCTCCTCCTGCCCTCCATCTTTCCCAGCATTAGGGTCTTAACATTTAAATTTTTGAGCCATATGAAATTAATTTTGATGTAAGATACAAGGTAAGACTATGGCTTAATTTTTTTCCAAACTTTAAGCCAGTTGCCCAATGTTATCTTAATATTTCCTTTGCCATTGATGTGACTTTAATGCCTCAGATGGGCTTTTTAAAATTTTTTATTTATCTATTTGGCCACGTGGGGTCTTAGTGCAGCATGCAGGATATTTTGTTCTGGTGCATGGGCTTAGATGTCCCATGGCGTGTGGGATCTTAGTTCCCCTATCAGGGATTGAACCTATATCCCCGGCATTGGAAGATGGATTCTTTACCTCTGGACCACCAGGGAGGTTCCCCCATATGTGCTCTTACTAAACTTTGCTGTCTCGTCCCTTTCGCTGATGTGCCGGCACTATGCCATTGTAGGCAGTGCAGTATTGTGAAGCATTTAGAGATCAAGAAAAAGAATCCTCCCCTTGTTACTTGTTCGTTCAGAAATTACCTGGCTGTTCTCACTGGGGATCTTAACCCAGTCAGATCCAGTGGCTCATTTTTATAAGAGCTATCTGGTCATGTACCCTTTACTATCCAGAGGAGATGACATTTATGGATAGCATAACCCTAATCTTTGTGATAAACCAAAAATGCCTCACTGTGACCTTTAGCCCTAATAATGATCTATTCCTCTTTATCTTTTTACATCTTCTCTGTGTCTTCCAGGATCCTAACAAGAAAACACGTGGCACACTCAGAATAAGAAATTGATGAATTGGGAAAAGTCACTATTCTTGATAGTGTGCACAGAATATAGGGAAATCAGAAACAATGGTTCAGCATTTCAAGGGTTGAGTCTTCACAACCCCAGGCCTAAAATGGCGAGGTGAGAAAAGAGTAGAATTCACAAAGAGTGGCCCTGGAGCATCACCTGATGAGAGCCTCATTGGAAAGTTGCAGCCAAGCCACAGCCTCAGAGAGGCAGGGAGCCCAGGGGTACTCGGACCTCTCTCCGCATTGGCCGAACTCAGCTCAGCCTTCCCAGACACACAGCTGGGTAGGAAGGCATGGAGAGCAGATTCGGAGGGGCAGATGGATAGGAAGCAGCCTGCTAGGTCAGGCGTCATTGTCCCCTGCCCATCTACCACCTTCATCGTCCCCAAGCGTTTCATGTCAGTTTTCTTCCCAAATATTTCATATTTTTTGTTGCTCTTTTACATGGAAGTTCTCCTGTTATGCATCTGGATTAGTTACTGTTTATATGTGAGAAGGAGATATTTATTTGGAGAAGGAAATGGCAACCCACCCCAGTATTCTTGCTTGGGAAATCCCATGGACAAAGGAGCCTGGCAGCTATAGTCCATGGAGTCACAGAGTCAGACATGTCTTAGCAACCAAACAACAAAATATGTGAGAAAGCTATTGAGTTTTATGTATTATTTGCATGGCAAAGTGGTTTGTTAAGAAGGCATTTAATTTTTGCTTGTGTGAATATCATATACATGGTATGTGACCTGAGTCCAATATCTTTTCTGCATTAATTCCATTATTTGTAAAAAAATTTTTTTTTTAAAAAGGCTAAGAAGATATTTACTTCCTTCTTTTTAGTAGTCAATGAAATAATACATATTAGGCAGTTAGAACAGTCCGGTTCAAAATAAACTGCCAGTAAAGATCACTTATTATTGTATCTAGTAGTTTTTCAGCTGATCTAGGGCACTGCTCGCTTTTCAATCCAGTAGATAACACTGGTGGTAATCAACTGGTTTTCCTGTGGCACACTTGGCAATTTTCAAATTCTCTCTGAATCGACTAGGTGGACTAAAGACCTTTAAGCCTAACCACTGATATTTTGACTCTACCCCTTAAAAGGCCCAGGAATCACTTCAGAAGGGAATGAGTCTCCCAGAAACCCCACTTTGAGAAACAGGTTTTATCTGACCCTGGGCTGCGAGTGTAGCTGCCCTCGTTTCACCCAAGTGAGAGAACCAAGTCTGCCCCTGCTTAGAAACCAGAGTCCCTTTCAGCTGAGCCTAAGAGAGAACAAGGGAAATGTAGACATGTCTCAAAGAGACCTGTAGAATGATGGTTCTCAGTCAGGGGCGGGGACTATGTTACAATGTCTAGAGACATCTGTGATTGTCAAGGGGCAGTGCGGCTGGCATCTTGTGGGTTCAGGTCAGGGTGCTGCTCGGAATCTTACAATGCCACAAAGATGTACCTCACCAGAAATGGCAGGAGTGCGCCAGTTGAGAAACTTCTAGAAAAAACATTAGTCAGCCAAGTTGCTTGAATTTAGACATGAGGTTGCCCTGATTGTGGTGGTAGAAATAGAAGGAACCTGCTGCTTCTGCAAACCTCATGTCTGAGATGGCTTAAATAGTCACGCCCCTCCCCCCACCCCCCTAACCAGTCTTTGCACTTGGAAAGTCCCGCGACTGGCAGCCTAGAGTCTCTGTGACTTAGGTTTGCCACAGCCCATCTCTTCACCTCAGAAGACTCCAGACCTGGAATCACTCCATGCAGCAAAGAAAGGTATTTTAAACATTGGGGAAAACTCAGATCTTTTAAGTACCTAGATCTGTGAGCCATTCTCAGAGAGAAGGGGAGAGAGGAGAGGGGACCCAAATCATATGCAAAAAAAATTTTTTTTTTAGCATCTAAAGAAGAGTTTTGGTAGTCTCAAATGTCACTTCTTTGAAGATAAATTCAGACTTTTACAATAATGCTGGACATGGTTTTCTGGAGTGTGTCTATCGTCTGTATAATTTTGAGGAAGTAAACGCTATTAATAGGTGTTTGCAACAGCATATATTAAAGCAGCCTTTCCAGCACGTTTTGAAGCTTCAATCCTTTGCTGTCTGCAAGCTAAAGTTTGGTGTTTTCTCTTTATCTTAGCTGATGCTACTGGGTCCATCTCAGCCTGATCTTGACACCTCTCATGTCCTGCTCTCTTCAACCAGACTTCTCTGTTTCATTTTGGAAGAAGACTAAAAATGGTAAGGACAGCTAAGAGATCCCTAAACAGTGTTATCTGTCATTTTTTGTGGGAAGAACTGAAACTGGCTAGCAAGAGAGATGTTTAAATTGTCTATACTTCAGTTATTTACTGAGGAAAATTTTCATGATCTTTCATAACCAAGATTAATCATGGGGGTATTGTGTAATTTCAATTAATTAAGATTAATCAATACTTGCTGTGTTCTCCTTCCTATAAGAACTAATGCATCCTGCCCTGACGAGGAGCAAATGTTTGAATTGGGGAAATAGCTTCTATGGGTCTAACTTTTTTCACCGTACGTTTTTTGCTTTGAAAGTTAGTCTTACAGTCGTGTCCAACTCTTTGTGGTCCCATGGACTGTAGCCTGCCGGGCTCCTCCATCCATGGAATTCTTCAGGCAAGAGTACTAGAGTGGATTGCCATTTCCTTCTCCAGGGGATCTTCCTGACCCAGGGATTGAACCCGGGTCTCCTGCATTCCAGGCAGATTCATTACCAACTGAGCCACTAGGGAAGCCCTCGTTTTGGGCTTTATGACCATACAAATTACTGAGGTTCCTTGGTGTTTTTCTAGCATTTGGTGGTATCTAAACGAGTATGCAGGGGAGGGAGGGGGCAGGATGCATAGGACTAGGAATACAGGGAGCCTGGGCTCCCATGCAGTCCAAGAAAATCAGAACCGGACAGTAGATAAAGCTGTAAAAACAGCTTTTGTTCAGGAACTGTTGCAATCGGGGAAATGAGACCACAGTATAGGACTGGGATCAGTTCCAAATAGTGTGGAGGCATGTGGGGATTTATATAGTCCAGGAGCAGAGTGAGTGGAAAATTACTAAGAGGAAACATCAGGGGTGGCAGGGCGTGGGGTGGTTCTGACTAGACCCACCTGACAGGGCTCTTGCTGAAAGCAGGCCAGGAAGATGGCCTGTCCCCTGGGGGGGTGGTAGAGATGGGGTATTTGATCAGATAGCAAGGATAATGAAACTGTGGTGAGGGGTTCTTCCTAAACCAACCTAACAGGATCCTTGCTAAAACTGGCCACGTGGACACAAAAGTCCAAATATCAAGGCCGAGTCAGAGGAGCTTGACCAAAGTTTAGTCAAGGAGAGACTGCCTGTGCTCACTCTCCCAGTTACTAGTTGGGGATCTTTAGGTTTATCACTTAAGCCCCCTGAAATTCAGCCTTTTTTTAATACTATAAAATGAACTACGGCTCTCTAGTTGCCTTACTGGGCCATTGTGGAGGCTCAAATAACAGAATGTGTGTTCAGATCTTTTGCACGTGGTTTGAGTTATTAGGCATGCCGCAAAATTCATCAGAAAAAGGCACCAGTGACTTCTTGGTGGAATTATTTTGTCACCCCAATTAGACACAACGGAGTGCTTGCACCAGGAACCCACTCTGATTCTAGATTGGAAGGTGGGATCCCGGGCTCATTTCATGTCTAAGGTCTAATGAAGAGTTAACCACAGGACACTGTGTGACAGAGAAGCAACAGCGTAGAGTTTCATTTCCTAGAAACTCAGATGTTTGTTTTTAGGCAAACCCAGGCCCACATCTGCCTGTGCCCCTTGAAGGATGGCATGATAGGATTGATGGTAGTAAAGAGAGCTCACATTTATTGACTGCTTACTACAGTGAGCATCGTGCTTAGGGCTGGACATCTCTGTTTCGATTTTACCCTCTAAGCAGCCTTGTGAATCATAGATGAGGGAGCCGGGGCTTCAAGAGTCTAAGAGCTTCTGGTTTTGGCTGGGCAGCTCAACCCTGGAAGCCGTGCTGGAGACCCCTCTGTTCTCCCTACACCGAGCCCAGCATACACTCCTACTCAGAACACGGTCAGTCAATGTGGGCTTCAAGTACGATAATGTAGTCCTTAAGAAAAAAAATTGGGATATCTTTTATAAAAAAAAAAAAACACATGAAAACAGTTTTTTTTAAAAAACCAGAAAAGGTCAAAAAGCATAGGGAAATTATTCAGTCTTATTAATAGTTATAGCTCAGACCCTTTGATATGGAAACTCCACTTCTAGAAACTCTTCTTAAAGAAATGATCAGGGATGTCGCAAGCAATTTATGAAGGTAGTCTGTGCAGCATAGCAAAGAGAACATCTCATGTCCAGTGTTGGGAAGGGGTTCATTAATTGTGGTCCACTCATTAAGTAGCATGTTATGTAACCATCAGATCACCTGTTTATTTATTTATTTATTTATTTACTTACTTTTGGGTTTTTGGCTGCTCTGGTTGACATACGGGATCTTAGTGCCCCAACCAGGAATTGAACCTGTGACCCTGCATTGAGAGCATGGAGTCTTAACCACTGGACTGCCGGGGAAGTCTCATATTTTTTGAAAGAATACTGAATGACATAAGAAAGTACTCGTGATAATGTGGTAAATGGAAAAAGCAAGCTAGTAGTGAAGTATTGTATATTCCTGATGTTTTTAATGCACATACTAGATGCTTGCTAAATGTTGGTTCATCTGAAATGACAGTTTGCATAAATAGTTTTTCTCAATAGTTTTCTCAATAGTTTTCTCAATAGTTTCACAAAAGAGCCTTGTATTCAAACCATTTTATAGTTGAGAAATCAGAGGCTCATGAGGGAAAGTGATTCACTAATGTCAGAGAGAGCTTAGGTGACAGAATAAGAACTTAAAATCAAACCTTTACTAGACGAAGCACCTGGTAGTATTGAAGTGCTTCTCACTATTTGAAATATATACAGGAAGGGGGAGATGAGTGTTAAAGGCAACGTGCCAAGATGTAACAGTAGTTAAATGATTTTACAAATGAAAACATTATTCTGCTCTTAATTATGGCACTCTCCTTCATGGCCAAACAAAGAGATAATAAGCAGTCCATTAACTAAACTAATCAAAACTGATTATTTAAAAATAGGGAAAATCATACTAAAATTAAAAGCAATCATTACATATCAACCAACCAACCAGTGTCTTTGCACCCCAAGAGTAGATCATTTTTATATCCCAGAAGTCCCTCAAAGTTTAGGTTGCAATGGCAAATAATGGGTGTGGGTCATAGCCAGCCTGCCACCTGTTTTTGTATAGCCCACAAGCTAGGAGTTTTTTTTAATCTCTTTAAATGATTGAAAAAGTCAAAGGAAGTATACTGCTTTGTGACCCTTAAAAGTTATATTAAATTCAATTTTTTTGTGCCCACAATTAGCGTTAGTATTTGCATATTTGTTTACATATTGTCTATAACTGCTTTTGCACTGCAGTGGCAAATTTGAGTAGCTGTGATACAGACCGTATGGCCTGCAAAACAAAATATTTACTGACTGGCTCTTTACTGAAAAAGTGTGCCAAGTTGACAGTTTTTCCTTTATGGAAAAAAGAGGGTAGGGTATGAGGTCAAATAAGATGTAATATCTTCTGGTCTTTGGTGCCTGTTATGATGCAAAATAGCTGTTGAATTTCTAATTTATATAAGACTCCTTTATATCATTTGACTCTTTTATTTTGAAAACTAGGTCTGTTGGGCTAAAATGGGAGAAAGGAAATGATAAAAAGTCTCTTTATTTTTTAAGTAAATGGGTTATGTCCTTGTACTTAATCTTTTGGTTGTTATGTAATGAAACTTTGATGTCCATAGTAATTACACTTTCAGAGGTTAGCCTATAATTAGAAATATTTCAAAATTTGCAAAAAGGGGATATTTGGTCATCATAAGTCTAGTAGCGGAGAAGGCAATGGCACCCCACTCCAGCACTCTTGCCTGGACAATCCCATGGACGGAGGAGCCTGGTAGACTGCAGTCCATGGGGTCGCTAAGAGTCGGACATGACTGAGCGACTTCACTTTCACTTTTCACTTTCCTGCATTGGGGAAGGAAATGGCAACCCACTCCAGTGTTCTTGTCTGGAGAATCCCAGGGACGGGGGAGCCTGGTGGGCTGCCGTGTATGGGGTCGCACAGAGTCGGACACAACTGAAGCGACTTAGCAGCAGCAGCAGCAGCAGCAAGTCTAGTAGGGAAATTCCCAGTGGAGTCTGGCCTATAAAACAATATCACATCTGTTAAGTTCCATTATTTGCAGACCTCGGTTAGCCCCTAGGGTGATATATACAACGCTTATCTAGTTATCAAACAATTCAGTGTCACGGCAACGTGACAGAAGTTTACTGAATTCGAATTCAAGGGTTTCCCACAATTGGGCCCCACTCCTTGTCTCTTCCCAGTCCCTGTTTCATGATTCTCCAGCCTGCCATCACCTCTGCTTCAACCGAGCCCATCCATGTGGGGGAACCCCACTGCGCCATGGTCTGCTTTGCTTTAGTAGCTTGACTTCAGTGACTCCCTCCACTGGAAATGCATATTCCAACACTTCCTTTTCAACTCAAGCAATGTAGCCTTTTTTTTTTCCTGCTCTGTCATCTTGAAAATAAATGGGAGGAGCATCTGAGGGCACCAGCCTGTGGTCCCCTGAAGGCTGGCATGTCGCAGCCCACAGGGTGTACCTGGTATGCTGACCTTTCAGTCTGTTGGGTAGATGAGCGAAGGAGGGAGCAGATCTTCTCTTAGCTGAGTGTAGCAGTGAGTGTTCCCTAGCCTCACACGTTCTCACCTTGAGGTCAGTTTCCTTCTGTGAAGAATTTTTCTGTAGGCCTTTCATCCAGCCAGATCAGGGGCTATGCAAAATTACATAATAAAGACTGCGAGGGGAATGCAGATCAAATACCCAAAGGTGAAGGGTTTTTCCCTGCCACCAGGTAATCACATCTGACTTCCTCTGCCTAGAGGAATCTCTCCACCTTCCCCTCTCCCTCGCCCCCCCAGCCCCTCCTGCCATGCCGGCTGGTCACTGTTTCGCTGATACCCTGGCTTCCTGTCTCCCTGAGAGCATCACAGCAATTCGAAGAGATTACCCACCTGCTCCTCCCGACTTGTGTGCCCACCTAGAGCTTCTGCACCTGCCCGTCCTGCTTGACTTCCTGTCTGGTTACCCACCACGTGGAGCAGATCACCCTCAAAACCCACTGGCTCGAAATAACAACTGTCCTCGAGCATTAGGTGTGGCAGGCCCACGGGTTGACTGGGCTCAGCAAGGCGGCTCTGGCGCTGGGTGTGTTCCCCCTCGCCTTGCAGTCGATGTCAGGGGCTGGGCTCCGCCCGCACAGGTCTGGTGCCCAGATGGGCAAGCTCTGCAGCTTCAGGCTGCCCCTGTCTCCGGGTGGTCTCCCCAACATGGCAGCTGTGCTGTCCCCGGGCTTTTTCCAAGGCTGGTGGCTCAGGACTTCAGTTCAGGTGGAGAGAGACACAGGGAAAGATGGAGCACCGGGTGCCATGAAAGTCTCCCACCTTGTCTGTCCCTGCCTGGGAAGTTGTGCAGTCCTGCTTCGCTGCTGTCCTCCAGACAGTCCCCAAAGCCTGCCCAGCTTCCAAGGAGGTGGGAGATAGCTGAACAGTTTGCAGACTCTTATACTAAGGATGGCATTGTTAGGCTCCTTGCTAAAGCCAAATCTCTCCAGTAGTGCACTGGGTCACCTCCCTGCTTCCCTCCCTGGGCTCCACACACCAGCATTCTCCCATCTCTCCTGCATTGTCATCGGTACTATTATTAATGATGGGGTTTTTTGAAAAAAGTTTTTTTCCCTCTCACCATCATTACAATGTGCCGTTATTCCTCCGATCCTCAGATAAATCCTCTTGACCCTCTTGGCCCCGGGAACTACCGCCAGCATCTTTGTTCCCCTTTGCAGGAAGCTTCTCAGAAATGCTGGCTGCCTCCAGCCCTTCTTCTCACATTCTTCCAAGAACTTGAAAGTCCTATTTGATTTGGCTTCACCTTCCAAATCTATCCAAGTATCTGGCTAGTTCTCACCACCTCCACTCCAACCAGCTGGGGCTTTTGCTTGAATTACAATCATAGCCTCTTGACTGGTCTCCACGCTTTCAACCTCACCCCTCGTTGTCTCTCTTTCAAGGCAGTAACCAGCATGATCTTTGTAACATGGAATTCAGACCACGGCACTCTTTGGCTCAAAAATTTGCAACGGATCGACCTTCCACTCCTTGTTGGGATGGCTGACAAGGCCCTGTAGGAACCCTCAATGTGGGACTACAGCCCCTTCCTCTTTGACTTCATCTCCTTTCACTCTCTATTCCTCCTTTGTTGCCATTTTTGCGGTGATTCCAGCATGTTTGCACCTGGGGGCCTTGGCATATATTTCTTTATTAGGAAGCTAAAGCTCAGTCTGCCTTTAAATTAATAAATCCATGAACTATGCTAGCATAGTATTACTGTATATGAATGCACACCTAAGAACTATATGATCTGAAAAGTCTCTTTTTTTCCCTCGAGTTGGTCCCACTCAAATCTTCAATACCTTTTCTTAATATTTGGACATTTTTATTATGAAAACTCCAAATAGCACAATATCAAAACATTAGATGGCCAAGAATCCTTTAACTGAAAAGGAAATTAACCAAAATGCATGTATATATCATACCAAGTGCATTTGTTGGAACGATATGAAATAACTGGAAGATGATTGGTCAAATGGAGTTTGAATCTTGGTTTGAAACTGCCTCTCTGATCTCTGTTTTCTCATCAGCGAAATGGGAATATTTATGTCTTTTCAACTTCATTGTCAGGGCTCAGTGATGTAATATAAAATAAAGCATCTTCTTTTGCATCTAGAACATAATAAATACCTGGTAATTGACAATTATAAAAGAAACACAAATGATTGTCTGATGACTAGTCAGCGTGAATTCTACATTTTCCACTTTAACAAAAAGAGGTGATTTACTGAGAGAACAGAACACCTGTGAGCACAGAAGCAAACAGTCCCATTTTTACCATAATTAGCTTGCTAACTGAGCATCCAAATTTACCCAGTATATTTGCATGTGTAATCAGCTATGATTCATGACTAAAGCCAGGCCTATTATGGTGAATTATGCTATTTTACAAATCAAATTCCTGAAAGACGTATGTTTTTGGCAATTATTGCCAAAAAAAAAATAATGTGGGTTATTTGTATGAAATGAAAAAGCAGACCTCGTATCATGCTGAATGAACACTTAACATTTAAAAATAGCCTTTAGTTGAAGCAAAGGTCCTAGCTTCATTCTGAAGCCATGTAGTTCCCCATGGTTTGAAAGGGGAAGTTTCCATACTTTGGGAAATTTGAATGGGAATAAAGGACTGTTTCACACTTTACAATCATCTTCTCAAACATACCTTTTCTGTTTGGAAGCCTGAAAGGTATTATTTCCCATTAACAAATTTAAAAGGCTTTGTTCATTGACTCAGTTTTCTTCCTCTCCTGCTTGATCAGAGCCCATCTGTGAGTTCCAGGCAGCTGGTGCAGAGAGCCAAGAGAAGGCTTGTCTGGCATCCAGCTTGCCTGTGCTGGGACTCAGCGATTGAGTACAAGTCAGGGACAGTCCCATCCTGTCTGTGCTTGTTCCCAGGAGAGACAAATGAGTTCTGTGCTCCCACTCGGGTTTCAGGTTCCAGAGGGCAGAACTTCTGACAAAACAGATTGTGGAGGAGTCCTTCTGCAGGTCTGCTCCCCAGGGCCTCCATTGGATACCATCCCCTTTTCTTCTGTGGCTCTTTTCCGATTTCAGCCCTTCTTTGAGAAGCCCCCAGCCCTCCTGGTCCCTCCTCGCCGCCTCATCAAAAATCCGATATTTGGAAAGACTTTATTGTTTATGATCATTGAATGTGAGCCTTCCACGGGATTTTAAGAATGTTCAAAGCCTTGGTTTACTCGGCTGATATTGTCTCATGCTCACAAGGTGGCAGGCATCATCAGAAATGGTAAAGACAGATAATGCCACGGCCCCTAGAGTGTTTTACCTCCTAGAGGGAGAGATGGGTGAATTGATATTGAGACTTCTGGGAAGGTAAGCCAGGAGAATTGCTGAGGGCCAGCACTGCATCTCAGTTACCTAGATCTCCCGGCAGGTAAGTTCTATAGTCACTGCATCTCAGTGTCCTCATTATCAGTGAACCTATTTCTTGGGATGCTGCTGCTGCTAAGTCGCTTCAGTCGTGTCTGACTCTGTGTGACCACATAGATGGCAGCCCACCAGGCTCCCCCATCCCTGGGATTCTCCAGGCAAGAATACTGGAGTGGGTTGCCATTTCCTTCCCCAATGCAGGAAAGTGAAAAGTGAAAAGTGAAAGTGAAGTCGCTCAGTCGTGTCCGACTCCTAGCGACCCCATGGACTGCAGCCTACCAGGCTCTTCCGTCCATGGGATTCTCCAGGCAAGAGCACTGGAGTGGGGTGCCATTGCCTTCTCCGATTTCTTGGGATGAGGATGAAATAATTGGCTAAATGCTATTGATTGAAATTAGTGGCTCATGAGGCATCTTCGAGGTTTACAGGTGATATGTATGATTCTTCTCATATTTGGCAGACTTGAACTGAATTTGCTTCGAGGTAATTCCATGTGCCAGTTGAGGGTTTTGCCTAGACTGGGGCCCTGAAAACTACGACCCATGGGCCAAATCTGTCCTGTTACCTGTTTTTGTGAGCTGAGAATTATTTTTTACCACCTTGATTCATTATGTGCTTAGTGGTTATTTAAGTACCCACAGGAGGAAAAGGGGACGACAGAGGATGAGATGATTAGATGGCATCATTGACTCAATGAACATGAGTTTGGGTAGGCTCTGGGAATTGGTGATGGACAGGGAGGCCTGGCGTGCTGCAGTTCATGGGGTCACAAAAAGTCAGACACAACTGAGCGACTGAACTGGACTGAGTCTAAAATATTGACTGTCCGGCCCTTTAGAGAAGAAGTTTGCCAAACCCTAGTCTAGACCAGCTCTGTCTACTAGAACTTTGCACAGTGATGGAAAATGTTCCGTATCTGTGTGCTTGAATACAGTAACCACAAACCTGATGTGACTTTGAGCGCTTGAAATATGGTTAGTGTGACTGAGAGACTGAATTTGAAAATTGCACTTCATTTTAATGCATTTAAGTTGAAACAGCTACACGTGACCAGTGGCCATCGCATTGGCCAGAGCAGCTTTAGACCAATTAAGTCTGAAGGTTCTGTATTCTCTCAGTGTTCTTGTCGCTCAATTTAATCAACTTCCCAGAGGCTGTCTGAGTCAAGAGGAAGGCAGCACTCCTAATCAGATTTTGGGGGCCCTGGACTGGCTTTCATTGTCTACTAGAAAATGCTTAATGGAAAGTGCTAGAAAAATGTGTGTGAGCATACACGTACTTCCTCTTAAAGCTGTATCCATGACATCTGCTGTTGTTTGGGGTAAGGCAGTTGGCTTTTTCAACCCCAGAAGGCCCCAAATTAAGGAAGTCTTAATCATCTTTAGAGTTCAGGCTGCAGGCAGTGAAAACCTCACTTAGCGAAGCTATATTTCCTTCCATCCCTGCTTGCAGAACTAAAACTAAAGTTAGCTTTCCAGGGTACCCAAAGCTGGTGCTCTGGGAAAACCCAGAGGGATAGGGTGGGGAGGAAGGTGGGAGGGGGTTTCAAGTTGGAGGAGGACACATGTATACCTGTGTCAGATTCATGTTGATGAATGGCAAAAACCATCACAATATTGTAAAGTAATTATCCTCCAATTAAAATAAACGAATTAAAAAAAAAGTTAGCTTCCCATCCCCCCCTAGGCTAACTTCAGCCCTAGGGCATTTCTTTCGTAAGATTGCCTAGAACAGTTAGGAGTCATCACCACATATCATCATTAGGAATATTGTCAAGCAGTTTCCCCTTAGAGTAAAACTGCAGTTGGCATTCTGGAAATGTCATGTAAGTATGGTGACTAGAGTTTATAATACTGTATTGCGTATTTGAAAGTTGCTAAGACAGTAGATCTTAAAAGTTCTCATCAGAAGAAAAAAAACTTGGAACTATGTGTGGTAACTAAACTTACTGTGGTGATCATTTTGCAGTATATACATATATTAAATCATTAGGTTGTACACCTAACCTACCTACTCCAAGGAGAATTTCTTTTAATTATTTTGCTGTATTTCACTATTCATTTATTTATGCATTTATTCTTTCATTCATGTATTTTGCAAACATAATCAGCATTAAGTGCGAGACATTGTTTTACATGAGGGCACACAAAACCCTGCTCTCCCGAAGCTAACATTTTCATGCAAAATAGATAAAAAACAAATAAGCACATAAACCAGAAGTGCATAAATGATCCACAAGATTATTTCTGATTGTGATGAAGACTATGAAAGAAATAAAGCACAGCAGTCTAATGTAGAGTACATGTACCTCTCTGTGCCGCAGTTGACTCATCTGTAAATCGACTCATCTGTAAAATGGGGATAATAACAGAGGTCTACAATTCCAGAACCCCTAAACTGAAAGCTTTGTCCTAACTCAGTTGATGGCAAGCACAACTTAATCTAAACTCTTTTGGAGGTGAATCTTAGACCGGAACCAGATGATCTAGTATTTGTTGTTTTTGTTCTTCTTTTTAAAATCCCACTTAGAGTGGACAGTCCTGTGCTTTACTGCACAAATTTTAATGTGTTTGATTATGAGATGCAGAACATGCATGTATGCAAAGTGACTTCATTCATTGTAGTTGATCTGATTCATGTTTATAAAGACTTCTCTGATGCTCTTGATGGATGAATTGTAGAGGAGGATGGGAGTCAAGGAGACCAGGTTTGAGTCCAGTGTGATAGTCCAGGTGAAACCTCATAGTGAAGTGGAGCAGGGGGTGGGAGTAGATACGGAGATAAGTGGACAGGTGTAAGAAAACATTTAGAAATAGGAGGAAAAGACTTAATAAAATGATAATAAATTAACAAGCTTTAGGCATGTAAAGATGTGTGAAGAAGCTCTTTGAACTCCTTCTTTAACCATCTTGCAGTAGGGAAAATGCTGAGGGAAAATTTTGCTTATTTATCCCCTATTAAAGGAATTAAGGGAAGTAAGCAGTGGATTTATTAGATATGAGCATGACTGGTTGATTCAGTCAGTTAGGGGGATGAAAGCATTAGTTGAGCTGGCAAGCTGTTGTAGAGACCCAGGCTAGATCATCCCATGGATGAACACAGGTGAAATGAAAACCAGTGTTCTGGAGGAAAATATTGATAGAAATTCTGAAACTTGAGAGCGAGTCTATGGTTAAACCACCCTCTATGCAGGGAAAGCTCGAGTTAATAGGGTGGTTAGTAAAACTCTTCAGCGTGTCCCATATTCCCTCTTTAGGTATTTTTTGCCCAGGGTCCAAGTGTTTCTCATATTAAGCATAGATGCCCAAGAATTGTCAGTAAGAGTAGGTTCCCACATGTCCCAGTTGGTCTGAGAGAGTCTTTGTGCCTGTAGTCTTGGCATAAATTATTAAAGCCCCTCCCCTTTCATTCCCATGAGTATCCTGTTTGATCAATTGGGGATCACCCAGGCGGTACCCTACTGTATTATCCCCTTTCCAAATCTGTGTAATGTAAACCCAATGTGTAGGGAAAATGTTCATCCCCAAGTCATCTTGGAGATGATTTCCAAAAACAGTCCAAGAGGAAAGTGGGCTTATAGATAGCAGTGCCAAAATGTCAGGAGGTGGGTGACCATGAACAAATCAGTTAATATCACTGAGCTGTGTCTCAGTCTGTAGAGTGGGCATAATGGATCACCTTTGTTTCCCTGCTTAGCATATTAAAAGGCTCAGATGTGGTAAAGGACTCTTGTAAAGTGTACCAGAGTGGGCTTAACAAGCAAACGTTAATTGCACTAAAGGTTTTCTCACCAGATGTAGTTGCATTTCAGACTTTGGCAGCATATTGATGGCTCTTCCATTGTAACATTCTAAGTAACAGGGAACAGGAAAATGCTGCTTCCCCCATCTGACAAGTGATATAACTGAAAAGCTAAGATGCTAAAAACGAAATATGTAAGTTTTTATGAACCTCAGTAATTGACAACTACAGTCATGGGGTGGGGGCAGGGATGCTATTTAGACAGTTGAGAACAATAAACCTGAACTGTTTATTTTTCAAATGGAGCAAAAGAGAGGCAGCAAATGGGAGTTTTAAATTCTGATTCTTGGTGTATTTTAAACGGGTGATTTATTCTTTCTTATACTTTCAGGTGTTTCTAATGTGGACATTGACGAGACAGTTTCCTATCCTTTTAAACATAATCCTAATTTCTGAACTCCTTGGGGCTAGATGGTTTCCTAAAACTCTGCCCTGTGATGTCACTCTGGATGCCCCAAATGCCCACGTGATTGTGGACTGCACAGACAAGCATTTGACAGAAATTCCTGGAGGTATTCCCACCAATGCCACCAACCTCACCCTCACCATTAACCACATAGCAGGCATCTCTCCAGCCTCCTTCCACCGGCTGGACCATCTGGTGGAGATCGATTTCAGATGCAACTGCGTACCTGTTCGACTGGGGCCAAAAGACAACGTGTGCACCAAAAGGCTACAGATTAAACCCAACAGCTTTAGCAAACTCACGTATTTAAAATCTCTTTACCTGGATGGAAACCAGCTTCTAGAAATACCTCAGGATCTTCCTCCCAGCTTACAGCTGCTGAGCCTGGAGGCCAACAACATTTTTTTGATCATGAAGGAGAATCTAACAGAACTGGCCAACCTGGAAATACTCTACCTGGGCCAAAACTGTTACTATCGTAACCCTTGTAATGTTTCATTTACCATCGAAAAAGATGCTTTCCTAAATATGAGAAATTTAAAATTGCTCTCCCTAAAAGATAACAATATCTCAGCTGTCCCCACTGTTTTGCCATCTAGTTTGACAGAACTCTATCTTTACAATAACATCATTACAAAAATCCAAGAAGATGATTTTAATAACCTCAGTCAACTACAAGTTCTTGACCTGAGTGGAAATTGCCCTCGTTGCTATAATGTTCCATTTCCTTGCACACCCTGTGAAAATAATTCTCCCCTACAGATTGATATAAATGCTTTTGATGCATTGACAGAATTGCAAGTTTTACGTCTACACAGTAACTCTCTTCACTATGTGCCCCAAAGATGGTTTAAAAACATTAACAAACTTAAAGAACTAGATCTTTCCCAAAACTTCTTGGCCAAAGAAATTGGGGATGCCAAATTTTTACATCTTCTTCATAACCTTGTCCACTTGGATCTGTCTTTCAATTATGATCTTCAGGTCTACCGTGCAGGTATAAATCTATCAGATGCATTTTCTTCACTGAAAAAATTGAAAGTTTTACGAATCAAAGGCTATGTCTTTAAAGAGCTGAATAGTTTAAACCTCTTCCCATTACATAATCTTCCCAATCTTGAAGTTCTTGATCTTGGCACTAACTTTATAAAAATTGCTGACCTCAGCATATTTAAACAATTTAAAACATTGAAATTCATAGATCTTTCAGTGAATAAAATATCACCTTCAGGAGATTCAACTGAAGGTGGTTTCTGCTCTAACATGAGAACTTCTATAGAAGGCCATGGGCCCCAGGTCCTTGAAGCATTGCATTATTTCAGATATGATGAGTATGCAAGGAGTTGCCGGTCCAAAAGCAAAGAGCCTCCTTCTTTCTTACCTCTTAATGAAGATTGTTATACGTATGGGCAGACCTTGGACCTTAGTAGAAATAATATATTTTTTATTAAGTCTTCTGAGTTCCAGCATCTTTCTTTCCTCAAATGCCTCAACTTATCAGGAAATAGCATTAGCCAGACGCTTAATGGGAGTGAATTTCAACCTTTAGTGGAGTTGAAATATTTAGACTTCTCTAACAATCGGCTTGATTTACTCTACTCAACGGCATTTGAGGAGCTGCGCAACCTGGAAGTCCTAGATATAAGTAGTAACAGCCATTATTTTCAATCAGAAGGAATTACTCACATGCTAAATTTTACCAAGAACCTCAAGGTTCTGAAGAAACTGATGATGAACTATAATGACATTGCTACCTCCACCAGCAGGACCATGGAGAGTGAATCTCTTCAAATCCTGGAGTTCAGAGGCAACCATTTGGATACTTTATGGAGAGATGGTGATAACAGATACTTAAAATTCTTTAAGAATCTGCTAAACTTGGAAGAGCTAGACATCTCTGAAAATTCTCTGAGTTTCTTACCTTTGGGAGTTTTTGATAATATGCCTCCAAATCTAAAGACTCTCTCCTTAGCCAAAAATGGGTTAAAGTCTTTCAGTTGGGGAAGACTGCAGAGTCTGAAGAATCTAGAAACTTTGGACCTCAGCTTCAACCAGCTGAAGACTGTCCCTGAGAGATTATCCAACTGTTCCCACAGCCTCAAGAAACTCATACTTAAGAATAATCAAATCAGGTGCCTGACAAAGTATTTTCTCCAAGGTGCTTTCCAGTTGCGCCATCTGGACCTCAGCTCAAATAAAATTCAGGTTATCCAAAAGACGAGTTTTCCAGAAAACGTCCTCAACAATCTGAACATTTTGTTTTTGCATCACAATCGATTTCTGTGCAACTGTGATGCTGTGTGGTTTGTCTGGTGGGTTAACCATACCGAGGTGACTATTCCTTACTTGGCCACAGATGTGACTTGCATGGGACCAGGAGCACACAAGGGCCAGAGTGTAGTCTCTCTGGATCTATATACCTGTGAGTTAGATCTGACTAACTTCATCCTGTTCTCACTTTCCATATCAGCAGTTCTCTCTCTGATGATGATCACAACAGCAAACCATCTCTATTTCTGGGATGTGTGGTATAGTTATCATTTCTGTAAAGCCAAAATAAAAGGGTATCGACGTCTGATATCACCCAATTCTTGCTATGATGCTTTCATTGTATATGACACTAAAGACCCAGCAGTGACAGAGTGGGTTTTGGATGAGCTGGTGGCCAAATTGGAAGACCCTAGAGAGAAATGTTTTAATTTATGTCTTGAGGAAAGGGACTGGTTACCAGGGCAGCCTGTTCTGGAAAATCTTTCCCAGAGCATACAGCTTAGCAAAAAGACGGTGTTTGTGATGACAGACAAGTATGCAAAGACTGAGAATTTTAAGATAGCATTTTACTTATCCCATCAGAGGCTCATGGATGAAAAAGTGGATGTAATCATCTTGATATTCCTTGAGAAGCCCCTTCAGAAGTCCAAGTTTCTCCAACTCCGGAAGAGGCTTTGTGGCAGTTCTGTTCTTGAGTGGCCAACAAACCCACAGGCTCACCCGTACTTCTGGCAGTGTCTGAAAAACGCCCTGGCCACAGACAATCACGTGACCTACAGTCAGGTGTTCAAAGAGACAGCCTAGCCCTTCTTTGCCGAATGTGACTGATGCCAAGGAGAAGCTTGGCCACCTCGATCGGCTCATCCATGTCTTGCCAGAAGAGCGTTTTAAAATTCTCCAAGCCCTGGGATTGCCCATATTGGAGAGGAGTCACCAATACATGACACAGAAACCGGAAAAATGGGATTTATATAAGCATCAAGTCATCTTTCTCAGCTCTCTCTGTCTCCATTTGCACTTGAGTCTCTGTCTTCTGCCCTTGCATAAAATACTGTTGGGAGAAGGGTGGCAAGTAGAGGATGTGGGGCTTTGATTCTCCTGTAATTGTGATTATTACATATATACACACAGTCACCAAGAACTGCACTTCTACCCTTAAGAGGCACTGGTATGTATAGAAATAGGGTTAAAAAAATGCTCAGAGTCTGCTTATGTGGCATGAAAATGTGCCGGTTAATTAGTGGTAAAAATAAAGACACAGTTAACTCCTCAGCCAGTTGACTCAACCATCTAGTGCCCCGTTCTGTGCAGACCCAGTGCCAGCACCCAGCAGGTGGTTGCTGCTCAAGTGCTCCTTGCTCTTTCTCTCCTGGGCCTGTTGTTGGGTTCTTCGGGGAAACAGAAACATCTCTGTCATCGATGGACATAGTCTAATTACAAATGGGAGAAGAATAAAGTGCTCTGTATGCAAAATCATACTTTTTATTTTGATGATAATTCACCTGCTTAAATATGGCTCTGGACTAAATGTTTCTCTCCCCCCAGGTTTGTACATTGAAATCCTACTCCCCCAGTGTGATGGTGTTGGGAGGTGGGGTTTTTAAGAAGTGGTTAGGTCATGAGACTGGAGCCCTCGTGATGGGATTACTGCCTTAGAAGAAGCAGTCAGGGGACTAACTTGCTGTGTTCCCACCGTGTGAGGGTACAGAGAGAGGCTGGCAGTCTATAACACACAAGAGGACCCTCAGCAGAACCAGATCATGTTGGCACTCTGATCTCCTTCAGACTGGCTTCCATGCTTCAGACTTGTGAGAAATAAATGTTTGTTCTTTAAGCCACGCAGTTTGTGATGTTTTGTTACAGCAGCCGAGACAGATATTTTTATCTGCATGGCAAAGGACTGCTTCCAAAGAAAAGTTGCCTCATCCAATGATCTTTCAAACTGCTTTATTAACTAATACTGTATACTTGTAATTATCTGAAAACTTGACCCATCAACGTCGGACAGCTTTGATGATAAACTCTAAAGGAGAACCCCAAGAGCATATATTTATTTAGAGTTAGCAAGCAGGGATGACAGTCACATGGATTCCTTTAAATTTGGAGGCTGGGGGAGGAACAGAGGTTTACCACCATTAACACTGAGAAAGCTTCGGTCTTGAGCTTTGGCTTCAGTACTCCAAAAAAATAAATAAAAATACCACCAGAAAGGACCAGGATGTCCTGAAGACACATACTTTCTAAGTGTGTATAAATTTGCATGAGTTCAAAGTCTGAAATGTGACCTGTTTGTTTTTATTTCATGAAAGAAGTTATCTACAGAGGTGTCTGTGCCCTTTGGAGTATAGCTTCCAATCCCAGACTATTGTCTGGGAGATAACCGTGTTTTCTTCATATACGGAAAAGCCAAAGGTTTTACTCTGAGGATGGCTATATGTATTATTTCCAAAGGACATGTAATCAATAAGGGTCACAAACTCCCAAATTAATCTCTGGAATCAACAGAGCCAACGATCTGACAGCCTCGGTAAACTCGATTTTACTTCATAGGTGCCTACGTGAAAACCAAGATAACGTCATAAAAATTGGCTGTTGGCATCATAAATTTCTTCTTTTAAAACACACAACTATACAAGGTTTAAGTTATTTTGGTGATTTATAAACCATGAAGCACTTGAAGACAACTTAAACATCTTCTGAAATGAATCAAGAGGAAGGGAAAGTGAAAACAAGACAACTCAGAAACCACAGCATATTTCAACATGAGGTTGTGCACAGTGGTTTGTTGTAGGAAATGACCCAAAGCACATTAACAGATGGTTTCCATTTTATTTTCTTTGTATCTTGACAAGTCACTCTTTTAGTCTCCTGAGAGTCCTCTGTGGAGTCCTGTACCATTAGAGCTGTTCATAGATGGCTCAGATCGAAAGCTACCAACTCAGGCCACCAGGAGAACATGACTGCTAGGTCCCCTGCCAAGCTCTGAGTGTGGAAGAGACTCCAGATTGTCCATGAACCCCATGCTACCATGAAGGGGTTCCCAACCTCTTCCAGCCCTGAACATGTCCTTCCTCCTCGGATAGAGACTGTACCTTAGCACGACTTGGGCATTTGTAGGATCCAAGCCAAGAGAGGCATTGGGCAGGTAAGTGTTACAGCTGCAAAAAATGCAAAGCACACATCTGCAGTCCGTAGAGCGGAGAAAGGCTAAGTCTGACTGCAACCCCATGGCTGAGTCAAGGTCTGTGAAGGTCTATTGGCCTCATCTTCACGTCTACTTCCAGCTCTGTCCAAACAGTCTTAGGTCCAGCTGATCTCTTACATGTAGCCAGGGAGTACAGAGCACGTGAGAGGGGCTGTAGTGATGTAACAGTCTGGGCATCTTGTTGTCTTGTTCCCAAGGAAACTGACGGGGATGGCAAGGATGCACACGCCTCTTTTTCAGGAGGCTGTCCCTGCCCCCCCCATAAAACATGCTTTTTGTTGACCTCTCGTGGTCCTCACCAAGGGGATCCAGCTCGCATCTTCCAGAAGGTATTTATGGCCCAGTTTTACAGTGGGAAGGTGGGGACAAGGTTTGATTTGTCCTCCACCTCTTCTGCACACACTCAAATGGGCAGAGAACCCTGGCTAGGGGGAAGGTTGACCAGCTGGGCAGTGGGATGCCAGGCCTCAGGAGCAGTTGGTAGTGGGACACAAGTCCCCTCTGCTGGAAGTCTGAACCCTTGAGCCTGAGAAGCACTGGGAATTCCTTGTCACTCCGGAAGTACAAATATCAGTGTGGGAGGAAAACGGCCAGAGGACGTGACTGAGGGCAACTCAAAAGGAGATGTTCTCTGGAGAACACGAGGCCTGAAAATGCATCCATGTCACTGAGTTAATGTAATGAAGGCAGACGCACTAACCGACCAGCATAGTGAATAGTGCGCATGCTGGAGACAGTGCAGTGACAGCAGGGCAGCTGCGCCCTGTTTGAGGGCTTTATGTCTCTTCTTTCGACTCCCCCCTCCCTCTCAGTTTCCTTTTCAGCTTTAGGGCCCACAGCAAGTCGCGTGTCCTGCACAAGAATGAAGAGAAAGAGCCGTCGTTGCGGGCGGACTCTTCCGTCGGGAAGCACTGGTTCGGTGTGTAGTTCTGCTTTAACACTGGCCTCTTTCCCACACACCCAGAGGGTGACATTGGCCAGACTCTCCATCACGTTCAAATTCTTATTCTTTCAACTTAAGGCAGGCGTCACGGTCACGGAGTGAAAAAGTCCCAAACGCCTGAGGAGATTGTGTGGTAGAAGGCCTAGATCCCCTGGAGGAGGAAATGGCAGCCCACTGGAGTATACTTGCCCAGGAAATCCTGTGGACAGAGGAGCCTGGTGGGCTACAGTCCCTGGGGTCGCAAAAGACTCGGCCATGACTTAGCAACCAAACAACAAGAAATGCATTGAATACAATCATTTGTAGTGTCCATCTCTCTTCCATGGGTCCTCATTTCCCACCATTTAGTTGCCCTTCGATGAAAGCTGAATGAGAAGAATAAACTAAAATCATCACCAATTTGCTCTTCCTCTTGAGGGCAGGCCCCCAAGGGAATGACAGGAGAGGAGAGAGCGAGAAGGATCTTGGTTAGAAGGGCATAAAATGAAGTCACTGGTACCTGGACAGCGTTATCTAGTGGGGTCTGGAGAGGGAAGTGGAGCAGAAGGAGTCACATTTATAAAGCAGCAAATGCCAAGTTCAGTGCTTCATTTATTCCATTAAATCTTCACAGCAGCTCCCTGAAGGTGGTTTTAGGGGCTCCATCTTAAAGAGGATGGAATAACTCAGAGATGAAGGTATGGTCAGATGTGTTAACTCAACTGCCAAGGTCCGTGAGGCTGGAAACGGCCCTACCCCAAACTGACCCAGCTCTGTCCACTCAGACCAGTTGGTTCTCTCAATTTTACAGGGGCTCAGAATCACCCAAGGAGCTTAGATATCATGTGGATTCCAGTCCTTCACGCCAGAGATCCTGATCTCTGGTACCCAGGACATTTTGGAAACTCCCTAAGTGCTTCTGAAGCAGCTGGTTTGTGGAGCCTGTGCAGGAAGCACCACATCTTCCTTTGGGATACCAGGGACAGGCAACACGGGGATCCTTTCAGCAAGGAAAGCCCGAGCCCCCAGGTATGCTCGATTTCTCTTTCTCCTGCGTCCAAACCTTGGCGCTCTTAACCCACTGCCCTTCAACTCAAATTGCTTCCCTCTCAGCGCTTGTTTTCAGGAGGGACATAGTCTAACCCTATAGGATTGTTAAATACTGACTGTGGTTGTACATATGCGGTGCAGAGCGCCACCTAGTGGAACTTCATGTGTGTTGCTGGTCTGCTAGTGAGACCCTTGGCTAGGTCCCAAAGTGGGGTGTGGACAAAGAATATAATAGATACAATCATCTTTTAGAAAGTGTGTCTGTGGCTATTTTATCATATGCCCAGTGTGTTAATACAGAAATATGTAGGGCTATATGTTCAATGTTGTTTATTGATGAGAGGGCAATATAAAAATATAGAGGACCATAGACTATTAAATCTTTGTTTCAACCACCTATTTCCATTGCTTTGGCTTGTTGTCTCAAGATGGGGCTGGCCATGCATTGCCATTTGCACGTGCGGGTGTATATGAAACACCTGAGTTAACCGGGTGAGTAGCTTTCTTTTCCCTATGACACATTTCCTCTTTCTATAAAACGTGGCCGCCATGTTGAACTGTGGTTTATGTAGTAGTGACACTCTTTAGTCACTCTCTTGACTCCAATCTCACTCACTAAGTACTCCCTCTCTGTCTCCTATTTCTGACTAATCTTCCTGTTCTCCTCTGCCACCTCCTCACCCCCCTTCAGCCCGTGAATGGCATCTTTAAAGCCTGCTGTAATTTAATAGTTTGGGGATTAGCGGTCTTTTCCATGCTACTTAACTGTGAGTTGATGAAAACTGCCTCTGGGTGGGCACGATGCTTGGGGGTTTCATGACCACTTCCCACAGGCAGCATTAAAAAAGTCAAAGATGGTGGCATGCTCACTTGCTCTTATATATATAGAACTTTCCTCATATTCACTAATTCCTCATATTCACTAATATTTTTAGTCTTTTGCTCTTAGTGTACAGTATCTGGAAATTTTCTCCTTCTGGCCTTTTCTGCTGTGTAAAGTTTATGTATTTCATGTATTATATTCATGTAATTAAATTTTTTTATTTAAAGGGTGATATTTCATTTGTTAGCGCTTCCATGCATTACATATTCTCACTCACCATTTGGTCTCCTCTTGCTTTCTTTGAATTGAAGTCCATCAGACTTTCCAGAAATGTCTCAGATACCCAGAGCTCATTTCTTAAGGTCTTTTTTGTAAATATAAGTTTTCATTTTTCATAATCTTTGTACCATGAGAATGCTGGCCACTTCCTGCTCAAAACTTATCAGAGGAAAGTCCCTTCTCGTTGATCCAATTTCCCATATGTCACCAGTTCTGCTTTTTCCTATGATCCTACAAGAAGATGAAGAAAATCCACAAGTCTGAAGGAGCTCCGTGTTCATCTGCATAGGAGCCTGTGTGCTTCTTTACTGTCAAGAATCAGGATGGAGTTCTTCCCATTCTTACCCCTCCCCCATCTCCTGATATTTTCACTGACTCTGGATATAATTGGTTTTTTTCCATTGTCACACGTGAGTTTACAATTTTCCTGATATCACTTGTTTTCCAAAAACTTCTTTTAAAAAGCCCCGTGGAGAGAGACCGTATCAAGGTTTACATACAAAAGTATAAAGTGCTTTCTTCTGAGAATGTGGTGAGCAGGGTCGATCTCTTCCTAAGAGGTGCTGGATACCAAACCTGCATCGAGTCCCGCCTTGGTGAGGCTCACTTGGACATTTAGGATTCCATTTAGAAGGAAGTCTTCAGAATTGTTGTGGCTTGAGGGAGCCGAGTTCCTTACACTTCTCTCCTGCTGAGATACACATTCTGGTGTCAGGTGGGGTTAAGACCCAACATTTGCTAAATTTGATGCCCATGGCATAGATTTGTCATCTGACACCTCTCCAACCCCCCAACTCCATGGAGTTGGCCCACCCAGCTACAGGCAGAAAAGAAGAACCTTCAATCCAGAGTGAAGGTGCCCTGTTATACAGGGCTCGCCTCACGGCGGTAGAAGCAAGGATGGAGGCGTGTGCCTTTCTATTGGCAGGCTGTCCTGAGAGAACAAGAGCCAGGGGACTGGGATGGACGGAGCAGTTACCATTTTCCAACTATCATCAATCGGCCCGTAGCAGACCACACGCCCCACTTCAGGACTTGATGTCACCGTGTAAGGAGAAGATCTTGTTGGTTATCTATTTTATATATAGTAGTGCTATACACCTGAAACTGTAGAGCTCCAAAGAATAGCAAGGAGAGATAAGAAAGCCTTCCTCAACGATCAATGCAAAGAAATAGAATGAAAAAGACTAGAGACCTCTTCAAGAAAATGAGAGCTACCAAGGGAACATTTCATGCAAAGATGGGCTCAATAAAGGACAGAAATGCTATGGACCTAACAGAAGCAGAAGATACTAAGAAGAGGTGGTAAGAATATACAGAAGAACTATACAAAAAAGATCTTCATGACCCAGATAACCATGATGGTGTGATCACTCATCTAGAGCCAGACATCCTGGAATGTGAAGTCAGGTGGGCCTTAGAAAGCATCACTACGAACAAAGCTAGTGGAGGTGATGGAATTCCAGTGGAGCTATTTCAAATCCTAAAAGATGATGCTGTGAAAGTGCTGCACTCAATATGCCTGCAAATTTGGACAACTCAGCAGCGGCCAAAGGACTGGAAAAGGTCAGTTTTCATTCCAATCCCTAAGAAGGGCAATGCCAAAGAATATTCAAACTACCACACAATTGCACTCATCTCACACGCTAGCAAAGTAATGCTCAAAATTCTCTAAGTCAGCCTTCAACAGTACATGAACCGTGAACTTCCAGATGTCCAAGCTGGATTTAGAAAAGGCAGAGGAACCAGAGGTCAAATTGCCAGCATCTGTTGGATCATGGAAAAAGCAAGAGAATTCCAGAAAAACATCTACTACTTTATTGATTATGCCAAAGCCTTTGACTGTGTGGATCACAACAAACTGTGGAAAATTCTTAAAGAGATGGGAATACAAGACCACCTTACCTGCCTCCTGAAAAAATCTGTATGCAGGTCAAGAAGCAACAGTTAGAACCAGACACAGAACAACAGACTGGTTCCAAATCGGGAAAGGAGTACGTCAAGGCTGTATATTGTCACCCTGCTTATTTAACTTATATTCAGAGTACATCATGCAAAATGCCTGGCTGGATGAAGCACAAGCTGGAATCAAGATTGCCAAGAGAAATATCAATAACCTCAGATAGGCAGATGACACCACCCTTATGGCAGAAAGTGAAGAGGAACTAAAGAGCCTCTTGATGAAAGTGAAAGAGGAGAGTGAAAAAGCTGGCTTAAAACTCAGCATTCAAAAAACGAAGATCATGGCATCCGGTCCCATCACTTCATGGCAAATAGATGGGGAAACAATGGAAACAGAGATTTTATTTTCTTGGGCTCCAAAATCACTGCTGATGGTGACTGCAGCCATGAAATTAAAAGATACTTGCTCCTTGGAAGAAAAGCTATGACCAATCTAGACAGCATATTAAAAAGCAGAGACATTACTTTGTCGACAAAAGTCTGTCTGGTCAAAGCTATGGTTTTCTAGTAGTCATATATGGATGTGAGAGTTGGACCATAAAGAAAGCTGAGCGCTGAAGAATTGATGCTTTTGAACTGTGGTGTTGGAGAAGACTTGAGAGTCCCTTGGACTGCAAGGAGATCAAACCAGTCAATCTTAAAGGAAATCAGTCAGTCCTGAATGTTCATTGGAAGGACTGATGCTGAAACTGAAACTCCAATGCTTTGGCCACCTGATGTGAAGAACTGACTCATTGATAAAGACCCTGATGCTGGGAAAGATTGAGGGCAGGAGAAGGGGACGACAGAGGATGAGATGGCTGGATGGCATCATCGACTCGATGGACATGAGTTTGAGCAAGCTCTGGGAGTTGACGATGGACAGGGAAGCCTGGCGGGCTGCAGTCCATGGGGTCGCAAAGAGTCAGACACGGCTGAGTGACTGAACTGAGCTGAACTGAACACCTGAAACTAGCACAACATTGTAAATCAACTATATTTCAATTAAAACAGATTTTTTTTTTAGTGTAAGTACAAGAGGAAACTCCCTCCAGAGTATCATTCTGAATCAATAAGAAATGAATAAAATCTCAATTAAATGTACTATATTAATAAATTAGCCTCTACAACATCAGGCCATGCTTGGACTCATGAAATTAAGAAGATTCTTCTTTTTAGAGTCTACGACCAAAACTTAAATGTTTCTCATCCTTTCAGGAGACAGAGTCCTTACCTTCAAGGACACTAAAGATATCATTTCTAAGACTCCTTATTATTGATTAAGTTCAGTTCAGTCGCTCAGTCGTGTATTATTGATTGGGTGCCATAAATTTCCTTCAAGCATTTATGAGATAGTGCAGAATAAGTTATTTAGAATTTGTATTCTGCATTATATTGATGTATTTAGAAGCTGTCAATTATATTCACTCACTCATTCATTCATTCATTTGTTTTATTCGAGTAGTCAATAAACATTATTATGGACCAGGCATCATTCTAGGGCCTAAGGAGATGCTGATGAGCAAAAATAGAAATATTTAGTTTCCTCAGAGCTTATTCAGAAACTCATTACTCAGATAATCATACTGGGGGAGATTCAAGTACTTTGAAGGAAAGGAAGAATGTTCTAGAAGGTTATATAATTCTCACATTACAGGTCAGATAACTGAGTCAGATTGTGGAACTGGGGAGCAGGCAGCCTAAGGAAGACCACCAGAGCTGAGATGTGAAAATGAGTTAACCGAACAAGACAACATTGGAAGAGGACAGTATTTAGAGGTAGGAGATCACAAGTGTGGCTTAGTAATATTGATGTGGGGAGGTTTCTAATACCCACATTGGAGATGCTGAGTCAGTAGTTGACCATAGTCTATGGAGCTCAAGAAAGAGAGCTGTGAACCAGAGATACGTAGTTCAGGTCTCCTGTGGTGATGACAGTGATGGATGCCTTGCACAGAAATGATACAGTTTAAGGCCTTTCTATTCAAACTGTGGTCCCTGGACCAGCTACATCGGCACCTCCTGGAAGCTCCTTAGAAAAGCCCACTTTGTACCTGCTAAATCAGAATCTGAATTTCAACAACAGACCCAGGCGGTTGCCAGGCACGTTACAGGGTGAGAAGCACTGTGCTAGGGTAGAGCTTATTAACCTCAGCATTACTGACAAAAGTCCTTTGTTGGGATGAAGTGTGTTGGGGGGGGGATGCTTTTGAGGGGAGAGCTGTCCTGTGCATTGTAGGGTGTTTAGCAGCATCCCCAGCCTCTACCCACTAGATGCCACGAGCACCTACCCTCCCCTCAAGCTGTGAAAACCATCCATCACTGCTAAATGTCCTTTGGGGGACAAAATACACCTTAGTGGAGAACCACTGACCTAAGGGCAATGTTTGGAGTAAATGGAAAGATGATGGGAATTCAGCTTTGAAGAATTCTAATTGTTCACAGCTGGCAGAAGATGAGCCTGAAAAGGACAGTGAAAAAGAGGAGACAGAGAAGAAAAATCAGGAGAGCAGTGTCCAAAAAATCAAGGAAGCGAGGGCGATGAGGACAGTGTCACATGATGCTGAGATGAAGCAGAAGATGAAGACTGCGGAGTGCCCATTTAACTGAGAGAGAGAGAGATGGAAGTGACCTTCTGGGATTTGTTAGAAATACAGAGTCTCAGGTCCCAATCCAGACCTCCTGAATCAGAATCTACGTTTGAAACAAGGGCCTCAGGTCCCCGGGTGATTCCTGCACATTAAAGTCGATAACAGGCAAGTCTTTAGTCTGATAGTCAAAAAGACATTGTGCAATTTTGTGTACAGCCGGTTTGCTACACGTGACTGCCTTAAATATACTTACCGTCTATAAATAGACTTAAAGGAACCACATATGGTTGAACATGGCACATGTTTAAACAGGGACATATGCAATTTCCAAACTCATAAATCAGAGCTCTGGTTGTATGCCTATTTTCAAGATAGTTGGTGGCTTCAAAATTTCATGATTTTAAGTCTCAAGTACAGTTGTTACTTTATGCAGGCAATTAATACCCAATAACAAATGAACATGTGTTTTGCACCTAATTGACTTTCTTAAACAAAGAATATTTAGTATAGTTTGGTGTAAACAGAATCTTAATGTTTTTACTAATTGCATTCGTATCAGTGGATGTGCAGTTGACGTATATTACTCTAGACTGGTGGTTTTCGGGTTTTTTTTTTTTTCTTCCTTTTTCTCTTTCTCCTTGATTTTATTGAGACATAATTGGCAAATAAAAATTGTATATATTGAAGGTCTACAATATGATGGTTTAATATATGCATATATAGTGAAATGATTACCACATATCCACCACCTGACATAGTTACCATTTTGTGGGGGCGGGTGTGGTGTGAACATTTAACATCTACTCTCTTAGCAAATTTCCAGTGTAAAATACAGTATTATGAATGTAATAATCATTCCGTGCATTTGATCCTCAGCTCATTCATCTTATAACTGGAAGTTTGTACCCTTTGACCAACATCTCCCTGTTTGCCCCAGCCACCTTATTCTAGTCTCTGGCAACCACCATTCTACTCTCTGAGTCTATGAGTTTGACTGTTTAATTTTTTTATAACTTATTTAGTTATTTTGAGGCTGCACTGGCTCTTTGTTGCTGCACGCGGGATTTCTCTAGTTGCAGCGTGAACTTCTCTTGTTATGGAGCACAGGCTCCCAGGCATGTGGGCTTCAGTAAACATGGGTTTAGTTGCCCTGCAGCATGTGGGATCTTAGTTCCTAGACCAGGGATCAAATCCATGTCCCCCGAATTGGTAGGCAAACTCTCTCTCTTTTTTTTAAAATATAAAATATCTCTAATAACTTTATACTGCCATACATTTTTACATAATATTTTTGAGATATTGGGTTATGCTGTGGTTGTGTTAGTCACTAAGTCATGTCCAACTTTTTGTGACCTGGTGGACCGTCACCCACTAGGCTCCTCTGTCCATGGGGTTTCCTAGGGAACAATACTGGAGTGGGTTGCCATTTCCTTCTCCAGGGGATCTTCCCAATCTGCGGATCAAATTCACATCTCCTGCATTGCAGGTGAATTCTTTATTGCTGTGCCACCAGGGAAGCCCATATTGGGTTATATATGTTATTTTAATGAATTTTACCTGTTTCTTTTTACATTTTAATTGTGGCTGCTAGAAAATTTAAATTACATATGTGACTCATTTTTATTGGACATTGCAGCTCTATAAGCTGAAGAGCCAATGGATATTTGCTGATTTTCATGGTGAAAAAGTGGCTTACTCTTGTTGGTGTTTGACAGAAAACAAAAAAATTCTGAAAAGCAATTATCCTTCAGTTAGAAAATAAATAAATTTTAAAAAGACCTTCCCCCCAAAAGTGAACTATTTAATTTCTTTGTTGAAAAGGAATAGACCGATTCTTATTGATTCAGAATAATACTCTGGAGGGAGTTTCCTCTTCTCCTTACCCTTAAAACTTTTTTTTTCACTGAAATGTAGTTGATTTACAATGTTTTGCTAGTTTCAGGTATAGAGCACTACTATATATAAGATAGATAACCGACCGATTCTTAATCACTGGACCACGAAAGAAGTCCCGAGTTTTTTTAGATTCTACTTATAAAGACATTGGACAGTATTTGTTTTTCTCTTTGACTTATTTCACTTAGCATAATGTCCTTCACATTCATCCATGTTGTTCCAAATGGTAGAATTTCCTTTATTTTTATGGCTGAGTTATATATATATATCTCACATTTCTTTCTCCATTCATCAATCAGTGGACACTTACCCTCCCTCTGGGATAGCCTGTTTCTGTATCTTGGCTAAAGTAAATAAGGCTGCACTGAACACAGGAGTGCAGACACCTTTTCAAATTAGTGTTTTCATTTTATTCAGATAAATACCCAAAAGTGAAATTACTGGATCATATGGTGTAATTTTTTGAGGTACCTCCCTAGTGTTTTCCATAGTAGTCGCAACAATCTGCATTCCCATTAACCGTGCACAAGTGTTCCTTTTTCTCTACATCTTTGCCAGCATTTGTTATTTCTTTGGGTTTTTTTTTTTTGATAATAGCCATTCTAACTGGTGTGAGGGGCTATCTCATTGTGGTTTTGGTTTGTATTTCCCTTTTCATGTACCTCTTGGCAATTTGTATGTTTTCTTTGGGAGAAATGTCTGTTCAGATCCCCTGTCCATTTTATTCTTTTATTTTTTTCCCCCTGTCCATTTTAAAACTGATTGTTTGCTTCTTGCCATTGAGTTATATGAGTTTGTTGTGTATTTTCAATGCTGCTGCTGCTGCTAAGTAGCTTCAGTCGTGTCTGACTCTGTGAGACCCCATAGACGGTAGCCCACCAGGCTCCCCCGTCCCTGGGATTCTCCAGGCAAGAACACTGGAGTGGGTTGCCATTTCCTTCTCCAGTGCATGAAAGTGAAAAGTGAAAGTGAAGTCACTCAGTCGTGTCCCACTCTTAGCGACCCCATGGACTGCAGCCCACCAGGCTCCTCCGTCCATGGGATTTTCCAGGCGAGAGTACTGGAGTGGGTTGCCATTGCCTTCTCCGTGTATTTTTAATACTAACCCCTAGTCAGATATATGGTTTGCAAACACTTTCTCCTACTTTATAGATGGCCTTTTCATTTTGTTGATGTGTTTCTTTGCTGTGCAGAAGCTTTTTAGTTTGATGTAGTCCCACTTACTCCTTGGAAGGAAAGTTATGACCAACCTACATAGCATATTTAAAAGCAGAGACATTGCTTTGCCAACAAAGGTCTGTCTAGTCAAGGCTATGATTTTTCCAGTAGTCATGAATGGATGTAATAGTTGGACTGTGAAGAAAGCTGAACACTGAAGAATTGATGCTTTTGAACTGTGGTGTTGGAGAAGACTCTTGAGAGTCCCTTGGACTGCAAGGAGATCCAACCAGTCCATCCTAAAGGAGATCAGTCCTGGGTGTTCATTGGAAGGACTGATGTTGAAACTGAAACTCCAATACTTTGGCCACCTCATGCGAAGAGTGACTCATTGGAAAAGACCCTGATGCTGGGAAGGATTGGGGGAAGGAGGAAAAGGGGACGACAGAGGATGAGATGGCTGGATGGCATCACCGACTCGATGGACATGGGTTTGGGTAGACTCCAGGAGTTGGTGATGGACAGGGAGGCCTGGCGTGCTGCGATTCATGGGGTCACAAAGTGTCGGACACGACTGAGCAACTGAACTGAACTGAGTCCTACTTGCTGATTCTTGCTTCTGTTGTTTGCGCTTCTGGTGTCATATCTAAAAAGACATTGTCAAGATCAGTGTTAAGGAGGTGTTTCCTGTTTTCCTCAAGGAGTTTTATGGTCTTAGGTCCTACATTTAAGTCTTTAATCCATGCAAACCCACAGGTGTAAGGTGACCCTATCCCATCCATAATAAGGGTTACAACTGCAGAGAGTCTCAGGCTGGGGACAATAGCAGGCTATCCCAGCAGGGAGGGTTTATTTATTGTGAGACAGTCCTGGTGATGCCTCAGTTTCCCCACTTCCTACAAGGGGTTCTTAACCTTGGCTGCCCTTGAAATTACGTGAAAGTCGCTCAGTCATGTCCGACTGTTTGCGACCCCATGGACTATACAGTCCATGGAATTCTCCAGGCCAGAATACTGGAGTGGGTGGCCTTTCCCTTCTCCAGGGGATCTTCCCAACCCAGGGATCAAACCCACGTCTCCCACATTGCAGGCAGATTCTTTACCAGCTGAGCCACAAGGGAAGCCTCGAAATTACGTGAGGTTCTTTAAAAATCTCTGCCTATGAAGGTGATGATTTAATTGGTCTGGGATAGAGCCTAAGCATTTGTATGTAAAAGCTTGCAGGTGATTCCAATTTGCAGGCAACAGTGCGAACCATTGCTTTAGAATCTTTGCTCTATTGCAGTTAGTTATGAGACTTGAGCATGCGCAGAGTCACCTGAGGGGGCTTGTTAAACTTCAGGGGTCTGGGTCCCACTTCAGTTTCTGATTCAGTAGGTCTCGAGTTGGAGCCTGAGAACTTGCATCTCTTAACAAGCTGGGCTGGGGGCTCCAAAGCTGCTAGGCTAAGAATCATACTTGGAGAACCCCTGCTCTATTGAGTGGTTCTCAAGCTTCGTTGGCCCCGGAGCTCCTGAGTGTTCTGAGTCCTGACATTTGCATTTTAAATAAGAAACAGCTGATCCTATGCACGTGCTGTAGAGAGAAACCTTTGCAAAACCCTGCCCTGGATGCTAAGATGGCAATGGGAGGCAGAGTCATCTTTGAGAACAACATCTGTCTTCTTCCCTTTTCCTTCATTCAGATTCAAGTTGGCCTTAAGCTCTGTCCCCACTACCTTGGGGGACTTGTGTGGGTGAGTACGTTATTTGGATTTTGTTAATTTATTGGGCAGCACCGCGTCTTAGCTGTGGTGTTTGGGACCTTTAGTCTCAGCTGGTGGGATCGAGTTCGAGCCTGTGCCGCCTGCCTTGGGAGCCTGGAATCTTAAACCCTGGACTATCAGGGAAGTCCCTCCACTTTTTTTTTTTTTTTTTTTTTTTTTTGGAGAGAGAAGCCAAGAGGGAAGGGAATTGGAGGGCTGAGAAGTCCTGTTGATTCCGAGAAAAGAGAGGACCTGCCAACTTTCTGTGGAAAATGCTTAAGAAATGGATTGTGTATCCTCTGACATGCATTCCCCCACTGCCGGGTGTTACTACATTAGACCCAGAAGCTGTGTACAATTCCTGGAAGGCAAGGATCCTCCAGTCCCCTGAAGGTCCGAGTTGACCTTTGGGAGACCTCAGATAGGATGAAAGCTCAGCGACAGAAACAAAATCAAATCATAGAAAATGCAGCTGTCTTTCTGTACATCCCAGGTGGTAGACTGACATTCACACCGGGTACATTAGCTATCCACTGTACTACTGGAACATTTTCTACCTGGCCGTCTTTCTTTTGTAATCTGGGTTTGTTTTGTTTTCTGAAAATCTATCTCAATAAGTGGATTGAGTATTGTTATTGTTGTTCAGTCACTCAGTTGTATCCGATTCTTTACAATCCCATGCACTGCAGCACGCCAGGCTTCCCTGGCCTTCACTGTCTCCTGGGGTGTCCGAGGTTTATTTCATTCAGTTTCTTTCTTTTTTTTTTTTTAAGTGTATTCATTTGGCTGTACTGGGTCTTAGTTCTTTGTTGCAGCATGCAGGATCTTTTAGCTGCAGCTTGTGAACTCTTGGCTGCAGCACGTGGAATCTAGTTCCTTTGACCAGGGATTGAACCCAGCCCCCTGCATTGGGAGTGCGGAGTCTTAGCCAGTGGACCAGCAGGGAAGTCCACATACAATTTCTTCATTTATGAAATTGACGCTTCTCTAGCTCATTGTTTAGTTAAAAGTCTATCTGTTCCCAGATGGAGGGGGCAAAAGCTTATTGCTTCATGGTGTATGTTTTCCTTAAATCTTAAACCTTTGAGACCCATAAGGCAAATTGTGCATAAACATTGTTTTTATTTGGAAACTCGAGTTGCCTTAACTGAAATGGCCCCCACATGAGGAATAAGCCTTTTATACATGTGTAGATTTTATTAACCTCTGCAGCGGTGTAAAATTTTATACTCATTTTATCCCATACACATCACACAAAAAGGACCCCTCTTTGCTTAGTCAGAAGTAATTTCTGACCCTAGAGGAGTCCTGAAGTCCTTTGGTGGGGTGGCGGTGGGGGGGGAGTGCAGACCCAGAAAAGGAGGAAACCAAAATGTTTTTCTACAACGCTTCTCCTCACTTGAACATAGTTGTTCTAAAATGACCTTCCCTCCAAAGGTGTTTATTGTGGCATTGTTTGTAATGTTAAAAAATCAGGACAATACTTCATTCTTTTTTATGGCAGAGTAATATTCCATTGTGTGTGTATACACATACACATATGATGGAACATGTGTGTGTGTGTGTGTATACACATACACATATGATGGAACATATGTGTGTGTGTGTGTGTGTGTATAGACACACCACATCTTCTTAAGCCAGTCATCTGTTGATGGGCACTTGGGTTACCTTCTTGTCTTGGCTATTTTAAATAAACCACTTGAAGCTAACACAGTATTGTAAGTCATCAATACTTACAGCTCAGGGAAAAAAAATGATTAGGACACCCAAGAGTCAATCAATAGGAGATTCATTAAATAAAACGTTATGTCCATACAGTGTATACAGCATAGCCATTAAGAAACAAAACCTGGAACTTCCCTGGTGGTCCAGTGGTTAGGACTCCACGCTTTCACTGCTGAGGGCATGGGTTCACTCACTGGTTGGGGAACTAAGATCCCACAAACCACACAGCACAGCCAAAAACAAAAAACCCAGCCCTTGGGTTCAGAAGGTTTACTGTCTGATAGAGGAGGTAAAATGGACCTACCAAAATACAATGCAAGACAGAACGTGACAAGCTACAGAGCTTTCGGTTCATTTGGGCGAATTATCGGAGCTTTGCAAGCAGGCTTCCATCTCTAAAAGTGGAGATTTTAACAACCACCAAAGCACAGTGTGAAATGTACATGGCTAGAGCCTCAGGTGGGTGCCTGGGACAGAGGAGATTAAATGCCCCAAGAGGCAGGGAGGGGCCTGGGAACTGAATGCAGGGCAAACATCTGCTGGGCGGGCCTGGCCACGTGGGTGCTGGCTGAGATGAGCAGGCTGCTGACAGCTGTGTCCCAAACGCCCCTGGCTAGGAGGCAGCCATCCCAGAACACAAGCTCCGGAGATTCACAGAGCCGGGGGAGCTGGGGGCCAGCGCAGACCTCACCATCAAGCAGGAAGAAGGCTGCAGAGGCGGGAAGGGTGAGGGGCCTTCTCAAGCAGTGAGGGGCAGCCATGTCAACTGAGGAGGGGGACTGGGGTCCAAGGCTATGCAGAGGGAACATCGGGAAAGACTGGATCAAGATTGCAGAGAAATTTGCTTCTCAGCTCAGGGGTTCCAACTCCACCATGATGAGGAGCATCAGTGTACTCCTTCTGGAAAGTTCCTCTGGCGTGCTGGGGTTGGTGCTGGAAGGTGACCATGTTTGTTGTCATCCCTCACTACTTGTTTAGCCCTTTAGAACCCCGCGCTTGATTCTACCACATTGAAAGCTACCTTGTTGAGTGTCACCAACAATCTTCTCTGTGCCAAATTAGATGGCTTTTATAAGTCTCTGTGATCCTGTGCATGGTTAGAATATTGGATAGTGGGTAAAAGCACAATTCTGGAGCCAGAGGAACGTGACTTTTTTTTCTCACCGTGTTGGGTCTTCATCGCTTCGTGTGGGCTTTCTCTAGTTGTGATGAGCAGGGGCTTCTTACTGCAGTGGCTTCTCTTGTTGGGGAGTACGGGCTCTAGAACACGGGCTTCAGTAACTGTGGCGCACAGGCTTAGTCGCTCCGTGACGTGTGGAATCTTCCTGGATCAGGGATCGAACCCGTAACCTACACTGGCAGGCGGATTCTTATGCACTGGACCACCAGGGAAGTCCAGAAGACGAGTTTTCTCAACCTCTTTGTGCTTCAGTTTCTTCATAGGAAAATTGGAAATTGTCACAATCCCTCCATCACAGGGTTTCTGGGCAAGGTAAAGAAATCAATCAAGGAAAAATTCCGGGCCCATAGTAAGCCCTGCTTAAGTCAGCTGTGGCTGTGAAGCACATCCTTTCTTAGGAGGTTAATGAAGGGAGAAGTTGAAAGAACACAGGAGCAGAAGTGGAGCAGCGAGCATTCTCTCCAGCACTGTTGCACTCTTGACCTTTGGCTTCAGTTTCCTCATCCATGAAATAAGGGGCCCTTCCAGCTGTAGGGTGCTATGGGTTTTTCTGATGTCTTGGCCAATAATATGGGGGACACTGACTTTAGGAAAGACAGGAAGAGGTTTCAACTGATGGAAAGACTGAGCTTGTCAGATAATTGGGCTGCATGCAACCTGTGCCTGACTCAAGAAGGGAATTTGCTGAGAACAGCAGAGACCTTCCCTTGTCCCTACTCTTGGTCAGTCAGATGTGCTGTTGAAGGGAGATGGTCCCATTAATCATGACGCAATGAGCTGCATTTAGCTGGGCTGCCATGTGTACTTGCATAGGTCATCCACTGCTCAAGGGTAGTTGGCCATATGGCCAAGCAAGCCTGGAATCCAGCCCTCCCTCCTCTTATCTAGCTCTGCGCCCTGATGTGGGCTGCATCAGCCCACAGGAAGCGTGTTCTCAGCAAACTTTGGTAACTGTGGCACATGGGCTTTGTTGCCCCACGACATGTGGAATCTTCCTGGACCAGGGATCGAACCCGTAACCCCTACATTGGCAGGTGGCTTCTTACACTGTCATTTTCTGATTGGCACTAAGGTGTTATCTAGACTAGTTTTAAGCTTTAGTTTAAAACGAGAAATGATAGCACGGATGGAGAAGAACTTCTGTGGTAGGGATGCGCACAGTGGGGGCAGTATAAATCAGGGTGAATGCTGAGACTGAGAGGGCTCGGGAAGAGTGGGTTATGGGGCTCAGGATTTAGGGAGTCAGAGGAGGAGGTCCAGGAGACTGGCAATACCTGCTTCCTGTGGTCTGTATCACCTGTGTCCCCTCCGGTCAGGAAGGGCAGTTTGCTGTCCCCTCAGGAGCTCTGCACTGCAGTTTAAAACCAGGATGGGCTCACGTCACATCTGATTGTTGTAGAGGAGTCCTCTTGTGTATTTCTTCATCTGAATCCTTTGCTTGAGAAATATTTCTTTTAGAAATCGCCTTCCACTTTAGCCTTTTTTTTATATTTCATGTTGATTTTTTTTTTCTGGACAAACAACTCATTCCCAGCACCTGGTGTTGTCCTAGGTCTTGGGCCGTGTCCAGGGCTCCATGGGGTAGGTCCACATCACATGAGCGACTTTGCTGCATCCTTGATGGGGAGAAGCCGTCCACGGCCCTGTGAGCGTGCTGATGCTCATGGACGCCAGAGGGAAGGGTCATGGCCAGACCTTGAGTGGTCCTCCGGGCCTACTTCAGGCAGCAGCCCAGAGGTGAGTGAAGTCCATGACAGTGAGAGAAGGAATAATCTCTACTTGTGGAACGCTTACTCTGTGCTAGGGACTGTTCTGAGGGTTCTGTAAGCATGATTTAATCCTCACAACCCCCGTTCAAGAAGGATACTGTTATTCTTCTCCCCATTTGAGAGATGAGAACACTTGAGGCTCATGTGCCCTGGAGGGGGGTTTGTGCATCTGGAATATGTGGGCTGCCTGGTGGGAGCACTTGATCGCTTCCATTCCCAAATAAAGATCTGAGTCTACATGGATGGCCAGGGGAAGAACAAGGGAAGGGCTGCCTGAAGCTCTGGGCTCTCCCAGGGTGGGGAGAGCAGACCTGGCCCATGAAAGCTGGTTTCTGGGCTCGGGCAGAGGGCTGGGTCCTCAAGGCCACTTTCCACATGGGATCAACTTCTGGCTCATGGTGACTGTTTTGACCTGGTGTCAATTCCATTTTCATTTTCATCTTTTTTGGTTACTGGCTGTGTGGACAAACCTGTGATGGCTCAGTTGATTTGAATAAGTAGCTCATTTTTCTGATCTGCCTGGCACGGGCACTGGACTGTTGGCAAGTATAACGTGAGTGTGCGCCATGCTTTGTGTGATCCCAACTGCCTGGTGGGTGATTTCTGTAGCCTGGGGCCAGGCCATGTGTGTCTGGCTTTTTTCGAAAGGCTGAGCACGCTCCACTGCTCTACTACTGGCGGTCACGCTGACTTACTTTCTTAAACTTTATTTCTAAGCAAATGTTTTAAGGGAAGCCAAGAGACTGGGTGGGGCTTCCCTGGTGGCTCAGTGGTAAAGAACCCGCCTGCCAATGTAGGAGACACGGGCTCGACTCCTGAGTCAGGAAGATCCCCTGGAGGAGGAAATGGCAACCCACTTCAGTATTCTTGCCTGGGAAATCCCATGGACAGAGGAACCTGGTGGGTTACAGTCCATGGGGTTGCAAAGAGCCAGACATGACTGAGCACACACACACTCACACACACGCAAGAGGACTGGGTGGTGGCCAGATGAGGCCTTCATGTTGATGATAACCCAGGGTTTCGGTGAGTCCGTGAAGCCACGGGCCATGTTCTCTGATATCATAGGAATGCTTTCTCATGCCGTGTGTCGGGCCGTGAATCACCTGAGAGACCAGTGGAGGGCAGTTCAGGAGTTGCCGCCAAGCCTGCGTGTTCTGAAAGGCGTGCGTTTGTAACAAGGTTGTCATCTGGAGGTCATGCACGAGAGGCAGACCATGGGCCTGAGGGAAAATAATAATGGTAAAGTGTGTGTGTGTGTGTGTGTGTGTGTGTGTGTGAGAGAGAGAGAGAGAGAGAATGTAACCCCCTACCCACTCTGACCCCCCAACTGGCTTCCTCCAGTTCAAGGAGAGTCAGGGAAATGTGAACCACGTTATATCCCTTTTGAGACTATTCTTTTGGCCAGGAGTCAGCAGATATTTTCTGTAAGGTATATATTTTAGGCTTTGCAGGATAATAGGCCAATTGAGGGCATTATGTAGGTTCTTTCAGAAAAGAGATAAGAATTTTCTAAATATTAATCAAATGTAGGTTTTTTAATAAGTCTATTAATAATAATGGAATTCTTTTGCCTCGTGGGAGTTTACAGATAGTGTTCTTTCTCAACCAATCGATGGCAAAGGTTCATCCGTGAAAATCGTTCTCGACTCCCTGCCCAGGTTTGGCCCACATGCTGGAGTTTGCTGACTCCTCCTCTTGGTAAACCTTCTAGAGCCTTCTCTCTGAGAGCTTAAGAAGCAATCCACTTATCAGCAGATCAGGAAGTAAAATTTCCCTGCCTTATGCTCCTGCTCATCTCTTCAGTCATTCACCAAAGGTGTACTGAGCTTATGCTACATGCTGGGGACTGGGTGGGGTGCAGGGACACCCAGGAGGAAGATGGTGAGGGAACCCATGCCCACCTCACCAAGGGCTGTCCCAGAAATGGGCAGAACAAAGATGAAGGCATGCAAATGTTATTTAACTGCATCCCTGAATTCCATGAGCAAAACGAGTTTGTGCAACCCTACATCAAGTATACATTTGTGGTAAAGTTGGGAAAAAACACCCTAAAATTTTTCTAAGGAAAAATTTCCCCATTTCTGCCTCATTTCCACCTCATCCTGCTCCCCAGAGTTCACTGCTCTTACCATTTCGCTGGGGATCCTTGCAGCCACCACCCACCCACCCACCCATGCAAACAAATAAACCCAAACTCACAAAAATGCACCAGGTCGATCTGGCTTGGGTTATATTTAGATAATTTTATAAATGCCTTTTTTCCACCCCCTCCACTTCAGTTTTGAAATTTTATAGCCTAGTCAATAAATGATTTGGCAACAGTTGAGAAATCACGAGTTTCCTTCTTCCCATATAAGCTTCTGCAAACCGTAGGCGAGGTTCTGCTGCTGGTAAAGCAGCCAGTTTTAGGAAGTTGGTTAGTTTCTTTGTGCGCATACACCCAACAGCCCAGAGATTGCCACTCGGCAGCACTGCAGGTTCTAGAATGAGCAGTTAGGACAACACCAGAGGCGCGGTAAGCCCCTTCTATTCTTTTAACAAAGCTTTCCAACAAAATAGAGGATTTCTGGCCATGAAACAGGGTTTGGTGGCCAATACTGTGACCAAAGAAGTGGTGAACAGGAAGATGAGCATCAAAAGGCGAAGTCTTGGAGCAGCTCTGAGTGTAGGTGGAGTGGTCTGGTGTGCAGGAAATGTCAGAAATCCAATGTAGTGGTCTTAGCGTTTTCAAGAGGAAAAGAAGAAAATTCCAAGTTAGGAATTGATCCAGTCCTGCCAGAAATAGTATTCTCATCTAGAGCCAAAAGGCTGGAGGGGAGGTGTTTGTTCTTTGCTGTTTCTACAGCAAAGGACAGGCTCTCTTTGTTCACTCAGGTCGCTTGCTGGTGCCTGGCAAAACCTGAACTTCATCTCCTCCAGGAGCTTCAGGTGCATTCAGTATTTCTACGTTTTCTTGTTCAGAGTGTTTAAGTGAAAATGTTACTATTGCTATAATTATCTTCTGTAGTGTTTAGACATAGAAGGTGGCAAGTTTTTGTTACTGTCAAGAACTGTCAAGTTGAAAAACTTAACGATTTTTAAAAATCGTGTATTTGCTCAAAAATTGAATGCAATTTAAGCACCATTGCAAAGATGGATTTCCAGAGAATCTCATCCAATGTTTACCTTCGTATATTTTTTTCCATGATCATTTAGTGCCTATTAAAGTTCTTGGAGTTATTTTTTACCACTATTTAACATATGTAAGTTCTTGAAGTTCATTTTTTTTATATCCAGTGACTGCCCATTATAGATCTTGAAAGTAAATTAAGTCTGCCCTGAAATTCTCTGATGCTTTTCAAAATGACTGCAAGAGCTCAGAAGGAATTAGGCCAGCAGGGCCAATGAAATGTAGGGAATTGCATTTAAACTTATCCCATTTCGACTTGATATTTACAAACTGTTGTGATAGCCAATATAATTGCATTGTAAGAAAATGATACTAGAATAAAATCAAACTCAACTTGGAAAAATGCCCCACCTCCCTGTCATTGGTGGTGGGTAGAAGGCAAGGACCTCGCTGACTCCTGGTCTCAAGAGTAGAGGCTCTTAGGCTTGACTATGTGTCAGAATCACAGAGTGAACTTTAAAAAATCCCCCTGTCCAGGCTGAACTGCAGACTAATAGAATCAGCATCTCTGGAGTGGGCCTGGGCATTGGTAGCTTTTCAACTTCCCAGGTATCGCTGCATGCAGCCAGAGTCAAGGACCACCGCCTTAGGGAAGCATCTGAACATCCCATTTAGTCTTTTCTGCAAGGAGCACAGACTTTTGGGAGTGGGACTGACAAAGCCTCTAGGAAGACCTTAAGCTTATTCATTAGCCTCTCAGCTTGATTCCAGAAAGCAAAATAAAAGTTCCATATATAACTTGTCCAAAAAGCTGAGGCTGTGGATCAGGGCAGGGACACTTGATGTTATCCACTCTTCTTTCTGCTTCTCATTCTTTCATGTGATAATCCTAAAAAGTGCACAGGAGTTGATGAGAGAGAAGTCAGTCCTGTGGAAACCCAGACTGACAGAGTATCAGGGTATGTCTGACATGGGAGGGTGTCACGACCCAGGGTCAGCCTTGGAAACTCAGTTGGATATTATTTGTAAGTGCATCTCAGCGTCACCTCTGGGGTCAATCAAGGGGGATGTCATTCCAGTGAAGTATCATTTGAGTTTAGCTGACCTATTGAACAGTGCTGAGGGATTTGTTTTTTAAATTATTAATCCAATTTATAACTCTTCAGGGCTATAGAGACAGTACATGGAAATGCATAACCCATGGTTCTGGGCCAACGTTACCTAGTACAGACTGGGTTGATTTTTCAGATGATTGTTATAGCCACTCATTGGCTAATATGTCTAGAATCAATGGATTTCCAGTTGTTCTATGGAATTACAGAGCACCTATAAGTTCTCTATGGTATCAGTGGAAAGGCAAGGTGGGTAATACCCCCAGCCATTTAAGTCCAGAAGGTTCCATGTATGGCTGTGGTGTTTCTGCTGATAACTGAAACCAGATCTTTGCTTGGTACCAACTTGTAACCTACGTGGGTACCTCTAGACTCAGTTTCCGCTCTGCCGCCTACCATCTGATTGACCTTGGGTAAATGAGCCTCTGAATCTCAGGCTCCATGTCTGTAAAATGAGGGCTTATGACAGCACCCACCTAACTGATTTTTATGAAGATCAGACAAGAAAATACATGATTTGCGCTCCTAGTGTTTGCTTCGTGATAAAGCACTCAACAAATGTGTGCTACCATATTTTCTGGATTTCAAATAGCATAACTTTTCATATTTTTATGTGTATGAAATCAGGCTCCACCTCTTCGTTGATACGTGCATTTAATGTGGTAGTGGGTTTTCTTTGGTCTTCCAAAGGTGTTAGCGAATCCATCAAATGTGGAATGGATCAAATCAAGTAGCTAGTATTTGCTGTAAATTTCATCTCAGGTGACAAATTCTCTCTGCCACTTCTTTATCAATTTACTTTCATAATATATCAGTGGTCAACATAGTCAGCTACAAAGACATCAGAACCCATGCAAAATTAGAAAATGTTTCCAGTTTGGCAAGCATTTCATTCCGGTGGAATCCTGCATTATGGCCAAACAGCTCAATGATTCAGTTGGGCGGATTCATCATCTTTTACAATCCATAGGTTCCTTTGACACATTCGTGTCAGGAGCATCAGCGGGATCTATTCTGAGAAAGCAGTGCAGCTGGGGAGATGGCGTAAGGCAGATCACATCTTAGCAAAGGAGGCTCTCAGAGAGAGAGGTGAAGTCGCTCAGTCAGGTCCTACTCTTTGTGACCCCATGGACTGTAGCCTGCCAGGCTCCTCTCTCCTTGGGATTCTCCAGGCAAGAATACTGGAGTAAGTTGCCATTTCCTTCTCCAGAGGATCTTCCCGACCCAGGAATTGAACCCAGGTCTCCTGCATTGCAGGCAGACTCTTCACCATCTGAGCCACCAGGAGCTCACCAGAAGAGAGAGGTGGGAGGGGGCATTTTCGTGACATACCTGCTTGCAGCCTAGGATGGGGTGGTAGTGTTGGTTTAGTCGCTAAGTTATGTCCAACTCTTGCGACCCCATTGACTGCAGCCTACCAGGCTCCTCTGTCCATGGGATTCTCCAGGCAGGAATACTGGAGTGGATTGCCATTCCCTTCTCCAGGGGATTTTCCCAACCCAGGAATTGAACCCAGGTCTCCTGCACTGCAGGCTGATTCTTACCAACTGAGCTATGAGGGAAAAAGAGGACTGGATTATCGTACACCATGGACCCACCCAGAGAACTGATTTGCTGTGGAAACCAGAAAAACAGTTGTGAAATGACTACTTCCATAGCGAGCCATGCTTTATTCAGCATGGAGAGGGACGTGAAGCAAATTTCTTTTGTTGTGTGTGATTCATATGCTTTCTTTAAAGAAATGGGTTCTTGATTTTTTTTTTCCCCACTGGGTATTCCAAAGCAACACACAGGGAGACCGTGTAGACTGGACCTTCATCGGCAGAGTGTGCTGTGCAGAGAGCTCACTGCTACAGCCAAAGAGCTGTGTCTAGCAGCTCGAACTTGTCTCAGCCATGGGCTCCGCTGGTCAGCTCTGATTCCCCTGCTCTCTGCTCTTCCTCTCTGTTTCCTGGGGCTACCACCGACTGGATGACTCACAACAACGGAAATTATCCTCTACCAATTGCGGAAGCCAAAAGTCTGAAACCCAGGTGTTATCAACAAGGTTGCTTCCTTCTTGGAGGCCGTGAGGGAAAATTTGAGCTGTGCCTTTCTCCCCGGCTTCTGGTGGTGGCTGGCAATCCTTGATGTTCCTTGGCTTGTAGGCACATCACTCTGGTCTCTGCCTCCATCTCCACATGGCTCTCTTCCCTTGTCTGTGTCCAAATTTCCCTCTTCTTAGCAGAATAGCAGTCATTGGATGAGGGCCCATTCGAGTCTAGTATGGGGCTTCCCTGGTGGCTCAGTGGTAGAGTCTGCCTGCCAGGGCCGTATACACGATTTCGATCCCTGGGTGGGGAAGATCCCCTGGAGAAGGGAATGGTAACCCACTCCAGTATCCTTGCCTGGGAAATCCCACGGGCAGAGGAGCCTGGCGAGTTACAGTTTATAAGGTTGCAAAAGAGTCGGATACAGCTTAGCAACTGAACAAGTCCCTCACCTTAGCTTGATTCCCACTACAGAGACCCTATTTCCAAACATAGTCACGTTCACATGGAGAAGCTAAAATGTCAACGTATAATTTGGGGTGACATGATTCAACCTGCAACACTGTCCTTTTCTGTCCTCTATTCTGCCACTTCCACTCAACCCTAGGCCTCCCCTTCAGCCTCTCCGAACCTAATACTTGCCTTACTTTTCAGCAAGTATCTCCTGTTTATCTTGACTACTTTCCCGGGACCTGGTCTGAGCCCCAGGATACCATCATTGACAACCAGGGGCAGACTCTCTTTGGTCAGAAAAAACACAAGGCCTTGGGCCCACGACACTTTAAGCAAAGACTTTAGTTTTTAAAATCTGCAGAAGAGTGAATATATTCCAGTCTGGGTTATATTTGTCTTTATGCCAACGTGGTCATAATATATACTTTTTTACGAATTTTTATTTTTTTTATGGAGGAAGAGGCTGGTAAAGGCCAAAGCATCTCAGGCCCACAAATTCGTAACTCAGTGCTATCGACAACCACGTTCTCTTTTCTGATCTGACATATGCCAAGCACAGTTCAGGAACTGTTAATAGGTTTCCAGTGAAGGAGATTTAATTATTGAGTCACAATCCATTGCCTGAAACCTGTAGGCTAGAATTGTGTCAAAGTTCAGAATTTGCACTGTAGCGAGAGAAGATAGTTTTGTTGTTCAGTCACTCAGTCATGTCCGACTCTTGGCGACCCCATGGACTGCAGCACCCCAAACTTCCCTGTCCTTCACCATCTCCCGGAGCTTGCTCAAACTCACGTCCATTGAGTTGGTGATGCCATCATAGTACATAGAGGATTTATTATAAAACACTTTGGATGGGTCCACAGCTGCCCTGACGATCACGCATGTGATAATTTCCACTCTGAAACCAGAGAGCTCCCATAAGTGGATAAATAAAACTTTTACTAGCCTTAGCTTAGTTCAGATCAGCTTTTGCTGTCAAATAAGTTAGGAAACCCCCCCCACATCTTCTGGTGCTCAGATTTTTAAGGATTTCAGAACTGCAGAGAGATTATTAAACACCCGTATAAGACAGGACCTGCATTCAGGATATAAACCATCAGCCACTGTCCTGGTGACCAGAAGACGTGATTCTACCAATTCCTATTTCTGTGATTTTCCTTTTTTTTTTTTTTTTTTTTGCCTGTGTGCATCTCTCTTTGATGCTGGGTAAATGCCAGGTGACTGGTGCTGATCGTTATTTCGTACTCAAGTGTGGAGCCCCAAACAGCTGATGAGAAGTTTCAGTTGCAAGGACAGGCCTTCCAAACAATGGGTCCCAGCCTAGGATGGGAGCAAACTTCCAGGCTGGGTGCACCACTGTGATCACAGGTCTCTTTTGTGGTGCAGGGTCAGGGCTAGGGTGAGGGGAGTGAGGCCCTAGCTTTGGGTGCAGAATTTCAGGCAGGTAGGGTCCCCAATAACTTGGCAGTCAGGACACATAATATTTTAGCGTTCTATTTTTAAGTCATAGTGAGGAACTCTGGCCCACAGGCTGGGGGCCTGTTTCGGTAAAGTGAGTTTTCTTGGAACCAGAGCAGGGATGGGGGAAGGCAGGGGACTTACTGCATGGTGCAGACAGAGTCCGATTCTGTCATTATTTCATACTGATATACGATCTATCAGGAACTTTCATTTTTTTGTAAAATATTTTCATCTTGATGACTACCTTTTTGGGCATCCTCTTAATTTTTGCTACTGTGGCCCTGCTACTGTGCCTTTCCATTTTCCCGATGAGGTGCTCCAGTCTCCTGCTTGGGGGGTGGAGTGGAGCATTTATGAACCAGGTGGATGTCAGGGGCCCCAGAGCCAGAGGAGGGAAGAGAACAGGGATCTGCACTCCAGAGAGACACGGTGCTTTAACCCTCCTGTTTGCTTTGTGACAGTTCGCCCCTGCCTTCACTTGGTGCCTGAATTCCTGAACCCAAGGCTCTGGATTCAACCTTTCAAGGTAGTAAGTCTCAGGGAGGGAATCAGGAGGGGTCTAACTTCTCATACAGACTTCCAGCCCATCCTTTGTGCAGCCCCACCTGGCACTCCGCTGGTGACTCCACTGTGACTGCTGTCCGCAGCTCCCGAGTCTTTTGTGGGCTTGTCTGCTATGAATTGACCTCGCTCTGGTCAGCTTTAGCCCTTCTTCGCTCTGCTGTGCCACATACCGCTCATCCATCTGCTTTCTGTCTTCCTCAAGTTCATACACAGTCCGTGTCTGCTGTGGTTTCCTCTTAATGCCCTTTCTCACCTTGTAGAATCCTAACCCTTTGCTCTCACTTTAATGGGTACCTTCAGCTGTTAGCCTCAAACAACAGAAATGTCTCTCTCTGTCTCTGTCTGTCCCTCTCTCTCAGCTTTATTTATAGTTTTACTTTCCTATTTGCATAATTGACCCTTTCCCTCCTATTTTCAGAGTTGCTATTTCTCTTTTTTTTTCTTCTTCCGCATAGTTGCCATTTCTCTATTTTATTTGCATAGTTACCATTTTTCTTCTGCCAGGCTGAATGGTTTTTTTTCATTATTTATTATTCATTTATTCACTAAGGGAGTAAATTCTCTCGAGTACCCTTCTTAGTTCTCTGGGATTTGATTCCCTTTGAGGTCCTTTTGGAGCCAAGACTTTTGGAAGCCAGAGGCATGGGTGTGACTAAGAGGAAGAACTTGGCTATGGAGGTGGGGCTTTTGCTGCCCAGGGCTTTAGGCTCTGCCCTCTCACCTCAGAGGACATTGGATGTTGTGAGCTAGGGTTCGCTCTGTGGATGATGAGCATTTGCAGTCCGTTTTGCCTCTCTGAGGCCCTGAGGTAGGTGGAGAGGCTTGAACTATTGGGTTTTCTCTTTAAGATCTTTGCTAGTTGCCTACTTCCTACCTCCCACTCTTCCCATCCATGTGCTGCTGCTGCTGCTGCTAAGTCGCTTCAGTCGTGTCCAACTCTGTGCGACCCCATAGATGGCAGCCCACCAGGCTCTGCCATCCCTGGGATTCTCCAGGCAAGAATACTGGAATGGGTTGCCATTTCCTTCTCCAGTGCACGAATGGGAAAAGTGAAAGTGAAGTCGCTCAGTCGTGTCCAACTCTTAGCGACCCCATGGACTGCAGCCTACCAGGCTCCTCCGTCCATGGGATTTTCCAGGCAAGAGTACTGGAGTGGGGTGCCATTGCCTTCTACTCCCATCCATGTGCTTCTCTTCAAATAGAAATTATTTGGAATTTGTCAAATCCTGTTTTTACCTCAGGACACTCTTTTGGGAGGCTGGAGTTAGGAACCTCAAGCTCTTCACTTAGAAATCCTCTCTGCCGTATTCTGCTCATTTCCATGGCCTAGCCCCTAAGTTGCTTCAGATTCTCTGGGAGGCCATGGTGGTGCTCTTCAGTCACTCAGTTGTGTCCGAGTCTTTGTGACCCCGTGGACTGCAGCACGCCAGGCTTCCCTGTCCTTCACCATCTCCCGGAGTTTGCTCAAACTTTATGTCCATTGAGTCGGTGACATCCAAGCATCTCATCCTCTGTCGTCCCCTTCTTCTCTTGCCCTCAATCTTTCCAGGCATCAGGGTCTTTTCCAATGAGTTGGCTCTTTGCATCAGGTGGCCAAAGTATTGACGCTTCAATATTCAGCCTCAAGCGTCAAAGGGCTCTTCTTGTGGTCTCCAGCGCCACCTAGAGGCTTTTCTCCTCAATTGCTCAGTGTTGTGTGATAATTGAGTTTGGAATCAGATGTTGAGGAGTTAACCTGAGGCTAAGGGAGGCTGCACAGCACCATCCTGTCCTGAGGACACCCCCACCCCACCCCCACCCCACCCCCACCCAAGTAACCACATAGAAATGTCTCACCTATTAACAGTATTCTGTGTACTGCATGAAGGGAAGAGTCTGCAACCAGCTTGCCTTGCCACCTGCTCCCTAGGAGACTTTTTAAAAATATTTGTTTTGTATTATTTATTAATCTATAACCGGAAGCTGACAGGCACTACCTCAACCAGGTGATCAAGCTCCGCACCAACAGTGAAAATCATGTATGTGCCATTGCTGAGCTGTGGCTCGAGTGGCCTTTGAGCTCTGATTGCCCTCCCCAAACCCATTACCCCAGTCTAATCCTAACAAAGACATCAGACGCATCCCAACTGAGGGACAGTCTACATGACCATCCCCTTTCCCATCATTTTCTCTCTAGTACTTTCCACCATCTAATATACTGCTCCAAATGGGCAGATATTTTCATCTGTTTTGTTCATTCCTATATTCCCCCCAATAAAGTATATGCTTAGTAAATATTTTTGAATGAATAAATGAATGTAGAGCTACCTTTTCCTTTTTAATGGCTGTATAGTATTCCATTTTATGACTATACCATCTTGCTTTATTTAACCAGAGCACAACTCATAGGCATCTAGATTATTTCCAATCTTTTGCTATTGCTGACAGCTCTGCATGGAATATCCTTGTAGATAGGCATTTGTGTATGTGAAGGTCTCTCTTGTGGTCTGCTTCTAGAATTGAAATTGTTAAGTTCTAAGTATGTATCTCTAATTTTGATAGATATTACAAATTTCTCTCTGCCTTAGAGGTGGCCCTAATTTAGACCCCTCCAAGGAAAATGTAGGAATACTTGATTCCCTACAGCCTCACCTACACAGTAGAATCAGTGAAAAATACACTCTCCTGAAGGTCTGTGCCCTCTTGCCAGAGACTGCTGTAGAATACTGAGCATGGCCCCACCCTGCTTAAAACCCTCAGAGACTTGCATTGCTCCTCAGATCAAGATCAGACTCCACACTCATAGATTCTTACATCCGTGACTTTCTTTCAGTTCCTTGCATTCACATGCTCATTCAGATGAGGCCTGAGAAGTGTCTTCTGATTGTAGTGACATGGAGGTGCTGAGGATCTCTGCCCACGTGGCCTCTCACATGCCTTTCCAGTCCTCTTGGCCCTACTTCTTATTCTGAGTCCTGCTGTTGCAAGCAGTTCCCCACAGGTCTCAGTGGGCTTTGAGGACTTGAAACCTGCTGTGCTTTGTCTCTGGCCCACACCACACCCGTCTTGTTTGCTGTCCAGGGCTCCTGTGGAGGCACCGTGGGAAACTCAAAGGAATGCTCGCAGGGCCTTTGCATATGCTGAGACATGCTTTTGACATCTTTCCATCTTCTTCATGCCAAATCAACCTGAAAATCACAGCTCAAGTTTCACTTCCTCAGGGAAACCTTTCCCAGCCTCCATGAAGAGGTGAAATCCTCCTGTTTCAAGGCTCTTCTAGTCTCACTTCTTTGTGTCACCACTGAGCTCTTGTAATGGGGTTGTGTCTCATTTATGCCTGTGAGTTAACTAATAATCTGTGCGTGCATGCCTTCTAGATTGTTTCAGGTGTGTCCAACTCTGTGTGGCCCCATGGACTGCAGCCTGCCAGGCTCCCCTGTCCATGGGATTCCACAGGGAAGAATACTGGAATGGGTTGCCATTCCTTGCTCCAGGAGATCTTCCTGACCCAGGGATGAAACCCGAGTGTCTTATGTCTCCTGCATTGGGAGGCGGGTTCTTTAACACTAGCACTGCCCCCAAGGCTACCCACTAGCTAGAAAAGGACAACAAAGAGTCAGGAAGTGACTTCCAAATCTAGCGATGTTCACACTTGAAAATCACATAGGCTGAGATCTGCTTAGGTGACAAGCAAACACAGTATTTTCTGGGTCACCCACCCACGTTCCTTGCTTCCCCAAGGTTCATCACCCTCTTGGCATATGTGTCTCTCTCAACGGAGACGTTGAACTTGGAGACCTGGAGTGGATTCCGCAAAAGCTGCATATTTTGAAGCCATGAAGCATCTTTTCACACACGTTTTCTAGATGTATTAGTTTTCCATTGCCACATAACAAATATCCCCCATGTTTAAATCCTTCAAACAATGCTCATTTATTAGCTTAAATTTCTGGGCATTAGAGACTGGGTGGGCTTAAGTGGATTCTCTGCTCTAGGTCTCATGAGACTCAAGTCAAGGTGTTGGCCAGCTGGACTCTTATCAACTAGGTTCTGGCTTAGGAGTCATTTCCAAGTTCATTTGGGCTGTCCCTCAATTTTAGTTCTTTGGGTTGTCAGATCAGGGCCCCCATTTCCTTGCTGTCAACAGGGAGCCACTCTCAGCTTTCACAGGATGCCTACATTCTTTGCCAGAGACCCACCCCTCCAGCTTCAAGTCTGCAGTGATGTGTCCATTTCTTCTCTGGCTTCCCATCCCTCTGATGCTTCTCTTGGCCACTAGCCATGGAAAAGGCTGTGGTTTTAAAGGCATAGTGGTGCTAGTGGTAACAAACCCACCTGCCAATGCAGGAGACATAAAGAGACATGGGTTTGATCCCTGGATCAGGAAGATCTCCTGGAGAAGGAAATGGCAACCCACTCCAGTATTCTTGCCTGCAGAATCCCTTGGACAGAGGAGCCTGGCAGGCTACATGGGATCGCAAAGAGTCGGACAGGACATAAGCGGCTTTGGCATGCATGTATGATTAGGCCCATTTAGATAATCTTTTTGTCACATAATGTAATTACAGAAGTAATATCAGGGGGCAAAGGTCATGTAATACCGGGGGGGGGGGGGGGGGGGGGGGGGCAAAGGTCATAGGGATTGCCTTAAAATTCTGCCTACCCCATGTAAAGCTAGGCTTTCTTTCAGTAAAAGCCAAACATTAAACAGTGGCACTTTGATGGTGCTGTATTTGGAAATAACTACAGGTAACTGAAAATGCTTGCAAGTTCTGTTTCACTTTAACTTTCATCTCATAAGGAGCTGGCTTTTCCTTGGCTCTTATGAATGGGCAATAATTATTGATCCTCAGAATTCTCAACATCCATATGAAAGTTTTTTATATCATAGGAAGGGTACATTAGTGACTGTTAGTCCAGTAACCCTAAATTTTATTAGAATTTAAAAAGAAAGCACGTACTTGGTATAACTCACACTAAGGAGATGAGTTGGATTTTAGTGAAAAATACAGTTTAGTAAAGATTGGTCTCCACACCCAGTGAAATACGATTTTGAGGGTTTTTTTAAAACTACAACCCTTGATCATACCAATCACATTAATCTTTTCATTGCTTTGTATAATTACCAAAGTAATATTTTCAGCCCCCCGTTAAGGAAGAATCGCAGAAAGTGAGACACTCGACTAAACATTACAGAGTACGTACAAAAACATTAAACGTCATGTCTTGTTCACAAACATTTACAAAAGCAAGAGAATGGCTATTACTACCAGCGTTTGTATGATAAGGGGGCTATAAGCAGCAGCCTCCCTACGAAAAAGTTTTTGAGTGTTGTCTACATTTAAAGATGTATTCTAACATAAAGATTTCAAAATGAGATTGTGTGGCATGATGGTTAGTGGTTAAAAGCACCATGCTGGAATCTGATGGACTCGTCTCACCTCTGCAGTATAGTATCCTTCTGAAAGTTAGTTAAGTCTCTGAGTTTGAGCCTCACTTACAACATATGGATAATAATGGAACCTATTGCACTGTATTGTTGGGAACATAAACGTGGGTGAGAAAATGTTCAGGTTTAGCATAATACGTGACACTTTGCTATTATTATAACCAGAAAGTGTCCACTTTCCTGTCATGCTGGGACATGAGAGAATTTGATACATACCGTCATAGAGGTATAGACAGATTGTGAGAAATGTCAATAAAATATATGGTTGTATAGATAAGGTAGAGAGACTCTGGCTTGGAAATCTTGGAGGATGGCCTAGTAGAAGCTGGATCTGGACTCTCCTCGGGGCTGGCCAGAGTTTCCTCGAGTTATGCTAATAGATTGAAGCAACAGACATACAGCTTGCTGTGCTATAGGTCTGGCATGAACCATAGCCAGGATCCAACATCAGGCCCACTGTGACGGTGAGGCATCTTGATGTGTGCTTTTGCCAAAGCTTTTCAGGTTTTCTTGTCATCACATCTCAGATAGCTTCATCTTTTGCTTCTCTGAACATCAAGAAGCTGAACAGGGTGAAAAACTAAAATCATTCTGAACTTAACTTACTGCAATTTCTTTAACTGTTCTGAGAACTCCTACTTCAAAACTCATTCAAAGTATGGTCAAAGCACTGTGAATTTCATCCTGAAATGCCTAGAAAATATTGCCAGTCTAATATTGTGACTCCACTTTGATTTTCCTTAGGAAAACATGACCCTTCACTTTTTGCTTCTGACCTGCCTTTTCCTGCTAATCTCTGATTCCTGTGAGTTCTTCACTGAAGCCAGTTATCCTCGAAGCTATCCTTGCGATATGGAAAACAAAAACGGCTCTTTTATTGCAGAATGTAACAGTCGTCGATTACAGGAAGTACCCCAAACAGTGGACAAAGATGTGACAGAACTAGACCTGTCTGATAATTTCATCACATGCATAACAAATGAATCATTTCAGGGGCTGCAAAATCTGACTAAAATCAACCTGAACCATAATGCCAAGTCCCAGAGTGGAAATCCTGCTGTAAAGAAAGCTATGACTATTACAGACGGGGCATTTCTTAACCTGAAACACCTGAGGGAGTTACTGCTGGAAGACAACCAGTTACAAGAAATACCGGCTGGTTTGCCCGAATCTTTGAAAGAACTTAGTCTAATTCAAAACAACATAATTACATTGACGAAAAAGAACACTTCTGGACTTGGGAACCTGGAAAGGCTCTATTTGGGCTGGAACTGTTATTTTGCTTGTAATAAAAAATTTACCATAGAAAATGGAGCATTCCAAAACCTTACCAAGTTGAAAGTGCTGTCGTTATCTTTTAATCCCCTTCACAGCGTGCCACCCAGTCTGCCAAGCTCGCTAACAGAACTCTACCTTAGCAACACCCATATCGGAAACGTCAGTGAAGAAGACTTCAAGGAACTGAGCAATTTAAGACTGCTAGATTTAAGCGGAAACTGCCCAAGATGTTTTAACGCTCCATTTCCCTGTGTACCTTGTCAAGGAGGTGCTTCAATTCAGATACACCCTCTTGCTTTTCAAACCCTGACCGAACTTCGCTACCTAAACCTCTCTAGCACTTCGCTCCGGAAGGTTCCTGCCAGCTGGTTTGACAACATGAACAATCTGAAGGTGTTGGATCTTGAATTCAACTATTTAATGGACGAAATAGCCTCGGGGGAATTTTTGACAAAATTGCCCTCCTTAGAAATACTTGATTTATCTTACAACTACGAACTGAAAAAATATCCTCAGTACATTAACATTTCCAAAAATTTCTCGAAGCTTGTATCTCTCCAGATGTTGCATTTAAGAGGTTATGTGTTCCAGGAACTTAGAAGGAAAGATTTCAAGCCCCTGCAGCACCTCTCAAATTTAACGACTATCAACTTGGGCGTTAACTTTATTAAGCAGATTGATTTTAGCATTTTCCAGTGGGTTCCCCAACCTGAAAATCATTTACTTGTCAGAAAAAACAGAATATCGCCCTTGGTCAGTGATACCGAGCAACATGATGCAAATGGGACCTCTCTCCAAAGTCATATCCTGAAGCGACGCTCAGCTGATATTCGATTTGACCCACATTCGAATTTTTATCATAACACCAATCCTTTAAATCAGGAAGGCAAGAGCATTGTGAGTCTAGACCTCACCACTTTTGTGTTTCAGATACCATTGCAGCCATATTCTGTTTCTTAACCTTTTCTGTCACCATCTCAGTGATGCTGGCTGCCCTGGCCCACCACTGGTTTTACTGGGATGCTTGGTTTATCTATCATGTGTGCTTAGCTAAGGTCAAAGGCTACAGGTCTCTGTCCACATCCCAGACTTTCTACGATGCTTATATTTCTTATGACACCAAAGATGCTTCTGTCACAGACTGGGTGATCAATGAACTGCGCTTCCACCTGGAAGAGAGTGAGGACAAGAATGTGCTACCTGTGTTTAGAGAGGAAAGAAGAGATTGGGACCCGGGTCTAGCCATCATCGACAACCTCATGCAGAGCATCAACCAAAGCAAGAAAACAATATTTGTTTTAACCAAAAAATATGCCAAAAACTTGGAATTTTTAAAAACGGGCATTCTACTTGGCCTTGCAGAGGCCTAATGGAGGAGAATATGGACGTGATTGTCTTTATTCTGTATGGAGAGCAGTGTTGAGCAGCATTCGCAGTATTTGAGGCTGCGGCAGAGGATTGCAAGAGTTCCATCCTCCAGTGGCTGACAACCCCAATGGAGGAGGACAGACTTCCCTGTGGCAGCTCGCTTCAGGAAAGCCAGCAAGAGAGACAGGTTGCTGACACAATGGAAGTCGCCATCTTTATGATCCAATCAGGGAAGTGATAACCATATTCTCTGGCCATATTCTGCTTGTTAGAAGTAAAGCAGCGGCCCTGCCGGCTCCATGGGAGTGATCACCTCAGTCCTGGGAAAGTAATCTATGACCAAGGTGGGCAGTCATGGTAAGCTCGCTCAGCCTGCCATCTTGGTCGTATATGGTGAATACCAGGAGCGGGGATCACTGTGGCCATCTTGATAGTTGGCCTGCTATGCCTTCTTTTCAGGATCTCAGAAGTTTTGCGACTATAATAGTTCTGATGTTAAGTTGCTATTTAGATTTATCATATATCCATGGCTATGTGGTTATATTATGGTTGCATTAGTCCTTCCTTTATAATTACTTTTATAAATACTGGCTATAATATTTTACTTCTAAGGTTTAGATACCATTTAAAGGCTAAGATGGATGGTAGTTAAGTTTTTTTGTTTGTTTGTTTGCTTCTTAACCATTTTTTAAGTGTGCAGCTAAATTAGAAGCATTTGGAGTTATCTGTCAATCACCATTGCTGTAAATCATGAAGTTAATGATTAAAATGCTTCATTTCACATCATGGGCATATAATAAATACACAGGGAAGTAAATCTATAATATAAAATAAATTACCTGAATGTCCATTGACAGATGAATGGATAAAGAAGAGGCAGTACATATATACAATGGACTCAACCATAAAAAAAGAATGAAATCATGCCACTTTCAGCAACATAGATGGCCCTAGAGATTACTGTACTAAGTGAATTAGGTCAGAAAGAGGTATCACTTATACGTGGAATCTGAAATAGGACCCAAAGGGATCCATCTGTGGAGCAGAACCAGACTCATTGACATCGAGAAGACTTGTGGTTGCCAAGGAGGGTTGGGGGAGATGGACTGGGAGTTTCGGGTTAGCAGATGCAAACTATTACATCTAGAATAGATGGACGACAAAGTCCTACTGTAGAGCACGGGTAGCTATATTCAGTGTCCTGGGATAAACCATAATGGAAAAGAATATGAAGAAGAGTGTGTATATGTATATAACTGTCACTTTGCTGTATACAGAAATTAACATGACATTGTAAATCAACTATAGTTCAATTTTAAAAATAAGTAAAACCTAGTGGGATTAAAAGATAAAAATTACCGCCAACACTGGGTTTTTGGAGAATCCTTAGGGGAAAAAAAAACCTTTAATAGAAATCAGAGGCGGAAAAGTTTTCATGAAGTGTGTACAATCGTTAACACAGAGATTAATTCTATCTTTACTTCCTATTCCCTGGGGATTGGACTTCCCTGGTAGCTCAGATGGTAAAGCATCTGCCTGCAATGCAGGAGACCTGGGTTCGATCCCTGGGTTGGGAAGATCCCCCGGAGAAGGAAATGGCAGCCCACTGCAAGTACTCTTTCCTGGAAAATCCTATGGACGGAGGAACCTGGTAGGCTACAGTCCATGGAGTCGCAAAGAGATGGACACGACTGAGCGATTTCACTTTCACTTACTTCCTATTCAGAAGACGTAAAATCAGAATGCCTACATATCACTACCCTTTATGTAGTTCTCCTAAGTGAAACAGTGATGTCACTCCCTACCACCTCTGCTAGCCCTTTGTTCCTCTGCATCTGTCCATAGGATCTTCTGTCAATTGTAGTATGAATCTCGAAGAGGTACCTTATGAAATTGACCTGAAAATAACTGGAAATCATTAGAGCATAAGAAAATAAAATCCCTTTATCTCACCTATCTCCTTCAATTCACAATTTCTACTTAATGGACAGATGCTTTCTGAACAACTAATATGTATTGAGTCCTAAGGTGGGTTCCAAAATGCCCAAAATCTATCAGCTGTTGAATGGATAAATAAAATGGGCTATCGCCATACACTGGAGTACTATTCAGCCTTAGAAAGGAACGAAGTACTGACACACAGGACAACATGGATGTGCCTTGGAAACCAGATGCTCAGTGGAAGACGCCAGTCACAAGAAACCACATGTTGTCTGATGCCATTTATATGAAATGTCCAGAATAGCCAAATCCATAGAGACAGAAATTGGGTAAGTGGTTCCCCAGGGGCTGCGGGAGCCAAGAGAAGATGGGAAGTGACTGTGTATGGTCGCAGGACGTCTTGTTGGAGTGAGGCCACATTCTCAAATTCATGAGAGTGATGGCTGCACAACTCTGTGAATCTACTAACAGCCTCATTTCTCTTCTTTGCCATTTTTTTCAGTAGCTTTTCCAGCATGGCCTCACCATGTCTGAAGCTCCTGGCATTTCTGTTCTACTCCTGAAGTCATCTCTATCAGCTCAGTTTGGTCTTCCTCTCTTTGGGGGGAGCTGGTCAAGATTTGCCAAATCCCTGTTTGGCACTGATCTCTGGTGGTTGGCCTCTGTAAAGAACCCTGAACCATAGGAATTAGAATGCCCAGGTCTGATCATAGCAAATCACTCTACGTTTCTTTTTTTTCCTTTTAAAAAAAATTATTTGGCTCTACTGGTCTTAGTTGTGACATGTGGGATCTAGTTCCCTGACCCCCTGGTCAAACCCGGGCCCCTTGCATTGGGAGCACCGGGTCTTAACCACTGGACCCCCAGGGGAGTCTCCGCTCCATCTTTCCGAGCACAATTCCTCATTTCTAGAATGAACGACATGATCTCTCTGTGATTTTCTAATAATACAACTGTATTAGTTTCCCAGCGTCACCAAAACAAAGTACCACAAACTGGGTGGCTTAAAACAATCAAAGTTTATTGCCTCACAGTTCTGAGGGCTAGAAGTCTGAAATCTGGGTGTCTACGGGGCCGTGGTTCCTCTGAAACTTGTAGCCGAAGGTCCTTCTTTGCCTTTTCTAGCTCCTGATGTTGCTGGCAATCCTTGGAGTTCCTTGGCCTGTCGATGCATCACTCTGGTCTCTGCCTCCATTGTTTCATGGCTACCTTCCCTCTCTGTCTCTCTGCTCTTATAAGGACGTTAGTCCTATTGGAGTAGGGGTCCACCCCTCCTCCAACATGGCTGTGTTTTAACCAATAACATCTGCAGCAGCTCTGTTTCAAATGAGGTCATAGTCTTCTTTTTTTGGGGGGGGGGAAAGAAGTAGTGTTTTATTTTTTTAATATTTATTTTTATTATTTATTTTAATTGACTGCACTGAGTCTTAGTTGCAGCATGTGGGATCTAGTTCCCTGACTGAGGATCAAACCCCGGCCCCCTGCATTGGGAACATGGAGTCTTAACCCCTGGACCACCAGGGAAGTCCCTCCAAATGAGGTCGTACTCTGAGGTACTGGGAGTTACGACTTCAACATAAAATTTGGGAAGGACACAGTTCAACTCCTAATGACAACTGTGGCTTTGCTTCTTTGGAAATTACTCAGAACTCCGTGAAAGTTGAAAATGCCCTTGTGAAAGGGAAAGTCATTTATGAATATTGGAAGAATAAAGGCAATTCCCCTCTCAGCTATTAATAAAGCTATAATAGTGATACGACCAGGTTTCCACCCTCATTATCCTTGAACTTAAAGCCATAATGGTATCCATTATTTCCCGTGAGTACAAAAGAAGGTCGCGCAGTTGTGTTCTCTTTCTGCCCTTGAATGGAAGAATTGGTCAGTCCATGTCTCACTCAGCAATCACGGTGTAGTCTTGGAGGAACAAGGTGAGGGATAACTGGGTTTTGAACCAGAAGGGGCCATCACGGGACATCCTCTGCCAATGACCCCAAAGAGAAAATGGTCTTTAGAAATGTCCCTTCAGTGTGCAAAGAGATGAGAGGTACAAAGAGAAAAACAAAAACCCCACTTATGATAGCAGAATATTGCCATGGGGAAGCTCTTTATTTTTTTGAGCCTTTTCATTTCTAGTGAGTTGCATTTCTAGGAGAGAAAAGAAGACCCCTCTGTCTTCCCAGTCTTCCTCTCCTTTGACATTATACCTGGCCTCTTCTAAGTATAACTCTCCAGTTATCTCAGTGATGATGATATCAGAAACTCAGAGCTGATCTAGAGTGATGGCTGCATTTGTAGGAAAGCTCAGATGCACTTCCCCAAGCCAGACACCTGAGGCTCACTGTCGACTACTCCATCTTACTCCCATACCCAACCATTCGTCTAGCAGTTTTGCTCTTTTTTGCCCCTTGGCTATGCCGGGTCTTAGGTATGGCATATAGGATCTAGTCCTCTGACCAGGGATCAAACCCAGGGCCCCTGCATTGGGAGCAGAGTCTTAACCACTGGACCACCAGGGAAGTCCCCATCTAGCAGTCTTGACCTTAAATTTCTCTCCCATCCATCCTCCGTCTCTGTCTCCATCATCACCATGCCTTATCCAAGCTACGAGCATCTCTTATTGGCTTGCTGGTATCTACTCGGATCCCTCCAGTTCAGTTGTAACAGCCAGTGATTCGTGTAAAAGGTGCAACTACTGAATTAAATTTAAGATCTTAATCCTAAACAAGGCATACAAGACTCTGTAATCTCCCATTTGCCTGCCCCTCCAGCCTCCTCTCTGCACATCCCCGTCACTAGCCTTTGGTTCATGCTGAGAACACATGGAACCCTCTTGCTTCAGTACCTCCACACATGCTACTGCCCTGAGGTCCCTCCTCCTCCAGGCTTCAATTTCCTAACTCCTGCTCATCCTACAGGAGAGGTTCACTTAGAGAGGCTGTTCCCTAACCTCCAAATCTCACCTAGACTCTCATCTTAGCATTGATCACAAGTTTTATTGTGAAGACAACAGAGAAATAGATAGAGTGCTTTTAACGCACGGGTCTTCCATTAGACTGTGGCCTCTAGAGATGAGAGAAGGTTCCTTTCGGTCCATCATTGTGTCCCCAACATTTATTACCGTGCCTGACACACACAGATTCTCAGGAAATACTTCTCGAGTGAGTGAATGAATGGATGCGTGAATGAAAGTTCAGATAGCTATGAGCAGGAGGGCCCGCTGTCATATGTCGCGCCACAGCACCTATGGGGGGAGCTCCTTAACCCTCCATTTCCCCCTTTCCCACTCCCAGTGGCAAGCATGCCAGTTGTCCTTTGGGTCCTAGATAGCGCCAACCATCTTGGATGCTGTGATGCTGAGTCCTTGAGGCTCCGCGCCTGGAGAGAAATCACTTGCCTTCTTCTCTGAATGCGGGGCTGTGGTTCAGAGCAAGTGCAGTGCAGATGAAGAAGAAGGCAAAGGCAGAACATTTATTAGTTCACTTGCCAGAATTTTCCAGAATTCCACTCTACATTTATTAAATGACTGCTCTAAGATGCTCTGTGCTTGGCACTCAGGAGGATACAGGTGTGAGTATGCTGTGGTATAAACGTGGAACAAACCTCTTTTTTTTTCTCCCCAGTTTAAGGACAAAAGTGGGCAACTTTTTATAATCTGTAGCCAATGGATAGAGACTTGGACTCTAGGAATTTAGTATGTTTTTTCCTCGATAGGTGTAGCATATAAACTGTGGGAGAGGGTGCCAGAGGCATGTAGTGAGTGGAGATCAGGGTTGTTGATAAACATCCTATGATGCAGAGGACATCCCTCCCCCAACAAAGAATTGTCCGAAATACTGGCAGTGCCAAGGTTGAGAAGCCCTGCCTCACACCTGTATTCCCCCAAGTGCTAAGCACAGGGTATCTTAGAGCAGTCGTTTAAGACAGGCAGAATGAAATTCTAGAAAGTGATCTGATAAATATGTTTATTACATAAATAATGCACACATTAGCCTTTCCAGAGATTTCCATGGTTTGTTTACTGTTGGCAGTATCTTAAATGAATGTGTCCCTAATGACGTTCATTTGAGCAATGTTGACAGGATATAGTTTGAGCAAACACCTACCGACTGAACCACCCAAGCTGTGACAGTTTGGCTTCTTCTGGTCTCCCTGCTCCTCCAATTCCTCAGGATGGGTTTTTCACACCTGCCCAGCTTCCGGTGGTCAAAAGTATCAAGTTCGGCCCTAATCTGAACACACGATCATGATTTTCTGATCATAGAACATGAAAGATTACAAAAAGAAGACTCATTTAAGTTGCAAGTGAACATGATCCAAAGCTCATGTGCTTTGACGCGTATGTCTCCCTATCTGCATTACCCTATCTGATATGTTTAAGGAAAAGTTCTGCCTGCAGCACTGCTGGTGAATATGGAGCAACGGGGTGAGATGGCTGCAGCTAAGGATTGACCTTCACCAAGGGGTGTGAGACGCTTCCACAGGAGTCAATTACCAATTACTGCCGGCAGGTGGCAGCCACGATCTACCTAAATCTCTTTCGCAAGGATCTTGGGGTGTGGAATTCTTACTGTTTACTCTGAGACCTGGCTTCTCACTTGCCTGGGGAATCAAATCCTCCTCCACCCACAGCCTCAGAACAAACGTGTTGAGACTAAGCAAGGTGATAGACGGCTGGATCAGTGTACATCAGAGAATGGGCTCTTCTAAAAAGCGCAGTTGGGGGCGTCAGGGGGACATAACCCTACATGGTTTGTCCAGTAATTTCTTGGTTCAATCAGTTTGGCTCCTGGTGACGTCAGTCGAGGCTGGGAGAACTGGTTTTCTAGGTGTGGGGCCGCTTTCTTCTCTGAAACATTAGAAAGTGCTGAGGCCTTTCACCTCCTGCCTAGCCAGGGCCTCCAGCTGTAAGTGGATACTAAGCCTTTCTCAAACAGACACTTATGAACAACAGGAAACCCCAGAAATTCAACGGAAAGTGGGAGTGAGAAAAATAAACCCAGCAGCAGGGAGTCTCTCCTGGGCTGCATGTGGGGATCAGCTGGGGGTTTCCGTGGGCACCTATGGCTCCAGGGTTCCAGCCCAGAGCTTCTGATGAACTGCTCTGGATGTAATATGGCCAGCTGGAGCTTTCAAAGATCCCCAGGTGGTCCTGGTATTCCGCCAAGACAGAACCATTGTTAGATGTGAGCCTCGGCTCCTGTGTTAATGAAATCCACTAACTAGATTCCTCATGCCTTGAGCTTGTTTGAAATAGAAGCCCAACCTTAGGAAGGAACACTTAGCGCAGGGTCAGAGACATAGGAACCTGATTTAAATGGAACATAAAGCAAAGTCAGTTTTTTTCTCTCTCCAATTGCCTCCATTAACTGCTCCCCCAAAATACCAGCCTGCTATTTACTTTATCCATCTGTGAATGAAGGGATTGTATTCATATTGGCTGACCTTCAAATACTTCCAGGTTGTGAAGAGGAAGCCTTACGGCACTTGGACTTTTGAGTGACCTGGCAGCTTGTTGGTGTTACATCTCTTTGAACCTTTGCGTTGGAAGGCGATGTCACCGTTTCCATATGTTGCCGAAACTCTGGAGCTGAAGGCTCCAGGCACAATTTAGGTCAAGTCTGTTTAAAGCTTAGTACACAGGGGCCACCACTGGAGGCGGTGATCTGGGTGAGCCCCAGGACACATCACTTTCACAGCCAAAAAATGGTCATCTAGCAACTTATGTTGACGGTTACATTTTTAAGCATGTGGTAAAGTCCCATAACTCTCTTGGATAGTTAGACTAACTGCCCTCTCAAGGGCAGGCAGAACTGGGGGGCTGTAACATGGTCACGGGGTGTGGTGGAGGGACTGGATCCTTGGAGTATGTGACAAGCTGGCCTCACCTCTCTCTCACCAGGAGTGTGATCTTACGCAGGTTTATCACTTGCTTCGGGCTTCACCTTGCTCTTCTGTATTCTAAAGCAGGGGCCCCCAACTTCCGGGATCTAATTCCTGATGATCTGAGGAGGAGCTGATATAATAATAATAGAAATACAGTGCATAATAAATGTTATGCGCTTGAATCATCCCCAAACCATCCCTGTACCCCAGTCTGTGGAAAAACTGTCATGCACGAAACTGGTCCCTGGTGCCAGAAAGGTTGGAGACCCCTCCTCCAAGGTAATGACAACCATGTCAGATGGTTTCTCTTAAATAAACGGGATAAAGCTGTGATGCACTGGGAATATTTAATAACGGGTGGGGACCGGGAGGGACATGGGAAGCAACCTGATTGGTAGTGTTTGCCTATTTCCATGATGTAAATACTCCCACCACAGCTGATTTCCAGATACCAGTGGGACGTGACTAAAAGTGGAATTGGGAAGAGATGTGTACCAGCTAGGAGAAACCATCTTGTTGTGCCTCCCTAGAATGTCACAGATACTCACAGGAGGTTATGTCCTTGTCATCCTACCGCCCCATCCCTGACCAAACAAACACATATGCTACCATGTGCTCAGTCGCTCTTTGTGACCCCATGGACTGTAGCCCACCAGGCTCCTATGTCCAGGGGGTTTCCCAGGCAAGAATACTGGAGTGGGTCCCCGTTTCCTCCTCCAGGGGATCTTCCCGACCCAGGGATCAAACCTGGGTCTCCTGTGTCTCCTGCATTGACAGGTGGATTCTTTACCACTGAGCCACCCCATATAGGGACATAGGGCTTTAGTTTATTTCTGGCACTTTCACATACACTCTCTCATTAAATTCTCGGGGCAACATTGTGAGATGGGCAGGGTGGGTGTTATTTCTAGGGTTTACAGATGTTATTTATAGGCTCAGAGAGTCTAGAACAAACTGCTCAAAGCCACACTAAGTAATCTATGAAATGGGTGCAGTAGGCAGAATAATGGCCTGCAAAGCCATTTGCATTCTACTGCCTGAAACCTGTGAGTGATTGTGAAGGTCATGTGCTAGAAGGGAATTGACATTGCAGCTGGAATGAAGGTTGCTAGTCAACTGGCCTGAAAATAGGGACTCCTGAATTATCCAGGTGAAGCCAATGTAATCACAAGCGTCCTTACAAGTGGAAGAGGGAGGTAGAACCAGAGGGAATGTAGCTAGAGGGGAAGGGCCAGAGAGAGGCTGCGTTGCTGCAGGTTTTTCTCCTTTTTTTCTTTTTAATTAATGTATTTATTTTTGGTTGTGCTGGGTCTTCTTTGCTGCGCAGGCTTTTCTCTAGTTGCAGCGATTGGGGGGTGTGGGGGGTGGGGCTTGGAAATGCTGTTCTTTGTTGCACGTGTACAGGCTTCTAGTTTCATTGGCCGCTCTTGTTGCTGAGCATGCGCTCTAGGCTCCCGGGATTCAGGTGTTGTGGCACGTGGGTGCCGGGACTTAGTTGCGGGTTAGTTGCCCCCACTGCATGTAGGATCTTCCCAGACCAGGGATGGAACTGGTGTCGTCTGCATGGGCCAGTGGATTCTTAACCACTGGGCCACCAAGGAAGTCCCTACCTTGCTGTTTTGGAAGATGGGGGAAGGAGTTGCAAGCCAAAGAGTGCGGATGGCCTGTAGAAGCTGCAAAAGGTAAGAAAGCAGATTCTTCTCTAGCGTCTCCAGACAGAAACACAGCCCTCCAGCACCTTGATTGTGGCCCCGTGATACCTATGAGGCACTTCTGGCGTCCAGAGCCGTAAGGATACATTTGTGGTGTTTAAGCTGCCAAAGTCGTGTCGTTTGTTACAGCAGCCGTCGGAAGGGAATACAGGGGACTGGCTTCCACCTTCTGGGAGAGGCTTTTATTTTTCCCTCTCGCCCTTTCTAGGCCTTTGCTTTTACCCCTGAGTTTCCCGTAATACCTGGCTTTTAGCGTTTATGTAGGTCCGCAACCTTTTTGGCACGAGGGACTGGTTTCGTGGAAGACAGTTTTCCGACTGGAGAGGGGGTGGGATAATTTCTGGATGGTTTCCAGATGATTCAGGTGCGTTAGGTTTATCGTGCACTTTGCTTCTAATCCAATGCCGCAGCTCATCTGACAGGTGGTACCGGTTCGTGACCCGGAGCTTGGGGCCCTCTGGTTTACTGTATGGTTATAATTCTTGGCCTCCCTGTCCGTCTTCTCCCTAATCCCTAACAGCAAGATAGTTTGATTCTCACTTTTGCATCACTTTCTGCCAGCGTGGTACTTTCCCCAAGACCAGAGCATAGTAACTGGATTCAGAACAAATGAATGTGTGAATGAATGCTAGACTCTGATATTAGCAATATTACTGCACCTCATCATCACCAAGAATCATGGGGCCGGGCGGTCACAGCTGCAGGACAGTTAAAAGCATCTCTTGGTAGCGTCTGGAGCTACTTCCCCCCCCACCCCCCACTTCCCTCAGTGCAATCTGGGAGCTGCAGGAAAAAGATGGAGATTACCTACCCATCTGCCCCAGAAGTAGCCTTTCCCCCAGACCAGTGTGTGTCCTGTTGGGCAATCTGCAGAGAGAAAGGAAGGTTCTGGTTCCAGACAGTGTGATGAATGAGTTCTAGGAGCCCCAGACTCTGATGTCGCCATCTTTATCTCAGCAAAGCTGATAATTGGATTTGAGCCTTTAGGCTAGTCACTTATTTACTCTGCCCTCATTTATCAAATGTGAGAAGTGCAAGCTCTGTGCTTGGCTTACTTTCAAGGCTTTAGAAAAAGAAGTAAAAGAGGTATGAACAGGTCTTGGCTACTGTCACCCAGTTAATGCACTGAGAACAGACGTGATCACGTGCTGAGAAAATTCAGGGCTCCGTAGGAAAGTTCACAGAGAAGTGAAAGTGAATTGCGTCACTTTCTATCACGTGACATCCATGGGCTGCTGATGAACTCACTGAGGCTTTTGTTTCCTCCTGTGTGAGACAGAGAGAAAAGATGTGTCTCGTTTATTGCTGACTCCCAGTGTTGCCCACCCTGTTCTATGCCCTTCACCGTTATTTTCATTTTTATAGTTACATAGCTTGTCAGTGTCAGAGTCTGGACAGTTACATAACTTGTGAGCCCAGGGCCCTTCTTCAGAATTGCTAAGAATTTCAAGATAGTGAACATTTCGACCAAGCAGAGCGCCCTTCTAAGACCCAGCTCCTTCCTGTGTGACCCTGGGGAGTCTGATTCCAGAGCCTTCTCTCTCCACATCTGTGCTATGATGGCCATCTCCTCAGGTGGTTGTGAGGTTGGAAGTGAGACTCATGCATTTTTTTTTGTTTTTAAATTGCAGGCTAAGCGGGGGTTCAGGATGGGGAACACATGTAAACCCACGGCTGATTCATGTCAATGTATGGCAAAAACCACTACAATATTGTAAAGTAATTAGCCTTCAACTAAAATTAATAAATTTATTTAAAAAAAAATTGCAGGCTAATTGCTTTCCAATGCTGTGGTGCTCTCTGCCACACATCAAGGGGAATCAGTCAGAATCCTATCTATGTCCACTCCCTCTTGAGCCTCCCTCCCTCTGCCCCCCACCCCCAGACTCGTGCATTCTTAGCAGCAGGAACGGTGTTTGCAGTGGTCTGGAAGTGGAGGCAGTGGAGAGGAATACGCATGAGGGATGAGGAACCCTTGTGACTTGCAGGAAGCAGAAGCATGCTGGTACATAGCATATGTTTGAAACATACTGGAAGGTTTAGACACAGGAGGTGATGCAGACACAGGTCAGAGAACTCTCCTGAGGGGCTGTATGGCACAGGGCAGGCCTGGGCACGAGCACAGCCTAGAGGAAGCTGTTCTGATGACACCCTAGGAGCACAAGGATGAGGGGCTCTGGGAGCAGAGGCAGGGAAATGGGGAGAAATGGACAACTTCTGTGTGTGTGTGTGTGTGTGTGTGTGCGCGCACGTGCGCGCACACGCGCAAAGTCGTTTCAGTCGTGTCCGACTCTTTGTGACCCTATAGATTGTAGCCCGCCCGGCTCCTCTCTCCATGGGATTTCCCAGGAAGGATAATGGAATGGTTTGCCATGCCCTCCTCCAGGGGGTCTTCCCAAGCCCAGGCAAGTCAAAATGATGAGTTTGGGTTACCATCTGCATATGGGGGGAAAAGGAAAAGCTGCTGATGCCTGATGACCTGGCCTCTCATTTTGGGGACCTCAGGCCTGTCTTTGGGTGTCATCACCTACACACACTTAGCCTTTGAGCCTGCAGCGAACAGGATACATTTCTTCAGGAAGAAGAAATTCTTTGAGAAGGCAAAAATTGATTTCGCTTCCTAAAAAGAACAGCTGTCACTGGCTATACATTCACTTATTTTTCAATTTGGGGTTTTCCCCCTGAATATTCCAGTTTCCAGAGGTATCAGTTCTTTGATTGTGTTCCTTGCATGTAATCATATCATATGACAATAACTGTGAATTTCAGAGGAAAAAAACTATGCAGTTAAAATCATAAAAAGAAAAAAAAAAGGAGTGTTCTTCCGAATCTCTCCCAGAGTCTTCTCTTACATTTGGGAGGGGCCTGGGTAGTGGCCCAACCTCAAGCCCGAATGCTTGGATTGAGATCCCAGCTCCCACTTCTTAGCCATGGGATTTGGACAAGTTAGGTGGTTCCTTTCTATAAAGGTTGTGTGTGTGTGGGGGGGTTAACAATGCTAGTTCTTACCTCATGCCTACCACATTACCTTGTTCTAAAGATGAAATGAGCATTGCTTGAATTGGTCCCTGGCATGCTTGATAAGCAGGCCATAAATGTCAGTTATCATATTCTCCAGATTTTCTACAGTGATCCTTAATGACACTGAAGTTGGCTTGATGCTCGCAACTTCTTTTGTTTACTGATACAGGCTCCTGATGAACAGAGACTGAATAAAAGATCAGAAATCTGCGTTGAGCCAGGGCGACGGGGGACGAGCCAGGGAGGGGCGAGGCAACCCGATCTTTACCTGCTTTGGAAGAGGAACTCTCTGGATTCATCATCTTCCTACTTGCAGGGTTCGACTCGGCCCCAGAAGCATTCAGCAAGCTTTATTCCCTGAGGGCTGATAGGTGTCTGTGTCCCAGAGACACAAACAGAAATAAAACCTAGGCCCGCCCCAAGGAAACAGGCCCAACAAGGAGCAAGCAGACAGATAGCATCAAGAGGAGCAATCGTCACAAGAGAAGATTTTCCCGAGGCAGGGGGTGTGGGGAAACTGCCTTCTGCTTCAGGAAGTCAAAGAAGTCTTCACCCAGAAGGGTGCCTTTAAAGCCAAGTCTCTCAAATGGCCGAGAGGCAAGGAACTTTCTGGGGCCACGGAAATATTTTATATCTCGAGCAACCAGGATGATGGAGACCCTGGCACACACGGTCATCCACGTCCACGGACGGTAACTTAAAATGAATGTGTTTTATTTGATGTAAATTCACCGTCCGTCCAGTCGATTAGAAAGAGAAGTTTGCAAGGGCAGGTGCCCTGCTGTCGTGTGAGCACGCTGCCTGGTGCTTGGTGGCCTCTCCCAGCCCTTCTCTGCCCCATGAGAGCTGGAAAGCGCTGAGGGGTGAGAGGACAGAAACTTTCTGTGTCCTTCAGGAGCCAGCTCTCCCTGGCTGCCAGTCCTCAATCCTGCCTTTGTGCGGCCTCCAGAAGCCGGGGCTGGGGCCAGCCTCTGCGGGAGGAGGAGCCTCGGCTCAATGCACAGATGCCTTAGGCAGCGCAGGGAAGTCTTTTGGCTCGTTTGTCTTGACACACAGGAGCTCTGGGTCTGAACGCGGGCGTGATTGGTGGACCAGCTCCAAGCCCCAAAGTTCTCTCTCTCCCCTCCCCCTTTCCCCCTCCCTCCCTCTCCTTCCCCTCCCCCCTCTTTCAGAGGACCCGGTGGGGCTGGCAGGAGGCCCTAGGGGAGAACTGAGAGGCCTGAGACTTACTAAGGGCTCTTTGTGTCTGTCTGTGTGTGTGTGTCTGTCAGTCTGCTTGCCTGGGTTTGGGTGGATCTGGGTGGACAGACAGCTAAAGTAGGGGTCAACCGGTGGACAGGTCTAAGTGTCCCCTCTCAGGGTACGATTGTTTTTTTCAACTCTCCGATGCCCCGTTAAACTGGACTTTCAGATACACGATGAATCACCTTTAAATATAAATGTCTCGAAGACCACATGAGATAACTTAGACTCAAAAGCTATCTGTTATTTATCTGAAAGTCCAGTCTTGGAACACCCTGATTTTTTAACCCGCTAAATGGAGCATCCGTGCTGGGGTGTGGTGGAAAACAGTCGGGAAAAGGAGAAGATGGGTTTCCTTTAAGGCTGCACAGGACACGGTCTTCACCAGGGCGTCAGAATCATGTCAGTATCAGCAGTGATCACGGTGATTGTAGTAGGGCGGGTGCATGCAGCTTCTCTGCTGGGCTTCCACGGAGGTGAACATCCTACCTGGAAAGCCGCAGTTGGCGGATGTCAGAAGGAACGAGCTGTGAAGATGCTACGTCTGTCTCCCACCCCCTAGCTCCTCCTCTGTGCCACCCTTTTTCATCTCCCAGGCCCTGAAGCCCACAAGGTCGCCAAGTGGGAGTCACTGGGGATCGTGGGCATGGATGAGAGGCAGAGAGGGAAGGTTCAATGCCACCGCACCGGCCTCACCTGTTTTCCCAGGCTCTCCCCTCACCCACTACCCACGTGGACCCCGCCCTGGTTAGAACTCCCACAGCCACGCTTCATTGGCACTTAACCCTCGAGGCAGGCACAGGAGAAGTCAGTGGAAAGTTACTTGCACACAAACGGATGTCAGACGGATGATGAAACCCCAGGAAACCACGGCTCCTCCCCTGTGGGGGCACTGGGCCGGAGGCCAACCTGCTAGGCTTGGGACCTGCTTGTGGGCTCACTAGACACCCAGAGACCTTGGGCAAGTCGCTGAGCATCTGTCCTATTCCTTCCCTTCTAAGTGGGATGCCAGCTGCCCTGTCACACCCTTGCTGGGCCGTCAGGAGGGCAGGAATGAGTAAGCGGATGTAAAAATAATAGCAGCACCTAAACACGAAGCCTCTGTACCCGCGTAAGTTTTTATTGTGGGCCAGCCTGGCCACCGGGGCCTCCACTTAGAGAAACCCAACGCGTGGATACAGACACACACATACACCATTCCATGAGTCCAGGGATGGAATGTCCTGAAAATATAGTTCAGCCCACCGAACTGAAATGTGGTGCTCACACCTTACAAGGAAACCTCCAACACAGAACTGCTCTCCAGAAGGATGGCTCTGAACTCCGCCTGCGCAGGGCTGGCTAACTCAACTGTACTTGAGTTGCCTTGTAGAATGGAGGTCCGCTGGGGACCTGTCTACAGCCAGTTTGATTTTGGATTGTAAGAGCCATGGTCTGGAGAAAACTGTCCTCCTGCCCCTTTAAGAACTCAAGTTCCTTCAAGCGCAGCTAAGCAGGAAGTGCCCCTACACCGTCCTGACTGCCTGTTTCACTTCCTTTCAAAGGTGTTTTCTTACTAAAGGAACCTCAAGTCCAAGGTCACATTTGATTTTTTTTCAAATGCATACTCAGCTCCCATTTGTGTTGGTTTTATGAAGTTTTGGGCAGGAAAGGATACAAATAATATATATAGCTCTTTATATTTTTCAGTAGGATTTATTTTTGAGAGCAGTTTTAGGTTCACAGCAAAACTGGGTGAAAGGCATGGAGATTTCCCATATACCTCCTGCACACTAATACATAGCGTCCCCCACCATCACCATAAAGAATATTTTTAAAATCTATAAAAGATGAAAGGAAAACATAAAATTATATTTAAAATATTTTAAAATAGAAAAGTATAGTACATGCTTCTGGGAAAAATGTAAGTAATAGAGGATTGTCCATTTTCCTTCCCCAGAGGTAACCTCTGTTCACGGTTCTTAAAACTCCCTTTTGGCAATTGTCTCAATACACCTCACTTTTTTATTGCACAGAGGAGATCGTACACTATTTCTGAGGTTCTCTTTTATCCATGTAGGTATATTTTGGACATTCTTCCAGGGCATTGTGAATAAATCTGCCCCAATCTTTTCCTAACAGCCGCATCATTTTCCATTGTTTGGGTATTCTATCCTGTATTTAAGTGATCTCCTAATTAATACACACTTAGGTTGACTGTAGGTTTTCCTCTTAGTAACAGTGCTATGGGGAAAAGATTATTAATATATATGTATATGGATGTAGATATTTCTCTTTGCATGTGTCCAAATACAGCCATTGAAAACAATTCTAACAGTGGAATCGCTAGATCACATTGGAAATGCCTGGAAAGCCATTGGTACCACTGAAAAGTTGAATTTATACTTCCCACCAGGGCCTGGGAGAACTGCTTCCCATTCTCCTTCCCTTGGATTCTGACCAACCTCAGGTCAGGAGGTTTACCCCACCTTCTCACTTTGCCAGTCTGAAAGGGACACACGAGGGTTCCTTATTTGGTTTGCATCTGAAAGCTTCCTATGGAGGGAGCAGGGGGTCTCCTCACATCAATTCTGGCTCAGTGAAAGGGGCTTCAAGACCAGACTCTGGAACCAGATGAGCCATTTGCCAAACTCTGCAGCCTCGGTTTTTCCATCTGTGAAATGAGCATCCTAAGACCAAGTTCTTGGGGTTATTAAGAGGATCCAACAGAGTATTTACAACTACAAATGTTAGTGTGTTCCCATCAAAGCAAAACAGACAACAAACACGCCCCAAAATACAAAACTGATGTCAACTGACCTAGTCAGAACAACTTTTTGCAGTATCTGAGGCCTCACCTTCTCCTTACTTGCTGCCCCTGTTTGAGAGAGGAAAATGCAAATCAGACGCTGAAAAAGAAAACTGAAACTGTCACATTAAATGGTTGGTTTCCCTCACCAAGCATCCTTGGGCATGTTACATCTCTGAGCCTCAGTTTCTTCCACTGTAAGATGGATGTTTTGGGTGTTTGCCTACCCAGCCAGGTTGTTAGGGGAATGCTGGAACATGTGGAACAGTCCTCTGGGGATGAGCCTTGTATTGTTACTCTCAGCCACGAGTCCCCGCAAAGGCTCAGTCCACGTCCCTCAGCAGGGCAGGTGGACAGCAGACTCCCCTCAACTAACAAATGATTCTCGAACACCTATTCAATGCCAGGCTAGTCAAAGACCCTCTGAGACTCTAAACACTGTGTAGGGCACTTATGGAAGGGAATCCTTCAACTTTCTGGTCTGCCTTTTGAGATAAAATTATATCCTAACAAGCAGCCCCCATTACCCCATTCCCTAGCACCTAATAAGAAAAGACCCTTATGAGTCTACTTCATGAAAATATATTTGCCATGTTTTATCTTGTTAAATTTTCTCCTTTGGAAATGGTGTACACTCTGAATACTGGGGTACTGCTCAAGTAACAGCCAAGTTACCTGTAAGCAGGGATGGTGCTGACACAGTTTCTCCAGATCCTTCAGTGTCATACAGAATCTCAGCTGGGTTTGTGCGTGGTGGGGAGAGTAATTCACCAGCTTGGAGGTTACAATTAATCCCACCATGAGTGATTGGTATGGTCTGAACATGTCCTCTCCAAAATTCTTGTGTTGAAATCCTATCCCTCAATGTGATGGTATCAAGAGGTGGGTCCTTCATGAATGTTATTAGTGCCCTTATAACAGAGGACCCTCCCCCCCCACACACACACAGCTCCGTAGCCCTTTTGCCACTTGAGGCTATAATGAGAACTCTGTGGCCCTGAAGAGGGCCTTCACCCAACGATGCTGGCACTCTGATCTCAACATCCAGCCTGCAGAACTGTAGGAAGTAAATTTCTGTTGTTTGTAATCCACCCAGTCTGTGGTATTACTGGGCTAAGAGTTCTTTTCGAGGACCGCTAAAAGAGCCACACCACGTAAGGAACACAGATACAATCAAAAGCACGTCTCATAGCATAATGGCTTCTCCATGGAGGAATCTGGCAGAGAACACCTTAGTCAAGTGATCAGCATTAACATCCCCAACAGTGGAACAAACTAGTACCACATGCCTCCTGATGGGAGGCACTGAGAAGGTCACAGCATCCCTTGTGTAGTATTCCTGCCAAAAAGGCAAAGCCCCAATCTAATCATGAGGAAACATCAGGCAAACCTAATTCAAGGGAAATTCCACAAAACAACTGGCTTGTCGTCTTCAAAAATATTTGTGTCATGGAACACCAAGAGAGACTGAGGAAGTTCTAAATTAAAATACACTAATGTGACATCACAACTAAATGTGATACATGCTCCTGGATTGAAACCTGGATCAGAAAAAAAAATGTTATAAGGATTGTCTCAGGCTAATTGGCAAAATGTGAATTAGGTCTGTAGCTAAGATAATGGCGTTGGAGCAATGTGAAATTTCCTAGTACTGATAACTGTCCAGTGGCTATGCTGGAGAAGGTCCCTGCTCTTAGTAAATGCACACCAATTATTTGGGGGTAAGAAGTGTCATATTTGCAAAGGGTTTAGGAGATAGATGACAGATAAAGAGTGAGAGAGCCAGAGAATGATAAAGCAAAATATTACCAATTGATGAATCTGGATGATGAGTAAACAGGAATTCTTCATTGTTTCTTCATTGTGTTTTTGCGACTTTTCTGTAAGTCACCTTGTTATCATAAACAAGTGGGACTGGTCCAAGGGGCCCATCAGGAATCATAAAGACATCCCAAACACTTGGGAAATGCCAAAAGTTTCGAGGCTCCCTCCCAGGAACCAGGGACCAAGGCCAGCTACATTCTTTCGTATGCAAAACCAGATCAAGTATTTTATCTAAAAAAGTAAGGCATTTCTGCAAACATAGCCATAGAGTACAAAATAGAAAACTCAGACATTAAAATACCTCCTCCTGGCCCAAACTAAAATTATGTCCCTGTCTGGATGTAGACAGAAAAATAGACTGAAGTCCAAATGTATGCTTACTCTTTGTGCCAAGGACCGTAAGTAGTAAAATAAGAGTCGGGGGAGAGCGTGTGTATAAGTATGTTTGTTGGGTGAGCCACTTTCATGAATGAGGAATTCCCCATGGACTATACAATCCGTGGAATTCTCCAGGCCAGAATACTTCAGTGGGTAGCCTTTCCCTTCTCCAGGGGATCTTCCCAACCCAGGGATCGAACCCAGGTCTCCCGCATTGCAGGTGGATTCTTTACCAGCTGAGCCACCAGGGAAGCCCCATCCTACAGTTAGTTATATTAATAATACTGCCCATAGATGACTGTGTTTCACAAGTGACTGAATTTGGCTCCTTGTCATCCTAGATCTCAAATCTTTCTCCTGAAGTATGCATTATCTGAGCTCCAGACACCTAAAACCATGCCTGGAGGCCTGGGGCCTACAGTTTCAAGTCAGGAGTTAGTTTGTGGTCTTGGCTCAGCTAACCAGCTGAATACCCTTGGGCAGGTCACAAAACCTCTCTGTGCTGAGTTTCATCCTCTGGGAAAGACTGATTCGAGCACCTCATTCCTTTATCTGCATAAGGGTGCTTGAAGGATAAAATGACGCCAGAATGAGAAAATGCACTGATAAAGTGTAGAAACATCAGATAAATGTGAGTTGTATTACATGAGAATTACCGCAGCCCAGAATGTAAGGTGACACCTGTAAGCTGTTAGCCGGTCGTGTTAGTTTAATTTTTTTCCCAACTGTTGTCCAATATGCTGGTTCCTCTGAGCCAGTGCCTAAACCTTTTTAGGTAATCTGTTCTCCACTGTGGAATTTAGGCCATGCAAACAGCATGCAAGGGGAAGGAGTAGATTAAATTTCCACAGCAGAGTTCTTCAGTGGTTTATCTGATACGTGTGTGTGCATGCATGCTAAGTCTCTTCAGACTGACTCTTTGTGACCCCATGGACGGTAGCCCGCAAGAATACTGGAGTGGGTAGCCATGCCCTTCTCCAGAGGATCTTCTGGACTCAGGAACCGAAGCCAGGTCTCCTGCATTGTAGGCGGATTCTTAACTGAGCCACCAGGGAAGCCCAGATGTATTGGTAGCCATCTCTTCCTTTCTGTCTCAGAAACCCTGCTGGGGACTTTCTCTAGTTCAAGAGACATTTCTTTTAGATAGACCAGGGTCTACAGACATTCAAGCTATCTCTGGAGAGAATCCATGAACTTAGACAAAAATCACATCTTTATTTGCATCAATCTCTAACCGAGTGTTAGCATTTCCTTCAAGGGTACGTGGAGGCACATCTCTTAGCTTCAACAACAGACTCTTTTTTTTTTAATGTTTATTTATTTGGCTGCAGCAGGTCTTAGTTGTGGTATGTGGGATCTAGTTCCCTGACCAAGGATTGAACTCAGGCCCCCTGTACTGGAAGCATGGAGTCTTAGCCACCAGACCACCAGGGAAGTCCAAGAAAAGACATTTCTTTCTCACAGTTTGGGAGGCTGGGGGGGGAGTCCACAATCAAGGTGCTGGCAAATTGAGTGTCTGGTGAGAGCCTGCTTCCTGGCTTATAGACACAAGCCTTCGTTCAAACATTCTGTCTGTAACAGCAAGGAACCCCTGTTATCAGCAGTTCCTGTGATTGTGGAAACAACAGAAATCACAGGTATTTTTATATGTGTCCACATTTCGCAGATTATCTACACACACATCTCCAGTTTGAATTATGCTGGGTGTGTGACCTCCTCCCAAACTGTGTTATTTAATGCAGAAAGAAGCATGTATATCACTAGATCACAGTGCTTACAACTCTTGCGATAACTGTATGGAAATGGAACTGCTTTCATTCGTGGTCCCAGGTTTTTTGTTTTCCGCATTTATATAATTCTGAGAGTCTAGAGGTTTCCTCAGTTCGCCCTGGCACAAAAAGAGTTAAGAACCCCTGCTGCTTCCTCCACCCTGACTCCTCTCCCATTTCCTCAGAACCAGACCCTGGGGAGTGAGGAAATGGGACTAGATTCACTTTGTTTCTTTCTTTTTCATTTTAAAAATTGAGTTACAATTCACATAACATTAACCATTTAAAAGTGAACAATTCAGTGGCATTTAGCACATTCACAGCCTGGTGCAATCACTGCCTCTAATTAGTTCCCAAACATTTTCATCACCCTAAAAGGAAACCTTGGACCTGTTAAGTCGCCACTCCCTTTTCCTCCCTCCCCAATTCCTTGGCAACCTCTAATCTCCTTTCTCTTTCCATGGAGTTGTCTCTTCTGGATGGTTCACATGAATGGAATCATACAATAATACATGGTCTTCCATATCTGGCTTCTTAGCAGGTTTTCAAGGTCCTTCCATGTGGCAGCATGCATCAGCGCTTCATTCCTTTTTATGGCTAAATATTATTCCATCATATGGCTAGACCACATTTCATTTATCCATTCATCCACTGAGGGACATTTGGACCGTTCCCACTTTTTGGCAATTGGAATAGTGCTGCTGTGAATAAGCATACAAGTATTTGAGTACATGCTTTCAGTTCTCTGGGGCACATACCTAGAAGTAGAATCGCTGGGTCATATCAACATTAACTATTTACCTCTGTGAAGAATATGATTAACTTTTAAATATTTAGTTAAATCTATTTGCTAAAATGAGATTTGGTATTATGGTGTCTAGGAATCCCAGTTGTCCATATCATCTTGACCCTCTCAGTTCATTCCTGTCTATAAATGGCACGGCGTAAAGCTGGAACTCAGCTCTCTCTTTCCTGGTGCTTTCATTTGCTCCATGTGTTGCCTTTGGGTGAAAAGATGACATCCTCCTCCTCTTCTTGCTTTGATGGAAATGATGCCTATGAGGTTCTTTCCCTGGGAAGGCTCCAGGGAGAATTGGGGAAGTGGGTGGAGATGCTGGGAAAGGCTTGTTCCTTCATTGGTCTTGGTATGTGCCAGTCAGTTCTGATGCGCAAGTAAGCCGATCACTGCAGGCATCCCTCAAACAGGAAAAATAATGTGGCAGAAAAGAAGGGAAGAGAGCTGGCATATGCACCAGGCATAGCTCCTTGAAAAAAGGCAGTGACTACCCCAGGCCAGCAGCTCCAAGCGCAACTTTGAAGCTTAGCAGAGGATGGAGAGGCTGAACTGTCTCATGGATACACTCAAACCTTTCCACACCTGGGCAGCTGAGTGGTCAAGATGAGAGAGAGCATTCCAGGCAGCGGAGGAGATAGATGAGCCAGTGGACCCCAGGAAGCGCCAGGGGCATTGAGGGCACAGAGGGAATGAGAACAAGAGGGGCAGGACTGGCTTCATAACTTGGGGACACAGTGCAGAATGAAAACATGGGGCCTTGGTTCAAAATTATTAAGACTTTCAAGATGGCGGAAGCAGAGCGTTAAGCGAAGCACAGTGCCTCTGTGAGTGCGGGGCCTTGGGCGACAGCACAGATCACAGGCCCCAAAAATCCAACCTAGGGGAGGAGAGATGGTCAGTCATCCAAGAAGCCTGATTAGGGCCCATGTGAGGCATCCCCCCAAATTTGGGCCACCTGTCCATTGCCCACCTGAGCTTCATTTTTCTCACTGTAAAGCCAGTAGCCCCCTTCTGCTGCTGATGTGGGAACGATATTCTATAAAAAAGCTTTGACGTCCTTCAAAGAAGCACATTAAAATACATGAAGACTTCTACTTGCTAATAATAATTCGGCTTCACAGTGGAATGAAAAGTTTCATTTTTAACACAGAAGGCCATGGGCTATACATAATGCCTCCCCTTTCAATATGTTATTTGACCTACTAGTTTTTTTTTAAACACCATAATATGATCGACTGCAGGGAAAAATATTAAAGTAGTGAAAAGCTGTGTGAAACTGCCAGTGTTCATGATAAAGAATCCTCATTACCGCGACTGTGTCAGGCTGTGTTGGAGGCAAAGAGCAGATTGGATTACTGTCACAAAGTCATTTGAAAATTGGAGTAGGCAAATTTTTTAATTGATATGATCTATGACTATGGTATGTATGCTTAAACGTTTCAGTGCTGGAAACCCTGGATGGTTTTCTTGCGATGGAACAGAACTCTACCCTGAAGTGGCCTACAGAACAACGACGAAAGGCCTTAGGGTAGGTTTTTAGAAAAGTGTTGTGTTTCAAGGAGGCAGTTTCTGAGCCAGCTAGTCTGAGTTCATACACCGCCTCAGGCTTTCACTGTGTGGTTTGGGGTAAGTTATCTGATCCCTCCAAGACTCCACTTGGAGGGGATGTTGTAGAGGCGAATTCAAGCCACAGAAGGGAACCGGGCGGAATGAGACAGACCTTGGCTCTAAGATTCCATCAGATCAGCAAATCTCCGGCGAGTGTTACTTAGATTCCCTGAGCCTCAGCTTCTTCAGCAGTAAAATGGGCATATTAGTAGCCCCTGCACAGGGTGAGAATTAAATCAGATGTTATACACAAAGGGCTTTTAACCGAATATCCAACATACATAGTGAGACCACTAAATAGGACCTCCCTGTCATCACGGTGGGGGGAGGGGTGGGGGCTTGGGCTGTGTCTTTAAGGGGATTTGGATGAACAGATGCAGCTTGCGGGGCCACAGGGGAAGGTGGATCGAGGCAGGTGGGGGCAGATGGCAGGAGGCCCCGAAGCACAGACCAAGGGACCTGGGCCTCAGAAAGCAAAGAGTTGGGAGCCTCACTTCATCCCCATTCCTTTTCCTCTTCTCTGGGCAGTGCTGTGCACAAAATTGCTTAAAAATAATAGGATGAATTTTCCTGAACTCACAGACTTCAAGGCCTGTTTCTCCAGCTTTGGAAATAGCTCCAAATCTGTGTCCGGCCCGCCCCAGGAAAGCAACATGAAATACAACGTGCCCTGACACTGCTTCCTGGTTCCACTGGGCATGGGCTTGGAGCTGGCCACCTTGCAGCGCAAGCTGTCGGCACGGTCTGCACAGGGTCTGTGGCCCCCAAGATGAGGAAGGTGGGGGGGGGGCCGGGTGGGCTGTCTCCTCAGCTTTTGCTGGAGAGCACCAAGCGCACCCTGCTTGCTGTTCTTTTGTCCCTCCAAACCGCTAGTCTTTTCTTGGGCTCGAGGCCTCCCACCTCCAGTGGTGACTCAGCACAAGCTAACCCGGTTATGGACAGCAGCTTCTAGGAGGCAGGAATGACCCCCTGATGTCTAAAACATCAATACTGAAAGGACTGAAGTGAAGAAAGCATGGTGGCCTGACACAGGGGCAGAGTGGGGTAGAGTCAGGTGCAAGGGCCATCTGCACTGAAGCCAGTTAGCCCCAGGTCGTCCTTCACTGTTAACTGAGCAACTACTACATAACCAGGCATTGTGGGAAACAACACAGCTTGCCTCACGCTCTTCCTGCTGGGTCTCAGGTGCAGACTCGGGGCCTGGGGCTGAAGAATTTTCTCAGCATAAGTACCACAGAGTGGCTACTGGCTGAGTTTTCACAGCCTTGGATCTCTAAGCCTCAGTTTCCCCACCTGTAAATCTCTGCTCATGGAAAGGCCCTGGGCAGGAAAGGTGAAAACAAACGTAAAGCCCCTATTACAATGCCTGCCTGGAATTATTTTTGATTGGCTGAAAAATTAGCAAAAGATCTCATGAAAATTTCAGTCAACTGGTCCTTTATAAGACAAAGAACTCATATAAAATGTGCAATCAATTCTAAACACTAAACATTTTTTTTCCTCAACCTTCCATCCTAAAATAATAATAATACAAAGCAAAACAATAACAACAGTGTGTCACGCACTGTCTGAAGCATTTTGGCCTCCCAGCAACCCTGAGAGGTTAAGTACTGAACAAGCCCACTTCGCAGATGAGAAAACACAGAAAAATTCCTTCACAGGCCAGGGGTCACACAACTCTGAGGAATATTCCTTGAGTTTGCATTTGCTTCCATCTGCCTCCTGCTGCCCCTTCCATTCTTTCTAGCACCCCAGGCAAGTCAGGACGTCGGGGCCAACACTTGGCCTCTCTTCCTTTTAGAGAGCCGCCCCCCCCTTTCCCTTCCTTTCTATCGGTATCTAAACAGACAGGCAGCAGGAAAACTGCCATTACCTAACTGGAAAAATGCTCCGGGCTTCTGCAGACTTCTCCTCCTGCATTGCCTCTGCAAGGCCTAACCCTCTCTGAGGAAAAGGCCTCAGGGAGAAGCAGGAGCCTTCGTGGCGTCCCCTTGTGATCGGGAGACTGAGGAGGAAAGAAATGGTTTTTGACAGCGGCTGGGTGAGGGGAACTGGACTCCCCAAACCCCAGAGAAATGGTGTTGGCACGAAGCAGCTGCCGCTGAAAAGGGCCCCAAATCCACCCTGAGTTTCCACGATGAGGTGAACTCACCGACCAGTCAACTAGGGGCAGGTTAGAGGGATGAGGAGCCAGAGAGGTGACATCCTGTGCCTGCCAGAAGGCTCCCATTCGGGAGCAGAATGGCTGCCTGCCGAGCAGAGCAGGAACTGGGGAACCAGACGGTCACCTGCCCCCCACCACGAAGAAGGAAGTCTAGCAGACGAAGAAATGGGGAAGGCGGAGGTGCTCCTGCAGTGGCTGTTAAGGGTCTATATGACAATTGATTCTACTCCCCAGTGAGACAAAAGCCTCTGCCATAAACAAGATTAGCAAGAGGTTTCTAGAAACATTTTCTGAGGAAGAAGCAGGGGGTGAGCATTGCGCTGCCAACTGCTTTATCTGAAAACCTTGCAACCTGTCTTTTTCCCCTTTCACAGCCCTTGGGCAGCCCCACCCCCATGATATTTGTAACTTGTTTCAGCCGCAAGGGGCGGGGGTCCCTCGTGTTCACAGACTCAGGTGCCATTTTGAAAAGTGCTCCACTCTACCTCGAGCTCCCATGTTTCCGGATGTAACTCAGATACGCACTTCAAAATGGAATCCTGCTCAAAAGACTCCCTTCAGAATACAGAGTTCGCCTTTTCGATTTAATCTTCAGGTTTTAGACATAATAGGATCGCAGCCTTTGGCCTTGTACCTGGGTCTCCTTAGCAATCACTTTTATAATTTAGGGAAATAAGAAACAGGAAAGTAAAGGAACTTCCTCCTGGTCCGGCAGCAAGTCAATAGCAGAGCTTGAACTTGAGACTTAATTTTTCTAAGAGGGAGGCGACGTACTCAATAAACCCCCGATAAATTCACCACCAACTAGCAAATATTCCGGTTATTTGGTTTGGGTGCCCACCACAATTACAGCATTGAAAAAAAAAACAGGCATGTTCTAGTGAGAAAATTTTTTTAAAAAATCATTTAAGGCTGCTTTACTTCCCAGTCAAGTCTAGGAGAAGACGAGCGAGGAGACAAAGAGGGCCAGGGTGGGGGCGTAGGGCTTCCACTGGTCTGAAAGCTGAGTCACAGGAATCGCAGCCCTGCAAGTGGGCGAGGCCGCGGGGCGAGGGACACTGCACCCTGGCTGGGGGATGTCTGCCACGGACAAAGGCAGTTTCACAGTAAAGGAATGCCTGTCCCGCTAGGTACCACCCAGGCCCTTAGTTATCACGCTCGGATCCCCAAGGGCCGGTTTGCGCGCCCGCTGCAAAAATCCACGCAGCTAGAACCGACATAAAGGGGAGGGGGGGTGTGTTACGAAGGAAGTGCGGCGGGGAGAGGGCGCTTTACGCGCTTTATTTTGCCGCCCTCGTCGTGGCTTGGTGCATGGTTGGACGCGGGGCCCCCCCAAACGCCAGGCAGGCCCCTGACGCCGTTCCGGAGACGAAACCCGGCGCGAAGGAGTTAAGCGGGCGGGCGGGTGACGTCACCTCATTTGCATAGGAGCGCGCATATATAGCTGCGCCCGCCGCGCCCCGCTCGGCACTCGGCGGCGGCCACAGCGCAGACCAGACTTCGCTCTCTCGCTCGCAGCTCGCTCCGGTGAGCCCCGGGGTCCCCTACCTCCTTCCCTCCGCTCCCCTTCCCGCCCCGCGCTCGCCCCCTCGCCGCCCGCTACCCCGAAACGCAGCGCGAGGGGGTCGTCCCGGGAAAAGGCTGCTTCTGGGGAGTATGGGGAATGCCAGACCCTTCCAGACGGGTAACGGGGTCGGGAATTCGGTGATTTTTAAAAAAACATATATTTATTTTTAAAGCTGGCTTTTTGCTATTGCCGTTTCGAAGGGAACAGTTTTTTCTTTCTTTCCTACCCTCAACGGCATTCTGCATAGCCTCTTAGGCGGTGATGAATCAGGAATAGAAAGATCCTTTGTTCCAACTCACACCCACCCAAGCCCGGAGCTTCAGACTCGCATATTTTTCTCTCGAGCCTCCGGTGGCTTCGTGGGCTGTTATCTGTTAGGTTTAGGGCTGCGGGGCTATATTATGAAATCTTGGAAACGTCCTTCTTGTAGGGGGACGTGTGCAGAGCTGCCGAATTGCTCCTAAATGCAGAATCCTAATCGATCTAGGTTTGTGTGCGGCTGGCTGCATTGGCGAGAGGGAGGAAGCGGGTAGGGCGGTGGTCGGTGGCGCCCGGCCGCAGCTGCCGCCTTTTGTGAGAAGAAAAGAAAGCCGCAAGGCTCGCATCTTTGGCGAAGAGGCCAAGTATAGGAAAAAAAGAAACACTTTGTGCAGCCTTGGCTTCATTTTCAGAAATCTTCCTCGATTTTCTTCCCCTTAAACTTGAAATGGCTTCACTTTTATCTTGAAACGCCGCAATTAATCGGCAGTGGTTAATTTCACGCTTGCGAGAGATTCCGCCTCCTAACGTGGGCTGTCTTACCAGTTTGGCCCCTCGCGTTTTGAAATCCTACAGGCAGCGGGGAAGCGCTCTTTTTTGTTTTCCTGTAGAAAGAGGAAGATGTTCAGCCCTGAATGAAAGTGGAAGGAGTTAAAAGTGCGTCTTCAGGCAGGAGACAGGAAGGCAGAACGCGTTTTCTGAGCCCAGAAAGACGAGCGGTTAGGTGGCTCGCCCTCAACTTCTTGGCTTTGTACCTGCAGCGCCCTCTGCAACCATGTCTGACAAACCCGATATGGCTGAGATTGAGAAGTTCGATAAGTCGAAATTGAAGAAAACGGAAACGCAAGAGAAAAATCCACTGCCTTCGAAAGAAAGTAAGCGGCCCCCCCCCCCCGCCTTTCGAAACGGCTGAGTGGGAGTGGCCGGGTGGGTAGGAGAGGATGGGAGGGGCTGGGAGAAGAATTGGGGTGGGGGCAGGGAGTGCGGGAGGAGCCAACTGCTGCAGCCAACAATGAGGTTTAATAATTTAATGCAATGTTTAATATTCCATATTAATATGCAAATACAAGTATCCTTTTATCTGTAAAAATGTTCTGTTTTGTATAAGCATTTCATAATGGAATGCCTATTGGTACTTGATAGAATTTGTATGATAAGAAGAGATGTTTTCAAAAGGAAGGACTGTAATCCTATGTTTGGCTATACTGAATTCGCATCTTAACCCGCTCCATCTTTTTTCTTTTTCTTTCCGATCACAGCGATTGAACAGGAGAAGCAAGCAGGCGAGTCGTAATGAAGCGTGCGCCGCCAGTATGCACTGTACATTCCACAAGCATTGCCTTCTTATTTTACTTCTTTTAGCTGTTTAACTTTGTAAGATGCAAAGAGGTTGGATTGAGTTTAAATGACTGCTACCCCTTTTCACATCAAAGAATGGAGAACTACTGACAACGTAGGCCGCGCCTGCCTCTCCCATCTGCCTGTGTGGCTGGCAGGGAAGGAAAAGAACTTGCATGTTGGTGAAGGAGGAAGCTGGGTGGGACGACAGTGAAATCTAGAGTAAAAAGCTGGTCCAGGGTGTTCTGCGGGCTGTAAAATGCAGTTTAATCGGAGTGCCATTTTTTTTTGTTGTTGTTCAAATGATTTTAATTATTGGAATGCACAATTTTTTTAATATGCAAATAAAAAGTTTTAAAACCTGCCTGGTGTGACGGTTTGGTCTCTGAAAGGAGCGGCTTCCTCAGATGAAATCTTGGTAAAAGGGTCCAAAGTGGGTGACCTGGGGAGTGATAGATGACAGACATCTGGCGATTTGGGTAAAAGACCAAAATGGGTTTCATCCAGGTATGCGAAATACCTCGGCTACACTGGGTAAAGGGGAAATGGTTCGTTTTCTTAGGCTGATTGAATTCCTGTTATCTGGAGTTAAGTGAAAACTTATAAAAATATTTGTAGTCCTTTACTTTTAAAGGTTTTGTTAAACCTACACTGAACCTCTCATCAAGAAGTTGAAGGTGGTACAATTCACAGCACACTACTTCAGGTGTCAAACTTGGCATATTTAGCCAGTTACCAGTCTTGTCATACATGGAAACACGACATTTAACAGCTGCTTTTTAAAGGATTGAAGACGTGCTTCCTCTGTCTAATGGCTGATTGCAATTCGAATTCAAGATTTAAAATTGTCTTTTGTAAAGTAAGTGCACTTAGGATTAATAAATATGACTTAAAATTCTCAATCTAGATAATGCAAGGAAATCTTCAAAATTTAAAGGACAGTAGCTGGGCAAGGATGAAATTTTGCTGTGTAAGTCCAATAGGATTTAATGAGCTAACCCTCCAGGGCTTTACCTTTCTCGAGTCCTTGGTAACTTCCCAATTACTTGAATACCTATTTTAATCGATGGTTAAACCCCCCCAAGTCCTTGTTCGAGGGGCATTTAAGGTGCAGAAAGGGAAATGAGACACCAGGGTTTTAAAGAAGAGATGTCTTAAACGTCTTTAATGGATTCCTCCTTTATATAAGGAAAGGTGAAAATGTATTTTTTTTAATTACTAATTTTAAGTGGAAACAGCATTTAATGGTTGTTGATTTAATAGTTCAGCAAAGCTGAGATTCACAATGCAAATGTCCAAGACATAAACGATCCCCCTACCAAAAAAAACTGACTTAGGAAAATACCCATTTTTAAGGAGAGGGGCTAGAGGGCACATTATTGATGATGATTAAATCAGTTGATTTCGTTTCCCTTTGCTCAACACTTATTTTGAGAAAGGCACAGGAAACCATTTACCTGTGGTTTATAGACAACCAGATCGTCACCAAGAAGCCTTTATCTGCTTCACAAGGGAAGGGATAGGTGCAAAACCAGCGGCTGCAAAACCTGGAGGGCTTCACGCTACTGGATCGATCAAGAACCGAGCAGTGAGCACAAAAGTCCGGGAACCTTCTCAAGATGGAGTCCGCCGCCCCCCCCCGCCCCCCACCCCCCACCAGCCCTGCGTGTTCTCTTCCTGTCTGTAAGGAAGGGTGTGGGCAAAATGAAAATGTCCACGGCACGAAGATAAAACCAAGCCCAGGTGTTTACTGAGTGCATTTTTTCAAACAATGCCAAGATGAAATAAAATGGTAAGAAATGCACACAACTCCAGTATTCCTCAGTTTTAAAATAAAAATGAGCATTAAGGGGAAATGGGTGAGTCATGAAATCAAGTGATGGGAGAGAAGCCCTTTCTCTCCCAGGACAGCAAAGCTCAAACGTAGCCAGAAAAAAAAAAGTAAAATGAGAGATCTGGTAAGGACTGAATTTTGGCTGCTTGGTGTGCGGGATGGTGAAACCCAAAAGCTTCTGCGTGTATCTATCACATTGTACACTTAGCTGCTGTACATGGAGGTGGGGGTGGGGGAGAGAGGCTGCTTTTGTTTTGTTTTTTGAGGGGAAACGGAGAATTCTCTTCCCAAGAGAGGATCTTTGCAGAGGGCTGGGGTATTTATGAATCAGTTTGGGGATTTATACCCTCACTATTGTGTTTGGAGTGGACCGTGTTTTTCACAAAGGGGACCTGAGGGTCACCGTTAGAATGACGGTGAGGGTCTTAGACCCTCTCCCCCCTAAACCCCCAGAAATAATACAGGCCAAGGGAGCTTATGTAAAAGTTGAAGGTTGCACCGTCCAGTCTGGGCTGGGACTTCTGCAAACTTTGAATTGAGCAGGAAGAATAAAGCAAAAACAGAGGAAGTAAAAGAGGCTCACAGACAGAGGCTTGGGACAGAGTCTTACTCATTTCTAAATCTTACAAATTCCTCAACCGTCACAGCCACCCTTTTCAGTCTTCCAATGGATACAGTTTTCAGGCTACTTCATTCTTTCAGGAGAACAGCATAGTCTTGGGGCTGATCTTGGAGGATTGTGTATATGGGGGAGCTGGGGGGATATGTGCAAACTTACCAAACGTCACGGCCTTATGGCCTTGTGAATTAGATACCATCTCTTTATTTCCCTAAAGAAGCGTCTTAACTCCTCAAGACACCAAAATAAAAGAATTTTCTATCCTTTCTAAAAACGTATGGGGCCAATTTTGTGCTTACTTGAAAAAACAGTGCATTTTGCAAACAACATTATGGCCAAAAAATAAAAATCTTGTGCTCTTTTTAGTTCAATCGTGTAAATTGAAAACATTGTTTCATAGCTTGAAAAGCGCTCCACGCTTATTTACGCTGGTAGCATTCACTGGCCTGGCAAGAGAATAAGAAAATTACCCTCCCCAGTCCCTCACCCCAATTTCTCACTTTTTAAAGAGTGGCTTACACACCAATCTAAGAGAATGAAATACACCAGTTTGAAGTTCAACTATATTTTATTTGCATGTAAGGAAAAGGGATTTGTGAATTACAAATTGAAGACACATATGTTCCATGAATTAAACTAAGAAGAAAATGTGTCTGTGACCTCTATTTACCTGGCTTATTTTGATCTTGGATATGTGTATGTTTTTTTTGTCACACACTCATGCTGGTACCAGCCCAGCTCCTTTGTGAGCAGGGTCCCTGTAGTCTGTGTTCACATTTGTGTATTTTTTCTTCGACATCCAATGGCGTGCCTTGTGTAGTGGTGGACAAATACTAGGGCTTCAGCAAACCCTTTTCCTCTATTAACTGATGGGGATCTTATTTAACATGTTTTTGAACATACTTTTGAGTATATGAATATCATGCTCAAAACACAATTTTAATATATAAATTTTAATATAATACATATACACAATTTTATATATAATAATATATATACACAATTAAAAAAAATATGTATATATATAGTCTTGCCTGGAAAATTCCATGGACAGGGGAGCCTGGAGGGCCATAATCCACAGGGTTGCAGAGAGTCGAACACAACTCAGCTACTGAACATACATATATATATTGCTTAGTCGCTCGGTCATGTCCAACTCTTTGCGATCTCATGGGCCATAATCCACCAGGCTCCTCTGGCCATGGGATTCTCCAGGCAAGAATACTGAAGTGGGTTGCCATTTCCTACTCCAATATATATGTATATGTATAAGTATATGTATATGTATATGGTAGTGGTGGTTTAGTAGCTAAGTCATGTACAAATCTTTGCAGCCCCATGGACTGCAGCTCGCCAGGCTTCTCTGTCCATGGGGTTTTCCAGGCAAGAATACTAGAATGGGTTGCCATTTCCTTCCCCCAGGGGATATTCCTGACCCAGGGATTGGACCCATGTCTCCATGTCTCCTGTCTTATAGGAGGATTCTTGACCTCTGGGCCACAAGGGAAGCCCTGTGTGTGTGTTTATGTGTGTGTGTATGTATAAAGTTAAGTTGTTAGTCGCTCAGTTGTGTCCAGCTCTGTGAACCCATGGACTAGGGCCTGCCAGGGAAGCCCCGTGTGTGTGTGTGTGTGTGTGTGTGTAAAGTTGTTAGTCGCTAAGTTGTGTTCAACTCTGTAAACCCATGGATTGGGGCCTGCCAGGCTCCTCTGTCCATGGAATTCTCCAGGCAAGAATACTGGAGTGGGTTGCCATTTCCTTCTCCAGGGGATCTTCCTGACCCAGGGATTGTACCCCAGTCTCCTGCATTGCAGGGAGATTCTTTACTGTCTGAGCCACCAAGGACACTACATATATTAATGTCTCCTTATTAATCGAGGAGACTATACAGGGACATTCTTCTCAATATTTATTGCTAATACACACCTAAATATAATGAAAGTAAATTCACAGGTAATGTGGAATCTCCATTCGTGAAATTTAATAATTCTTTTACAAATATATTTAAAGAGCTTTGAATGCTAATCTGCCACCGTCTGTTGTGAGCCGGTTTTCAATCAGTGCTTGTAACCAACTCCATATTATTAAGCCAGAGCGCTGGATCATTCATTCACTCCACCAATGTTTATTGCTTGCCCAGTACATGCCAGGTATTTTATTTGCCACAGAGATTGTCATAAATAAAATGTAGCCTCTGTCCTTGTGTGTCCTCCCTTAGTTCAAGATATCCGTTTCATCTCAACCTGAGTAGAAAATGCTAAGAAGTTATTCTTTTCCATTTTTAGGGTGAGTGTCGAACCCAAGGGCTTTGTGTTTTTACGTGAGTGTGAAGATCTATTCTCTGCTTTGATGTGGACTTTTTCCCAAATGTCTGTATAATGACTCCATTGAAATCCCTCCGAAAGCTCAAGGGTGAGTGATATTTGATGGAAACCACCTGATTCTTTGCATCACAATCAAATATTTTTCAGCATAGAAAGATTAGGCAGTCTTTTATGAGAAATGCCCAAGATTTAGGAATGGACTGGCTGGATGTTATTTTAAAATCAGGTCTACGATTTTATTATTTAGATGCTGAGTTTCCAGAGGAAGACTTCTCTCTCTCTTTTTTCTTTTTAACTTTATTTTAGTGAAGTATAGTTGATTTACAATACTGTGTTACTTTCAGATGTACAGCAAACATACAGACACATTTATATCTTTTTTTTTTTCAGATTCTTTTCCCTCATAGGTTATTACAAAATATTGAGTATAATTCCCTGTGCTATACAGTAAGTCCTTATTGGTTATCTATTTTATATATACTACTATGTGTATCTGTTAATGCCAAGCTCCTAATTTATCCCTTCCCTTCCCCTCAGCTTTCTCCTTTGGAAACCATAAGTTTGTTTTCTACGTATGTCCAGAGAAACACTTCTTATTGCTAAATTCTTACCCTTCGTCTGTCAACCTTCTTTCTCCAATTTGACCAAGACTGACGGGGGCAAAAACAATGGTCATTCAAATTTTGAAATCCCTCAGATGGTGTAGCAAAATGGCAACCACATGAGGATATCTTTAAGCCTAGCACCTGGCTGACGGATAGCTGGGTCACTTCCATTTAGTAGGACCCCAGAAGTTTGAGCCTCAACAGAGGAGGACAAGTTATGTTCATAATCTATTCAAAGCAGTTGAAGCTATTCTTGTCCCATTATTGTCAAACCACAGGAAATTATGCTTTTCCTCATTGCCACACTGAATTTTGTTAAGTGGCTGATACCTTTGGGTATGCAGAGACTTTGTCATAGAGTTTTCCTAATCAAGAACAAAAATATTTCACAAGGTTAAATATATACACTATATATACATAATATTATACACATATCCACGTCATCCAGTTATTGCAACTTGAAGTCATGGCTTGCATGGAGGGTAGAAAAAAAACGTTGTTCTGCAAACATATATTGAGCACTTCCTGTGTACCCAGCTCTTTCCTAGCTGCTGGGGATAGGAATCTGAATCCAAGCTGGGCCTGATGAGAGAGGCAGACCTGTGTACATGAAAAGCCACATAAAGCGTGAGCCATAGATCGGTTCATTTACCCAACAATTTCACAGCTCCATGTTTGCCACGTAATACTTTGGGTTGAGAGATCCATGACAAGCAGATAGTTAAGGGCCTGTCTGCTTCACTAAGGAGTTTTATAAACTCCCCTTCGGCAACTGGGGCCTTTCAGAAGTAAAATCATTTAGCCCATGTGAGACAGTTTCTAGATTCTTCCTGTTTAAAATGAAGCTATATGGAGAATAGGGCAAAGAACGGGGTGCCCATGCTTGCCATCGACAAAGCCAATTGTCATTAACAATTAATTAATTGACATTAACCAAGCATGAGAAGGTAATACATCAGACTTCTATTGGTGTTTCTCAGTCTACGTTTCAACAGCACAGGCAGTCACATCTCCATGCTGGAAACTCATTTCATGTTGTTCAGTTCAGTTCAGTCGCTCAGTCGTGTCTGACTCTTTGTGACCCCATGAATCGCAGCACGCCAGGCCTCCCTGTCCATCACCAACTCCTGGAGTTTACTCAAACCCATGTCCATCGAGTCGGTGGTGCCATCCAACCATCTCATCCTCTGTTGTCCCGTTCTCCTCCTGCCCCCAGTCCTTCCCAGCATTAGGGTCTTTTCCAATGAGTCAACTATTCGCATGAGGTGGCCAAAGTATTGGAGTTTCAGCTTCAACATCAGTCCTTCCAATGAACACCCAGGACTGATCTCCTTTAGGATGGACTGGTTGGATCTCCTTGAAGTCCAAGGGACTCTCAATAGTCTTCTCCAACACCACAGTTCAAAAGCATCAATACTTCTGCACTCAGCTTTCTTCACCATCCAACTCTCACATCCATACATGACCACTGGAAAAACCATAGCCTTGACTAGATGGGCCTTTGTTGGCAAAGTAATGTCTCTGCTTTTAAATATGCTATCTAGGTTGATCATAACCTTCCTTCCAAGGAGTAAACATCTTTTAATTTCATTGCTGCAATCACCATCTGCAGTGATTTTGGAGCCCCCAAAAATAAAGTCAGCCACTGTTTCCACTGTTTCCCCATCTATTTCCCATGAAGTGATGGGACCAGATGCCATGATCTTAGTTTTCTGAACGTTGAGCTTTAAGCCACCTTTTTCACTCTCCTCTTTCACTTTCATCAAGAGGCTCTTTAGTTCTTCTTCACTTTCTGCCATAAGGGTGGTGTCATCTGCATATCTGAGGTTATTGATATTTCTCCCGGCAATCTTGATTCCAGCTTGTGTTTCTTCCAGCCCAGCGTTTCTCATGATGTACTCTGCATGTAAGTTAAATAAGCAGGGTGACAATATACAGCCTTGATGTACTCCTTTTCCTATTTAGAACCAGTCTGTTGCTCCATGTCCAGTTCTAACTGTTGCTTCCTGACCTGCATACAGGTTTCTCCAGAGACAGTTCAGATGGTCTGGTATTCCCATCTCCTTCAGAATTTTCCACAGTTTATTGTGATCCACACAGTCAAAGGCTTTGGCATAGTCAATAAAGCAGAAATAGATGTTCTTCTGGAACTCTCTTGCTTTTTCGATGATCCAGTGGATGTTTGCAATTTGATCTCTGGTTCCTCTGCCTTTTCTAAAACCAGCTTGAACATCTGGAAGTTCACGGTTCACGTATTGTTGAAGCCTGGCTTGGAGAATTTTGAGCATTACTTTACTAGCGTGTGAGATGAGTGCAACTGTGCGGTAGTTTGAGCATTCTTTGGCATTGCCTTTCTTTGGGATTGGAATGAAAACTGACCTTTTCCAGTCCCATGACCAATGCTGAGTTTTCCAGATTTGCTGGCACATCAAGCGCAGCACTTTCACAGCATCATCTTTCAGGATTTGAAATAGCTCCACTGGAATTCCATCACCTCCACTAGCTTTGTTCGTAGTGATGCTTTCTAAGGCCCACTTGACTTCACATTCCAGGATGTCTGGCTCTAGGTGAGTGATCACATCATTGTGATTATCTGGTTCGTGAAGATCTTTTTTGTACAGTTCTTCTGTGTATTCTTGCCACCTCTTCTTAATATCTTCTGCTTCTGTTAGGTCCATACCATTTCTGTCCTTTATCGAGCCCATCTTTGCGTGAAATGTTCCCTTGGTATCTCTAATTTTCTTGAAGTCTAGTCTTTCCCATTCTGTTGTTTTCCTCTATTTCATGTTGATTTGCTTCCATTTTTTATACTGGTGTGGACAGAAAGTTAATATATTTGAAATGGTTAAAATTGTATTTATTTATTTCTGGTGGGCTCTTTGTGGTTTGCAGGGCCTTATTCTAGGGTTTGCACACTAAATGCTGGTCTTCAATCATGTATGACTCTCTCAGTGTTTTCTCCTCGTCTAAGGATATTTGTCATTGGGCTTAAGGCCCACCCGGGCAATCTAGGATGGTCTCATTTCAAAATCCTTAAATCTGTAAAAGCTGCTTTTCCAAATAAGTCAACATTCACGAGTTCCAGATATCTGACGTGAGAGCTGTTGGGGAGGGGGGTGAGGCACCATCTAACCCACCAGGAATCATGACCCATAGATCCAGTTACACCATGATGGTTGAAGTAGTAAACTGGTGATCAGCTCTGTGGGCAGAGACAAATATTTTACTGAACAAATGGGTTTGTGGGAGGAGAGAGGATAATGGCAGTTTTTTTGCATCCATCAGAAAGTTACTCCACGATATAAGAAGTCATAAGGAAAAACTTCTAGGAGCTGTGAATCATCAGGGACCAAGGGGAATGGAATGGAAGGAAAATCAAAGGCTTGGGATTGGTTGTACATTTACTATAATGACAGAGATGAGGAGCCCAGGTGGTCATAGGAGAAAACAATGGTGCTGGTGCAGTAATTTGAAATGTGCACAAGGCAAGTGCAAAATGCCATGTGGGAAAATAAACATGAATGACTTGGACTTCCTTGGTGGCTCAATGGTAAAGAATTCGCCTGCCAGTGCAGGAGTTGCAGGTTCAATCCCTGGGTCAGGAAGATTCCCTGGAGGAGGAAATGGCAACCCACTCCAGTATTCTTGCCTGGGAAATCCCATGGACAGAGGAACCTGGCGGGCTATGGTCCATGGAGTCCCAGAGTCAAACACGACTGAGCATGCACATCCACAGCATGACAATAAATGATACTGCTTAGTTAGGAAAGAAAATAAAGCTACTTCTCATTGATGTCCAAATAGAGTTTTCCTTTTTTTTTTTATCCAAATGGCCAAGTAGACAAGATCTCTCCTCTCTCATACTGGAAAATTTCATCTGTCATCCACCTGTCACTTTTTGGGTGGTGATTCCAGCATCTCCCCTGGTCCTGAATTCTCTTGCTTCTCTTCACTCATCGTTTTCTCTGGCTCTGCCTCACCTGTCCCTTAGATATTGGTTTGTGCACAGCGCTAACCTTGACCTTATAGTTTTCCTCATCGATGCTCTTTGTTTCCCCGTGGCTTCCCCTAGTAAGTTTCTTTAACCTGATGACTCGACGACTCCTTTGAACTCCATCTGGCTCTCTCTCAGACTCCATTGCTTAAAGTCATCCTGTCCGCAAAACTTGTCCTCCCAACTTGGTCAATGGCATCACTGTCGTTCAAGACACTTGAAAAGACGCCTGTATCTTGTGACTCGCCACTCACGTCCATCATTCACCAGCACTGGGAACTGAATGCAAACACTGGTCTACAAGCCTCCAGCTGTGTCCCTGGGTTCAAATTTTTCCTTCTGTCAAGTTCTCTCTTCCCTATTTGCCCCATCCTCATCCCAGTCATTTTCCAAGGCCCAGTTCCTTTCACATCCTTCAAGGAGTCTCCTTAGACCTTAGCTCAGATTGATTCTGCCCTTCCCCAATGCCCGCAGCATCCTACTGGTACTTTCTATGAAGACTTTAGAATCTACACCTCACTGGAATAGGCTGATGACCTAAATCTCGGTTTCGCTTTCCAGATTGGAGGCTCCTGGGCTGGGGAGGAACAGAAGAGATCCTCGCGTGGAGCTCTGTGGAGTATGTGCTTGAGAAATGTGAGTTGAACTGCTTTCTATTGAATTTACATACAACATATAGGAATCTTGCCAATAAAAGATGCAAGGTATAGCTAGTTTTCCCCACCTCTAGGGTTGGAAATTCATGTGTTTACAGGTACCCAGCAGGTCACATAAATAACCGGAGAGGTCAAGCTCTGTCGAGAGAAGCGAGGCAGCCCTATCAGCTCCATAAGGAAACATGGACCCACTGTTGCCAATTCCGGTTTTTCAAGCGAAGGCAGAAATAGAGAACTTTAAATGTGCAGTCCCCCAAGTTTTAATTATTGGCAACTAAGTAGAGACATTTTAACCTTTTGTTGTAAAATTGAAGAAAGTAAACTACAAAAAAACCACACAAACCTATAGTTTAATGTGTTGTTATGAGGCAGATATCCAGCTCTTATAATGGAAACTCAGGTCAAGAAATAGAACTTGGTCACCGATCCCGGGAGCCCCACCTGGGTTCCCTTCCAGTCTCTACACCTCCAAATGAACCCCTCCTCTGCATTTATACTAATAATCTGCTTTCATTTTCTTATGGTTTTATCATTTGTATGTGCACCCTGAGGTGCTATACTCTAACTTAATACAAATTTAGTCATTTTTGAAAATTTGTGTCTTTTCATCTACATCTTCCACCAACCCTTCCTTTTCCTTACAGTTTTTCTGTTGAAGTACCTGGAGTATTTGGAGAAGGAAATGGCAACCCACTCCAGTGTTCTTGCCTGGAAAATCCCATGGACAAAGGAACCTGGTAGGCTACAGTCCATGGGGTCGCAAGAGTCGGGCACGACTTAGTGACTAAACCACCACCACCACCTGGGGTGTTGGACTTGTAAAGTTTACTGAATTCTCACAGTCCTGTACTTTTTTGATCCAGAACTCATGTTCATTAATTGAAACAGTTTTCAATCGAGAACATCATCTGTTGGCAGTGGTGATGGACAGAGAGGCCTGGCGTGCTGCAGTCCATGGGGTCGCAAAGCGTCGGACACGACTGAGAGACTGAACTGAACTGATGAATAAATCAGTCAACTTCTTTGCTACTTTCCATGTGGAGAGGATGGCAATGCATTCTCATCTAACAGAATCAAAGTCTTCTTAATGCTCACATGGCTTACCATAAACTTTTGGCATCGTGGCTCCTTGGATCCTGTAATATGGGCCACATAGGGATGTTTAAAGGGAGAAAACAGATATCTTCCCAGAGACTTAATGGTTTCCTTTCCGTCAGATAGTCCACCAGGTGGGAGTCAGCCAAGACGCTTGTCTTTCCTCCACCAGATGATAGGATTTCCTCCGACCACAGCACATACTGGTTTAAAGGAGAAGTCTAGAACCACTTCCCACATGGGGAAAGGAGGTAGGGAGATATAACTCTGACTATAGGTGCCAAAAGTCAGAAGAGTGCTAAAGACAAGGGAGCTGTGTCTTCCATGGGAGTAAAAGGAAACAGGATTTGCAGAGAGACCCCCAGGATTGAAAAGTTCTGGTAAAAAAAATGCTATTAAGAAATCTGCAATATCCCCTGGAAAAATACATAAGAAATGGAGAACAGCAAAAACAACAAAATGAGAAAAAGGTAAAAAAAAGAAAAAGGAATCTAGACAATAGAACCAAGATGTTGACCTGTTGTAGATCAGAAAACGTTTTCCCAATCAACAAAAGGGCCTGGTGAGCAAAGCTAAAATTGTACATCCATGGTAGTACCTGTAATTGATTATAATCATTTAAATGACTTAATCATTTCAGTTAGACTCTATCCCTAGTGTTAGATTGCTGCCCAGATAAAGCTCTTTTTATTACAAGCCAGAGATGCGTAGTTTGGCATCAAATGCATAAAGCACAATGGCTATTGATTAGTGGGCTAATAACCAGGCAAAAACCTGTCTCTAGATTCAGTGACTTGAACAGCTAGTGACCTGGGAGGAACTTCCTCTTGCTGAATGGTGGAGACTAACTCGTTACACCAGTTGGGGGCACTTCAGCTGGCCTGACCCTTTCTTCTCCTTTCCACCCTTGTCATCCCTTTTTGCCCTACTCTTTCATTGTTATCCTACCTCAAGTCCACTGTTAATTAGACAGTGAAATGTCTGATTTTACCCAGGTGGTGAAGTGAAATTTTCCTAAAAGAATATAGCATCCAGTGTCTGACAATTGACTTGCATTCAAATGGACTGTTGAGTTTCAAAAGATGTTTTCTCTAAATGAAAATTTGCCTGGTCACCATGCTTTGGGCATGAAAAGATAACATCATAGGGGAGAAAAGACACATCTTCCTTACAGAATAATTCCAAATGATGTATGAAGATACTCTCTGTCCAAGAGGGAGAGATTAACCCCTCTGCACCTCCCAGCCACACTAGGCTAGATACAGTGACTCCTTCCAAAACTAGAGTATGACAGGGGAGGAAAAAACAGCAATATTATAGTGGAGAAACCTGCCAGATAGCACCTTAACCAAGTGATGAAGGGTAACATCGTCAGCGATGTTATATATATATTAGGTACCTTCTGATGTGTTGTCACAAGAAGGGAACTTTGCCACTTTCCGAAAATGCATAACCCCAGTCTAATGAGACAAACATCACGTACTCCCAGATCAAGGGACATTCTATGAAATTCCTGTCTGACTACTGAAAATTGTCAAGGTCATGAAAAAATATGGGAAGATGCAGAAACTGTCAGTTCTGAGAAGACTAAGATGATTACTAAATGCAATGTGGGATCCTGGATTGAATTCTGGAACAGAAAGAGGAATGGAAATATGGGTGTAACTGGAATGAAATCTTCCATTTAGTTAACAGTAACACAGCCTTGTTAATTTCTTAGCTGTGACAAACAATATAAAGTTTATTGAAAGAAAGTAAATGACAGAAGATAACATCTTTAAATTGGGGGAATACCAAGTATTCAGCCTAGATTTGTTTTTAATAATTTAATACTCCTTGTATCTCGTTAGTACACAGAGCATCTGTTAACATAGTGAAGTCTTCTGTAACAGTTCATGGCAATCTGCTTGGTGTATAAAGCAAGTAAAATCAAGGCTCTAGATCTGACATGGCTGCATAGTTCTGTGTGATTCTTTAGCTGTAGTCTCAATCCTAGTTTTGTCTAGAGAGATCTTGGGCAAATGTACACTGTTTGAATCAGGGTGGTTTAATACTCACTGTGGTCCCTTCTCCCCCACCCTGGAAAATAACTGAAAACACGTGGTCTGTTGAAGGTGAGCCAGCAGTGCTATCTTTCCATATGAAGAGCTGCTTGATTATAATTAAAGCTTTCATTTGACTATCAAAATTAAAGAACAGCTATAAATTAAAGTAACAATATTAAAACCTCTGGGGAGTAAGTCTAAAGCTCCTCTTTAATTAGAGAGCTATGAAACTTAAGGCACACTAATTCTTTTCAGCATCAAGGTTTCATTTTGCACAGAAGCTGGTATTTTGTAAATCACAGTTCTTCCAGGGCTGAGGACAAATTTTGATTCTCGCCTAGGATTGTGGCATGAAATATTTTAAGAACTAGGCTATAAGTTGGAGGACACTAATTTCTTATCCTGATTGAACATATGAGAATCTAGGTGGTCTTGGTCATGTCACAATTTTTCTCGATTAAAGTTTCCTTAGTTCTATAGTTAGATAGTGGGTTATTAACCTTACTTGACTGTTATAGCTGAAAAAGTTTGAAATTTTTGTTGTAATCATGAAATACCCCCCTCTCCATAAAGAATTGGAGAAGGCAATGGCAACCCACTCCAGTGTTCTTGCCTGGAGAATCCCAGGGATGGGGGAGCCTGGTGGGCTGCCATCTATGGGGTCGCACAGAGTCGGACACGACTGAAGTGGCTTAGCAGCAGCAGCAGCCATAAAGAATACAAACTCTCCTTAACAACAGAAGGCATTAGTTACAGGTGGTGGATTTGCTTATTAATTGCATATTCTTTGTATTTTTCAGATGTGTATATATAGTCATACAAACAGAAAGCTGTGTTTGAAAACACTATAAGGACATATATTAGGTTGGCCAAAAAGTTTGTTCAGTTTCAATATACTAATAGATTTTTCATTAAGAGTTACTGAGTTTAACTAAGATTGTGCTCAGGTGAGCCTTAATCCTTCACTATAATCACAGTTTTGCCAGGACAATCTGAAAGTTTAACTTGGCTTTCAGTCCACCCCCTGACTGCTTATTTCCCCTTGCCAGTCTTAATATTTGTGCTTTCTCTTTATAGATCTTATTCTTCAGTTTTTATCTTTTTTTTTTCCATTGGATTAAAACAAACAATGAGCTTTTAAAAGAACATTCCTCATGGTAGATATCTCCAGAGAGCTTATATTTACTTTAAACTGAGTTTTGCCAGACCGCCCAAGTGGATCCTCCTAATTTTTCAATATCTGTCAAGATATTACACTGTAGAGGATACAGTGGCATAAAATTGGGGTTGTTGTTTTTCAGTTGCTCAGTTGTGTCTGACTCTTTGCAACCCCATGGACTGCAGCATGCCAGGCTTCCCTGTCTTTCACTATCTCCTGGAACTTGCTCAAACTCATGTCCATTAAGTTGGGGATGCCATCAAACCACCTCACCCTCCGTCGCCTCCTTCTCCTCCTGCCCTCAATCTTTCCCAGCATCAAGGTCTTTTTCAATGAGTCGTCTCTTCAGATCAGGTGGCCAAAGTAATGGAGCTTTAGCTTCAGCTTTGATCCTTCCAATGAATATTCAGGGTTGATTTCCTATAGGATTGACTGGTTTGATCTCGTTGCAGTCTAAGGGATTCTTAAGAGTCTTCTCCAGCATCACAATTTGAAAGCATCAATTCTTTGGTGCTCAGCCTTCTTTATGGTCCAGCCTTCACATCCATACATGGCCACTGGGTTAGTCCAGCAAAACTCTGATAATCCAATAGGACAAGACAAAATCATGAGAGTAGTTTTCTGTCTAGCTCTAGAAAAATGATTCATACTTTTCCTCCCTTCCTTCCTTCTTTCATTCCTTCTTCTTTTGAGGTTTGTAAAAAGACAAAATTGTGTGTGTGTGTGTGTGTGTGTGTGTGTATAGCATTTTGGTGCCAAAAAATTTGAATTTTGGAAAGTGGAATTTCCATTTGCCATGTTTCCCATTGGCTAAAGAGATGTTTTTATAAGAATTTGCCAACTCTAGTCCAGCCTTTTACATCTGTAACATTATACTTGTTTGTTTTATAACATAATACCAGCATGACATTACAGTTAGCTGTATCTGAGACTAAAATTATATATTTCAGTGCGATGAATGAGGACATAGGGGAACTGGACATTTGGAGTTTGTCTATGATTATCTGAAGATGGCCGAGATCTGGGTTTGCTGAGTCACTTCCGGTTTAGTTATCTTGGCTGATTGCCACCAATCACATTTAGGGATTCTGCCATCACCTGGCCCATTTTTAATACATAGTGATGTGTGTATGTCAACTAGTGCAAAGGACTGCATGGTAATTTTAACCTACTGCCTGGGCCTTTAGTTGTAAGAACCACAAACTACATCTGGGTTGACTGAGTTTCTGGTGTAGAATGAAATGCACAACAAGTTCCCTTAGCAAAAATAAAATCAGCCTCCTCTGTAAAGATCTGGCATGGTTTATCAACCTGACCACTCCAAACACATCTTTGCTAATTTAATACGTATCTATATACTTACTCCTTCTTTTTCATCTGTAAAAATCTTCATTCCAAAAAAAGAAAAGAACCTTTTATAATGACTAATTCATTAACTCTGATAATGTCTCTCTACATATCAGAGTCATCAAGCTCTGGCCGGAGGGCCAGGTTTGGCCAGCTACCTGTTTTTCTATAGCCTGAATGCTAAGGCTGGTGTTTATATTTGTAAATGACTGGAAAACAAATCAAAAGAATAGTATTTCTTGGCATATAGAAATTCTATGACTGTCACATTTCAGTATCCATAAAGTCTGATTGGTCCCCTCGTTCACATGTGGCTTGCCTCTGGCTTTTATGTTCAGTGGCAGAAGTGGGTAGCTCTGTCAGAGACTCTATGGCCTGCAAAACAGAAAATGTTTACTATGTGGCCCATTTGAGAAAAAGTTTGCTGCTTCCTGTTCCAAATAAAGCTATTTTTGGAAGGAGAACTGAACCCCAGCATGAAGTGGGTAGACACAGGAAAACGACCTGCAATGAAATGGCCTGGGATATAAACCAAGCTTCTCACGTGACGTCATTTCTAGTGCAGCGTCTTGCATAAGTGGGGGAAATGAAAACCTAGAGATAAAAGTAAAAAACAAAAGTCTAAATTGCGCGTTGTGGGGAAGTCTGGAGAATAGAGCCCAATGACTGAGGGCGTATTTTATCTATTGTTCAAATGTGCCTTTTCTGGGCCAGCCTGCCTCCCTTCCTGGTTGCAGAGCTGTGCAGCGCTAGGTCATCGTAAACCCTTGCTGACTGACTGCTGGATGAGGGTCACTCACCTCTGACCTCAGTCAGTGTAGGCAGTGATCAGGGTGACCTTTGAATGTTTAGCGTGTCAAAGCACACATACTTTGGTGGTGGGCATGTAAAGGCTGAGTCTGTGTCTTCCGTAAATGGCCTCTGTACAAGTGCTATAGTCAGGTTTTCAAAAACCCTGCCTCTTCCTTTTATTTTGGACAGATTTTCATCCATTTGTGAGGGTATAATGAAGATTAGAATTTCAGTACTTGTATTAACCTTGGCCGTGGTGGAGAACGGACCTGGCTAAGAACAGTGGTTATACTTTGTAATTTCTGGTTTGTGTGTGTATGTGGGTATCTCATGTTTTATTTGGGAATAATCTCCTGTATTGGGGGCTTTCCTGGTGGCTCAGATGGTAAAGAATCCTGCTGCAATGCAGGAGACCTGGGTTCAGTCCCTCAGTTGGGAAGATCCCCAGGAGGAGGGCATGGCAACCTACTCCAGTATTCTTGCCTGGAGAATCCCCATGGACAGAGGAGCCTGGCGGGGGCTACAGTCCATGGGGTTGCAAAGAGTTGGACACGACTGAGGGACTAAGCACAGCGCACAGCAATCTCCTGTATGGGGCTTCCCAGGTGGTGTTAGTGATAAAGAACCCCCTTGCCAATGCAGGAGACATAGGAGATGTGGGTTCTAACCCTGGGTCAGGAAGATCCCCTGGAGGAAAGCATAGCAACCTACTCTAGTATTCTTGCCTTGAGAATCCCACGGACAGAGGAGCCTCCAGGGCTACAGTCCATGGGGTCACAGAGTCGGGCATGACTTAGCAACTGAGCACACATTATATATATCTCCTGTATATAATTTATAAATGCGTAATACATTTTTTACATACTTGTGTGCTCAAACTGTAAAATTTTTTTATTGAAATATAGCTGATTTACAATGTTGTGTTTCAAGTGTACAGCAAAGTGATTCAGTTATACATATGTGTGTGTATATATATATATATATATATATTTATATATATTTTCTTTTTAAGATCCTTTTCCCTTATAGGTTATTAGAAGATATAATTTTTTTTTTGGCTGCACTGTATGGTGCACAGGATCTTAGTTCCACAGCCAGGGATGGAACCCATGCCCCCTGCTATGGAAGCACAGAGTCCTAACCACTGAACCGCCAGGGAAGTCCCAAACTTTTAATTGATAGTTTTATTTGTGTTATCAAATAGTTCACATACTTATTGGCTTAATTTTCTACTGTTGCATAAGAAATTACCACAAATTTAGTTGCTTACAACAACACATCACCTCACAGTTTTTCTACATGAGGAGTCTGGGAATGGTTAGCTAGATCTTTGCTCAGGATCTTACAAAGGTGCGATCAAGGTGTCAGCTGGGGCTTGTACTCTCAGCTGCAAGCTTGGATCTCCTTCCAAGTTCAAGTTGGTTTGGGGTCAGAATTATTTTCCTTGAGGCTATAAAACACGTGGTGGCTTGCTTCTTCAAGGTCGTGAAGAAAGAGTCTCTGACTCAGAGAAGGCCTAAGCCCTCTTTTGAGGGATGCCCGACTGATTAAGTCAGGCCCACCCAGGATAATCACCCTCTAGATGACTTAGAGTTCACTGATTTGGGACCTTAATTACATTTGCAAAGTCCCTTCTGCCTTGCCACCTGATATCACACCATCAAGGGAGCAACATCCATCACCTTTGTCATCTAACATAAATCTAATTATGGCACACCTCCAGGACCCGCGATGGTAGATATCATCTTAGAATATCACACTGGGCGAGGAAAGCATGACTCTCAGGGTCACAGGGAGCCAACTTTGAGTCTTCACTCTTCCACTAGCTAACTGTGTGAATGTACAAGTAATTAAACTTCTCTATGCCTCAGCGCTCTCAGCTGTAAATTGGAGATCATTCTAGCATCATTTTAGCGTTCTTGCACCTAGCACTTTGGGGCTGATGCCAGAATTAAATAAGATTACACTTATAAAGGGTCTGGCACAGTGACTGGCAAATAGCAAGAGGTGAATAGGTGTCAGATATTTTCATTCGATATTCATTTTCATACATACAAGTGTTTTATTCATCCAACAGAAAAAATTATGTTAGATATCACCAGGATGTGCATCTCAGGATCTTCAAAGAGCCAGACGAGAGGAAGGAATTAGGAAAGCAAGTTAGTCCTGGTTTTATAATAGAAATGACTTACTGAGAACAAGCTAGCTCAGTAAATAGTGCTTGAACACAAAGTGAGATAAGTCTCTGAAAGTGTCTGCACCAAATAAATATAGATTGAATTTAAATCTGGACAAAAGTACATTGTAATTGTACATAGTAATTGTCTGTGGATTGATAGGATTATCTTCTTTTTAAAGTCAAATCACTTGCTTCACCAAATTATTTTCTTCTCTTTATTGTTACCCACAGAGCTATGTGAACCAACAGACACTTAATCCGCCCACGTGGCCCCTGCCTTCTTCCTTCATCTAAGGTAAGGTCTATTATTATGAAGCCAATAGAGAAAGTCAGAGTGTAAGAACACTTGCCAAAGATCTTGATAAAGTATGTGTAGCAAATGGAAAAATACAGATATTCTACCCAGCACTTGTAGTTCCTGTGTTAGTTGCTCAGTCATGTCGGGCTCTTTGCAACCCCATGGATTGTAGCCCGCCAGGCTCCTCTTTCAGTAGAATTCTCCAGGCAAGAATACTGGAGTGGGTAGCCATTCTCTTCTCCAGGGGATTTTCCCAACCCAGGGGTCAAACCTGTGTCTCCCGCATTGACAGGTAGATTCTTTACCACTGGGCCACCAGGGAAGCCAGTAATTCTTACCTACCTCGCAGTCTTATGCTGAAGGGTTCTTTTAAGGCCTTCTTCTCTGAAGGAAAGGAAAGGAACAAATAGAAACAAAACCCCCCAAACATGAAGACTCCGCACAAAAACACCACTCTAAATTTGCTCGTGTCCTTGAAGAAGGAAATGGCAACTCACTCCAGTACTCTTGCCTGGAGAATTGCATGGACAGAGGACCCTGGTGGGCTACAGTCCATGGGGTCTCAAAGAGTTGGACACGACTGAACGACTAACACTTTCACACTTGGAAGTAAAGTCACATGGATTCCCTGGATTCCAGACTTCCTGCTATGCGCAACACCCACACCCCCACGTTGACGCGTGCTTGCCGCAGTGGGCAGACAGATATCGCACAGTCTGGGCTTTGTCTTTTCCTTGTATTGGCTTCTTGTTCTCCAGAACGGCTGCAGCCCTGGCAACAGGGAGAGGGCCTGCTGGCTGAGGAAGCCTCTTCAGAGTGGCTGGTGTGGCTGTGGGCTGTGTCTGGGGAGACTGGGAAAGGAAAATTCCTGGGAGCAGGGCCTGTGCCGTAGGTCCAGTAACTCTGCCATCTTGGGATTCTTGACATGGCTGGTGCTTTGGGCTCCTCAGAGTTCCCATCAGAGTGAACCAAAGAACTCGCTGTTCTAAAATTTTATAGAAAAGAGAGGAGGGAGGGAAATGACATGAAGATGCAGCAACATTCTGAGTTTCATTGTCAAGTACTAGCAAACCATCCTAAGTGGCGGATCCAGATCTTGCTCAATTTTTTATAAAATAGGAATTATTTTAGACCACAGAACAGAATGACTTAATAGGCTTGGTAGATTATTTCCAGCCTTACTTCAGAATCTATCTCAGTATATAATCTATTTTTATCATTAAATCATTGGAGGAATATAGAAGGATGCAGGCAATCATCCAGAAGTTTCCAAGCATCCAGGTGTTTGACGTAGTAGAAGTCTGTATACACATAGATTGTCTGGCCTTTACATGGACTCGTTGTTTATCCTTTTGGTTTATTTGCTTATTGATAACGCATGTATTTGGAAGGGGTGGGGCCGATGGGCCATGCGCAGATTTCATTCATTCAACACACACTTAGGAAGCATCTATTGTGTGTAAGATACTGAAAGGCACACAAATGAAACACAGAGGGACTTTGGCCATAAGAAATTTGCATCCTATTCCAGGGACTATAAATCTCGTGACAAGCATTGTTCAAAGTTGTGGTGACATCCATACGCCTCACTCATCTTCTGGAAAAGCTGGTCCAAACCATTCCACGGGTTACCTAATTCTAGAAGAGAACAAGAGTGAGGCTGAACTGGCTGGTCATTCAGCACATGTGTTTAGCTTGATTTCCGGTTTACCAGCGGCCAAACCAAGGGCTTCTAGTCGGAGTAAGCCAGCTTTCTTCACTCTCTTCCGTGTCTCTTGGAGGGAAAAACAAGCAGCCCAGCTGCCATCAGGAAGGTAGAATTGCCAGCAACCAGTCAGATGCAGTTTTCACCTCTGAACCAAGTGTTCGGTTTCTCCCACGCATTTCCTCCCACGTGCGTTTCTCATTCAGTGATCGCCAGCTGTATTTTTCCCCATTCAACTCATCTCACTTTCTTTTTAATCAGTGACAAAACAGCACAATTGTTATCTGAGGCTCAGCGTTACACCTGAGATTCCTCTCTTTAAAACCTGGAAGCCTTTGCATGTTTCAAAACAGAGAAGCAGTAGATGCGACTAAGGGTTCATATATGGTCAGAGAGTATTACCCATGATACTAAGAGAATCTGAGAACAAGTATCTTGTGCTATTCGCTTCTCAAACTCGATGACTTTTGTTTTATGCATTCCTTCTTTTCCTTCCAGACATTTTTCTTAAAGTATGACCAACTATCTCCCTCTCTCTCTCCCGATATGTATAATATTATGTATATAATAATATTATTTGTATATACACATTTATATATCATTTGTACCACTTGCAGCATTATTGTTAAGCGGAATAATCCATGTGGTGCTGATGTAGTTTCGTCTTATATTTCTGGACTGTGGGAGCCATTTAAGCAGCTGGCCCGTGGGTGGACTCCTTGGAGCACATTTGAACACCTTATAGAGAGGTGCATTTTATCCGAGGCTGCACCGTCTTTTTGGCTATCAGAAACCCTGAAATGCTCAGGAGAGGATGTTAAGCCAGCACTCCACATTACTTAATTGTCTGTGTCTGTGAAAGGCATAATAAACCGTGCTTCTCTGTACTGTCTGAAGATGGGTCACCCGGCAGGGTCTCTCTTGACAAAGGTGGCCGGGAAGTGACTCTCTCCTCCACAGAGACACCCCATCTTCAAGTTGTTCTTTTCTGCTCAGTAAAGGTTAAAAAGGAAGCGAAACCTTTTGTACTCTTCTACACTGCTGTGTTTTGTTTTGTTTTTTCAGACATAGCAGGAACACCTGCCCATACGTTCTTCTAAGGCCTTGCTAAGAAAGTCTTGAAAATAGCAGGCAGAAAGTGTCTGTGTTTGCTGTCTGTTCCTTGGCTAAGGAATTAAAAACAACAACAACATTGAATCTGGCGTTTGAAACAGCAGTGCTGTTGTGGCTATGATGACTGCTTTGACAGGCCCACAATTTTCTAGAAGCATGAGCCTGTCCCCAGGAGCCAGCTCAGCCGTTTCTCAAGAATGAGCCAGATTGGGGCCCCACAACAGTGTTTCCTCCTGCCGACCTTTCAGCCACTGGCAGAAACACATGCAAATAAAAATTAAGAACCCCAGAGAGTAAGGAAATCATTTCCAGGCAGGCTGATAATGGACTTCAAGCCTTCAGCTCAAATATCCCTGATTTAAATCCATTTGTTCTAGCTCTTTAATAGAATATGAGGTTAAACACACAAACTTATATTTTTAGAATTCTCTCTTGCCCTCACACTAGCATGCGACATTTTTTAAGACAACATGAACTAGAGTGACTTTTTAAAAAAATCTAACTTTTGTGTCTTAATAAAGCTGGGGCAAAAATCTGACATAGCACGAGAAAAGAGAAAATGCTTTTGGATTTCCTTTCCCTGAAATTGGAGGTTTTCTTTTTCTTTTTTCCTTTATTAATGAACCTTAAAGATTTCAAGATGTAAGCCGGAAGTGAGCTCTGAGGGAGAAAGACAGTGCATTTTATGTACCTTTGTATCCCAGACAAGCAGAGACGGCAGGGTTCGTGTTTGTTGAATGCATGACTCTTCTGCCTCCTTATCCTTCTATTTTTCTAACCCATCCTTCGAATTCTTCTGCTTAGGATAACGTTAGATTTGAATCACCAGTTCCTGGGTCACTGGTACAGTTTGTACTGCCAGGATTACATTGAAGAGAAGTTTACAAGACCATGAATCTCTAAAGCCCACTTTTGCCTTTTTTCCGTGTGTCTGGAGATTTTGTGAGAAGTCTGCCTTCAGCCACCTTGGTGGGCTTGGCAGCCCTTAGTCCTCCCTGACTTCCTGTTAATCATTTGCATTTCTATGGCCTCTTAAAGCTAAAGGTTTCAAAGAACCTCGTAAAAATGTGACGATTCATTTCATCAAACTGTACTTCTCTGTCTCTGGAAGGAATATGACAGTGTTTTGCTCCTTTTAGAACCGGAAGATTAAGGCCCCAAAGTTGCAAAGCCGTTTTTCTCTTTGTCATTCTGTGTGTATATGCAGTATATGAATAAATCATTCAGTACAGCAAAAAAAAAAAAAAAAAAAGGTTCAGATTTTTTTCCCTCTGGGTTGGAAACAAAAACCCTTTTCAGAGATTTTGATGATTCTTTCTGCAAACCTTAGCCTAATTCACGCATTCTGCTAACCAAACCGTCCTGATAAAACCAAAAGAAACTTCTACCTTTGTGACCACAAAGAAACTAGCTGAAGAATTGAAATTCTCCTTTTCCAGGACTTTCAGCGTCTTTCTCCTCTCTGAAAATCCCTTGGTTTTTTCCTTGTCCCTTTACATGTTTCTTTATATTGATAGGTTTCATTCCTATTGCTCTGTCGGCAATTCTGAACTTTTAAAAAAAGGGACCCCTTTTTGGCACCCTCAATTTTTTGTGGCCTGCCCCCGAGATACTATGAGTTTTGAAATTTATTGCCAAGATGTATGGGTCTGCCCTTGGCTTCTAAATAGCCCAGTGAGTTTGGGAGGGTACTCTCTCTGGCTTTGACTTTCTCATTTGTAATATGATGGAATTGGATCAGATTCTCTCCAGGCCTCTTTCTGGATTCTCTCCAGGCCTCTTTCCTCTCCATCTCTAAAGGTCTATGGTGACTAGGCAAGCCGCATCATCACAGCTTCCAGCACAGCATCTCAGAGCCTCCTTTCTCCTGGTTCCTGGCATGCATGTGTTTCTCTGTATAGGGCTCCCTGGTTTGTGAAGAAGGGCAAATGGAAAAGGAGACCTGAAACCCACATAGTTTCAGTTCTGACTTAGTGAGTTTTGAATTTCAATGCTTTTGCATATGAAACAGTGAGTGGGCAGAAGAATCCTGCAAAAACAGAGCCCTGAGGTTGGATGAGCAATGTGCAACTCCTTTCTATGGTGATTCTCTTTTGGAACAAAGCACGTCACTGCCTAAAGCCAGAAAAGAAAAAATAAGAATAAGTAGAGGCATTGTTAAACAAAGAGAAATAGATCGTGGTGGCATGTGTATACACTTAGGCTTTTGGCGGACCTACCTCCTATTTTTATTTTAATTTTTTTGCTTTGTCATATTCCCTTTCTTTTTTGCATCTTTTTTTTTTTATTGAAGTGTAGTTGATTTACAAGGTTATGTAGTTTAAAGTGTACAGCAAAGTGATTCAGTTATGCATATATATATATATTCTTTTTCAAATTCTTTTCCATTATTGGTTATTATCAAATATTGAGTATAGTTCCCTGTGCTATACAGTAGGTCCTTATTGGTTATCTACTTTATATATGAAGTGAAGTGAAGTGAAAGTTGCTCAGTCGTGTCTGACTCTTTGTGACCCCATGGACTATAGCCTGCCAGGTTCCTTTGTCCATGGAATTCTCCAGTCTAGAATACTGGAGTGAGTTACTGTTCCCTTCTCCAGGGGATCTTCCCAACCCAGGGATTGAACCTAGGTCTCCCACATTGCAGGTGGATTCTTTACCTTATGAGCCACCAGGGAAGCCCACTTTATATATATTGATGTGTATCTGTTAATCCCAAACTCCTAATTTATCCCTCCCTCCCTTTCCCCTTTGGTAACTATAAATTTGTTCTCTATGTCTGTGGGTCTCTTTCTGTTTTATAAATAAGTTCATTTGTATCTTTTTATTTTAGATTCCACATATAAGCTATATCAGATGATATTTGTCTTTCTCTGTCTGACTTACTTCACTTAGTATGATAATCTCTAGGTCCGTCCCTGTTGCTGCCAATGGCATTATTTTGTTCCTTTTTTATGGCTGAATAGTATTCCATTGTATATATGTACCACATCTTCTTTATCCATTTACCTGTTGATGGACATTTACAGCCTACCTACTTCCAATACTGCCACACCTCCATGTATCAGGATGAGTTCTGGGTCTCAAGATTTCAAAACAAAAAACAAAAAAAAACAAGAAAACACTGCTAAGAGGGGAAACTGTCTGAACCGATGTTACATGCAATAACATCTTCCAAGTAGCTCTGTGGGATGAGTAACACTTGAGTTGGGCTGTGTGACCATGCTGAGACCAAGAATGTTGGACAATGGTGCATCACTATTGCTTCCTACAGCCTCTGACCAAAGCAGAGATCCATGTCATTAATGGGTCTAAGCACACTGCTAGCAAATCCTATGCTTACAGCTTTTAAATTAATTTGAATCCCATTTGACAAATGTGTTCCAGGCAAATGATTATCTGTATGAGTTTCCACAGGATTTTGTCTCACCAACCCTTAGATACAACAACGAATCAGGGAGTGAGGAACATCTGAAATGTGCTTGGGAGTGTGAAGAGAAGATGGAGAGAAACACTAAGGGTTTAAATAGGAGCAACTAGTGAGGAAAAACATATGACACTACTACAGGGAAATTTTTCCTTTTTTGGCCATTCCTGAATTTCCACAGTTGTCACCATTCATCTCAAGCTAGTCCTCTGATATTTTTACACCTTAGAAAAATGAAGAGTCTATGAAAGACTACATCTTATAGGCCTGGAGCATTTGTATAAGGACTTTTTGAAGCATGTTACTAATCTGCCCATGAGTGCCTTTCCAAGCTTTCCATGGAATTTTGGTGGGAAGGGAAAGTTAGTTTTCCTTTTGAAATTCTGGACCCCAAGCAGAAGAGCTATTTCTCAGTGAGTGATGAAAAAGGAGAGGGGATATGATGCAGTCAACAAATTTCTTTTAAATTGAAGTATAGTTGATTTACAATGGTGTACTAGTTTCAGGTGTATAGCAAAGTGATTCAGTTTCATATATATGGGCTTCTCTGGTGGCTCAGATGGTAAAGAACCTGTCTGCAATATGGGAGACCTGGGTTTGATCCCTGAGTTGGGAAGATCCCCTGGAGGAGGGCACAGCAGTCCACTCCAGTATTCTTGCCTGGAGAATCCCATGGACAGAGGAGCCTGGTGGGCTACCGTCCATGGGGTCACACAGAGTCGGACATGACTGAAGCAACTTAGCATACAAGCACTCATATATATATATACTTTTTCAGATTCTTTTCCCTTATAGCTTATTACAAAATGTTGAATGTAGTAGTTCCCTGTGCTATACAGTAGGTCCTTGTTGTTTATCTATTATATATAATAATGTATATATGTTAATCCCAAACTCCTAATTCACCCCTCCCCCCTTCCCCTTTGGGAACCGTGTGTTTTCTATGTCTGTGGGTCTCTTTCTGTTTTGTATATAAGTTCATTTATACATTTTTTTTTACAATTCGTCATGTAATCATATCATATGAGATTTATCTTTCCCTGTATGCTTGAGGCTTTTCCAACATTTGGGGTTAAACAGTGACTAAAACACAGACTTTCTGCATCAAAGGAGCTTGCATTCTAGCAAGGAAACACTGACCAAAAAAAGAGAAATATATAATATGCTAGACATATTGATAAATGCTTTGGAAAAAAGTAAGAGAGTGTAAAGGAGGTAGAGCATGGGAGGGGGGGACCTGTGCTATTTTATACAGATTAGAATTGTAAAACTCAGTAAGTCTCGTCACCATTCGCCCTCTGCACAGATGAAGAAACGGGGGCATTGAGAGATGGCCCAAGGGCCCCCAGCTGACTCATATCCCCTGGGAATAAAACCAAGCTCTTGCGACCCAAGATCAATACTCTTCCCTTTTGCCTCCACCCTTGGCTTGCTCCCAGTTGGAAATCAGTTGCTATCATGAGATTTCAAGGTTTATCATTTCTCCCCTTTGCAATCAATTTGTACTGGTTTTTTCTTATGAGTACAAAATCAAAATTGTCCAGCACACTCAAAAGACTGATCTCCTTTAGGATGGACTGGTTGGATCTCCTTGCAGTCCAAGGGACTCTCAAGAGTGTTCTCCCAACACCACAGTTCAAAAGCATGCTCAGCTTTCTTTACAGTCCAACTCTCACATCTATACATGACCACTGGGAAAAACCATAGCGTTTTTGACTCGACGGACCTAAATAGAAAGAGCTAATGTATCAGTTGGTGACTTCAGAGTGGTCCAGAGTTGACCCCACCAACTGGGCGGCCCTTAGGCGCTCAAGACACTGCCTACTGTCTTGTGCATGAGAGTCAGCTGGGAATCTTGTGAAAATGCAGATTCCGATACAAGATGTCTAGCTGGGGATCGAGACTCTGCATTTCTAACAAGCAGCCTGGTGATGCTGATGTTGCTAGTCCATGGACCACACTTTGAGTAGCGAGGTCCAGGCACCCCTGCTCCAGTTTGCCTCAGCACAGCTGCAGAAGAACCTCAGAATCAAAGCTGGCATTCCCTTTCTTTTCCTTCCCCATTACCCTCCTCCCCTTGCCTTGGAAGAATCCAGCTTAAAAAAAAAAAAAACATTATGAAAACACCAGTGCCAAGCCCGAATTACAATGTTAAGCACGTAATTATCTGGCCAAAACAACAGATGTCTCAGACCCAGAGTTATCTCCGCTGGCTGCCAGGGCCACGTGGTCAAGTCGCTTGATCGAAGAGCTGATGGAGGCCACACAGTTTTGTGTGCCACGAAAATCAGGGGTACATGTGTCAGAAACTCAGGGAGGGGAGAAGTGAGCGAGGAGTACCGTTGCATAAATAATGTTGGAAGCGTCTCCCCACCAGATTGCAAGCTGAGACTCCTGCATGCTAATCTCGGCTGCAAGGGTGACTCAGTCTGTGTCGGCAAATGAAAGCGTGCATCCTTGACTGGGAAATAAAAATAGCCAAGAGCTGGTCCCATGCTGAAGCTTTTCCTCTGTGAGGGGCTGCCACTGCCCACTGTTCAGCTTCCTTCACTTGAGCCATCCTGAAGGCAGTGGGGAGTATTCACAGGGCCCTGGTTTGGGATAGCCGGCAGAGCCCATCTGCAAAGAGCAGGGTTCTCGCCAAACCTGCCTTCTGTGGCTGTTGACATCTGGACCAAGTCGCTACTGGCCATTGCAAGTCGTGGGGTCCACTGCCTGGGCTGAACCCTCGCATGTGAATGCACATGCTGGGGCCCCAGAGATCTGTTCAGGAGGGAAAAGCCAGGCCCCTGCCCTGTGATCTGGCTGAGCCGGGGAGGACTAAAGCCCCCCAAGTCTTTTTGCAAGCTCAGTTTCTTCTCAGAGGAAAATGCTCACAGTGATAATAAGAAAAAAGTGAACTTACATCTCTAAGCAGACACAGGCTAAACGGTTCCCATTTTTCTTGTGGAGGCAAAAGCAGTTGTGGTGCGCCTAGGGTTTCATTGCTGTGAGGGGTTTCATCTCACTCTGAGAGACTTGGGACCATTTGTCTGTATTCAGTAGGACCTGGTGGAAGTTGTGAGGATGGGGTGGTAAGTAGGTGGTAGAGAGCTGACATTGGATTTCTCTGCATTTGCCAGAATCTTGCAGATTGCCTTCCTCCTTCTGGTAGTTAAGACTTGTCACCAACCAGATACGATGGTTGTTCCATCTCAGGCCAGTTGGACTCCCCCCAACACTCTCAGTAAGGACAAATGGAGCCCTCTGAGCCACCCAGCAGTGGCCCAGCAGTTTGGACTTCACTCTGGGAGTTTTCATTGGTCTTTCTTGTTTGGAGTTGAACTCGAGGGGTGGCAAGTAGACACCGTTCTCTTATCAGTTACTGGACTGACTTCTACAACCTGGATAAGCCACCTAGGGAAACAAAGACTAGTTTCCTGGTCAATATCAGGTCCATCCTGTAACATCCTCCCACCCTCGGGAAAGGGAATGGTGAAGGCAAACGCCCTTCTTTCCATCACCAGATCTCAGTCCATTGCAGGGTCTTAAGGCTGAGGCTGAGGGGCGACCCAGCTGATCTTAAAACGTCTCCATGTCTTTAAAACCGTATCGCATGTTTTTTTGTGCACGCTAAGTCGTCCCTTCAGTCAGTGTCTGACTCTTTGCGATCCCCATGGACTGTAGCCCGCTTGTACAGGCTCCCTCTGTCCATGGGATTCTCCAGGTCAAGAGCATACTGGAGTGTCTGGTTACCATGCCCTCCTCCATGGGATCTTCCCAACCCAGGGATCAAACCCATGTCTGTTACATCTCCTGCATTAGCAGGCGGGTTCTTTACCACTAGTGCCACCATACTATGGGATGCACACAGCTAGTGTAGTTTACAGACAGAAACTCTAGGTTGCAGGAAGAGATATCACTGAGGACACGTTTGCTATGAGCCCAGGAAAAATCAGAAGTTGTTCTTAGCTACTGAGTGGGCTGGGAGGGAGATTTGGAAAGGTGATACACAGGGCTCTGCCCAATTTGACCTCACTAAGGAGAAAATAGCGCAGGGGTGTTGAGCTAATCATGGGAGATATAGACTTCTTACAACCAGGCAATGTCCTGGTGTCCAAAAAACCTAATGCTGGGAGAATTTGTGTGTGTGTGATTTTCAAGCAGGGCTCATTAGGAAGAAACTCCAGCAATCTTATTCTTCTTTATAACATGGTAGCTGGTTGAACTGTTTGATTTTACAGCAAAGAACTCACAAAAAGAGTGCCTTTATCCCCAGCTAAAAGCACAGGAAAACACCAAAAACCTGTACCATGTCAGCGCCCAAACAGAAAAGCAGTTGTTTTCAGTGGTTAGTTATTCGTTTTGTTGGTGGTGATCATCTCCGCTCTTCCCTCACTCTGCCCCTGCTGACTCTCATCCATGTAGGGAGTTGACTCGCGGGGCGTGGACCCATTTCCTCCACTGAAACCAAAGGGCTGCAGGGAAATGGGGCCGGCTGACTGCACAGCCTCAGTTTGGTCCTCAGAGAGGATCTCTCGCGGGAGAGAGACCCAACACAGGGTTGAAAGCAGTGTTCTCCAAAAGCAGGGCATCCACTGATGTCAGAAGAAATCGCACTGTTGAAAACCTATGCGATTTCGGGTGGGAGTTCAGCCAAAGTGTCCCCAAGTTCTGCTTTCCATATTCAAAGCTTCTCTTCTCTCATGAGAATTTGCTTTCTTGATGCAAAGAGGGCTGAGATGTAGCACTGATGCTCTAGCAGTCACGTCTTCCACAAAATTCTCAACGTGCCCAGGCCACCAGCAACCCCAGACTTCAGTATTGGGAGCGGGGGTGGGGCTGATGCCGAGGACCAGCCAGGACTGGGAGGGCTGTCAGGATTCCAGCTGTTTAGCTCCAGGACTCACCAGGCAGGTGGGCTTAGCTTCAAGATGAGAGAAGAGGGAGAGGCTGGGGGAGAGTAGGGGAGGCCTCCCTGGGTGAGGACCTGGAGGTTGAGAAGGCAGGGAAAAAAAACGTGCCTTTCATGGCTGATTGGAAGCCAGGGTGACCTCAAGAGCTGAGTGAACCTGAATCTTTCTGAACCTCAGATTTTTTTCAGCTGAACACGAGAATATTATCATCCACACTGTCTATTTTACAGGGTTCTGGTAAGAACTCAGAAAATACATGAGTGTAGAGTAAGTATTGGGTTGGCCAAAAAGTTCATTCGGATTTGCCCATTCGGTGTGATGGACCAGCCTGAACGAACTTTTTGGCCAACTCAATATATTACCCGATATAACAGAGGAGCCCGGCTACAGTCCATAGGGTCACAAAGAGTCCGACACGACTGAAGCAATTTAGCATGCGCACGTGCATAATGAGTACTGGAGTGGCTAGTTTTTATATGACTTCATGTATCTTAACATTTTCCTGCTTTTGAATTCCTAGAAATATAGGGTCTTGTCACAGTAGAAAGAGAACAAATGTTATGTTACTAAGAAAAAAAAAATATATATATATATGTATATATTGCCTGTTGTGGTAGAAAAAATAATGGTTCTGCAAAGGTGTTCATATCCTAAACCCTGGAACCTGTGAAAACGTATATGACAAGGCAAAGGGGAATTTAGGCTGCAGGTAGAATTAAGGTTGCTGATCAGATGAACTTAAAATGGGGTGACAATCCTGGAGTACTTGGGTGAGCCCAATGTAATCACAAGAGTCCTTAAAAGTGAAAAAGGAAGATGTGACTATGGAAGAGAGAACCAGAGAGATGGCAGCATGAAGAGGTCTTGGCTGGACAGGGTCAGCTTTGAACACAGAGGAAGGGACCGTGAGCCAAGGAATGCAGGCAGCTTTAGATGCAGGAAGAAGCAAGGAAGTGGATTCTCCCAGAAAGCCTCCAGAATGTAACACAGCATAGCCAACACCTTGATCTTAGCCTGGCGAGATCCATGCCATGCTTTTGATCTATAGAGCTGTGTGAGAAAAAAAAAATTGTCTTATTTTAAGCCACTAAGTTTGTAGTCATTTGTTACCGCAGCGAGAGAAAACGAATGCACATATCCATAGAAATTCTGGAGCAAGCGCATTCTTGAATCTAGGAACGAAATGTCTATTAGCTGCACGCTTTTTCAGGAACCTCTTTCCTTCTTCTCCTGTATAATCAGACACATTAGTATTTTTTCCCCATTTGCCTGGCATGAATTGTAGTTGCTGAGCTTGAACAGCTATTTACAGAGCTCTTTTTACACTTTCTATTATGTTTGCAAAGATTTATATACAAAATACTCTTGCCTGCTTCAGGCTCCCTGGTTGGATTTTGAACTGGGCGTGCCGGGGCTAAATTAAAAGGGAAATTCCAACTCAAGGGCAAAGTGATGTTGATAAAGCCCTACTCAAAATATTTACAGAAGAAAGATGGGGACGGTCAAGTGAGCTTTTCCCCTATGATGTCATGCTTTCCGTGGGAACAAGGCAGATAGTATTGCTTGTCTATCTGCTTGCTTCTAACCTGAAGAAGGAAATGGCAACCGACTCCAGTACTCTTGCCTGGGAAATCCCACAGACAGAGGAGCCTGGTGGGCTACAGTCCATGAGCTTGTGAAGAGATGGATATGACTGATCACACACACACACACACACACACACTACCTAAAAGGAGGGGTGAATTACAGAAGCCCGATTCATACTGTTTGACCCCTAGAGGAGCTCAGAGAGGGAAAGGGAAACCTAAAGTCCTAAGTTGACATCCGTAAAAGGATTTGGAACTGAGGATAAGGAAGTTCTGGGGCTGCTAAAAGGGAAGGAAGGGCTTTATGTACTGGCCATGGATTGTACTTCCTGTTGTGAAGCTCAGCAGTGTTTCATAACAACTGAGGGCTGCAGTGCCTTGTGAGACAATGAGGAAGCAGCACTCTTGGTTCCCCCACGTTACACAAGTGAGTGAGCTCTAAGGTGCAGGGACGCAGACGGAGGAGGAAGAATGGAACACATGCACTGGCTCTTGCAGACCTGATCAAAATATTTTTTTAATTGCAGAAATATCTTTTCATATATAACATGATTGAATAGCAGCATCTCCTTTGTTCCTGTGAATGCTCTTTGCTTGTCCGGGGATTAAAAAGGCTGAAAGGGATAAGCACCCACTTAGGGCAGCCCCGTGGCATGTTATTAGTTGTTCGTGCACAGCTGGGAGCTACACAAGCCAGTGTGGTCTGTGAAAGAAGGCAGTCGATTTATGTCTTTCTTATCATAGAAGTTTGTCACAAATGCCATGAAAACTGTTCCTGCAGCAGATTTGCCTGGCAGGTCAGCCAAGGAATCAGGAGACAACATTTCCAGCTTAATGGGAGGCAATATCCCCTGCCTGTATTGGCACCTTCTGAGGATCAGGGCTATCGTGGTTAGGCTTGCATGTGTAAAATGAACTGACAAACTACATAGACCTCCTGGATATCTCATTGGATGAATACTCAAAAATCTAGATTTCTTTTTTTTTTTTCAGCAAAAGGATCTTTCAAGTTAGAGAATAAGGGTGGGGCTCTTATCATCACACAGTGTGGGTTCAGTCTCAGGTTGGGCCACTTTCAAGCTGTGTGACCTTGACTAAGTTAATTAACATCTCTGTGCCTCAGTTTTCTCATCTTGAATGGAAGGAGTATTACACTGTATGCCACGTGGCTGTTGTGAGGATTAAGGAAGGCAATATATGAGGCCCACAGAATGGTGCTTGATGCTAGAAATCACTTGATCAGTGGTGGCTATTTTGATTAGACGGAATAAATGTATATTGATGATGGTGGAATGAAAGATACAGAAACAGTAAGTCACCCCAGGGCAGCAAAACATTGGAAGTTTGGAAGATGCTGTACATCACCGTGACACATGGTCCCATTTATATCCCGTGTTCAGGGCTCTGCATCTTTTCCAGTCTGCTGCCCCACTATCATCTTTCAGGAAGCTTCGGCATCAGCCACCCGGGTCTCCAGGACTTGCCCACCTCCTTCCCTGAACGCAGACATTTTCCCCCCCTCACATCCATGGCTCTATCAATTCTACTGAGAGTTCCTCTGTTTTTCTTCAACATCTCCCTCCTTTGAGCTGACACAACTAAAAGTCACGGGGCCTTTTTGCAAACACAATTATTTGAAGGGACTCCAGTTATCTTGCTTGTTACACATTTACAAATCTGGACCAGAAAAGTTGCATGGTTTGACAATTTTTAAATTTGGAACTTGGAAGAGATGGACTATGGACAAAATTCCAGATTTTCAACTCCCTTAATCACTGGGCCATAGAAAATATTGGGGGAGCACTGTCCAAGCAGTCAAACTCTGCCCTGCTATTAGTATCTTCTTTCTTCCATAAACTTCAGGATTTGGTTTCTTATTTCTCCATTGGAATCGAAGTGCTCTAGGGCAGGCATCAGATATAAGCCTTGTATTGCCAAGGATAGCTCTCAAATCTCAGGTCCTGATCCCAGAGCAAGATTTGAAACTGTTGAGAATCTTTACTAGAAGTATCCCTTGACATTTGCATCGATTCAGCAATGAGGTGGCTTATTCTCTTCCCTTGCCAATGTCTCTAAGAGGCAGACTCTCCCCCTGACCACAAAGTGCAGCCATCTCAGAAGTGACCCCTGACTACTGTGACTTCTGGCTGCTTTCATCACAGCAGGCGGCATTCTGGACTCTTTCCCCCAAACTTGGGCTCCATCACGAAGCCCTATCCTTTGCATTCTGTCTGCCGACCACACTGGGGAAACCGTAGGCTCGTTTTTTTTTTTTTTTTCACGCTGGGACACAGTGGATGAGGAAGTAAATAAAGACAAAAAGAGAACAGAGCTGCTTTGTTCTCCTTAACCTCGGGTTTCGAGGGTTGTGGATTTGGGGGCAGGCCTTGCAGGACAGCAAATTATACCATGTCGCCTCCTTTGTAGACTTCAGGGCATGTGGCTTCCAAGTTCCTTTTGCAGGGACTGTAGGACAGTTTGCAATGCTTCACCAGTTCTCTCTATTGCCTTTATTAATGGCATCGGGACCCTACCAAAAAAAGATCTTCTACAACTAAAAACATAAAGAAGGAACCTCAACGAGATAGTAGGAGGGGTGCGCTCGTGATAGAATCAGAAATATGTTTACCTCTCATCCCTTTAGAGAGAGAAGGTTGAACTCAGTAGCACACACCTATCAGTCCCAACACCCCACGAGTCTCCTTTCTCTGGGGTGGTGTGGTCCCGGGAAAGAAGGCTGGATGTGGTTCCAGTGACAGCAGTCCTGCTTTCTGTCTGTGTGGTGTTAAGTGAGTTTATTTTTCCAAGACTCAGTTTCCTCATCTCTAGAATGAGAACGATAAGGGCAGGCTCAAAGTGTTGTTGACAGACTTCCCTGGTGGTCCAGAGGTTAAGACTCCACGCTTCCAATGCAGGGGGCGCAGGTTCAATCCCTGGTTGGGGAACTAAGATCCCGCAAGTCACGCTGTGCGGCCAAAAAAAAAAAAAAAAAAAGTGTTGTTGAAAGAAAGTTAATGAGGTCATGCATGCAAAACATCTAGGACAATGCCTGGCACACAGAGAGCACTGGATGCCTTTATTATTATCATTATTATTGTGTTAGTAACATTAGTGTCTTTCATGGGAAAAGAAATAAAAAGAACTGGTCAGGTGAATCCTTACAATGACATGTTAAAACACGAGGAAAGAATAAATGCTATTCGCTGTCATCGATCTGCCCGTGTTTCTCCTTCCATTTGGGGCCCCAAATCATAGCCCATTGTTACTGCATGATTTCTCGTTGTTGTTCTGATTTCCACTGTATTTCACTTTGGCATGTATTGTCTAGAGTCTGACCAAGGGCATGGTCATGTATTAGAAAATATATAATATACTGAACTGATCGTTCTGTATTTAACCAACCTGTCTCCTATGGCAAATCATCGGGAGGACGGTTTTCTCCTTGTAACCCATTCTCAGAGTGGTCTAATCAGCCAGGGAAGTGTGTGAGGACTGAGCCACACACTCAGCAGCTCCTCCAAGTTTTCCATTGACAGCACTGAGGAGAGCTTTGAGCTACACGGACCGGAGCAAAGCCGTCTGGGAACTGTTGGGAGCTGGGCCTGCAAGAGGCGCAGAGGGGGAGCAGGAGGAAATAAGTCCCCCCTATTGGGCAGCCAGCCTTCAGGCAGGGCCTTTTGTCTTCCATTTTCATGAGGAATCTCAGATCCGGAAAGATGAAGTCACTGTCTCCGAGTCAAGTGCAGGAAGCACAGCTTGCTCAGAAAGTATGCTTCAGTTTTCTGAATAACTCACTTGTCTCTGAGCCGTGTCAGACCTTTGGATGACAGTTGTTCACTCATATTTTCATCTCCCTGTCAAGCCCTATCAGAGCTTCCCTGATAGACAGTTGCTAAACAATCTGCCTGCAATGCAGGAGACCCTGGTTTGATTCCTGGATCGGGAAGATCTCCTGGAGAAGGGATAGGCTACCCACTCCAGTATTTGTGGGCTTCCCTGGTGGCTTAGACGGTAAAGAATCTGCCTGCAATGTGGGAGACCTGGGTTTGATCCCTGGGTTGGGAAGATCCTTGGATGGGTCCAAAAGCCATTCACGGCATGCTTTCCGAAATGATAGGGGTTGACTGACGTAGGCTTGCAAATTCTAAGACTCATTTGAACGGAATGAAAATACACCACCTGATGCCTTACCCTGTGCTCCGAGTCCAAGTGAAGTGAAAGTTGCTCAGTCATGTCTCACTCTTTGCGACCCTATGGACTGTAGCCCACCAGGCTCCTCTGTCCATGGGGATTCTCCAGGCCCGAATACTTTACCATCTGAGCCACAAGGGAAGCCTCCAAGTCCATCTCCAGTCGAATCTCTTTCCAATGGAATCTCATTTTAAGACCTGTGCTTGTGCTTAATTCACATTCAGTAAAGCCACCTCTCCTCGCTCCTGCTACCTGAAGAACACTGGGCGAAGAAGTTAGACACAGCTTCTTGGAGCAGACACCCTCAGAATTGCCCCAATGACACACACTTCTATGACAACCAAACAAAAACAGAAAAGGAGAAACTATCTTAAAGCCACCCTCTGTAATTCCGTTCTGCTAAAAACTGGGGTTACTGTGTTAATTTCTGCTGACAGTGTTGTTATTTTTATAACTGAAATCAAGAGTGACAGAGTTTAAAAGGTCTTTCTTCATCTCTGTTTTACCTCTGAACTGGTACAGAGATCCTAGTACAAACTATCTTCAATGAATGAATTGCTGAACTGACTCAATAAAGCTGACTTAACTACCTAGTCTATATTGTCAATAATTGTTTTGACTACACTTTGGTCTTCCAATAACCTGTATCCGTTTCCCCCAGTGGAGCTGTGGATAGCTCTTAACGGCACAGTAAGGGTGCAGCTGATACGGTGTAGGTCACAATGATCCTTCTATTTCTGGTTTCCCCCTAAAAATAACTCCCACTATAACGTCAGTGATCACAGTGGATGGCTCTGTTCTGAAATCAATTTTACATTTATTTTGCTACACATGGTTCAGGTCCCAGCCATGTTGTTACCAAGGTTGACTCATAGTTTAAATTCTGAGGAACATGCTCTGGTTCCCAAGGTGGAAAGAGAGGCTTTATCTGATTTGTCATCCTCACCTCCGCTGGCCTCTTTAAAATCTTTCAGTTGGGATGTTGTGGGACAGTGACCACTCGGAGATCTCCCTGCTCTTTGCCCCCATCTCCACTCTTGTTTCCTTGTTCTGTACCCTAGACAAGGAACATAGGAGGTTTCCTGCACAGGAAATTCTCCATATGGGCTTATCCCTGGGTACTTTAGGGCTTCCCTGATGGCTCACCTAGTAAAGAATCTGCCTGCAATGCAGGAGATATAAGCAGATGCGCGTTCTATCCATGGCTCGGGAAGATCCCCTGGAGGAGGAAATGGCAACCTACTCCAGTATTGTTGCCTGGAAAATCCCATGGACAGAGGAGCCTGGTGGGCTACAGTCCATGGGGTCACAAAGAGTCGGACTGAGGGGCTAAGCATGCATGCTGGGTAGTTTAAAAATCAGAGCCAGGGGGCACATTTTTCTCTCTGTAAATCACCATAGAGTCAGCCTCTCTCAGATCAGCAGCAGGAGGGACTCCCAGCCAAGCCTGGGGTGATTCCTTTCTTCAGGAAGAAAGGCATTCCATGCCCCCAGGCTACTCTCTCTGTTAGCAGAGGAACCATGCCAAGGACGCTGGCTTTTAATTACCTCACTAATTGTGCTGCCTCTTTCATTCTCTGATTCCCTGGTGGTGAAGAGTCTGCCTGCAATGTGGAAGACCCAGGTATGATCCCTGGCTCGGGAAGATCCCCTGGAGAAGGAAATGGCAACCCACTCCAGTATTCTTGCCTGGGAAATCCCATGGACGGAGGAGGCTGGCGGGCTACAGTCCATGGGGTTGCAAAGAGTCGGACACAACTGAGTGACTTCACTCTTTCATTCTCTGTATGACGTGGTGTGTGTTCTATTATAAGAGATTCATCTCCTTACCATCTTTTTCTCTTCAGAGAGGCTGTTCTGTGTGGATTCCCCACAAGAATATTCATGTCTCCAGCTGTAGTAAGAGAAAGTTTGAAATAACCTAAATAGCCAAGTAAAGGACATTAGTCAGATAAATGATGGTATAGCAAGATGGAAGAGTAAGCATCATTTTAAAACGCAGTGTCTGAAGGATATTTTAATGTTATGGAAAGTTGATAATGCTATAGTAAACATCCTTCTATTGGATTATGTGCACTTATACAAGAGATTCTGTAGGATGTATTTCCAGGAGTGAAATCACTAGTCTAAAACGTTTAATCATTTTTTATTTAATAGACATTCAGGAGGGTAGAAAACTTCAAAAAGACTGTACAAACTTATCATCACCCAGCAATAGTCAGTTGGATAAGATTTTTCCAAGGGATCATTTTTAGTCCACCTGACTTGGTCTAAGAACAAGCTGGAATGCTCTACAAGAAACTCGAAAACACCAGCTGGTCCTTTCACTCAACTCAGTATCATTTTACTGGAAAGATGTGTAGAGAAGCTGTGAGTAAAAATTTCTGCATACAAAGCATATTTTTATGTTACTGAATTAATGGTAAAAACGTTTCAATACATAGTTGAAAACTTTTTAAAACAACATCCTAAAGGCTTTGGTCTATGTAAAGACAGAGCAGCTTTGTGTCTGAATGCTATGTGTCACTAATATGTTCTGGCTCCAGTTTCCTTATTTTTAAGAAGAGGGATTGGAATCTGATTGTAATGACCAGGAGAACTTCCTCTCATAAGAACAGACATCTTGGATTACAGGTTCTGTTAGATCCCTGGGTCAGGAAGATCCCCTAGAGAAGGAAATGGCAACCCACTCCAGTACTCTTGCCTGGAAAATTCCATGGACAGAAGAGCCTGGTAGACTACAGTCCATGTGGTCGCAAAGAGTCGGAGGTGACTGAGTGATTTCACTTTCACTTTCACTTTTTTCACTTAGTCCTCATAAAAGCCTTTTGAAGTCTAAGTATCATTGTATCTATTTTACAAAGAGGAAAGTGAGGCACAGAAAGGTTAAGTAACTTGCCTGAGGCCACAGAGCCATGGGTAGCAGAGCCAAGTTCTTTCTCTTTCCCTCCCTTCCTCCTTCCCTCTAGTCAACAGAAACCAATGCCAAAGTAGATCCTATGGAATTGTTACCATTGCATGCCCTAGCTTAGACAATGTTTATTTCCATGTTCCAAGGGAGAAGAGTCTCAAATTATACCCAGTTGGATGCATAAATCCAAATTTAGCTTAGCTTCTTTATGCTTTAAGATTAAGAGACTTTTTATGTTTTATAATTTTTACAGGCTGCTGAAACAGAGGCAGGAAAACATCGTAAGGGAAATCTCCTTAAGCTCAAATTGAGTCACTTTCTCTGGCAGACCCAAATTACTATGCTTTTGCAGGCAGGTCACCGTGGCCTAGAAAGAGGTCTGCACTGATTCCCTTCTCTTGTTGATGAAGGGTCATCACTGATTCGAAGGCAGGGGTTGTGGAGAATCAGGTGAGACTAAGCATGCAGGGTGCACTCGCAGTACATGCTGACCCCTGCCTTTCCCTGAACCCCCGCCCCCTCTAGGCGTCCGGGCACAGACAACTCTTAGCATTTTGTCCCAGGCAAGAGCCCAAGGACTCTCCCCAAATCTACATCTTGTCAGAAACTTTTTTTCTCCTTCAAATCATTTGAATGTTCTGCATCGCCAAATAGGAAAAAAAAAAGCAGCAGCAGCAGCAGCACTTGACCTTTCATTTTAAACATTTTTGGTTGTTGATCCTAAAGGTTCTTAAGAAAACACTTTGCTGATCATCTTCAATACCTCAGTCTTCTCCAGATGATAAGCACCTCCTTCTTTCTAGATCCTTCCTTGGGTCTTTTGGTGTATGCTCTGGAGTGGATAGGTCGGCTCTCCCACTTGCAGCAAGTTACTCAGCCTCTGTGAGTCCCAATTTCTTCCTCTCCAAGAAGAAAAGAATTCTAATATTTACCTCGAAGTATTTTAGGGCTGAACAAAGCAATACGTTTTAAGGATCTTTGCCAGGTAGGTGCCACATCCAACCCACCGCCTATTTCTGTAAATGAAGTGTTCCTGGCACACAACCCAGCTCATTCCTTCCTGCTGCAAGGGCAGAGTGCAGGAGCTGCAGCAGAGATTGTATGGCCCGCAAACCCTCAAATATTCACCATCTAGGCCTTCCCAGAAAACGTTTGCTGATTTCCAGTAAAACCCGATGTAAAAATAGACCATCAGCTGTGCTAATAAGCCCCTTTGATTCCTTCATTAGTTTATTTATGGAGCCAGCAAGTGTTTATTGAGCATGTGGACCTAGCATACGCCAGAGATTCACATATGCATCAGACATTCAAAGGAAGCCTAAGGAATTGGGGGGAGATACTGCAGTTCCATATGTTAAGTGCAAATCTAGGTATATCCAGGTCTCCTCGAGAGTGGGACAGTGGGGTAGGATGAGATGGTGTGAGAAAAGTATGTGTGTGTTTGGGGGGGGGAACAGAGGTGGTGGTTGAGGGGGATGGAAGTTTCTAGAAACGGAAAACCTCTAAGCTGAATCCCTCCTGGGTAGGGAGGCAGTGGGAGATGGCTGGCCTGTTTCTGGCTATTTATTCATTCAATAAATATAGCTTGAAAAAGCCAAGCAAGGTCTCTGCCCTTAGGAGAATAAACTCAGACAATCAGCTTCAAGTCAATGAAAGAAGATAAAAAATAAGGCAAACAGATGGAGAAGGAAGGCGGGGGAGCAGTGGATTTGTCTTGAGTGGTCTGGGAAAGTCTGGCTTCGAGAAGGAGAGCTTGGGCTCAGACAAGATGACTGGAGTGAGTCAGCCGCGAGAAAAATTGGGGGCCAAAGTATCCCAGGCTGACAGGCAGCAAGTGCAGAGGCCTTGGAAGTGGGAGGAGGGCAAGAGCCTGCTCACGGCACTGCAGGGAAGAGAGAAGGCATAGGTGGATGGCTGGTAGGCACGGGGTGCAAAGGATGGGGAAGAAGCCAATGGCCTTGTCCTGGTGCCGCCTGATTCTCAGGTGATGGGGCTGCCAACAGCAGGGAGTGGGGTAATCTGATGTTTTGTAATAAGAATGTTAACAGTATACCGACTAGGGTCATTTTCGAGATCATCCTTCTCTCTTTCTTTGGCTACGTTGAATCTTGGTTGCAGCACATGGGATTTGCATTGTGTCATGTGGACCTTTTCTTGTGGTGCAAGGACTCTCTTGTTGTGGCCCACCGGCTCAGTAGTTGCAGCACACAGGCTCCAGAGCACGTGGGCTTCAGTAGTTGAGGCAGGAGGGATCTTAGTTCTCTGATCAGGGATTGAACCCACGTCCCCTGCATTGCAAGGCAGATTCTTTACCACTGGACCACCAGGGAAGTTCCTTCTCCTTCTAATAAATTTGGGAAAGAGGCCTTGGACTGGACATCTAGATCAGGAGACTTAATCTTGGATCAGGTGGAGATAATGGATTGACACGGGAGGGTAGGGACTGAGAACCACAGATACTGAGAGTGGGAGCCCGTTCTGATATCATGCTTCTATGTTTGCTTTTCTTTAGAGTCACCTCTGCTCTGCCTTTGGCCTTGATAAAAGATAAGAGTAACTTGAAAGGAAACCCCCCCTCCCCACCTCCCCAGCCCACCCCAAACAACAGCTTGTTTACCTGAAATGGAAAATTCCTTGGAACATGACTGGTTCCCAAGGATTCTCAAGTTGTGAGGTCAACCTGCATTTCAACCTGAGTAAGATCAGGATAAACTAAACTGAGACTTGGATACCAGGTAAGGCTCCTATTTTCAGCATCGATTCTTTCTACTTTTGCTTTAGACTTCCTATAAAACTTCCTATAAACTGTTGCAACTCTCTTTCTTTTTATCTCATAATTCCATAATGATTTGAGGATCACGTTTCCACAACTTGACTCCCGACACAAATTCTGCTATGAAGCTGTTTCCACAGTGAAATCACAATGGATCATTTCAGTCAAAAACTGCTCCATAGAAGGAAGGGAACTCAGTCAAATCAGGGATTAGGTGTCAGATAAACACAGTAACAGTCTTTTTGTTTTGTTTTAGTGAAGTATAGTTGATTTACAATGTTGTGTAGTTTCAAGTGTACAGCACAGTGATTCAAATATCTATGTATCTATCTATCTATAGCTGTTCTTTTTCAGATTCTTTTCCCTTATAGGTTATTACAAAATATTGAATATAGTTCCCTGCACTATGCAGTAGGCCCTTGTTGTTTATTTGTTTTATATATAGCAGTGTGTATATGTTAATCTCAAACTCCTAGTTTATCCTCCACATACACCATGTTTTCCCTTTGGTAACCGTAAGTTTGTTTTCTGTCTGTGGGTCTATTTCTGTTTTGTAACTAAGTTCATTTGTGTCCTTTTTTTTTTTTAGATTCCACATATAAGTGATTTCATATGATATTTGTCTTTCTCTGTCTGATTTACTTCACTCAGTATGATAATCTCTAGGCCCATCCATGTTGATGCAAATGGCATTAGTTCATTCTTTTTTATGGCTGAGTAATATTCCACTGTATACATGCACCACCTCTTTATCCATTCATCTGTTGATGGACATTTAGGTTGCTCCCATGTCTTGGCTATAGTGAATAGGGTGGCAGTGAACACTGGAAGTAACAGGCTTTTAATCGAACACATCTTTCCCTTTTTAGCCAGTTGCCTTGTTTGCAAACAGAGCTCAGCCTGCCCAGATGGGTTTTCCTCTTTCCCCAACAACTCCTCTCTCTTATCCTTCTGGGTTGCTCTGCGGGGTCATCCATGCTGTGTTCCCTGGCTCCATGCCACAACCTGAGACGTTGGAATTGCGGGAAACTTAGAGGGAAGAGAAGGAAATGGCAACCCACTCCAGTGTTCTTGCTTGGAGAATCCCAGGGACGGGGGAGCCTGGTGGGCTGCCGTCTATGGGGTCGCACAGAGTCGGACATGATTGAAGCAACTTAGCAGCAGCAGCAGAGGGAAGAGGAGTCTGGAGTACTTCTGTCAAGCAGCTTCTTCACCCCATCACTGATAAAGGATGGGCCGTATGGAGAGAGGGTGTGAAGATTGTGGGGGACAGGAAGTGATTGACATTGGCCCTTAGGTCTCTATGATTTGCTCGCTGAACAGAGCTGGGCAACTAGGCAAAAGCAAATATGAGATCTCCTCCCATTAGGGGGGATTAGCCAACTGTTGACCAAGCTAGTAGATTTCCCGGTTCTACACTCCCCATTCTCAATGCGGGGCCTTATCTTCAAGGGATGCAGCCGGTCCCTTCCAGTGCACTGTAGGGGTCCCTTCCTTTTTCCGCTCACACATCCCACCTGTTCTCTGTTCCGCCCCTCCAGAGAGAATAGGAGGATACCCCGTGTGTGTTTTCAGTCTTACAATGAGCAGGCGCACTGGGTGCTGACACATGAAAAGAATCTCATTCCTCGTCTTGTACATCTGGGGGAAGTGCCTGTTTTCCTTTGAATTCAATATGCAGCTAACGAGTTTCCCATCCCTTCCGCTCTCTCCAGGCTCTGCTGTCTTGTCTGCTGGTGGGCGTTTGCAAATATTAAGTGGGTGAGGATCCTTCTTCCACTGTGGAAGAAGACTTTCAGAAGGTGGACGTGGATGGTCATTTATGAAGTTTGGACTGGACTGCAAACATAATTTAGAACTCTGTGTGTGTAAAAAGCAAACCTGACTGACATGAAACCATGGGTGCTGGGAGTAGATCTGGGAGCCAGAAAAAAAAGATACTTACTGGCCAGTTAGGAGAGAGCGGTGGATTGGCAGGAAAAGGAGTTGACTCCAGCCTCTTGGGCCTTTTTAAGAATCTTCTTTTTCAACAGTCAGAGGGTGCAGCAGATCATAAGAGTCACCCTTGCCAGATTCTACAGCTCATGAATGTGGGCCACTTTATTTTTTAAAAAAAGAGAGAGAGAGAGACTGATTGATTTTGATGTAAGAATACATATAGGAAATCGTTTTACCCACAAAGCAATTTAATCTGAACCACAGCCATAAAGCACTCCTTACTAGTGATGAGAGCAAGGCAAAAGCAGACTTGAACACAAGACTAATCGTTCGGACATGTATTTGATTCCCTGTAAGAAATTTGCAGAAAACCCATGACCTAAATCTCTGAACTTGGGTATTTCCAAGGAAACCACCCAACTTCCCCATGGTTTTAGATATAACACAATTAATGAAGTGCCTGGCAGGCCTCAGAGGTCTTTGGCTAATTAGATCAGGAGCCATAAAGTTCATTAGCATCTGAGATTTACAACTCTCTGTAAGCTAAGACCCCTGAGGCTTAGTAACTGTCCAAGTGGAAAGAAAGGGGAGAACCCCAAGAAAACAAACAAGAATAAACAAATGCAGTGAAGAGCTGAGGATTTTCCCAAAGGCAAACAGCTGAACTCGCCCTACCAATGAGAGTGAAAGGAACCCATTAGTCAGCCTTTACTCAGCATTGGGCACAATTCATTCTTGTTGTTTTAGAAAACATGGGTCAGTAGCAATAAAATTCTTGTATTGTAAAAAAGAATTTAAAAATGCAGGTTAGTGTTATCGCCTCCTCTTATAGATAAAGAAACGGAGGCTCTGCGAGTCATCAGCAGTTCTGAAGTCTCCAAGGTTACAAGGCCAGGACTCAAACCTGGGACCCGGGACCTGAGAGTCATTTGTTGTCTCCTGAGCAGTCACCCCTTAACTAGCCTCCCTGGGGGAAGATGATTTCACATAGAATTTTTAAAAAGTGAGGATGTGGGGGAAATGAAAATGTGGCCCAAGAGTATCTGAAAAGGAAACCAGCTCAGTGGTACTCCAGGTCGTGAGATGACCTTGGCGGGAATATGGACTAGTAAACCAGAGTGCATATGGGAAGGGCCCAGACATGATGGACTGCACCATCTGGAAAAGTTGGGGAGCCTAGCAAGAAAGAAAGTGATCAGGGTTTGCCGAGAAAATATCAACATCTCATGTTTCTTTTTACTTTAAGTAGTTATTCCCACTTAACACCATCTCCCTCTCCCTGAGCTGACACAAGCTTATTGGTTGAGTGCAAAACAAGGCGAGAGCTAGCTGGGAACAGACATTCTTTTTAGATAGAGCTTCTTCTGGTGAGACTTGGGGCAAAGCTCCAGAATTTCAGTGACAGGGATTGCTTTCTTAGTTAACAACTGGGAAATTCTTCCTCATCTTCTTTCACAGTCCTGGTGTTCTTCATCGCTTTATCAATGATTTGTAGGTCGGAAGAGAAAAACCCTAGATTTTAAGATCCCTAGATTTTAAGATAAGCTTCTGGAGAGGAGGATGGGAGTGGAAGGTGGGTACCTAGCAACTTGGAAGACAGGACCCGAGTTCAAAAGAGATCAGAGGAGATTGATAGAGAATTCACCAACAAAACAGTACAACAAACACATGTTGAATGCAAGTGTTAAAATGCAAGGGTGGAGGGGGAGATGGAGAAGCAGGTCTATGGAGAAAGCGAAAGGTCTGTGGATCATATTTGTGGTGACTTTGCTTCTGAAATAGAAACCTATGATGTATCATGACAAGCATAAATGTACTTCATTAGCATCACTTCATTGAGTGTGTATTGGATTAATTCTCTTGAATTAATTAATGAACTACTCAGATGGTAGTTCTTGATTGGTACATTAGAATGTACTCATTTTGCAATTTTCAACTTTATTGAGCAATTGACATACAGTAAACTGCATGTTTACTATATGAACATGTATATGTATAATGGACATGAACTTGGGCAAACTCCGGGAGATAGTGAGGGACAGGGAGGCCTGATGTGCTGCAATCCATGGGGTTGCAAAGAGTTAGACATTACTTAGTGAATGAACAACAGCAGCAAACTGCATATATTTAAAATGTGCAATATGATGAAGTGAAGTGAAGTCGCTCAGTCATGTCCGACTCTTTGTGACCCCGTGGACTGTAGCCTACCAGGCTCCTCCATCCATGGGATTTTCCAGGCAAGAACACTGGAGTGGGTTGCCATTTCCTTCTCCAGGAGATCTTCCCGACCCAGGGATTGAACCCTGACGCTTTACCGACTGAGCCAGCGTGCACTAAGTCACTTCAGTTGTGTCCAACTCTGTGAGACCCTACGGGCTGTAGCCTGCCAGGCTCCTCTGTCCAGGGGATTCTCCAGGCAAGAATACTGGAGTGGGTTGCCATTTCTTTCTCCAGGGGATCTTTCTGACTCCAGGATTAAACCTGCATCTCTTACATCTCCAGCATTGGCAGGTGGGTTCTTTACCACTAGCGCCACCTGGGAAGCTGAATACTAGAGTATTCAGTAGGGTTGCCATGCCCTTCTCCAGGGGATCTTCCCAACCCAGGGATTGAGCCCAGGTCTCCTGCATTGCAGGCGAATTCTTTACCCTCTGAGCCACCAGGAAAGCCCATGAATACTGGAATGGGTAGCCTATCCTTTCTCCCAGGGATCTTCCCAACCCAGGAATCGAACTGGGATCTCCTGCATTGCAGGCAGATTACCAACTGAGATACCTGGGAAGCCCTTTGATTTATAAAAACACCTGTAAAACCATCTCCATAATCAAGACACTGAACACTGCCATCATTCCTAAACATTTCCTGACACCCATTTGCAATTCTTCCCCCTCCACTCTCAGTATCCAGGCAACCACTGACCCATTTATTATTACTATCAATTGTATTTTGTAGATTAATTTTATATAAATTAAATCATGCAGTGGATACTCTTTTAAACCCAGCCTCTTTTACTCAGCATAATTATTTTGAGAACAATGTTTCAAGTGTCAGTATTTCTTTTTCTCCTGAGTGATATTTCATATAGTTTTTTTTAAAGCTTAGTCATTACTTCCTGAATAGATAAGTCAGTTGCCACATTCCTACTCTCTTTATTCTACTGTTTTGTTTGTTTGTTTGACTCATGTCATAGATGCAGTAAATACTTATACTGATTTATTTAAGGGTTTGGTTAAAAAAAACAACTCTACAAGAAGATTCTGTGAGAGGTCATTAATTAATTCACTTATTCAATCATTCTGCCAAGATCGGCTCAGCCTTTACTAGTGTTAAAAGATAAACAGAGATAATCTGCATTTAACTGAGGAAAAATTCTATTTGAATGGGCAGCATCAAACTGAAAGTGGTTAGGAGCCCTCCACTGACAAGAGCTTGGGGATAGAGTTTTATAGAGAAAAGGCAGAAGCAAAATAAGGAAATGATTGGTTATAGCTTCTAGCATAGTTGGCTGTTTGGGATTGGTTGTCCTTTGGTTTCAATTTGGTAACCTTGAGGTCTTCACAGGCTTAGATGTTGGCCTATCCATCTAAGGCCCCCTTGTTTAATCAGTTCGACACTGCAATAATAAAGGAAGCAGATATGAGCCCCAGCTCTTAGACCTGTATATTCTAATGAGAGGAGATGGATAGTCTGCATTTTTCAGCTTTACTGAGGAGTGATTGATTTTCCTGGTCATTTTGATTCTTATTCTTCTCTTTTAAAAACACAATTAAAAATTGTATAGTATGCTAGGAATTAACACGTGCAACTTAGAAATAATAGAACAAGGTAAAGGGTCATCAGACGCCATCCTAACGATGCAGTGCACGTTGCAGCTGGCTTCTGTAAACTGGACTGTGGAGCCTTTGGTGTGGCTTCCTCAGTCAGTCCCACAAGATTCTATGGAAATCAACTTGCCAATAGGACTTCAAAACAAAACAAGTCAAAACCAAGGCTGCCAGTAATGGCTAGGAGTCAGGAATCTGATCTCTTCATGGAACCTACCCCCACGTATGAAGCTTTTGTGTTCACCTTGAGGAGAAAGGAGAGACTGGGCGCCTGGTCGTCTCCTCCCTCAACTGGGTATCAAGCCAGAGAGTTTCTTGTTTTTTTATATAATTATTTTTATTTTTAATTGATTGATGATTGCTTTACAATATTGGTTTGATTTCTGTCATACATCAACATGAATTAGCCATATTTGTACATATGTCCCCTCCCCCTTGACTCTCCCTCCCACCCCTCTAGGTTGTTACCGAGCCCGGGTTTGAGCTCCTTGCGTCAAACAGTAAATTCCCACTGACTGTCTATTTTACATATGGTAGTGTATATGTTTCCATGATTCTCTCTCTGTTCGTCCCATCCTCTCCTTCCCCCATGGTGTCCACAAGTCTGTTCTCTCTGTCTGAGTCTCCATTGCTGCCCTGCAAATATATTCATCAGTACCATCTTTCTAGATTCTATATGTATGCGTTAATATATGATATTTGTTTTCTCTTTCTGACTTAACTTCACTCTGTATAACAGGCTCTAGGTTCATCCACCTCATTAGAACTGACTCAAATGTGTTCCTTTTTATAAGCCAGAGAGTTTTATAGGCAGGGGAGCACGCTCCAAAAACTCAATGCTGGTCACCCTGCGTGGGTGAATGTCCCATTTCTGTCCCGGGTGTAAATCTGAATCCAGGAAGGCGTGCGCTCCACTAATTCCTAGCATTCAGGTATTTGGTTTGGGGGAGGAAAGACATGGTAGAGCAAACAAGGTTCAGCCAAGCCAAGATGTGTTGCTCGAAAGTTGGCTGAACAGAGCCCCCAGTCCATACCCAAAGAGTGCTGGACTCTCCCCAGCTATAGAAAAGTTTTCACCTTTAAGCTCAGGAAGGTTTAAGGGAGGGATGTAAGGAGAGACTCTGTAACCAGAGGAAGAGGACCTTGTATGTCTGCCCTGGGCGCTTCTACTCCAGTGCCATCTGGCAGCCTGAACTTTTTGAGAAACTTGACTTCTGGTTCCCACAGCCTCTGCAGACCAGGCTGACTGAGGTGGGGGAGCCCAACTGCACTTTAGCAGGGGGTGGGAACTCTTTTCTCTGACATGCTTAGCAAGTCCCTTAGCAGCCACTGTAAAAATGAAACTTTGAGCTCCAGAAGCTTTGTTCTTTCAACAGCAAACTTGACTCATGCAATTCTTTTTTTTTTTTGACTGTGCCATGCAGCATGCAGGATCTTCCCCAACCAGGGCTCAAACCTGGGCCCCCTGCCTTGGGAGCACAGAGTTTTAACCACTGGACCACCAGGGAAATCCACTTCTCCTGGGGTTCCTAAAGATCTTTGAGGAAGACAAGTTTTGGGGTTTGGTTTTGTTTTGGGGTCTTTTAGAACATAAAAGTATTAACTTAAAATCTAGAGGGAGTCTTCCCATCAACTCTTAGATTTTACATAAGAAGCCATGCAGAAGTGAGAGTTATTAGGTGACATTGAAGGGGAGGGATGGCAATAGGGTCCACGCTTCCTGACTCTGAATGTGATGCACTTTCCTCCAAGAATTATAGAAAAGTGCAATTCTAAATACCAGGCCTTGGTGAGTTTTACCATGGGTAAGTTACACCTCACCACCCAACTTTTAAAAACAAAAGTATATGTTATCCAAGTGAAAGAAAAGTGTTAGTCACTCAGTCATCTCCGACTTTTTGTGAACCCATAACTGTAGCTTGCCAGGCCCCTCTGTCCATGGCGATTCTTCAGGCAAGAATACTGGAGTGGGTAGCCATTCCCTTCTCCAGGGGATCTTCTCGACCCAGGGATAGAACTGGGGTCTCCTGCGTTGCAGGTGGATTCTTTACCAGCTTCCCTAACATATATTATTCAGGCCTCCCCTTGAACCCAAGTCTGACTCAGAGCCTGGGTGTCCTTGCTTTTTGCCTCGCAGTAGCATTGCTATCACTCCAGTGAACCCACAGTCCTTTCGTAGTTTGTGTTTGAGGAGGAAGCTGAGGACTGATGTGGCTATATAGGACTAAGACATTGACCATGGCGATTGGGAAGAAAAGCTTGCTGAGTCCTGAGCAGGACAGGTCAAGAGCTTCTGAGAGCACTGTGCAAATTTCACTTGCCCATGAAATTAATCAGTCTTCTCCTAGAGGGGTGTTATATCCGGGCCACTCTCCGCTTGCGGTTCAGGATAGAAAAACAAAACAGCACTGGTTCCCTGATGGGATAGGGACATTTGGTATTCTTGTTAGCTTCCTGGCTAATGACAAAGTGTCAATGACATTCAAAAGAAACCTGTCTGCCTCAGTGATCTACAAATAAGGAAGAGCAACAGAAGGTGAGCCAAAGAAAAGACGGTCCTCCAGGGAAGTGCAGAGCAAAACCAGTCAACCCCAGTAATCACTAGAGGGGAAAGCATCTTCCTTCATTCACAAAGGAAATGGACACCACAGTAACTTGGAAAAGCGATGCAGGCTGAAATCAGGTGGGACTCAGAACTCTTAAACTAACCATAGCTGCCTTTCAAACCTCAAGGATTTGTTACTATGAACCATTTCTCTAACAACAAGCTGGTAGAATGACTGGTAGTCTCTTTCTTAACATCCAGTGTAAACACAGCAACATGCGATACAAATAGTGTGTGTAAGAGGAGTTTGGGAACAGGAACAGATAGAGACAATAAAGCTTTGTAACTTTGAGTGGTAACAGAAAACGTTCTTTGATAACATTCCTTAAGAAGAAGGTCAACATAATATTTTGTTCTGTTCCTTATGAACATTCATGATGGATTTGGTTCTGGTGGTTAATATGATATTCAATTCAAGGTTGCAAAATTTTTCCTTCGAGAGCATAAGCTTGCTGGTCAGGATCAGTTACTTGTGATCCTTCCTACAGTTTTGGTTTTTATCAACTATCAGTCTTGGCTTTCTGGGGACTGAATCTTTTTAATCCCCAGCCCTCTGCAGCGAGTCCCACTGCCAGCCAGTACTGCGACAGCTGAGCAAATGGGTTCAGCAACTTCTACATTTCCCTTTTTGAAATTGCTGTGTATTTGTTGACCCTTATTCAGTAGCTTCCAGGCTCTTTTAAGCATTGTTCATTTGTTTTCTCTTTCCTGCTACTTTACCTTTCTTATCTCCACTTTGCTCTGTGGGCGTTTTTGCATGTTAGATGGCTTTTTATTTTTTTAAGCTTTATTTATTTTTATTTTTGGCTGCACTGGGTCTTCATTGCTTTATGCGGAGAGTGGGGGCTACTCTCTAGTTGCAGTGCACGGGCTTCTCATTGCAGTGGCTTCTCTAGTTGCAGAGCAGGGGCTCCAGGCATGTGAGCACAGCAGTTGCAGCTCGCAGGCTCTCGAGCCCAGTAGTTTTGGCGCATGGGCTTTGTTGTTCTGTGGCATGTGGGATCTTGCTGGACTGGCAGTTGAACTGGTATCCTCTGCATTGTAAGAGAAGTTTTAACCACTGGACCACGAGGGAAGCCCTGATGACTTTTTTAACACAGGATCAAGATATGTACCAGGGATGTCTTAGGCAACAATTTCTGAAAGTTCAAGTTCGTGCAAATAGGGGTCCAAAAATTATGAAGGGTGTTCAGTGTGACAATGAGAGGAGTGAAAACAATCAGCTGGTTTGAGGACTGGTTTGCTTTAAGGTATCTTTCAGGATATGTTCATGCTCTGCTTTTAGAAATGATTCACAAAGCTCAGGAGGGCTTAAGGATCAGGGTGGAGGACCTGCCATAGACTCAGGGCACTTGATTTGGTCCTTTGCTACTTCATTCAGTCACTCCGGGCCTGACATGATTCTCTAGTCAATCTATGACAAAGCCGAATCTAATACAAAGCTGTAGACTTGCCCAGCCAATGGCTTGCAGGCGCTTGGAGCAGACAGAATGTTCTAGGAGATGTGCTCTGTGCTCTGTTTGCAACTTGGGTTTACTTCAGCCTGGTGATGAGTTCACCATCATATAAACTGAATTGCTTCAGGATGAAACAAAGAACAGGAAACCACAACAGGGGCGCCCAAAGCACACCCTTCTCCCTGCCTGTCTCCTGGACACCTGCTCTTCCACTGTGGAGCCCTTCCCCCACCAGTGCTGACCCTTTGCCTGCACCATTGCTGGAGCCTGGAGAGCACACCCACCCACCCAGCTCTGGCGGCGGAGGCTGCCTCCCTCCCCCACCATCTGACATCATGCAGGAAAAGCACCCAGCCTGAGGCCCCTTCGCTGCAGCCGTAAACCCATTTCCTCTGCTAAGAAACTCGACATCCATCTCCACCTTCTAGACCAGCAATGCTCAGGATGGATTTGAATCTATCCAGGCCTTTCATACTCCACTGAGCGAAGTATCCGTTCTGCCTAGAATGATGGGCTCAGAGACGTGAGTGTCCCTAGGCTCAGAGATGAGGAACGATCGTGTCTAGAGCTCTTTCCCCATCTCCACGTGAGTCCCCAAGACTGTGCCTGTGCCTCCTTCGTCACCACTTGGACTCCCTTGCTCATCCCAGACAACCCCCAGCCCCAGGATCGGTCCCCGCCCTAGGCACAGGCACAGTGACACCCTGAAAAGTTCTACACCAGCCTGAAACTCAACCTCCACACCTTTATGGCAGGATTTCTTTCGACAGGACCATTTCCCTTGCTGGGTTGGACGCCATCTTCCCCTGTCAAGCCAGCCCGCCTTTATATCCGGGAGTTCTCAGTAGCTCAAAGGGAATCCCAGCCTCCTGCCACTGAACACCACCAGCTCACCCTATTTCCGCAGCATCCACTTGACTCCCCAATTAGCCAATCAGACATCTTGGGCAATTTTAAGCCATAATGGACTCAGGTTTCCCTCTGTTTCAAGCTAAAGATGTGTAACAGTTAAGAAAGAAGACACAGCTTGCCGAGTGCCTTGTGCAACCATCCTGACTACTTTATAGCCCATCTGGAGAAATAAAGTTTACAAAGGCCTCATCAAGGACTGGGGCTGAAAATGGTATTCCAGGCCTGTGGTGTAATCGGAAAAACACACACATACACACCAACAAGCAGTATTCAGCTAAGAATTCAATGCCAGCTCATTTTTTTTCTTTAAAAGAATATCAAATCAAGGAACAATTCTCTATCACAAAGCAGGATGAGAAGTCAGGTGGAGACAAACAAGGATTACAGAGCCACTTATTTGGCACAGCCACCTAGAAACAAACCCAAAATGAATTTTTTTAAGAACTCCAAGTGTCCAAGCTAGAAACTCCTGGAGAAATGGGGCAATTAACCTCTTTTCCCAGCTAGAGTATTTGTGAGACATCTCTCAGAAAGAAACAACTCAATATGCAAATCTTTAATCCTTTGTAAAGGCAGGAAGTGTATTTGAGGCAACAGTGGCTTGAGGAAGCTAAACACTTGAAAATGCATTTTTCACATAGGTTTTGTGCACTTACCACAGTGTTTAGGATGAACACGGTCACTTCAGTTTTTTTTCCACTAGAGGTTATCTGCAAAGACCACAGGAAGTGTCTAAGCAAACTTAAAGGCTATTTCTCAAAAGTTATTGGAGTAAGTACAGTAATGTAGTGACCTTGTTTCTAACAACTCAAGGCCTGACCCCTCCCACCCTCAACACCGTTCTCCACACAGTTGTGTGAATTGGCCAACAAATAGTAACAATGCTGGCTAACAAACTAGAGATGGCTTTTTAAAATGTCTGCTCTTTTGTCATGCTCATTGAGAATGAACTCAAAGAAATGTAGAACTTGAATTAATAGATGGACAGAGGAGAAGGTGAATAGGTGGATAAGCAAGTACAGCAAAAGTTGATGGTGGAATCTTAGTGGTGGGAACATGAGAGTATTCTCTATAAAATCCTTTTCTCCTGGTATTATGTTTGAAATTTTTAATAAGAAATGTTATGAAAAAAATCTACCTCTCGTTTTTTGAGAACATCTAGAATTCTAAGATGTGCCTATTGGGCTCAAGACTGGGAGCATCCATGTTCTGTTGCCTGACTTAGTAGTGATTTCAGCTCTGATGGCCAATCAAATATTGCAGTTTTATCAAATGGGGCTGATAGTGCAGGAGATGAGGGTTCACTCGTAATAATCCTCTAGATGCTCAAGTGTTTCATGTTTATTTAAATTTCACAAAATTTTTCCAGGTCTTAGACTCTTGGCAAAAGCTATGTGTGTGTTTTTTTAAAAATAAATTTATTTATTTTCAACTGAAGGATAATTGCTTTACAATATTGTATTGGTTTCTGTCATACATCAACATGTATCAGTCATAGGTATACATATGTCCACCTCCTTTTTTTTAAACCAAGTCTCTCTCTTCCTTTTTTCCCCCCAAACAAACAACTTTTTATTGAAGTACAGTTGATTTTACCGTGTAGTGTTAGTTTCAAGAGTAGAGCAAGTTGGTTCAGTTATACATGTAACTGAGTCAATATATATAATGTGTGTGTATATTCTTTTTCTGATTTTTTTCCATTATAGGTTATTAAAAGATACTGAATATAGTGTCTTGGGCTATACAGTAGGTCTTTGTCAATTTTATATACAGTAGTGTGCATCTGTTAATCTCAAACTCCTAATTTAATCCCTTCCCCCTGCACCCCTCCTTGGCAAGTTTTTACTGGAATGCAGCAGCACGGTTTAGGCTCTGGCTGTTTAAGAATAAAGACCTGCATTCATCTCTTTCAGAAAGCTTCCTCTCCCTCACACCCTTCCACCACCGCTGCCCTTCCTCTGCATGCTTCTCTGTGCAAACTCCATCAGGGTCCTTCTTAACGGGCTTTTCTGGAGTCTCTGTAGCCAGTAGATTAGAATTGCCTGGAGGACAAGAACAGTCTTGGTCAGCTTTGTTTCTGCAGCACTCACCGCAGGGCTGGCCCATCTCAGGCCATCAGCAAACGCTGCCTTTGTCTGTGGGTGGGTGAGAGCTGTGTACACAGGCCCTGGCCTTCCCTTCGAATGACAGAGCTAATCTGCCCGGTCCTGAGAAGGACACATCTGCTCAGAGCAGAGTGTCGCCACACCCAAGCACCATGCTGCCTTCGTCCTCCTTACTGAGTTTTTGATGACCTGCGCTGGCATGTCGCCTGGGCCTCCCATTGTTCAAAATCACCCCAGGGACAAAAAAAAGCCAGCAGCACCCAGAACCCCTGGGTTGGAGCTTCAGGGGCTGCCAGATATTGTTGCCTTCACTCACTTTCTGTCATTTGATTTTTAGGACAGGCTAGCAGGTCACCGGGGCACTGGTTCCCAACTGGGGCCAATTTTGCCCTGAAGGGGACAGTTGGCAGTGTCTGGATGCTTTTGGGGGTGTCACATCTGGGATGGGGGATGCCTAGTATGTAGAGGCCAGGCTTCCCTGGTGACTCAGATAGTAAAGAATCTGCCTGCAACATGGGAGACCTGGGTTTGATCCCTGAGTGAGGAAGATCCCCTGGAGGAGGGCGTGGCAACCCACTCCAGCGTTCTTGCCTAGAGAATCCCCATGGACAGAGGAGCCCAGCAGGCTATAGGGTTGCAAAGAGTCAGACACGGTGCACAGAGGTCAGAGATGCTGTTAAACACCCTACAGCGCTCAGGACAGCACCCTGTCCGGATGTCAGTAGGGCTGAAATGGAGACACCCTTGTCTCTAGTAACCTGCGTCCAGCTGGGGCATCTTCGTCAAACCAATTTCTTCTCTGTTACTCCTCCGCACACGCCGTGCCCCTGCCCTAGACGAGACAGACACACAGCTGTGGGTTCCAAAGTGTGTCTGAGTCACTGTTGATGTTACAGGTGGGATTGTCTCCACCAAGTGAGGGAGCCGACGTTCAATGCATGCACTTTGTGTTCAACCTTTCCTTGCTGGGCCAGCTGCTTCTCCTGGGAGACAGAGATTCTAAACACAAAATCTCAACTCCTTTGACACATCACACGTTTAATGAAGAGCGTGCACACCAAGATTTAAAGACAACAAGTTGCCTCAGATCCCTAGTAGATCTGAGTTGTCTTTGTAGAAAACAAAGGATCTCCCGTGGTTCAAAAACCCCTTTGTTTGACAAACTCAGGCCTAAAACCTTCGTCTTCCTTGCTGTCACGAAATGGAACTGAGGTGTCAGAGAAACCTAATAGTTAGCCAGGCACATTGATCCCTTTTCCTGGGACTCCCACCTCCCCCACCCCACCCCACAGGAATTTCCAAAAATGCCTTTTAAGGCAAAATCTAAATCACTTTTGCATTATCAGAGCCACCTCTTTATTATTATGGACAGTTGAAGGCACTGTGCTAATGGCAACTTCTGAATAATGAGAGGTCGATTAATACAGTGTTAAATGTCACAGTTAAAACAGAAGGTACAGTGCTTGCAGCTGTATTGCTGGACTGAGCACAATTCCTGGCGTAAGGTTTATGCTTAATAAGTGTTGGCTGGGTGAAACAATGAAGTTAACTGAGTGAATCAGAATAAGACACAAAGATTCAAGTGAGGTATATAGAGTGGAAAAGGTAAAGAGCTTTTGTTTGACATTGATGTCTTCTTTAGTGGTTGCTGAAAGAGGTGATAGCTGGGCTTTCATTTTAATTATTAAAGCATGAATAAAGCATATCAATATTTATTTTCTTGGAGGACCCTTAGCACCCTTGGTGGGAATGTCAACTGGTGAAGCCCTTATGAAAACTGTATAGAGATTCCTCAAAAAATTAAACATAGACCTTACATATGATCCAGCAATCCCACTTCTGGATGTATGGCCAGAGGAAATGACATCAGGCTTTGGGAGAAATATCTGCACCCCTATGTTTATTGAAACAGTATTCACAATAGCTGAGAAATTGAAATAATCTAAATATCCATCGATGGATGAATGGATAAAGAAAATGTGACATATATATATTACATGAATGTCATTCAGCCTTAAGAAAGAAGGAAATCATGCCATTTGTGACAACATAGATGAAACCTGAGACCTAATGTTAAGTGAGATAAGCCAGACACAGAAAGATAAATACTATGTGATCTCAGTTATAAATGGGATCTAAAAAGGGTGAACTTACAGAAGTAGAGAAGAGAATGGTGGCTGCCAGGGGTTGAGAGTTAGGAGAAAGGAGGAGATGCTGGTCAAAGGGTACAGTTTCAGTTATGTAGGATGAATAAGTGCTGAGGGTGTAATATACAGCATGGTGATCATAGTTCATAGTACTGTATTGTATACTTAAAATTTGCTGAGCTGATCTCAATTGTTTTCAACACAAATAACAAAGACAGAAACAAAACCACACAATGGTAACTAAATGAGGTGATGGAAATAGTAATTAGCTTGACGTGGTAATCATCTCATAATGTATTCAGTTCACTTTAGTCCAGTCGCTCAGTCATGTCCGACTCTTTGCGACCCCATGGACTGCAGCACGCCAGCCCTCCCTGTCCATCACCAACTCCCAGAGTTTACTCCAAACTCATGTCCATTGAGTCGAGTGATGCCTGCCACCTCCAACCCATCTCAGCGCCTGTGTCGTCCCCTTCTCCTCCTGCCTTCTAATCTTCCCAGCATCAGGGTCTTTTCAAATGAGTCAGTTCTTCGTATCAGGTGGCCAAAGTATTGGAGTTTCTGGCTTACAGCAAATGTATATCAAAACATCACATTTGATCTCCGCTTAATATATACAATTTTTATTTGTCGGTTATAAAAGCTGGAAAAAAAGAAGTAACTTACAGCAATCATCAGAATGCCTGCCGATTTTACTTTCTATCAATAAATTACTTTAACAAATAAAAATAATTTTCTTATCCATATATCAGAATCTGAGTTTTAACAATATTATATGATATGAATGAATATAATCTCGATACTTCATATTAACATTCACCTTTCCCTGTTGGCATACATTCATTACATTTTTCTTTAAAAAGAAGAATAAACATTTTAAAACAGGAAATATCTAGCAAGATTAGGCTTTTATTTTTAAAAATAACTTTTGTGCTTTTATCAACATCTGACGAACATCCCAAGTAGTCGATTTTTTCCATTAGGCACAGAGCTGAGGGCCCACAAATTACTTCATTTGATTGTAAAAATCAGAAGGGAAAAAAAAAAAAGCCTGGATTGGTAGTTGCCTTTATACCAACATAGCCATAAAATATAATTTTAAAATATTTTTTTTAATATTTTTAAAATCCATTTTTTGAAGAGAAGGCTCATCGCAGGGACAAGTGCCTACAGTCCTTGAAAGCTGTCTAGTGGTCCTGGGAATGACACCTCCCTACATTCCAATACTCCTCTTTTCAAGGAATAGTGATTTTCTTCACTACTTCTATATCAGTTTTTCCAGGTAGTTTCATTGATTGTCTGAATGACTGTCTGGGTCCTTCAGTGAGGGGGCGTTTCACAGCTGAGGACAGTTTATAATCCACTGCAATGACAGGGACTGACTCAGGACTGGGAGAGGGGAGAGGCAATATATGAAGTGGGAATATACACTTGCAGGTCAAAGTGAGGGGGTCAAGGATGAACTTCATGACTCTCAGCTTGGGGGTGGGAGTAGATGAAGGTGCAGCTATCTAAGAGATCTCAAGGCAATACCATGAGAGCGGACATGGTTTCATAGATGTTCAGGGAGAATGAATCAGAAAATGCTAAGGCTGCCCTGGCAGAGATGAAGGAGAAAGGAAGCAGCAGTACAGACCACAATGCAGCAGCTTTGAGTGGGTGGACAAGCCGGAGAGCTGGGTCCAAGTTTCTAGTAGATGACATAGTTCCAAGAGTTGTAGAGAGCCAGTCATTCAAAGACCTCAGGGAGGGGTTGAGCTTGGATGGCCCACTCCCAATTTGACCATCCGGATAGGTCACCAGAAGTTCTTTGCTTGTAGTTCTGAAGGGCTTGTGTAGGGAGTAGTCAGACTGCAGTGGTTGAAATATGGAGACAGAGACAGAAAGAGAGTTCCTTCCTTCCTCAGGGTCAAGACAGTTTAGAAAAAGAAAGTTATGCCACGGAGAAAGAGAGCATACTGGTGGTTTAACTTCTGTCCGCCAGAAGTAATATGCTTAACTAGACAGAACCTATGTTTGTAAATAAAGTTTTATTGGAACACAGCTCTGCCCAAGGAGATCCAACCAGTCCATCCTAAAGGAGATCAGTCCTGAATATTCACTGGAAGGACTGATGTTGAAGCTGAAGCTCCAATACTTTGGCCACCTGATGCGAAGAGCTGACTCATTTGAAAAGACCCTGATGCTGGGAAAGATTGAGGGCAGGAGGAGAAGGGGACACAGAGGATGAGATGGTTGGATGGCATCACCAGACTCAATGGACATGAGTTTGAGTAAACTCCAGGAGTTGGTGATGGACAGGGAGGCCTGGCGTGCTGCAGTCCATGGGGTCGCAAAGAGTCGGACACGACTGAGCGACTGAACTGAACTGAACTGACTCTGCCCATTTGTTTCTGTAATTGTGGTGGCAGCTTTTGTGGATATAGGACAGAGTGGTACACTTGTGACATAAGCTGTTCTCACCCAGCAAAACTGAAAATGTATACATCAGGGCCCTTTACAGAATGGTTTGTCAACCCCCTTTCTAGGTCAGCTTCCTCGATGTAAGAAACAGCATTCCATTCTATTTCTAAACCCATTTTTCTGTCTTGTTCTTACAAGCAGAAATGCCTCCTGGAATGACTGATTGGCCTACTACAGCTCTCAACACCCACTGAATTTTTCCATTCTCCTCAGGGTGGGTTTTTCCTACCCCATTCTAGCAACAGATGGAAACTCATGCCAAAGCATGTCTGGCCTCTGTCCGGGCCTCATTTCAGGAATGTTTCTTGGGCACAATAAGAACAGAAGTGATTTAGCTTTAGAGCTGTTTCTGAAAACGTGGCGATTTAAGTGAACAGGAAATATTTTTGTTTTTTTACCTCCTCCTTAAGTGTGAATCAGAGCCGTGGAGCTCACATCAGGTTGCCAGTTCACAAAGAAAGGGGGGAGGTTGCCAGAAAATCACAATCACACAGTTTCCTGTTTTTGAAGATGATGTTCAACAATTCACTGAGGGTTTCAAAGACAGTGGATGGAGCTGTTTGCCAGAGCCAAGCCAGCTCCAAGGGCATTTGTTTGCATGATTGTTTGATGCTGAGGGTCAGTGCATCCAGGCCATTGTGTTGCTCCGGGGGGGGGGGGGGGGGGGGGGGGGGGGGGGGGGGGGGGGGGGGGGGGGGGGGGGGGGGGGGGGGGGGGGGGTTCTCTGCTCCCCACCATCCGCTCTTTTTTCTCTTATGCCTATTAGGTTCCTGCAAAAATTAAATCTCCCAATTACCTCTTTGTTGATCCAAGCAACCAATTATAGAGTCAAATTAAACCGATTTGTGACTCAGGGGTTTCTTTGAGTTGCAATTGGCTATAATACACAAAGTTGGGTGGAACAATAGTTTTTGAAAAAGGAAAGCTATTTGTAACTGATTTTTTCAATCAATATTATGTATCTTCTTGGCCTCACAATTCCTCCTATTCACCCCATTTGAAACCGGGAAAAGGTGCCTCTTCCTGGGGCTGTAATCTCCTTCTCCCACCATCCACTCCCAGCTCATCCCCCACATTCCCACGCTAATTTTTAAAATTATGGCACTGTACTCATGTGGGCCCTGTAATGGAGGTGCCAAGGCCCAAAGCCATGCTCCAGACTTCACCCACCGCTTTACTTTGTCCATGGTTGAAAATTCATTCCAGGTAATGTCCAAGAGGCACAGTCACCACCCCCCTCTCCCCTACCCAGGGGTAGACTGCTGTACCAACTCAGAGGGACATGGTACAATTTGATAACATCTCTTTGGCACACGAATGTAGGGTAGACATGCCATGGGAATGATTGGAAGACTCACTGACAGAGGGGCCCCAGGATGACTTTAATGAAATCAGACTGCTAAAGAAACTTTGAAATTTGTCCCAATGTCCTGAACTTTGGTTCAGATCCATGGGACCATGATGACTTGAATGGTTTTGCCCTCTGGCCACCCACTATTTGAAAATCAGACTCTTGAAGCGAAGTCAGAATTTCTGGAGTCTCTTTTGAATAGGGACATTTGGCCCTGAATCCAGTGCCTTTAAGGTTTCCATTTTGGATATGGTGACCACAGGGTCTTAATTGAAATGGCAGGAGGCATGAACAAATATCCCATAGACATGGACAAATAGCCGTAGAGTATTTGAAGCACCACTGCCTCAAACCATGATACTTTTCCCCCAGGTGACATGGCATTTTGTAATTTCCCATCTTGAGTCTCCTATGTGAGAGGAGCGTCTTCTTGGGCCTATCACCCCCTGTCTAGTTTATGATCAAGATCCATGCACTTCAGAAACAAGATCCAGAATACTGTGATGTCATACAGGTGGCCTCAGGGGGAGGACAGAGCGCTCTAGGCATCTTGATTTAATAAGGTATAGGCATGCAGCCCCCGCCATTTCAATGAAGGGGTCGTGTTATCTGAAAGTCATTGTGCTAAAAATGAGTGATTGCCACAGTTTATGAGATCATACTCCAAATTCCTTGCTAAGTATCCTTCAACTACAGTCGCCCTCCAGTAACCATTCTAAGTTAAGACGATTTTCTGTATTTACCTAAGGCATCCAGAATTTTTTTTTTTAACAGTGCTTATTCATAGACCATTTCTGTCCTTTTTATGATTTAAAATACTTAATTATTAGTCATTTAGACTGAATTAAGTCGGTGTTTGCTATTGAACTCATGAATCACCAGTGTTTTTCGTTCAAATTTCAAGTGAGTCAGGATTCAACAACACACTTGAACTTTGAATCTATATAGTTCATGAACAAAAAGGAAACTGGACACAGCAAGAAATCTTGGCCATTAGCATTCACCATAGCAATTACTTACTGGGATAATTTTTTTTATTTTATATTGGAGTATAGTTGATTTATAATGTTGTGTTAGTTTCAGGTGTACAGCAAAGTGATTCAGTTATACATATACATATATCCACCCTTTCAGTATTCTTTTCTCATATAGATTATTACAGACTAAGTAGAGTTCCTGTGCTATACAGTAGATTCTTGTTGGTTATCTATTTAATATATAGTATGGTCTCTATAATCCCAAATTCCTAATTCCTCCTCCCTTCTTTCCCCTTTGGTATGGATAAGCTTAAAAAATCATAAAAACCGGAGTTTTTACTAGTCCCCATAAAATCAGAATTGCATGTACATCAAATCAGTATTTGCTCTAAATTCAGCATAATCCATTCATCACACTGAGTTATGGGTAACAACTACTCGTTTGTAAGAATTTTCCTGAAGAGTCCAACAGCCTCGAATCAGTGTTTTCTATTTTAGTTACAAATCATGGCATTTGGATCTTCTTCTAATTATTTCTAAAAGTATATAGATTGGAGAATGAAGAATGGCAGTTCACCCTTTCTCAGATCCCATTCCTTAGGGGTGTTACACCACCTTAGATAAGTGTTTCAGATTGTTGTTGTGTTTTGCTCTACTTATGTGTAAATGACATCAGTGGATTGAAATAACTTGGTTTTCTCTTTGGCCCGCCTTGTGAATGGAAACCATACCAACGACATTTTTCTTCTTTTCAATAAATAGGATCACACTGCACATCTGCACTTTTATTTAATCTAATGACGACCTTGGTGTTCTCATGTTATATTTACAAGTGTATTTGCTTATTTCATGGTTTGCACAGTATTTCATTCAACTGGAGCAAGCATTTTTTCATTAGTTCCCTCCTGGTGGCTATTTTATATTATTTGTCCTTTACCTGATATAAACATGGTATTTTTATGTCATTGTTTAGTTGTGCAAATTCCTAAGATTAAAAAAAAAACGGATTAATGGTATATTTTACAATCTAGATATCTGTTGCATGATTCGAGTGGCATGAAAGCGATGCAAATGATTTAGTGAAGAGAAGGCACCTTTGTGAGACGAAGTGTCCACTGGTAATAGTTTTAGAATAGAGCCTCGCCCTTTTACAGTGTTGACATTCCGTATTTCTAGCACTCATTGGCGGCAACAGAGTGCTAAGATTCTACTACCCGACTTTATCCCCATATTTTAATTATGGGAAGCTCTTCAAGACACAGCTGAACTTTGATTGTGAAGATGTGACTTGGATGATTTCAGAATGTAGAGAAAAGATAAATCTAAAGATTGCTATTTGGAAACCTATGTGAATGTGCATATTTTGGCATGTTAGAATAATGTCTTGTGACTACTATTACAATACTCAGGCTAAACCTTTGCCCTGAATTATTTATTATTCCTCATGATTCAAGCATTCTAAATGTCCTTGGATGGTCTTCCTGCAATGACACAGCCATCAAAGTGTCGTTTATAAAATTTCACATCCAACTCTGATTATTTTTTTTTGTTGTTGTTCAGTCGCTAAGTTGTGTCTGACTCTCTTTGCAACCCCATGGACTGCAGCATGCAGGCTTCCCTGTCCTTCACTATCTCCCAGAGTTTGCTCAAACTCATGTCCATTGAGTCAGTGATGCCATCCAACCATCTCATCCTCTGTCGTCCCCTTCTCCTCCCGCCTTCAATCTTTCCCAGCATCAGGGTCTTTTCAAATGAGTCAGTTCTTCGCATCAGGTGGCCAAAGTACTGGAGCTTCAGCATCAGTCCTTCCAATGAATATTCAGGGTTGATTTCCTTTAGGATTGACTGGTTTGATCTCCTTGCTGGATAACCCAAGAAAAAAGGAATTGATTAGAAGACATGGATTGTTCCATTATAATCACCAGAAAATGAGAGATCAGGTACAAAAAAAAACAACCACCAACAGTGAGCTGATGGCCAAGACCCAAGGGCAGGCTGTATTCTCTCAGGCCATATTGCTGATACCTAGTATACCTAGAACCTCTCCCACACCTCTTTGGGCTCCTGACTTCACTGCTACCCTCAAGAATAATCTAATGCCTGCCTCCCGAAGACTCGACAGTCCATAACTGGGACTTTCTGATTGGCTGAGCCTAGGTCATAAGCCTCAAGTGTCAAGTTCTCCCAGAAGACTTGGAAGAGGGAGTTAATCGGACACCCTTTGCCTTTCCCTTGTGAATCTACTAAGAACCACAACAATGAGAACTGTTAATAAATAGAGAGTTTCAATGATCCATAAGCCAGAAAAAGAAGAAATAAGGACTAGTTTACCAATTGTGAGTTCTCTCCTTGGTTTCTTGAAATAGAATTAAAGATTTATGGTTCTCTTTACTGTGCCTCCTTAAAACACAGGACAGCTCATTATAACATCGTCTGTTCTCCTTCCCTTGGCATATGTTATTGTTCTTAATGATCCCACAATAAGTGGATAAAGCTTCATCACACCTAATGCTTGTGGTTTTTCTGGACGTAGTTCCATGGAGTGTGACATGTTAATTAACTAGCCTCTATGTAGTAGGAATAAATACCTCCTTGTTTTACTGTTGTGTGACAATCTTTTTTTTTTAATCCTCATCCCTATCTAAACACTAAGGCTGCCTTCCCACTTCCCTCTTCCACAGCAACATTCAAAAGCTCCATTTAAGTCATTGCAATGAAGACTAGGCATTTGTCTCTAGATTTCAGGACGCGCTCCTTGTAGCCCACCCTTTTCCTGCCTATCCAAACCACTGCTCACACAGCTCATATCATTCATCCAGCCAGAAGGGTCCTCCTGCCCAACTGGGGTCCTTATGCATACATTGCCATGCCCTGAATGGAAATAATGCCCTGCATTTTGGTGGAAAAAAAAACCCATATCTGTATTATTTTTTCATGTTAAGTACCCAGAAATATGTGCAAGTACAAATATTTCCAATATCTCATATTTTCACTTTGTCTTCCTAATCGCATTGTTTGTAGAAAAGCTGAAATGGAATGTAAAATATTTTTGTGAATTCTGTAAGAACTTACATGCAACCCAGCTGTTGGGTATTTTTTTGGAAAGTAGAGAAGCCCCTAGGTCTCTTCTGAGAGGGTAATGTTGGACCAGATGATTCTGACTTTTTCTAAAAGTGTACGCTTCCTGATTTTAAAAATTGTGGAACAAAGTGGGGGCTGACAGAGAGGGGGACTCAGAGCACCATTACTGAGGAGTACTCCTTCTTTTATTGACTTTATCTGAAATGAGAATCCTAATTGATACTGTTTTTGGATAGCTTTGGGGGTAGATGATTTCAAGACTGAGGCCCCATTGAAGTTTAATTGTTAGAAGGATTTATTTTTAATTGAAGGATAATTACAAATATTTGTGTTTGGTTTTCTGCCATATAGAAATCAATAGATCAGCCATAGTATGTATAGGTCCCCTCCCTTCTGGAGCCTCCTCCCACCTCTCAAACCCATTCTAGGCTCACCCCTCTAGGCTCAGACTTTAGTCTGAATGGTTGCACTGAGCTCCTTAACCAGCCTGCTGGCATCTTCTACCAGGATTGTTCTTCTTGGTCATCTGGACCAGCTTTAGCCAAATTGAAGACTGAAAGTCCATGCTCGTGGAAGCCATCTTTCCTCCTGGGTTGGGGCCATTAGGCTCCTTCTCACATAGGCTGTGTCATCATACTGTTGTAGTCTCCATCCTGCTGCCATCGGCGCAGAATGCTTAGAAATGGATTTCCGTTGAAAGCCTCCTGGGCTGGCCGTGGTGCCCATGAGAAAGAGGAGGGAAGTCTGATCCTGGGTGAAGACATGGAGAATACCAAGAGGGAATTCCATTAATAAAGCATACTTACCATTAGGCCTGAGATTGTCCTTTTAGCCTGGAAACATAACTGGAAGCTTCGCTTGAGACTGGCAGAGCAGTTTCCAGAACCTTTATTTTGGAGCTAATAACTGGGTACCCAGACAGAACAGGAGCTATCCAGGAGTCTTTGGGGGATGACGTGTGGTGTCAGGTGGTAGAAATGATTTGGGCAGATGGGTGTACAATGTCAAAGGAATTCACTTTTTAAATTTCCCACTCCAGTATTCTTGCCTGGAGAACTCCATGGACAGAGGAGCCTGGCAGGCTACAGTCCACAGGGTTGCAAAGAGTCAGACACACTGAAGTGACTCACACACAAAAGCCTCCCCACACTCTTTTTATTTTCAGGGAAATAATCAGTGATGTCTAAGAAACTGGAATCCATCATTCCTCACTGACACAGAAGAAAAATCAGCCACAGCTGATTCGTTTAGAGTCCAGGGCTTACTTCCATTATTGATGACTGTAGAAGGTGGGGCTAGGAGATGCAATTCTACCCTTTTTGGAGGCATGCTAAACCTGTAAGGCAGGTCACTGAAACCCTCTATACCCTCCACCTCCTCATCTGTAAATCCGTGACAATAGCAAGTGCTCATCTCTAGAATTGTTGTGAGATTACATGAGTTAGTCCCCTAAAGGTTTTTAGAATATGCCCGGTGCAGAGTAGCAGTGAGTGATGGTGACTTTTTTAGCTTGAGACTAGCCTTTTCCTACTGCACAGAACAAGCGCAAATGTCTCTAAGCCGACAGCCTGAGAGTCTGGGAGAAAAGGCCTTCCTTCTCAAATGTATGATCATTAAGGGCCATTTCTTTTGGGTTAACAAATTTCTTGCTTGTTCCCTATTTTGAGAGGGTTAGCACTGGTGTGGAAGGATGTTTATTAAATTCCTTTGCCTGACAGCTCACCAAATGAGTAGTTCTCAGGGGATTGGAACTTGGCTGGGTGAAGTAGGAGGAATAAGGGGACATCTGTGATGGGGCTTACTCTCCTGAGATGGAACCGGGTGGGCCTAGAGGGACTGAGATCTTAGAAGATGGAGGTCGGGATGCTGGGGAAATGGTAAGGGTCCCCAAAGGGACATACACTGTTTTCAGAAATGATTTTTTAAGTAAGAACCTGCTGACTCAAAGTAAAACTGTGCTAAACTGTATGTGTCCCCATATCAAAGGGATCAAATTCTCCTCCATTCAGGTTTATCTTTTTGTGCTGTTAATGTATTAAAGCTCACAAAAACTCTGTCCCTTTGAGATAATTGTGTGTGTGGTGGTGTGTGTGTGTGTGTGTGTGTGTGTGTGTGTTTTAAACACCGCCTCCCAGATGCATGCCAGACCCTTATGGTGGTCATTTCAAATCTGGGAGTGAATCTAGTATAAGCTATCTTTGTTGCCAGAATTTTCTTTGTTACATGAGATTACAAGACATTCGAATAACGCCATATTTATGTGCTTTTTATTCTGCCTTTGAGTTTTTCTTTTCAGGAAGGAAATTATCCTGGCTTTTGTGTACAAATACCTCTTCCAGGTCAGAACAAGGGCTTCTCGCCCCTTCCAGGGGCTGACCCCACGCATTGTCTGATTTTGAGTTTGCTTGCTCTGTGTACTTCTGTTAAACAGTTTTTACCACGTTAACCTCCTGCCCACAGGCAATCCCTCAACCCTCTCCCATCAGAAACCCCCTGGGAGTGTGAATTTAAGTTGCCATTTCCTGATTGTACCCCAATCTTCCGAATCAGAATTTCTGAGTGGGGTTCAGGAAACAGTAGTTTTACCAAATGTCCCAAGGGATTCTGACACACATTGATGTTTGGGAACCATGTGTCTGTCCACCTCCCTGCTAGCAAATTCCCACAGCATCCTTATTTTCAGTCTTCTTATCCAGCCAGGAAGCTCCCTTCCCCCAAGTATGTATCCTGCATTGGTGTCAAGTTTTGCTTTCCTAGGAAGGAAATTAGGCTCTTGACATGAGCTTTGTGGTGAGGCTGGGAGAACTCAGTTGTTAGCTAAAGTCAGAAGTTTGTAATCTTGTAAACAAGACGAGTCATCCAAGGAAAAGGTTGAAAAGGTCTGCTAGCCTGAGCTGATAGAGACAGCCTTGTGAGTCTGGACTGCATGAACTGTGCGCTTGAGTCAAAAAGATGGACAGAATTGACACCAGTGGATTTACTGATAGAGACGTGGTGAGACTGGTCACTGTGTTTATCATCTACCTGTGATGCTCTCATGACCCCTAAGATTTCCCACTCATTGCAGTAAAATAGCCTGTTATCCTCTAACTGACTGGCTCTTGGCCGTGACTCAGGACTCGTAGCTCTTGTTTTTATGCATGATTTCCCAAATGGATTGTCAGACTATGCTCATAGCCCCTGCACATGGCAGACGCTGATTAAAAGCCGTTTGCGAGAACAAGGGGAATAAACAGACACGGACACTTTATGGCAAGAGGTGAAATTGACAGACGTTACATTCAAGAAATTTGTTTAAGTGGGCGCTCATCATTCCACATTCTTATATATATTAAGGTGGGAACCAATGATACTTGCAAACACTGAGTACTCCCAACTTGAAGACTTATCTTAAGATTCTTCTCGACTTAAAAATAAAGCAGGCCATTTTGGTGATGAGGCAATGGTGGCTCCTTATGAACGGACGAAATAGAAATTTAAAAAGTCAAAGGTCTTGCATAGGTCATGGAATCGAGTCAGTAATGATCTAGTGGCTGAGACTAGGTCCCATCAGGTCTCTCCAAATTGATCAGATTTTGTTTCATTATAAACAAAAAAAAGGAAGCCTAAAATCCTGAGTCTCTCTTCCATTTGATTGTCCTAAATTTCTTTAGCCTTGGCTGTGTAAACAAAGCATAACATTTTTTTAAAAGCCCCAAAAAAAAAAAATTTCTTCACTGTGAGTGTACAGACATTTAAGTAAGCAGGAAAATTCAAAACTCAAGTGGATTTAGGATCAGTGTTTCTCTATAGAAGTATAGTAATTGATAACTTGGGTGTTTTTCTGCATCCTGTCAGAAATAAAATCAAATTCCGGCATCCTTCTGTGATATTAGCTAAGGTTGAGACATTTCCAATAGTACCATTGTAATATCCATGAAGTAAAAGCCAAATTCTAAAATCGAATAGTCTTTATCCATGATTTCTAACCCTTATATTTTAAGTTATCTTAGAGAAAAAACCTTAAGTGTCTGTGGTTATCCGAGGAAATGAACTAATAAGGAAGGCAATAACATTGTGTTAGATGGAGTAGGGCCTCTCTGTGGTTTTGATGTACACATAAAAAATACAAAGGGGGGAAATAACTAAGGAAAACCATTGTGGAGTCACCATGCAAACCATCGAACCTGCCCAGGTCCTAGTGGCTCCATTGATAAGCAGGGTATATTATTGCTCACATAACTCAGCTCCCCAAGGGTTAATGATGATGACACATGGCCCTCAACTCGAAACATGGTTTGCTGAGAGGATGGATATCAGTTGAATGGAGACTGGGGTTTTAGATCAGGGAGAATCTTCATTATGCAGTGCTGTACTCCTCTGATAGGTGAAGGACCGCGGTCAAGAGGTCAACATGTCTCCAACTGCCTCTTTTCAATCATGTACTTTCTGTGGGTGCATCTGAATGGTCAGGTTGTGTTCCTCTCAAGTTTCTGGAAGTCCCCTGCAAGCAAGAGGTGTATATGAACCATCTGATTCCTTCTTTGTGAGCAGAGTAGTTGAGAACACACCAGATGTTTTGCTGTTTTTATTAAACAAGTTCTAAGCAAGTCAGTGAATGCGTGGTCTCCAGAAACCAGACTCCCAGGCAGCCTTCTTTTATGAAATCTCAAGCTTTGTAAACATTCTTGTAAAATATGTCAGTTTCAGAACGTTCCAGACTCAATGATGGTTTTTGTCTCAGCAGCATCTCAGCTGGGCAAGATGTTTTAAAAATTCTTTTCATGAGGGTCTTGCCAGTCAACACACCATGATCTGTTTCACTGGCTCTTCCTGCCTTCTGTTGGGTCCCTTGAGGATGCGGATTCTGAATTTGTCATCTCTATGTCACTAGAGGCTAAGCACAGCGCAGAGCCCAAGAGTCTGTATCGTGAGAGTAGGTTATGTTTTCTTGCTAAGTTTGCTTCCATCGGGTCCGACTCTTTGCGACCCTGTGAACTGGAGCCTGGCAGTCTCCTCTGTCCATGAAATTCTCCAGGCAAGAATACTGGAGTGGGTTGCCATGCCCTCCTCCAGGGGATCCTTTCCAACCCAGGGATCGAACCTTGTCTCTTATGTCTCCTGCATTGGCAGGTGGGTTCTTTACCACTAGTCCAACCTGAGATAGCCCTAAATGTTTTCTTTCCTAATGCTTTCTGAACAACTAACCAGGCACCAGGCACCTTTCGGAAGTGCTTTCCCTGATTAACACTTTAATCCTTGCAGTGGCATTATTACTGTTATTTCAACTGTATAGATGGAGGAAATGGGCACAGAGAAGTTCAGAACCTAATCCAAGGTCACACAGCTTAGTCATTAGAGGAGCGAGGATTGGAGCCAAAGAATCTGGCTCCAGGGCAGACCATACCTACAAGTCCCAAAGTTTTGGTCTCAGCCCCACTTCGTACTCTTAGAATTTATCAGGGACCTCAAAGAAACTTCCTTTATGTGGGCCAAATCTCTCCAAATTGATCACCATAGAAATTTAACCCAAGAAAATTTAAAATATTAATGTATGTCAATATAACAATAAGCTCCTTGCCTGTTAATGTGATCTGTTTTTATTTTGGGAAAAAACCAGCTCTATGTTCCTAAACCCAGAAACGTGTCACGAAAAGAGTGGTCAGGTTGTGCATTAGATCTGTTTCGTAAATGACATCTCAGCAGACACCTGGATTCACTCCTCGCTCATCATTCAGTCTGTCGACATTCGCCTCTGGGAAACTCCACTGTCCACTTGAAAGAGAAGGAGAGAGAAAAAGGCACAGTATCTTGGCTGTTCACAATCCCTGGGGCCCCCCCTCCCTTTCTGCGTGAGCCTGGGGCTGGGATGAATGTCACACAGCTGAGCCTCTGCGGTCCAGGGGGCCTTCCCACTGCAGAGGCGACCAGTGACACGTCCTCCTCTAACCTGGAGCCGCCCGTGGTGGGGGAACCCGGTCTCATAAAACCAATCCAGGGGCTTCCCTGCCTCTGTGCCTGAGGGCTCACTGCGCCCCCTTTGCAGTATGTTCTTTTCCTTCAGGCCGCTTCCCAGGCACCTGGGCTGGACTAAGTGCCCCCCTTTCTGGGCTCATAACTCCCCAAATAGAGCTCCCTGATGCCCCCCCCCCATGACATCACATCTCTCTACCCTGGACCAAGCCTTACTCTCCAAGAGCAGGGATTTAGAATTTCCTCCTTTTCCCATTTCCAGCACCGAGGGCAGAACTGCAGAGCAGAGTGCTGGGGAACATGGGGATGGAGGAGAAAAACTTGACCTGAAAATCGACGAAAAGTTCCTGGAAGCAGGGGACTGGACCGGGACCAAGTCCTGTCATTTGAAACAGTTGGAGCCTGGGCTGGGCATCTCCTGGAGAAAGAGCGAGATGATAGATGTGGTCAGAGGGCCCATGGAAAGGGGGCTGGTGGAAGATAAAGCCAGGAAGGTGAGAGAGGGCACAGTGTCCCCTGTGTATAGAAATCACTTGGATGAAAGGAGCTCATCTGATGTTGCATTCCAGAACGTTTGGTAGTACTGAGGCAGGCTGATGGCAAGAATGAGTACACAGGCATTTTAGAGAAGATGAAAGTGCTTCTCCCGAGCAGCAGCCAGCAGACATCACATTCGGGAACCTCCTGGCCCCAGAGTGGCTGTCAGATTGGTTGTATCAGAGAAGGTATTATATAAAAGATGCTCACGGCCACTGACAGGGTCAGTCTATTTATTCTCAAGGATGCAGGCCGTACTCCTCGGACAAACACAAGAGAAGCTACATGACTAGAAATCAGTAGTTAAGGCAGGCATTTATTTTTAGTTGACAGCAAGAAATATTATTTTTCCTCTTGTGCTTCAGATACCATTGTGGCTAGATTTTATTACTCTGGAGAGAGGCAAAGCCAAGAATTTCTTATAGACATTATTTCCCAGCAAGTGTCATGTTTTCAAATGCATGGAAACATCTTCCCCTTGATCTATTAATTCCAGACATTCAGTGTGGCACCACTTAATAAATTATTATTACAAACTTAATATCATTGAAAAACTACTACTGATACTATTATTATTATTAACATAGTGCTCATTGGAGAATTTAAAAGTACAGAAAAACAGAAAGAAGAAGAAACAATATCCCCTCCCTTGTAATTCCAAACACTAAGATGCTGATCCTTCTGGTGGGCTCCCAAGTTATCTGCCCTGAGCTCCTTCTCTCCATGGATGCACATGCTCTTCCGTCTATCAAGAGTTGGGGTCTCTCCCCCTGGAATCTGGGCTGATGTTCTGAATTGCTTTGACCACCAGAAGTCTACAGAGGTGCTGCTATGCCCAGAGTTGAAGAGGCCTAGCAACTGTCACTTTCCCTCTGGAAACCAGCTGCCATGAAAAGTCTGACTTTGTAGAAACTCCATGCTGTGAGGAAGCCCAAGCTAATGATATGGAGAGGCCACCCTCTGACAGGTGAGGAAAGCCTTCTCGGACCTTCCAGCCTAGCCCAGCCAGCAGTTCAGTGCAGCTGAATTTGTGACCTCAGCCAATGTCTCATAAAGCAGAAAACCACCCAGCTGAGACCAGTCTACCCATAGAATCATGAGAAATAATAAATAATAATTGTTTTATGACACTAAATTTTGCAGTTTGTTATTAGGCAGGAAGCTATAACTGAAACACCCCATTGTATCTTGAGAGTATTTTCTTAGTATCTTTCTTCAAAGTGGTTCTAGACGAGTCACACCCATGCAATAAATACAATGGGTTTTTTTTAGCACTTTTCATTTCACACGGTAGAACATGAAGTTTATCATTTTATCAAAGTGCTGTGACATTGTTAAAGAATTACACACTATTCAACTGTAGGGAGGGGGAGGTATTATCATTTGGCCCAATCAGACCCCCACCCAGGAAGGTAGAATGGGGACCAAGTGATTCTGGTCAGTGTTTGTGACTGGGGTGGCCACATTTGGGCACTGTACAAGCAGAAAGAGAAAATTAGCTATAGGGACAAAGAAGGAAGGAACAGGAACAGAGAGAGGAGGGGACAAGGACACAGGGAGTCTCCCCAGAGTCCGCTGCTATTCTAGTTCTAACTCTTGTGTGCATCCCTCTGTGTTCCAGGAAATACTTGAACATTTGTTTCTAATAAATTCTTCATTTACTCTTAAACCACTTTGAGAGACTTTGATTTCCTTCAACCAAATGGCTTTTGAATAAGGCCAGTGGTTTTAGAAGAAGAACAGAAAGGCTTTAGAAGAAGAGCGAAAAGGAATATCAACTGGGAGAGGCAGGAAGGGAGGTATTGGGGGTGATGTGTGGAAACCAAGCATTGGCAATGCACAGCTATTCTATAAATAGATTAATCTTCTCTCTGCTGAAGGCTGAGTTAGCACTCTTCCAATCAATGTTATTTGGGCTCAAATGGACTCCCCCTAAAATAATCTCTACCAGTTTCCACTTCGGCCCCTCCACTCTTGGCCCCATATCCTCTCCCTCCATTAAAAATCTTTAAAATTCAGAAGGCAGTGTTATTGACCCAATGACTTATGTTGCACGACCTTCCATCCAGTGTTTTTAGCTGTGCTCCATTATTGATGGCTCGCTCGCTTTTGGAGGGTCATGTTTCTCCTCCACTCACTGTGTATTTAATATATATGAGCACATACCCAAAGTTCTTGAAATTGTGAGGTATCTTTCCTATTTGTACAAACAGGCTCTCCCCATGTTGTTCTGCCAATCTGGGGCTTCTGAAGGAAACCAATTCCATGAGCACATCCATCCTGCTGCGAATCAATAGCAGGCCAGGCCCTTGGGGGAAGTTCTCAAGTAGATTCAGGTACAGAACCGGGCTTTTTAAAAAAGTCCCCTTCAACTAACCCATAGTCTATAAATATTAGCCGAGACTAAAAGAGGTTTATTAAGCAATTTCCTCAGCTACAGGATTATATTTCAGGGAGTTTTAGAGGATAAGTACATCTTTATTAGGAATCACTATTAACATGGTCAATAGCTTTCACATTCTTAAGTCCCTCATTTCAAGGGCAGTTATGTTGAACTCCATATTCATCAGAAAATAATTGCAGAAAAAAGCACACCAGTTTTTTTTGGAGGTGTCAGCATTATAAAAGGTGGAACTCAGAAGTAACATTTCTTTTTTAGGTAGTATTTGAAAATCGTACCATGGCGGTTTGGCAGGACTAATTCATAGATTGGCTTATTTATGCCTGATGTTACATGAGCATAAAAATATCCAACTTCTCTCCGATTCTTTTAATGTATTCCTTGCAAATGGATGTATGCTTCTTGCTACCAAATATATCACACACACACACACACATACATGTACAGTGATTGGTGGTTCACTATTGAAAGACTCAACCAAGTAAAATACGGTGATCTGTAGATGGCTGTGGTGGACATACCCTAAGGCAACCCCTCATGAGTTAAATTCTTATTTAATCCTCTCACCTTAAGTGACAGGGAAACCTGTGACCTGGTTCCGCCTAGTAGAATATGGCAAAACTGATGGGATGGCTTTCGCTTTTTTAATATTGAACTATACTTGATTTGCAATATTGTGTTAGTTTCAAGTGTACAGCAAAGTGATTCAGTTATACATATATATGTATATATCTATATTCTTTTTTCAGTTATTTTCCATTTCAATTATATAATTGAAAATTATATTCCAATTTTCAAAAATTTTCCATTGGAAATATTTCCAATTATTTTCCATTTTCCATTGTTATAAGATATTGAGTATACTTCCCATGCTGTATAGTAAATCTTTACTGTTTATCTGTTTTACATATAGCAAGCAGTATGTACAATCCATGGGGTCACAAAGAGTTAGACACTACTAGTGGCTAACACTTTCACTTTTCATGTATCTGTTAATCCCAACCTCGTATTTTATCCCTCTCTCCACCCCTTCCCCTTTGGTAACCATAAATTTGTTCTCTATGTCTGTGATTCTATTTCATTTTTTAAATAAGTTTGTACTATTTTTATTTATTTATTTTCTGTTCCAGTTCTTTATTGATGCACAGCAAATCACCCCAAACTTACTGGCTCACAACAGTGACAGCATTGGTTTTGAACTTGCAATTTGGACAGGCCTCAGTGGGGACAGCTTGTTTCTGCTCCATGTGGTGTCTCCTGGGATGGCTTGAAGGCTGAGGGCCACAGTTGTTGGCCAACTCATCCTCCTCTGCTGCAGGCTAGCATCCACGGGTACATCAGCTGTGGCTATAGCCAGAACTTCTACACTTGAACCTTCCATGTGGCTGCTGGGCTGCCTCACAGCCTGGTTCCTGCTTTCTCATGGTGAGTGTCTCGAGAGGACTGGACAGAGGCTGTATTGCCCTTTATGACTTGATTTGCTAAGCCTCACAGTCCCCCCAGATGGAAGGAAGAGGACCCCATGGCTTGATGCAGGAGTGCAGCATCATGTACTATTTTTAGATTCCACCTATTAGTGACATCATGTGACATTTGTCTTTCTCTGTCTGACTTCCTTCCCTGAGTATGATTATCTCTAGGTCCATCTATGTTGCAGCAAACAGCAGTATTTCACTCTTTTTTCAGTTCAGTTCAGTTCAGTCGCTCAGTCATGTCCAACTCTTTGCAACCCCATGAACCGCAGCACGCCAGGCCTCCCTGTCCATCACCAACTCCCGGAGAGTAATATTCCATTGTACATATGGACCACATCTTCTTTACCCATTCCTCTGTTGATGGGCATTTAGGTTGTTTCCATGTCTTGGCTGTTGTGAGTAGTGCTGCTCTGAATATAAGGGTGCATGTATCTTTTCAAATTAGGGTTTTCATCTTTTCTGGCTATGTGGGGGTGGCACTCTCTTGATTATATTATGTAAGACCTTGTATGAGGGGTCTGAAGTAAGAGTCTCTCCCTTGCCAGTCTTGAAGAAGTCAGCTGCCATGTTGGGAGAGGGCCATGTGGCAGTGAACTCTGTGCAGCCTCTAGGAGCTGAGAACAGCTTCCTAGGCTGACAACTAGGAAGAAAACGGGGAGCCCAGTCCTATAGCTTCAAGTAACCTAACTTTGACTGAAGCCCAGCTGTCACGTTTGTTGCAGCCTTGAGAGACTCTGAGCCAAGAACCTAGTCATGCTGAGCCCAGGCTCCTGACCCAAGGAGCTAATAAATGCATGTTATTTTGAGCCACTAAAGTTGTGATAGTTTGTTATACAGTATAGAAAACAAATGCAGTGAGTTTTCCATTAATTTCTATGACACAGTATTTATAAATTTATTTTTAAACCAATTATGCTCAAACTCTCTGTGAAGAACCAGTGTTTTAATCTCCAGTCTATTTATGGAAAAATACTTTCATAAAATGAAGTAAAAATGAATGCCTAGAAAAAGTAAATCAAAAGACACACAAAATACCAGTCCTTAGAGCAATACTTTTATAAAGTGAAACAAAAATGAGTTAGAAACATTCAATGAAAAGACACACAAAATGCAAATCTAAGAGTTTCATTATTAGATTTAATAGATGTATAATTTCTCTGCCAAATAAGTATAAAAGTTTCTCAACATTTACTCTCAATGTACATGTCTAATTGAGGAGGATAATAAATAGTCCACAGACTGGCACAAGTCTACGGTTCATGAATTTGAATGAGATCGGATCAGCTTATAAAATAACTGGTATTTATGGAGGGCTTCCTAGGCCCTGAACACTGTGAACAGTCCTTTTCATGAATTTCCTTCTATTTATGTTTCTTATACCTCTATAAACTTTTACAAAGTCCCCCATTTATGTGTGAACAAACTAGGATGCTTGGGGTGAAGGTACTCGCCCAACTTGGTCACACAGCTAGTAAATACAGGAAGCTGTGATCCAAACCCAGACAACCTCACTGAACAGTATGATCATGCAGAATTCCTTTATCATTCATAATGATGGAAATAATGTCATCCTCAAGGTATAAATATGAGCTATCATTAATTTCACCCCAGTCAAATATCCTTCAAAGTCCAACATAGGAGTTTTCTGTGCTCAGATGCTCTAAAAATGAGACCAAACACTGGTGCCAAACATGAGCTCTAGAGAGACGAGACTTGGTGATTTCTAGAAGGAAATGAACCTTGTTCTTGTTGGTCTGTCTTCTCAAAACCTGGTGGTTCTTAGTAGCAGAATCAGAGGTGCAGGAGGGGGGAAACTGGGTGTACTTGGTTGATTTATGCTCTGTCTACACTCCGAAATGGCTTTCACTTCCTTCACTGAGGTCTGTCTTAATGGTAACAGTTCCCATCAGAATCACTGGGGGGATTTTTACAACTACTGATGCATGGGCCCCGCCCCCAGGGATTCCTAGGCTACTGGTCTGCAAGAGCCCAGTCAATCGAGAGTATTTCCAAACCCTCTCCATTGATTCTAATGTGTAGCCAAGGTTGAAACTGGATTCTTAAGGAAGGTAAGCATGGGAGGAGGTATAGCTGAGTCATCTCTGCTCCACTACTGATGCCCTGTTGCCCAGGGCTGTGCTGAAGCCGCCTGGAAACAGCTTTCTGTCCATGGCACTCATCCATGGGGAATGCCCAGTTAGGACTAGGGCAGCTCAAGTTCCCCATTGCATTTGAAGCTCAGGAATTCTTCCACCTGCAATTTAGCCTCTGTCAGTTCAGGTCTTCATTAGCTTGGGACTTATCTGTTTTGCAAAATCACAGTCAATTGGTTTTAGCATTGGAGGTTATCATTTATGGCAAAATTAGCATTTCATTACTACTTGGCCCTCATTCATGATTTTTACCTACACTGGAGGAAATACTTCTGTCATTTTAGGCCTTCCCAGGAATTCTAGTATTTTTAAATTTTACGTTTATTCAGCTTCAAGTGACCAGAATTATACATCACTGAGAAGTTGCTTTTGAGAATTTTCTGTGGGTTCCCTCCACCTGTGTTAGACTGGACACAGTAGCCAGGGTTGAGACTACTCTCACAGCATGTTTGTGAGAAGTTCCTGCAAAAGACAGTTTCTCAGCCCCTCACGACTCAAGGTGTGGTGCTTGGTAAGTTGAAGCACCCACAGCTCCTGGCAGCCTGCCAGAGATAGTCTTGGGCCCCACCCCAGATCTAAATGTGGAATCAGAATCTGCATTTAACCAGACCTCCAGCTGATTTGTATGTATGTGTAGGAAGGCTTTGAGAAGCAGTGAATGATGAGAAATTACTGCAAATTTGTTGTCTCCATTTTTGAAGATACGCATTAGCATATGAAATGTTCTGTTAAGTCCAATGGGAAAGAGAACCATTCACTCTGGATTTTCCCAAATGTATTTGACCTTAAAACATCTTTTTTTCCAGGTGGCACTTGAAAAAACCTTTTTGTCGCAGTATGACATACCTCAGAAAGGGCCTAGTCCCTCAGTCATGTCCAACTCTTTGAGGCTCCATGGACTGTAGCCCGTTAGGCTCCTCTGTCCATGGAATTTTCCAGGCAAGAATACTGGAGTCGGTTTCCATTTACTCCTCCAGGACATTAGAATAGTATCCATATTGTTGGTGAGGGACCATTCTCCATGGGGCTCTCACCTTTCTGCTAGTCTTGGAATCGGTGGCATGGACTTCATTTATTCTGAAGTTTCTTCTCAAGGATGTTTGTAGAGCAAACAGCCTGGGAAGACAGAGATAGGATTGCCCTCAAGAGCAAAGATCAGTCCAATATAATAAAGACAACGTTTCCCTCCAGGGCAAAGATCAGACGGGCTTACCACCTATTTTAAAAGACTTGGGTTCCCTACAGTGTGGGTTCTTCAACGATGACACAAACCTGCCACATGCACTGCATCCAACTGGCCCCTCCGCTTCACCCAGAAGGGGAACCACCTGGACTGAAGCTTGTGCTGCCTGCTCTGCTGTGAGCAATTTGGTCCTTGGTCTCTGGCTCAGGAGGCTCATGTCTCCTGGCAACACCCACAGGGCTATGGCAGGCCACCTTGTCACTTGCAGGCAGAGTCCAATCAGTCTTTTGACAGTTCTTGGTGATCACATGGGATCATCTTGAGAGATTTTTTACACACTGTACATGACCAGGGAACCAGTTACCAGATCACTAAAGATAATATCAGCGCCCACCCGGCCTTCTCGTGACCAGTGCCTGTAAGTACTCTCCTCAACTCAGGTGGACGAGCAGTGTGCAGTGAGCCATTTTCTGAGCCAAGATGATTTAAGCTGACATTTACTAGCATTTAGTATGAGTCAGGCACTCTCCGAATCCCTTTACATGTAGTTAACAGTTTAATCTTCATAGCAACCCTCTGTGATGAGAACTATTATGCCCATTTTGCATGTGTGCATGCGTACTCAGTCGTGTCCGACTCTTTGCGACCCCATGGACTGTAGCCCGCCAGGCTCCTCTGTCCTTGGGATTTCCCAGGCAAGAATACTGGAGTGGGTTGCCATGCCCTCCTCCAGGGGATCTTTCCGACCTAGGGATCAAACATACGTCTCTTGCATTGCAGGTGGATTCTTTACCACTGAGTCACCTGGGAAGCCCCCATATACTCATGTTTTAGAGGTGATAAATAAGTACAGAGGCTAAGTGACTTGTCAGAGGTCACACAGCTAGAATTTGAACCCAGGTAATCTGACCTGGGAGCTAACTCTTAACTCTGTCACCACACTGGACCCCATGCTCTGAAACTGGCAGAGGATTTCTGCAACAGGAATCATTCTGTGATGTCTGGGTATGTGTGGTTTTGTAAACACAAGCAGGCCCCAAGTATAGACATGCTCTGTTCAAAGGATTTGTCCATAACCAATCATCTTTTGCTGTATGGTAGAAAAAGTACTGAATTTAGCATCTGAAAAATCTAGATTCCATTCCCACCTCTTATCCAGCAGCTCTGTGACTTTGGGGAAGTCACTTAACCTCTTTGGCTTTCACTTTCCCCCATGTGTAAAATAATGGAGTTGGCCCAGATGAGCGTGCCAGACTTCTTTTAACTTTACATTCCTGTATTTTGATATTCAGTATATATTCTCTGTAGGATTAATGGGATTAATTCCAAGGCTAGAAGCATAACATTTATTTCAAGTAAAATGAATCTGAAAATTGTAAATATACATAGGATAATATACAGAGCAGTATTTCCATGAACTAGAACTTGACTTTATCACTTATGACTTGGACAAGTCATTTATAGTGTGAGGCTGCTATTAAAATAAAAGCTTGAAATACTTCTTCTGAGAGGGGGGTTATGAACTCCGATCAGAGATTTATCTAGCTCTGTCTATCATCTCTTCAGCTCAGTGTTTTGTAAGGGGATATATATCGTGCCCACTAGGATATTTATTGTTTATAGCTTCATTCATCCATTTATTCAGAACACGTTTATTGACTACTTGCCCACTTCTTGCCAGGTACTCTGTCACTGGTGAAGCTATCATACTAGAGTGGGATCAAGTTTCTGAGAAAGGCCAGTGTAGGGGCCTCTGAATGGGCACCTAAACTAATCTGCAGGTTTTGTGTGTTCGTTTGTAGGTGCAGCGAGCAGAGGAGATACCCCTGTGAAATTGATGTAAAAGTTAAGACTTTCCAGCCAACGCTGGCTGGGCTGCTGGAAGCCAGGATGGAGTGCGGGTCAGTGACACTGTTCTAGGCACATGACACAGCAGGGGCCAAGGCTAGGAGGCATGAGAAAGCCAGATTCTTTGTCAGTGGAGTCAAGGCATGTGGTCTTCTCAGCATCACGTTATCCCCAACAAGTGGCCTGGGGGTGGTACGGGGGGGCCCCAGATTATAGGATGGTGCAGACAGGTGGCTTAGATGGTAAAGAACCCGCTTGCAATGCAGGAGACCCAGGTTCAATCCCTGGGTCGGGAAGATTCCCTGGAGAAGGAAATGGCAACCCACTCCAGTATTCTTGCCTGGAGAATCCTATGGACAGAGGAGCGTAGGGGGTGGGGGTGGGGGGTACAGTCCACGGGATCGCAAGGGTCGGACACGACTTAGTGACTAAACGACCACCAGACAGCAGTATTTTGCAAACTTTCAACCCATCTTTAGAAAAGAATCCTTTCTTAAGCAGCTCCTTCCCCCTTCCAAATTGGGGAAATGAGGAAGGGGCTCCTGGAGCAAGCTCCCAGCTAATTTCCTGTTCCTCTGAGAGTCACTTTTCCCCTCAGAGGTTGTGTGGAAATCACGTTGAGGGACGCTCCTTCCTCTTCAGGACAGGCTGCTTTCACCGTGACTGCGCCTGGCTAAAGGTGTTGGGGGTGGCGCTCTCACTATCTGCCCCCCACTATCCCTCTTGCCCCCAGGAAGGACACAGACACACACTGCTTCTCCGAAGCTGATGGAGGGGTGCTTCTGGCGCGGTAAATGCCACGGAGTCATTCTGCTCCAGCCTTGGCTTCTTCACATCTTTCATGGGAGGAATCTGGGGACGGGGAGGGGGTGGCGCTCCCTGTGGGAAAAGAGGAGAGCTTCCCATTTAGGCTTTGATTTCAGAGACCAGCCAGGCCACCCCCTGCTCCCTGCCCCCGGCCCTTCCAGCCACTCCAGACAGCAGGGAGATGCTATCACCGGAACACAACTCATTTTCCTTATCAGAATGGTATCTGTGACTCAAAATGGGATGGAGAGCCAGGGAGCCGGAAGCTCCTTCTAAACTGGGGAAGAGGCTTGATGCCTGAGGCTTGGCTTCCTGGGGCCCCAAGGGCTTGCATCTTGGCCCCATGGTGTTTTCACAGCTGCTTGGTGACCAACGACGGGAAAAATGTGTCATTGTTATTTGGTCTCTGCCACCTAGCAGTGTCTGGAAGGTCGAAGGCATTTGGTGGAGGAGGAAAAGGGAATGCAAGTGTTGAAAACTCTTCATCTGAGTCAGGTGCTGCCTTGCTCTCAAGAGCTCAGGGACACCCCGGCTGTCTTTTTTTATTGTTGTTCTGTTTCAAGATCCATTTCCAGACACCACGATGCATTTGGTTCATTTTTATTTTTAAGCAAGAGTGGTTTCCCCTTTTGGTTGGAGAAAAAGTTTCATTTTTCATCATCATTGCTTCTCCTTAAAAATTCCTGTCAGTTTTGGAAAACCTGAATTCTTTGAATAATGAGAGGATTCTGAGATTTAACAGTCAACTGGCCTTTAATTGCCAATGGTAGGGAAAATTGTTCAAAAAAATATAGTTCTGGAGGGATTACATGACATTTGAAGAAGCCAAGCAGGTGGTAGCACATGGCAGAGGGGTGGGTCTAATGAATCTCACTTGTTTACTTTTGCCATTTAAAATTGGATTTACAAATTTGGGCTACCAGATCACTCATAAAATAGCACTGCATGTATTGTATAAAATGCAAGTGAGATCATGTCCCTTTGTTACTTAACAGCCTACAATGTTTACAGCAGCATACTCACAATAGCCGAAAGGCCCAATTGTCTATTGGCTGATGAGTGGATAAACAATTGTGGTCTCCCCATACAATGAAATATTATGCAGCCATAAAAAAGGACGAAGTACTGACATATACTACAACATACATGAACCTCCAAAACATCGTGCCAGGTGAAAGAAGCCAGTCACTAAAGACCCGTGTATTATACGATTCCGTTTATGTGAAACACCCAGAAGAGGTAAATCCTTAGAGATATAATGCAGATTGGTGGTTGCCAGGGACTGACAAGGAAGATGAAGTGTGGAATGATTGCTTATGGGGAGGGCGGGTTTCCATTTGAGATAATGAAAGCATTCTGGAACTAGATAGAAGTAGGGTTAGGCAAGAACATTTTGAGTGTCTCAAGTACCATTGAATTGGTCACTTTCACTTTTGTGACTTTTACCTCAGTAAGGAAAAACAAATTGCTATTTAAAAACCTGCACTGGCTCCCTGTTTCCTTGAGAGCAGAAGCCGAGTCTTTATAGTGGCCTGCCAGGTCCCACAGGATCTGCTGCCCCCTGGCCTCATCCCTTCCTGCTGCCCTTGTTCTCTTACTGGACACACTGGCCTCCATGCATGCTGTGGCTCCATGCCAGCTGTCTCCCACCCTTTGCCCTAGCTTATCCCTCTGCTTGGAGGGCACCTCTCCCCAGCCCCCAAGATGCTCCCTCCCTCACCTCCGTCATTTCTTTGCTCAGATATGTTACCTCTCCAGGACGCCTGTTCTGATCACCCTGTTTCCAGTTACACCAGCCCCAAGGGCCCTTCCCTTTATTCTGCTCCACTTTACTTATTACCTTCCAATGAGCTGTGGACTTTCACTGATTGATTCTGATTATGGTTTGTCCTCTTTCTTCCCCTGCCTCTGCTCCCCACCCCGCATCCCCCACCCCCCATGCCCCACCATCAGACTGTAGCTCCACTAAGGATTTTAGCCTGCTTCTGCATTCTAGGCTCAATTTGTGCTGACTTTTTTTAAAAGGTTCCACAGAATCAAATAACAAACAATTACATGTTCAAACAGATTCAATTAGGTACGTTCTGAAGGAAACATCCACAGAAAATGAAGTATCAAATCTAATCATAAAGTGCCTTTATGGCTTTTTGTTCTCTGTCAATATTTATACTCGTGGAGGCAGAAAAGTGGAAACTTTCAGAAACTCCTCTGTCCCTCTCTTCTCTTCTCTCTGTTGTCACGGCCACTTGAATTTTGAACCTGAAGGAGGTCCTTTGGATTAAAAGTTATTAATTATAGAAGGTGGTGGAACTAAAAGACATTTCCTACTGATTGAAGTTACCTTATTATTATTATTATTAACAAATAGCATTTTTGTCTTTCTCAGGGCCGACTGGGGTTGTTACAGCTTATATGGGGTGGCGAGAAGGGCAGGGGAGAACATACTGGATTTACCAAAAAGTTCATTCAGGTTTTTCTGTTACATCGTATGGAAAAACCAGGCTCACCAAATAAAACCTTTTTCTTTTTTTAAAATACCTTTTTTCTGTGCTTGCATTTATTTAGCACATCTGTGCAAGGCCTGGGTGATTGGAGGAGGTCCAAAGAACACATGCATATTAGCGTTTCAAGTAAGAGAACTGGATTTGTCACAAGGGGAGTGAAAGTCTGAGAAAGGGAAAAATAAAAAAGGAACAGAGAGAAAAGAAAGGACGAGAATTTAGAAATAGACCTCTGCCTGAAATATTTTTGTCCCCAACCAGGAAGTTGCTTTCGGAAAGCTGGGCCCCAGACTCTTGCACACAGACCTTACACAAGGAGGTCTATGATTAGAAAATAGCATCATGAGCTTACAGCGATGACATTTTGCAGCTGGGACGTCTCTGTTCATTTGGGTCTGTATGGTGGCTGGCAATGCCCCTGTCTGATGCAAAAGCAAACAAGACATTCTACCCCCCCTTTCATATTTTTATGTGCATCTATCTCAAGCATAACAAAATTGAGGATCAGAGTACCAGAATTTGTCTGGTAGGTGAGACTTAGTGGGGAATTCTGATACCAGAGCTCTTGAACCCAAAGTTTCAGCTTTGGACATGGAACAATTTCTCTCCATCAGTTACCACGCTGTCATTGGGCTTAGGGGTGTGCCTCACAAATCCGCATTCCATCGTCCTGGCATTGACTTGGACACACCATCCCATATGGATTCCATTTGAGGGGGAAAAAAAGTTCAAGAAGCAGAGGGGAGGTGGGATTTTTTGTGAATGTTGTAATTTCAGAGGAATGCAAAAGTAGCATGACCCGATATTAGCGACTCCTGCACTGCAAAGCATTCTGACCACAGTCACATAGGAAACGCTGCATTTCTGAGGCAGAAATGGCCAGTTCAGAGACCAGCAAAGACGCAGAAGCTAAAAACCACACACATACCCGTATCGTGTAACCAAGAGCAGAAATTTGCCTGATGCTGAAAGAAAAAGGACTGTTGTTAATTTAACGTAAAGCACTTTGATGGGGATGTTTTCCTTGATTAACTGAAGCCTCCTCAAATAATAGTGGGCATTTGTGTTGTCACAAGGGGAGATGGATGAAGGAATAGTGATGCTGTGAGGCTGGCATCATCACTGAGAATTTTTCATATGTGCTTTGAGCATGAACTGAGCAAAAAATATCCAGATAAGCCAATTCCTCTTAGAGCTCTTATGATGTCCAAGTGAAAGTTGCCTGGGAGAGTCCAAAAATTGCCCAATTCAGTGGTTCTCAACAAGGGGCAAACCAGCAGGGGCACACGTGGTGATATCTGGAAACAGTTTTGGTTCTTGAAGAATTGATGCTTTTGAACTGTGGTGTTGGAGAACACTCTTGAGAGTCCCTTGGACTGCAAGGAGATCCAGCCAGTCCATCCTAAAGGAGATCAGTCCTGGGTGTTCATTGGAAGGACTGATGGTGAAGCTGAAACTCCAATACTTTGGCCACCTCATGCGAAGAGTTGACTCATTGGAAAAGACCCTAATGCTGGGTAGGATTGGGGGCAGGAGGAGAAGGGGACGACAGAGGATGAGATGGTTGGATGGCATCACCGACTCGATGGACACAGGTTTGGGTAAACTCCGGGAGTTGGTGATGGACAGGGAGGCCTGGCGTGCTGCAGTTCATGGGGTCACAAAGAGTCGGACACGACTGAGCAACTGAGCTGAACTGAACTGAACTGAACTGAACAATATGTGGGGTGGTCACTGCTATTGTCATCAAATAGATAGAGGCCAGGGATGCTGCTAAACGTTTTGTCAAACACAGGGCAGCCCCTTAACAAAGGATGATCTGACCCAAAATGTCACTAGTTCCAAGGTTAAGAAACCCCCATCGCAACCCACTTCCTAAATATAAACCCATTTGAAATATCCCCCAATTGGTAGAATCAACCAGAACAACAATCTGATAAAAACAAAACCCAAGTAACCTAGTTAGTAATATTTCCTTGTTCCTCTTTTCCACCCCACAGAAAATCATTGAATAAATGTAAGCCTGACCTTTAAAAAAAAAAAAAAAACCATTTTGTAAGCAATCTCCCTAACTATGTCTTGCTGCAATGTCTGTCATTCTCTAGAGGCTATTCTGTTCCCAATAAAATTATTGAAACCATTGGAATAATAAACATTTATAACCACATTAGCATCTCTTGGCTAAACTTGTTGAAATGGCAAGGGAGGGTGAAACATAAAAAGACTTTTTAAAAAGAAATCTAGCTTACTTGATCATTCTTCCCCAATTGAAGGAGAAAGACTGAAATTTGTGCTAAAACTGGCTTTAGATGCAGGGCAATAAATGACATGGACTTCCCAGCTGGCGCTTGTGGTAAAGAACCCACCTATCAATGCAGCAGACGTAAGACATGTGGGTTTGATCCCTGAGTTGGGAAGATCCCCTAGAGGAGGGCGTGGCAACCCACTCCAGTATTCTTGCGTGGAAAATCCCATGGACACAGGAGCCCAGTGGGCTATAGTCCATAGAGTCACAAAGAGTTGACGTGACTGAATCAACCTTGCAAGCAAGCAAATAAGTAAGCAATAAGTGACATATATACAAATGCAAGCCCAGCTGAGCAATGCCTGCTTCAGTCAGCCTGAGCTCTTGGTTCTTCTAATTTGCAGGCCAGAAGAGGGAACTGAGCTTGGGTTGTTCTTCCTAGTGAGGAAACTTGATGACTGTTACTGAAATATGAAGCCTTTGAGAATGTGAATACAGAAAGTCCTGCCCATGGCATGGAGAGTTTTGTGCATAGAGCAGTAATTGTGAGATTGGGGCTTTTAAGACAATTGGGGCCACCATTTATCTGTGTGACCTTGAGAGTGAACAACAACAGGTTACTCCTAAGTTGAAGTTGGCCTTGCAGACTCTGCTCAGATCTTAGTATCAGTCAGAATGTTAAAGTTCATGAATTTAGAATTTTCCAAGCAAACCTCTATGCAAAATAGTGTTTCAGGGTTGAGGGCCTTCTCTATGACGGGCCCTTGAAAGGTGAAAATGGGAGAAGAATTCACAAGACAAAAGCTCAGAAACCATTAGAGGTTTTTTTCCCTCGACAGGAAGTCTCTACCAGAAGTCAGCCTGCAGGGAGTGAGGCAATGGACTCTAGACCTGCTGGACCCCCGAGGAAGGCCGGGTTTGTTTGTTTCTTTGTCAGTTTCACTCCCAGCCCACACCCTCCCACCCAGAACACTTGGCTATCTAGGTTACTCCTTCTGCATCTGCTTTCAATTATTTCAGGAATAGTTTTACAGTCTCTGTTTTACTCATGACTTTGTCTTGCCGCCTTCTTTTTGGGGCTTGAATTTATACGAGTCATGAGGACAAAAGGGCATTGAATCCCAAACCCAAATCCTGTTTGATGTATTCATTCATTCATTCATTTTCATCTCAGCAACAGGTGAGCAAGAAAGAAGCTTAATAGGAGGACCAAAATGTGAGTGTAGAAAACCATTAGTGACTTTTAAGAGGCAGAAAGCATTGGCTGTTTAGGGCAGTTATTAAGAACTGAGCATTATCTATTTAGAAATATCCCTTGGGTTGTTTATCAAGGTGTGTGACTTTGAGAGTAAGGATTGGAAAAGTCAAGCGGAGAAGGAGTGAAAATCGCCCTCCATTTGAGATCTTGTGAACCAGCTGTTTCCTTTGCTAACTCTGTCTGAAGTTTAGAAGAAAAAAAAATTCAATGAGGAAATACATAAATATTTACAAAGGCTCCCCTTCGATCTTCAGTACCCTTGTGCAAAATCCATCATCTTGCAGTCTTGCAGTGTGGTTGGATTTGAAATCAGTGGTGTAAGCGGGGTTTTTTTGGTTTGGTTTTTTTCTTCTTAATGGGAGGGTAACCTGCTTGCAAAGCTTGTGGACTTGCTCTGCCTCAGAAGGGGAAAAGTTGACCCAGTGCCACTAGGATCTGAACGAGTAGTTTCTAGGAGTCTGAGCATCTTTGGGCCTCTCCGATTCGCCATTAATGCATGTTTGGTAGTGATAAATAACAATGATTGGCACTAAGACCAGATTCCTAAGAGAAGACAGCTAAAAGGTGTTCTCTTTCAGCTTCGTTCCCCAGGAGGGCTCACTCAGTTGCCCTAGTGGAGCGAGACTCTTCCTTCCCTAAGTGGTCTCTTTAGAAGTTTGAGGGATTGTGGCTCAAGGGAAAATGACTCAATCTGAGGAATTCTTTAAGAGCAGCTGAGAAGAGGCCCCCGACTCAGGCGTCTCCTCTGCTGGATCCAGTTCATGGTCCTTTTCATGGTTGCAGTCAGAAAAATTACATACAGTGTAAGAAATCAAATTGCTCCTTTTCAAAGTGGAAAAAGGACAGTGTAACTAACACTAGAGTTAAACAGAAGCCAGAAAGTGTGTCTCGTGTGAACGTTTCCGGACGCAAGAACTACCTGACTGTTGCCCTGAAACCACAGCTAGCGATCACATGCTTGCAGGAACCTCCCAGAAGCTTCCTGTTTCATGTGGCTCCTGAGAGGGATTGCACAGTACAGTACAAGTTACGTTGCCCGTGTGCTGTTTCCAAGCTAGGAGAGAGAAGAACTTGTACTTTGTATTCAGGGTACAAGTTGTGTCCAACTCTTTGCGACCCTATGGACTGCGGCCCACCAGGCTCCCCTGTCCATGGGATTTCCCAGGCAAGAATACTGGAGTGGGTTGCCATTCACTTCTCCGGGGGATCTTCCCGACCCAGGAATCGAACCTGGGTCTCCTGCATTGCAGGCAGATTCTTTACCATCTGAACCACCAGGGAAGCCCATTTTGTATTCTAAGATATTTATGAATACATTCCATCAGTAAGTCTCTCCATCAGCACACAGACAATATACCGGAGATTGTAGATCCAGCTTACCCATTCCATCAAGACCTCAGGGAGGAGCTGGGACATCTCTAGGGCTAAAAGCGGTACAGTTTGGCAGTGGGACCTCAATGCAGCATTGGCGTGAGGCAGGGGAACGTGATTGACTGATGGTAAGATGGTTCTCCAAAATGGAGCCGATGGCACAGGCAAGGGCAAGGTGGGTTGTGAGGTCAGAAGCCTTGCAGCCTTTTCTGCTGAGTCTGGTACCCACCAAAGACTAGAGAGCAAGGAGGAGAACGTGGCCACATGTAACATTCACATCAGTCCTCCCAAGTCAGCTGTGTATCCCTAAGGCATGGGGGAGGCTTCTCTTCTTACAAACGACAGTTGACATGTATTTAGTGCTGTTAGGGACAAGCCTCTGGTGACCAGTGAGCAGCATTGTCAAAGTTCTGAGCACACGGTGAGCAGTTTCCTGAAGACTTAAGAGAGCACTGTGGCCACAGCCACAGGTTCCCACTTGGGGCTTCTGGGGCCCCTCCTCAGGCTCCGCTTCAACGTGCTCTGCGACTGATGAAGACTTCCTCTTCCCCTGTGTGAACTCAAGGAAACAGAAGGCCATCTCGACCGGACACCAGCCGTCCTGGCCTTGTTTGTCGGCCCTCGCTGCTGGTTAGCTCAGAATTCCTGTGTTCTCTGTCAGCTAGGAGGATGCTCGTGGCCCGTTGTCCTTCAGTTCACATGCAAGAGTGGCCAACCTCCTTCTCCACAGGTCTGGGCGTGCTTTCCGTCTCCATATCTGAATGTGAAAGGAGGGCCTGCCCCCTTCCATCCCCTCCAGCACAGGTTCTGTGGAATCACCATGACCCTGTAATGAGCAGCAGAGTAGAGAGCTTCCATGTGGCCTCAAGGGCTCCATCATGTCTACCGGACTATTAGCCCCTTGCTTTTCTCTCATTTTCACGTTATTCATTAACTAAGGATATTCTTTTTCTAAATGGATTGTTAAACAATACTTAAGACCTATAGGGAATTTGAAACATACAGAAGAGCACGATGATGACAACAAAGGCAGAAAGCCTTTATGAACTTCATCCTCAGCCAAGCCAAAGTTGCTGTTAATATTTTGATGTGTTTCCTTCTAGTGTTTTTTTCTCTACGTCTGCATATTTTCATAAACACTTGTCCCTCTTTTACAAACCTAGGTTATTCTGGATATTCAATTTTGTTTCCTTTTTTCATGTCATGTGGTCATTTAGCTACATTACCCCTCCCATCTTCTTAACATGGTTATTAATGGCTATGTTCATTGTAAGAGCATGCCATATGTATTTAAAAATTACTATTGAGGGATGCTTCAAAGGTCTACAATTTTTCTCCAGGATAAACAACACTGTAATGAACATCTCTTTTCATAGACTTTAGCCTGTTTCTCTGAATATTGGCCAAGCATAGGACCCTGGAAATAAAAATTCCAAGTACAAAAGGTACAAATACTTTTGAGGCTGTTGATGCAGATTGTTAGACCACTCTCCAAAATGGCTATACCAGTTTGCAGTCACTTAAAGCTTTCTTTATTTTTATTGTCAAACGATCCTTGATACTGAGGACTAATAGTGCCCATGCAGTGTCTCGAGGGAAGGAGCTGGTTTGTGCTTATCAATCGGGAATTTCAAGATCCAAGAGGAAAACTGATCAGAAGTGCAGCTGAGGGTGCTTCTTAAGGTTGTTCTAGAAGGTAGTGACCCTTCCAGGACCATTTTGGCAGAATGACTGACTTTACCAAAGAGACTGGCACAAAATACTCTCAACTTGAACATGAGAAAGATATATACCTCATCCAAAAGTTCCCTTAGGTTCTCTAAAGCCATACATCTTTACTCAAGTCAGGGTTCATGACAGGGTAGCCAGTGAGGGTTTGAGATTTCAGTAAGGGGAGGGCACATGAGTTCCTGATGAGCTCTGGCATAAAGGGAAGCAAATGTACAAGCTGACCTTTGAGGTCATTCAGTTGGTGCACCCCGTGTAGTGGGCAGCTCGAGGTTGGTCCTCATCCTCTTTTGCTTCTGGCCACAACTGACTGGATTAATGTTTTTCCCCTGGGGACAATAATACCCATCGCCTTCCCAAGGGATCCTTGCGGTTGAATTGGTGCTTATCAAAGGTTTAGAGGAGGAGACCCAACAGTGTGTGCAAATGGTTGATAGGGAGTCCCAGCCCACGGCACAGTTGTCTAAGGAGGTCTTGAGTTGCTTACAGAACCAGACTGGGGTTAATAGCCTGCATCCTTTCAGAGTTCCTGGGGGTGATTGTGCAAGAGACTCGTGATCTGATCACAAGAGCAAAGAGAGTGCTTGTGTTGCCGATAACAAAGAATTACACAAGGCCTGGAACAAATGCCAATGTTTTAAAACACTTGGCGGAAATTTAAACTGCAAGGCATTTTATCATCTCAGGCCATCGCTGAGAGGGGCCAGCTGAAGCTACCCGGTCCACAGCCTTTTACAAGCACTGGCCTTTGTAAATGGGGCTTTGAAAACCAGCTGAACTGTAGCTGGCTTTGCAGAGTGTTTAAGCTGGTCGGCTTACAGCAGTACAAATTGGCAGCGTGGCAAGAAAGAAAACTGAAATTCAACTCAACGCTGGGATCGAAAGAGAGACTCAAATGTCGCCGACACTGGGGTGTGGCTTTTCTGCTAATTATGTTTTGTCAAACAAGGGTTGAAAATGTCAGCCTTGATCCTCGGTTCAGCTCCTCTGGTGGCCAATAGCGGTGGGGCCCCAGTTGAAATAATGAGAAGCAAGTTCGAAACACCATTTGGTTGATTTCAAGACTTCCTGGGGCTGACGTTGAAACCACAATGTTCTTTCTGGGGCACTGAGAAGAGCCAATCACATTTGAGATTTCGCAGCCTCTTCTGCCCATATTTGGCTGTGATCTTGCTTCATTCAACTAGATTTATAATACATGCACTTGAAAAGCAAGGCTTTGAGAAGTATGCGTGTGTCTCTCCCTGTTATGAAAGACGTTTTATCTTGATGCCTTTGGGCCTGCCCGCCCATGTCCAGGGAAGCTTCAAAGTGAAGAAAGGAGCCAGTGGAGAAAATTTAAATTTTTACTTCTATTTATTTATTTTTTTTTAAGTTTTCCATCGCAGTTTCTGGCTTTATAGCATTTACCTGAAAATACATGGAAAACAGCAACTAGGTTTGTTTAAATAACCAGACGTGGCTTAGGAGATGATGGGAATGTGGAAGGCATGTCACAGTCTTTATTGCATTTTATCTATGATGTGTAGGAGACTTGTTCCTCAGAGCCTCTGGGAAATAAATGTAGCCTTTAAAGTTTCTGCTTAAGGGTTGCTTTAAAAAGCATGATCAAATCTTGTGGAGCGATAATGACACAAACACTATAAACTGCATTCTGCCTTTTTCCAGTGAATATTAATATTTATCAGCCAGTTTATATGCACCGTTCATTTCGTTCTCACCACAGTCCCACAAAGAAGATCCTGTGCTTCTCCACATTTTACACAAACTTTCCCAAGGGGTCTGGGAGAGTTAATAAGCAGTGGAGGTTAGCAGCCACTCCAGCCGTCAGCTGCCCACGCCCCTCACTCTTAATGCTCCATCATTCTACCTCATTGACATGTTTTCCTGTGTTTACAGGTAGGAACAGAGAGGCCTTGTGTGTGTGTGTGTGAGTTGCTCAGTCGTGTCGAGCTCTTTGCGACCCCATGGACTGAGGCCCGCCAGGCTCCTCTGTCCATGAGATTCTCCAGGCAAGAATCCTGGAGTGGGTTGCCATTCATTTCTCCAGGAGATCTTCCTGACCCAGGGATCGAACCCATGTCTCCTGCATTGCAGGCTGATTCTTTACCATCTTAGCCACCAGGGAAGCCACAGAATGGCGCCAGGGACCCCCATCTCTAAGACATAGTGGCGAGGTTGTTTTGCTTGCCTCAGGCCTGAGGATGAGAAAGTTCTCAGTGACCCCAAGGAGATTGCGTCCAGAACTATCTGGTCAGAGAGGAGCCTGCCACCCAGCCCCCGAGTCCCTCACTCAGGGCCCCAGTCTCAGGAAACCCCCTCTAGAAGGTCCTGCTCAGTGATTCTAGAGATACAGGGGCTACAGCAGAGACCCAGCAACATGGTCCATCTGTGTTCTCAAAACTGAGAAAGAGGAGGGAGGTGGCCAGGTAGCCCAGCCTCCCCTGTGACCACAGATGGGCCCCCACGTCCTCCCTGCAGAGTAGCGGTGCTCAGCCGGGGCAATTTGGCCCCCCAGGGGACATTTGGCAGTGTTTGGAGAAGGCAATGGCACCCCACTGCAGTACTCTTGCCTGGAAAATCCCATGGAGGAGGAGCCTGGTGGGCTGCAGTCCATGGGGTCGCTAAGAGTCAGACACGACTGAGCGACTTCACTTTCACTTTTCCCTTTCAGGCACTGGAGAAGGAAATGGCAACCCACTCCAGTATTCTTGCCTGGAGAATCCCAGGGACGGGGGAGCCTGCTGGGCTGCCATCCGTGGGGTCGCACAGAGTCGGACACGACTGAAGCGACTTCACAGCAGCAGCAGCAGCAGGAGACATTTTGGGTTGTCACAGCCGTGGAGAGGGTGCTACTGTCACCTAGCGGATGGAGACACGGGATGCTGCTCAACAGCCGACAGTGCGTAGGGCAGCCCCCACCCCCCACCACAAACAGTGATGTGGTGCCAGGTGTCACTAGTGCTGTGGTGAGAAACCCTGTGTGAGAGTCTTGGTTCGGTGCATTCCGCCCACAGCTCTGAGGGAGCCCTGTCTGGGGCTTCTTCAATGAGACATTCTGAAACCAGGAAGCCAGCAGCCCATACAACTAGGCAGAAGGCAGAGCAGAGAGAAGGCAGAGCCATCCCTATAGATTTTAACTCATTGCATCTTTCTTCCTGACAGAGGAAGGTCAGTGTTCACCTCTAGTTACAGTCATCAGGACCAAGGTAGGGGCTGACTCTAGGTACTAGGCTACATCATGCCCCACAAAGATCAGGTCCTCATCCCTGGAACCTGTGACTGTTAGCTGATATGAAGGAAAAGAATGGTCTTTGCGGTTGTGGTTAAGCTAAGGATCTTGACATAGGGAGATGATCCTGTGTTATCTGAGTGGGCCACGCATGCCATCGTGAACACCCTTATAAGAAGGAGAGAGGGAGAGGCACGACACATGACACACACACAGTGGAGAAGGTAGTGTGATAAAAGAGGTAGAAAGTGGAGCGATGGGGCCACGAGCCAAGGAATGCAGGCAGTCAACAGAAGCTGGAAAAAGCAAAGAACAGATTCTCCCCTAGAGCCTCCAAGGGGAGCGTGATGCTACGACACCTTGATTTTGGCCCAGTGATACTGACTAGAAACTTCTGGCCTCCTGAACTCTTCCAGCACAGACAAAGCCAGAGCCCTTCTGGGGTAGGATTTGAGGGGGAGAATGGCCATTTTCTTTGTATTACCCTTCCTTTCAGTTACTGTCACCTATGAAAACATGGCACCTACCTTCCTTCTGCCCCTCTCCACCAACAATTTCCAGTGAATGCTGAGCAAATCACTGCTAATCTCCATGCTTGGTTCCAACCTCTCTGGAGCCACCTGTCACTTTCTACCTCGATTTTCTATCATTGTACATGCAGTAGGCCCTATACTAGATTGTAAGCACCCAGAAAGTGGGAACCCGGTTTGATTGATTGTGAAGCCTCCCAAGGCATCAAACACAGGGTGGGTGCTCAACCCACGGAGAATGTGTGCTTCCTCCAGCCTGTGTATGAGGAATGTTACTGAAATGTTACTTTTTATTGCCTGGCACTCAAGCAGCTCAAAGCCAAGTCTGATGCTTATAAACAGGAATCCTTATACTTTCTGTCAGGCCTTCAGCACCTGGCCATGGACACCATAAGTATCCTTTGTTTTTCAACTGGGATAAAATTTACATACAGTAAAATGCATGTATCTTAAGTGTACAGCCTTATGAGTGTTTGCCTGTGTATGTCAATGCCTGTATCAAGATACAGAATCTCTCCAGTTACTCCAGAAAGTTCCCTTGTTCCCCTATCCCACATTCCTCACACTCCAGTGAACCCCATTAACGAGGGTTGCTGGTTCGTGAACTTCATAGAGGTGAACTCATACAGAACATAACTTTGGCACCTGGTTTCTTTCTCTCCACATAATGTTTTTGCAATTTATCTGTGCGGTTGCATATATCAGTAGTTTTTTCCAAAAATTGCTGTGTATTATTCCATTGTAAGGATGTGCCACAATTTGTTTATCCATTCTTTCGTTGATGAGCATTTGAATCCTTTCCAGTTTGGACTGATTGGAAATAAAACTGCTCTGAGCATTGTATTCTACAGCCCTGTGCTTCTGTCTCTCTTGGTTATGGGAAAGGCCATAGGGAGGTGTCTGTTTAACTTTATAGAAATTAGTATCACTAGTCTTGATTTAGATACAAGAAAATAGATTTTTAGAGAAGTAGCAACAGTCTATCTGTACTTATTTTCCCAATTCCATCCACTATAGTAATTTCTTAAAGAAATAGGATGTCTCATGCTTGGCTAACTGTATCAGTGGTAGAGAAAAATTGGAGGGTCAGGAGGCATGAAAATATTGATAGGACAAATGCCCATCCACTTAAAAACATCCTCATGTCTTTTTCTGCTCGCGCACACCAACCTGTATCATGCCAGCAGCTGGGCTTTCCTGACATTGGGATTGAACACAGTGCTCAGACAGACAGGATTCCTATGAAAGAAAATATTGTAAGAGGAAAATGTGCTCTGTAATGAAGCCCTGATTGAAATGGCAGCTGCAGGCAGCGAGGAGTATGTGGCATCTATTGACCAAGGGCAATCAGATACTTCTCTGGTGTCTGTTCTGAGCAGTTTTAAAAATTGGAGTATAGTAGCTTTACAACGTTGTGTTAGTTTCTGCTATATAATAAAGTGAATCAGCCATGCATGTATGCGTGCTGAGTTACTTCAGTTATGGCCGACTCTTTGCGACCCTATGGACTGTAGTCCTCCAGGCTCCTCTGTCCATGGGATTCTCCAGGCAAGAATACTGGGGTGGGTTGCCATGCCCTCCTCCAAGAATCTGCTACATGTATACATACATCCCCTCCCTGTTGGACCCCTACCCCCTCCCCCGCCGTTCTGAGTACTCAAAGATGTCTTCTTTCTCCGACACATTCTCCTGCCCCATCCACAGCTCTCCTGATGCCTGGGCACAAAGAGATGCCCGGCCTTCCCAGCTGCCAACTCCCTTCAGAACTGAATTCCTGAGCACTAACTGCTCCCTACTTGAGTGCCGCTGAGTTCTAGAAACCTGAGACAGCTCTGCAAAAGTGACTAGAGAAGGGGAAACTTTTTAAAAGCCCTATAGTGTCATCATAACACTATAGAATGAAGGTTGGGATGACAAAGGAAAGACCAGAAATGTCCAAACTTGTCTTTCCATGAGGTATACTTTACGACGGCCGTTACTCATCGTGAGTCAGATTCCTTTCACACAAGTAGATGTTTCATCAAATTTCTCTAATGATGCACCATGTTTGTTTTCAGATTAACTTCATCCCACCCTTTCTGCTATTTAAAACTTCTCTCTTTACCCCTGAGTTGCATCTTCTCTTGTGTGTAGTCATTCAGTCATGTCCAACTTCTTGTGACCCCATGGACTATAGCCCGCCAGGCTCCTCTATCCATGGGATTCTCCAGGCAAGAATACTGGAGTGAGTTGCCATTTCCTTATACGGGGGATCTTCCCGACTCAGGGATCAAACCCACGACTCTTATGTCTCCTATGTTGGCAGGTGGGTTCTTTACCACTGAGCCACCTGGGAAGCCTGAGGTGCATCTTATACTTCCCCAGATGGCAACTTAGTGTAATTATACATTCCTCAGTTCTTCCTTTCAGAATCTGAGATGCTACTTCTGGGATCCAATCTATTTCATCTGTGTCTCATAATTTACTTGGTTTCCCTAAGTCCTCATACTGTCCTTTGCCCCTTCCCATTTATGGGAAAATATTGGCCATGTCTTTGTGGCACCAGTCAGACTGATTGATATAAGAAATATCAATCACCCAAGTTGTATTTTTCACACCAGAAGTTTAAAATAATGGGGTGATTCAATATCTTCTTTCTTTGTTTGAATTTTTCTTATTCTTTTGTTGTTGTTACACATATATTTTTCCTTTGCTCTCCTGCTGTGTAGATAGATGTTTCTGGACAGAAATAAATCACCTGAAGTTTTTTTTTTTTTTTTTAAGGGGGGAGTGGGCAGGCCTGATAAGAGTGCAAATTCTATTCACAATGATTCCATCCTCATGACCTAGTCACCTCCCAAAGCCCTACTTCCCTATCCCACTGGGGGTTAAGATTTCAACACATGAATTTTGAGAGGACACAAATATTTGGTCCACTGCATGAATTATTCCTAGAAATGGGAATGCTGAGTTGCATGCTAAGTACATGTTCAGCTTACAGGAAACTGCCAGTTTTCTAAAGTAGCAGTACCATTTAAATTCCCACTGGTGATGTATAAGGTTTCCAATTGCTTCACATCCTTGGCAGTATTGTCAGTTTTTAGAAAAAATCGCAGACATTCTTATGGGTTTGTAGTGGCATCTCCTTGTGGGTGTAGTTCATATTTCCCTGATGACTAATGACGTTGAACATCTCTTCCTGTACTCATTTGCTATCTGCATCTCTTCTTTAGTGAAGTGTGTGATCAAATGTTCTCGTCCTTTGAAAACTGAGTTGTTTGTTTTTATTACTGGAATGTGAGAGTTTTCCAGATGTTTCTAGATGTGAGTCTTTTGTCAGACAGATGATTTGTGAATATTTTCTCCTAGTCTTGTCTTGACTTTTCATTTTCTTACCAGGGTCCTTTTGTACACTCTCATCTTCAGAGGTTGGGATTGTTTCTTGACCTACTCTCAACCCTTCCACCATCTTGGACAGCAGGGCAAGGAGCTAGGAGGTGCCACTGGCTTTGGTCCAATTCATAATACTCTGGCTCTATGGTAATGTCAGTCTCCTGAAAGAAGAATATTGGCCTCAACAGTGGAGACTCCAGTCTCTAACTACGGTGTGCAGAGAATAATCTGGAAAGTTTGGTGAACATGCAGATATCCAAGCTCCGCTCGGAAATGTTTATTCAATAAATGTGAGGTGACCTGCAGCTTGTTGAAATAGTCAACAAGTCGTCAGATTTTTGTGATAGAGGTGGCTTCAGAATGATCTTTGAAGAAACCTGGAAACTCTAAGGCCACTGACCTTGCGTGGTTTCTACTGTGGTCATGACTCAAAGTCTACATCCAAGCTACACAAAATGGTGTGGAATGTCAGAGGAGAGAGATGTTACCACACAGCTCAACAAAAAAAGAAAAGAAACACCAAGAAGGCAGGAATTTTAGGACATTTTTACTAAACAGTCTCCAGTTGCTTCATCCATCTTTCTCTGCTATTTTAGGCACACTTTGATTTGGGCAGACATCTTTTAAAAGTGCTTTTCAAATGTGATTCTTAGATAAAGGGAAAAGGTAGCTGATAAACAAGTAAATGATTACACATTAATAAATGTCAATAAATTCTTCACCTTGATCCTGAATAATAACCTTTTCTCCTTACATCAAGTCCTGGGCCGCCAGAGATGGTGCGGCAGATTCCAGTCCATGTTTTTTCAGATCCTCTAGACTTACCGGAAATTCTACTCAGTGAAAACTGCTGTTACCCGTGGTGCGTATTCTCCCATGGATCCACGTGTTTATGATATATGTATATTTCAAATGACTGCTGTCCTGACATCTACTTCTTTGAGATAGTGCTATATTGCCAAGTTGCTTGCACTCCAGTAAATATGCATCTTCATCATCTGTTTAAATGGCCAAACTGTATTCCACGGTAGGCTTGTAAATATTAACTAACTACATAGAGTGCTTCCTATGTGTCCGGCTCTGTTCTAAGCACTATACCATCTCTGTGAGGTCGATATTATGACTAGCCCTGTTTTACAAACTGGGAAACTGAATTAAGAAGAGGTTAGTTAACTTGGTTTCCAGGGCTCAACTCCAGATGGTCTGGCTGTTGAGTCCGAGTTCCTAACACCAAGCCATATTGCTTCTCACCTTATTCCCTTAGGTTTTTTAGGTTATTTATAATGCTTTTCATTCATTTTTAAAAAAATCATCTTGAAGTATAGTTGATTTTCAATGTGTTAATTTCTGCTGTACAGCATAGTGATTCAGTTATAACACATATAAACGTTCTTTTTCGTATTCTTTCCCAGTATGATTTATCACAGGGTATTGAATATTTCATTCTTTTAAACAGCACAGATCAATTTAAACCTGTGTTCCTTCCAAGACAGGTTGTGAAAGGTGGCAGCAAAATGGGGAGGATTGATGGATGACTGTTCAGTAACAAAGTACTAGGGGAGATTCTGTTGGGTAAGATCAGATTAGAAGGTGTTCACTCTCATGGTAAAAATGAGAAAAGTCTATAAAATCTGCCAATACTCAATGGAGGGGGAATGTTCAGGCCCATGCAGAGGCACATTTGCAGGACTGCAGGAGAGATGGACTCTACTTGTGTCCTTGGATCTACGTAGGAGAAAATAGCAACTGCCAAGTATGAGAGAGCAGCCTTGGGGATCAAAATACAGAATTAATATTCTGCAGGCTGAACTTTAACCTATTGCAGAGAGAGAGAGGGGAGAGAGAGAGTAAAGTCTTCAGCAATTAGAATGTCAGCTTTAAGAGGAGGAAGTGAGTGTTCATTTGGGACTGGGTGTGTCAGAATGTGGAATTGAGCAGAGGATGACTCACAGCAGATCAGCAGATGGTGGAGGTTGGGGGTGGGCAGGGCTGGGAGAAGGGAGGGGCCCTGAGAGAGCCTGGCATGGACTTCTCTGCCAGGGTCACAGGCATTACTAGCTCACTGTGGACACAGGGTTTTCTTTACTTATGTCTGCATATTAAGTTACAGAACAGACAGAGGGAGGTGAAGTGGGGGAGGTCACTAGTAAACAAGTGAATAGGTAGATAAATACATTCGCTATAAAGAGTGATGAGAATCCCAAATCCCAAAGAATCCTTTCTCCAAAGAAGCTCTTCAGATGGCTAATATCCCCAGGAAAAGGGGATACTACACAAAACTTCACACTCATGAGGGTGGCTGGACTCAGAAAGACAGATGGTAAGCAACGTTGAAGATGTGGAAACACTGGAACCCTCATACACTGCTGTTGGTGCAGCCTTTCTGGAGAGCACTTTGGCACGTCCTTCAAGAGTTAAAGAGAGTCAGCATATGACCAGCAATCCTCTTCTAGAGAGAGGAAAACATGCCACACAAAGCCTTGTAAGCAAATGTTCATAGTCGCATTATTGATAATAGCCAAGACATGGAAACAGCCCAGATAGCCATCAGTGCATAAATAAACAAAATGTGGTCTATTTATACAATGGAAGATTTTTGAGTCCTAAAAAGCAACGAAGTACTGACACATGCAGCAGCCATGGTTGGGCATGGGTGAACCTTTAAAACATGATGCTGAGTGAAGGAAAGCCCTCACCAAGGCCATGTATTGTGATTCCATTTATATGAATGTCTGGAATAGGTAAACCCATAAAGATAGATCAACTCTTTGGGACCCAATGGACCATACAGTCCGTGGAATTCTCCAAGCAAGAATACTGGAGTGGGTAGCCATTCCCTTCTCCAGGGGATCTTCCCAACCCAGGGGTCGAACCCAGGTCTCCTGCATTGCAGGTGGATTCTTCACCAGTTGAACCACCAGGGAAGCCCAAACCCATAAAGACAGATCGTAGATTGGGGATTGCCAGGGGCTGGGGATATGGAAGAATGAGGTGTGTGTGTGCGTCTGTGCGTGCTCAGTCACTTCAGTCGTGTTCAACTCTGTGCAACCCCATGGACTGTAGCCCACCAGGCTCCTCTATCCATGGGGTTCTCCAGGCAAGAATACTGGAGTGCTTTGCCATTTCCTTCTGCAGGGGATCTTCCAGACCCAGGGATCGAACTTGTGTCTCCTATGTCTCCTTCATTGGCAGGCAGGTTTTTTACCGTTAGTGCCACCTGGGAAGCAAGGAGGAGTGAGGAGTGGTTACTAACTGGTGTGAAGTTTCCTGTTGGGGTGATAAAGATGTTCTATTCTATAGAATTGATGGCTGTTATGGTTGCACATGACTGTGGATATACTAACAAGCACTGAACTGTACACTTCATAAGGATGGATTGTATCGTTTGTGAATTATATCTTAACAGAGAGCACTGTGCTAAGTGAAATAAATCAGACAGAGAAAGACAAATATTGTGTGATCTCACTTATATGTGGAACCTCAAAAACTGAACTCACAGAAACAGAGAGTGGAATGGTGCTTGACAGGGGAGGGCAGGGATACGGAGCTGTTGGTCAAAGCATACAAACTTCCAGTTATCAGATGAATAAGGACTGGAGATCTAATGTAACGCATGGTGAGTAAGTTATCAATATTGTAGTGTACACTACAAATTTGCTAAGAGAGTAGATCTGAAATTTCTCTACCAAAAAAAGAGCGTAATTATGTGAGGTGATGGAGCTGTAGGCTAACACTATTGTGGTAATCATTTCACAATATATACATGTATCGAATCAACCCATTGAACATTTTAAACTAATACAATGTTGGATGTCAGTGATATCTCAATAAAGCTGGGAAAAGAGGAGTGATGAAGTGAATGGAGGGAATAAAACCACAGCCCTTCAGGCATAAACGGCCATGTGTGGTCCAGGGATGAGAGAGGAGGCTTGGGTGATTCTGTGCCAAAAGGCTGAAGGGATATCCAAGAGCTGAGTTTGAGGGGTCTGGCAGTTGACATCGGTAATTATGGGTACTTTGGGATTATGTTCAAAGGACAATGGGAAGTCTTTAAAGGCTACAAAACCCAGCAGTTACATAATCCAAGTTGTATTTTAAATAGCACTCTCTTCTTGAATTGCTAGGGCAGAAATAGATTGCAGTTATAGCTGATAAAACCAGATAGACATCATTAAAGTTAAAATTTTAGAGTTAAAATTAGCACACGGTTTTCTTCTTTGAACTTATTATGCATGCTCAGAAAATGAGGCCAGCAAAATTCTTATCCACTAATAGCACAAAAGGAGTGCATTGTCATGTAAATAATAATGTAAGCTTTTGACTCTTTACCTGGACTTTATTCTGTTGCTTCTAGAAATTAAATAGCTACCAAACACAAGTGAAGAATTACTCTTTTATGAATATCAAATACAGATTTGGTTTAATTGCATTTAATAGAAAGAGTGCATCAAAGCATACCTGGCAGAGGTCGTGAGGGGGAGTGCCAAAGTTTAGCTGCTTGTTGAACACAGAATCCTTTTGGCATCTTGGTTGAAACTGTGAAGAAGTTACTGGGACTAATGACTGAATTTCAGAGGTTCTGAGGTTCACATTCCCAGATGAGAAGAGTTTGGCTTTTGTGGCCCCAGGGAGGGCAAGAGAAGATCTCAGGCAACAGGGAACACAGCTGTGCATAAAGACAGCTGAGAATGTGCAGACATCCTTGAGCATCAACTCAGGAGCCAGGCAATGGGAAAGGACAAGCTTGGGGCAGGGCACAAGCCAGGGTCCCAAAGATGCCCAGGTTTTTGTGCATCGGTTCCTAGTTCCTTCAGAGTTCGAGGCCTATGAAGCTTCTGGAAAAGCCAGGTTCTCTTTTGCAAATGGCAGCGTCATTGGGAAGAAACTTCTCTTTAAGGCTCCTGACTGTGACATTAGCAAGACGGACAAACAAATGGAGGGGCAGCACTCGAAGTTAATTACAATAGAAGATTCAGGTACCCTCCTCCCCCACCTGCCTCACACAAGCATAAATACACTAAAACCTGGTGAAGAGAATCCACAGGGCTGCAGAGGAGCCTGGATTCTTCTTAAGTTAATTATCATTATCTTTTTTGAAATCATCTTTATTGGAATATAGTTGGTTTACAGTGTTGGGTCAGTTTCAGGTGTACAGCAAAGTGAATCAGTTATACATATACATATATCCATTCTTCTGTAGATTCTTTTCCCATATAGACCATCACATCTTAGAAAAATGAAGAGTCTCTGAAAGATAACATCTTGTAGGCCTGGAGTGTTTGTTAACAGGCTTTTTTTTTTTTTTTTGAGGCAAGGAAAACGACTTTATTTGTAAAGCCAGCTTATAACTGGCTTCCTGAAAGAAGTTACTGCTCTGCCCATGAGTGCCTTTCCAAGCTTTCCTTGGGTTTTTGGTGGGAAAGAAAAATTTGTTTTCCTATTAAAATACTGGACCCCAAGGGGAAGAGCTATGTCTCAGTGAGTGATAAATTAGGAGAGGGGATATGATGCATTGAACAATTAAAAAAAAAATTGAACTGTAGTTGATTTACAATCTTGCATTAGTTTCAGGTGTACACAGTAGGTCTTTGTTGGTTATCTTCTTCAGAAATAGTAGTGTGTATATGTTAACCCCAGATTTCTCATTCCCCACCTAACCCCGCCCCCCGCCCATTTCCCTTTTGGGAACTGAACTGAAGCTTGTTTTCAAAATCTATGAGTCTGTTTCTGTTGTGTAAATAAGTTGATTTATGTGTGTGTGCATACTAAATTGCTTCAGTCGTGTCCAATTCTTTGTGATCCTATCTATGACTGTAGCCCACCAGGCTCCTCAGTCCATGGGATTTTCCAGGCAAGATTACTGCAGTAGGTAGCCATACACTCTTTTAGGGGATCTTCTTGACCCAGGGATAGAAACTGCATCTCTTTCATCTCCTGCATTGGGAGGCGTGTTCTTTACCACTGGTACCACCTGGGATGCCCAAAGTTTATTTATATCTTTTTTAAAAAATTAGATTCCACATATGAGTGATATATTATATTTGTCTTTATCTGACTTACTTCATTTAGTATGATAATCTCTAGGTCTATCCATGTTGCTGCAAGTGGCATTATTTCCTTTTTATGGCTGAGTAACATTCCCTTGTGTATATGTACCACATCTTCTTTACCCATTCCTCTGTCGAAGGACATTTAGGTTGCTTCCACATCTTCGTTATTGTTCATAGTGCTGCAGTGAACATAGGGATGCATGTATCTTTTCAAATTATGGTTTTCTCCGGGTATATGCCCAGGAGTGGGACTGCTGAATCATATGGTAGTTCTAGCTTTAGTTTTTAAAGAACCTCTATAGTATTCTCCATTGTGGTTGTACCAATTTACATTCCCACCAACATTGTAGGAGGGTTCCCTTTTCTCCATGCTCTCTCCAGTATTATTGTTTGTAAACTTTTAGATGATGGGCATTCTGACTGGCAAGAGGTAATACCTAGTTGTACTTTGAATTTACATTTCTCTGATAATTAGTGATGCTGAGCATCTTTTCATTTGCTTTTTGGCCATCTCTATGTCTTCTTTTAGGTCTTCTGCCCATTTTTTTGATTGGGTTGTTTGGTTTTTTGACAGAGCTATATGAGCTGTTTGTACATTTTGGAGATTAGTCCCTTGTCAGTAGCTTTGTCTGCAAATATTTTCTCCCATTTGGTGGGTTGTCTTTTCATTTTGTTTATGGTTTCTTTTGCTATGCAAAAGCTTTTAAGTTTAATTAGGTATCATTCGCTTATTTTTGTTTCTATTTTCATTAAGAGGTGGATTTAAAAAAAGATATTGCTATGATTTATGTCAAAGAGTGTTCTGCCTATGTTTTTCTCCAAGAGTTTTATAGTGTCTGGTCTTACATTTAGCTCTTTGATCCATTTTGAGTTTATTTTTGTGTATGGTGTTAGAAAGTGTTCTAATTTCATTCTTTTACATGTAGTCGTCCAGTTTTCCCAGCAACACTTATTGAAAAAAGTGTGTTTTCTCTGTAGACTCTTGCCTCTTTTGTCATAGGTTAGCCATAGGTTTGTGGGTTTATTTCTGGGCTTCCCATCCTGTTGTATTGATCTGTGTTTGTGCCAGTACCATACTGTTTTGACTACTATAACCGTGTAGTATAGTCTGAAATCAAGGAGCCTGATTCCTCCAGCTCCGTTTCTCTTACCCAGCATTTTGCTTTAGTTATTTGGGGTATTTTGTGTTTCCATACAAATTCAAATTTTGTTTTGTTCTTGGACTCCTTTTCTTGGTGGAAGATATCAGAGGCGGTATCTTTTCTTATGTCTATGGATTTCTTATACTACACATAGCCCTAATAACAAGCTACTTCAGTCCTGTTTCTAAAAAATTACAGTGGAAAATGAAGAGCATTCTGAAGCCTTATAAACACACAGAGTTTAAGTTCATGGAAACTTATGCAGAAGCTTGTGAAGTCATCATCAGGTTGTACTGAAGTACAAGTCTGGAAATTAAGGAAAAATAGCATCACAGTGGTTATGACTTCTATTGCATGTCAACAGGACTTAGAGGTTCTTGCAGCGAGTGGATTGGCACCCAGGGTATTACTGACTGGTGGTTCACCTCTTTGGACACAGAATTGTAATAGACAATGAAATATGAAGTCTACTTCAGTTTAGTTCAACTTATATCGCATCCTTGGAAGAGAAAGAATTCAGGATATTATGTTTTGCTCACTTCTACCATCTTCTCGCTTGTTTACAGAAACCCTTTATGCCTCTGTGTGAACTTTCCAAAGCATTCCACAGTGCTGTTGGGTGATAAGTTCTCTTTGGTTGTTTTTGTATTAGAGCTCATGAAAAATGGGGATTGGCAGTGTTCCCCCATCACAGTCCAAAACCTAAACGAGCAGTTAAATTCTACATGTCCATGCTTCTCTCCCCCTCATCTTCCACTCCAGACTTTGAGTAAGAATATACTCTGCTTCTCCCTGTAATTTCTCCCCAGGCTGACTATCTTCCTTGTGGGACAGGGGTCACTACACTCTAGCCTGTGGCCCAAACCCTGCCCACTGTCAGTGTTTTTATGGCCTGTGAGATGAGAAGGGTTTGTACTTTTTGGAATGATTTTAAGAAATCAGAAGGTGGATATTCTGGGTAACAAAGAGTCGGACAAGACTGAGCGACTGAACTGAATATTTCATGGCATATGAAAATTATATCAAATTCCAATCTGTGCCCACAAACTTTATATTGTAACCCAGCAGGCACAATCACTTACGTGTTGTCCAATGCTGCTTTCAAGCTATAAGGCAGCGTTGAGTAGTTGTGACAGAGACAGGGACGGTGTCCCCACAAAGACAAAAACATTGGCTAACTGAACCATTACAGAAAAAGTTTACTGACCCCTGTTCTAGAAGTTTCGTTAGATCCTGAAGGTTTGGTGTGAGCCACTAACATGGCCCAAGAGAGATCAGTGGTTCAAAGTTGGAGCAACTGATCCCCGTCTACAGTGACTCACTACTGTGGCCCTGACTCCCCAACAACTCTCATATCAGGCTCTCTGGTCACTAAAATATCATGTCCTTCTCTGCTGGGAAAGATGCTGAAAGAGGATGCACAGAAGGCTACATGTAGGCGAGAAAAGAAGGATGTAGTGAGCTAATGTCCTTAGCAATATGGTCTAGACGATGCTTCTCAAACTGTAATGTGCGTTTCTATTACCCAGAGATCTTGTCAAAATGCAGAGTCTGATTCAGGGGGCCTGAGGTGGGGCTTAAGATTTCTGCATTTCTCTCCAGCTTCCAAGTGATGCTGGTACTCTTGGTCCACACCACACTCTGAGTGGTCAGGACCTTCTCTACCCCTGCCTGTCCCACTGACCTGGTTCCATTTTCATCTTTGAATTTCTAGAATACCCATAAATATGTTCCTAGGTGGTGATGGATGGCTCATATATTAGATCTTATTATTTCATCTTCTTACCTCATGCTTTATATATCTTATCAGAAATAGTGTTTTCTAGAACTGGGGTAATAAGTCTCTCCTCCATTAACCGAATCAAGAAATGGGCTAAGTTTGCCTTCAGTCCCTGATCCTCTTGTCTTTTCTGATCCCTTATTTTCTTAGGGGCCCCAGGCAGAAACCTCTTAAGGCTTCCTGCTCTTTTTTTATTCCTGGCGTGGATCCTCCATTCTAGTTCCTTCCATCACTCTTGGGCCTCCACGAGGCCTTCTGTGCTCCCATGTGATGAACATGGAGTCCTAAAGAATGCTGGGGAAGAAGCACGCCAGCTCCCTCATTTTGCTGGCAAGCACACCAGGACCTATAGAATTGGGGTGAGGCTCCCAAGGTAACCAAGCGGAGACCAGGAAGCCAAGGCCGCCAGCCCTCAGCTCTCCAGCTTTGCTCCCTCAGCCCTCTTCCTCTATTCCAGAAGAGTCCGTCAAGATGGCCTAAAAAGTTGGCAACAGTGAAATGGTCTCTGAACATCAGGGTACAGATATGTCACACTCCCCAGTAATGTACTTGTGATGAAGCAGGATCTTTCTGAAGTGATTCTAATGGTCATGACTGTAGATTTCATGATGTGCTCTGACAATAGCTTTGAAGCTCTGGGCCTTGTTCCACCTCTGCATCTTCACTGAGAGGGATTGCTTACCTGGCTTCTTATGTTAGAATGAGAAATTGTGGTAAAATTCACATAAAATTAAAAAGTGAGCAATTTAGTGGCATTTAGTACATCCACAGTGTTGTGCAACCATTGCATCTGTCTAGTTCCAGAACGTTTCATCACCCCCAAGGGCAACCTCATACACATGCTCATTTAGATCCCATTCCTCCATACTCCCAGCCCCTCGAAACCAGCAGTCAGTTTACTGTCTCTGTGGATTCGCCTGTTCTGGACATTTCGTGTAAATAGAATCATACAATGCATGGCCTTTTATGACTGCCTTTTTGAGATTCATCCAAGTTGTACCATATATCAGTACTTCATTCCTTTTCAGGAGAAGGAAATGGCAACCCACTCCAGTATTCTTGCCTGGAGAATCCCAGGGACAGAGGAGCCTGGTGGGCTGCCATCTATGGGGTCACACAGAGTCGGACACGACTGAAGTGATTTAGCAGCAGCAGCAGCAGCATTCCTTTTCATGGTGGAATAATATTCCATTGTATGCATAAACCACAAATTCTTTCTCCTTTCAACCACTGATGGACATTTGGGTTGTCTTCACCTTTTCGCTATTGTGAACAGTGCTGCTGTGAGCACTGCTGTTTAAGCATCTGTGTGAACCCGTTTTCAGTTCTTCTGGGTCATATACTTTGGTGTGGAATTGCTGGGTCATATGGCAGTTCTGTGTTTAACTTTTCGAGGCTCCGCATTTCATTTGAGCGGTTTTGCGATTCTCCCATTCTGTCCCACTATTTCACAATAAGGACAAATGAAATAATCAAGCAATGGAGAAATATCTCACTATTTATCTCTACCTGTCCCTCACCAAATGCCTTTAGCCAAATGAATATATTTCATTTTATATTATTTATTTTCCCAGTCCACAGCTTAATGTAGGAGTTTCTGAAGGGCCAGAGATTTGTCCCAAGTCAGCAAGCAAGGAAGTGGATGAGGGAAGACACAAATCCTGGATAACCATCAAATTGCCTGTGACTAGTTCAGAATCGACGTGGGTTTCTTGGGCATGGGACGTGTTTTGTCATGCAGGGCCTTGCATGCAGAAGGACCCCACTCTCGGTTTATTCATGGGCTCTGTCTCTGTCTTGACAATCTTGATAATTTTTGAACAAGGAACTCTAAATTTTCATTTTGGTACTGGACCCCATAAATTATTTAGATGGCCCTATAAAGGATTGCAAGTCTCTCAGGTGAAGTCTTCTCAGAGAAGCAGGGGATGGGAGGAGGGGAGAAATAGATGAGGGAGATTAAGAACTACAAACTTCCAGTTACAAATTGAATGAGTCACGGGATTAAGCTTACAGCATGGGGAATATGGTCAATTACATTGTAATAGAAATGGCAACCCACTCCAGTATTCTTGCCTGGAGAATTCCATGGACAGAGGAGCCTGGCAGGCTTTAGTCCATGGGGTTGCAGAGCCAGACACGACTGAGCAACTATCACTCACTCACTAATATTTTGTATGGTGACTGATGGTAACTTGGCTTATCATGGTGATTTTTTGGAATGTATATAAATACTGAAACCCTATGTTATGCACCTGGAACATAGTGTTGTAGGTCAGTTATATTTCAACTAAAAAAATATGTAGACACTGGAAAGAAATGCATCAGAATACTAATGGTGATTATCTCTAGGGGTGTGGAGATTGTGGGTGATTGTTATTTTTTACATGACACTTTTATGTCTTTCTAGTTGTCTGCCATGAACACATATTGCTTCTGAAATTAGAAAGAAAAGAGTTGTTGTTAGTCGCTAATAATGTCATTAAAAAAAAAAAAATTGATAGTTTCCATCTTATATAAATCCTGTACCCTAAACAACAAATTCTAACATCTTAAACAAATTCTAAAATGGGAATAAAAAAGCTATGACTGTCACTCCAGGTGGAGGCATTCCAAACGTGGGTGGGTGCTAAGTAGAATGGTGATAAAATAGCTCAGTGATATTTAAAAACACAGACAACAGACCAAAGCCAGACAGTTTCCACAAATGAATTTGCTGCGTCGACTGTCGTTGGCCTGAGAAACAAACTCAAAAAAAACCTCTGCAGGAACCTGAGCCCAAAAAAGGACAAACAGAGAACACATTCCCTTTGTTGTGTTAGTCACTCAGTCGTGTTGGACTCTTTGCCCCACGGACTGTAGCCCGCCAGGCTCCTCTGTACGTGGGATGCTCCAGGCAAGAATACTGGAGTGGGTTGCTATTTCCTCCTCCAGCAGATCTTCCCCACCCAGGAATCAAACCTGGATCTCCTGTATAGCAGGCAGATTCTTTACCATTTAAGCCACCAGGGATTCCCTCTGCTCTCCAAGAAAATGTGGGGAGGTTTCTATTCTTATGCCTTCAAGAAGAACTGAGCAATGCCCCACGGGCTTGGAAGGGCCTGGTAAAGTTGAGAGCAGAATCCAGCCTCAAGAGATGAGCTTTATAGAAAACAGAATAGTTTGGCAGTAGGCTGCTAAGCCTTTCCATTATGTTTTGGCTGCAGAAGTGATCAGCCTTCATGGGCTCAAAGAAAAATTAATGTGTGTCTGATAAGCCTAAACCTGCCCTGCCCTTTCCAGTAGAAGCAGAGAGAGGAGGGCCTGGTTTTTTCCTAAGGGTAAACAGGTTTCAAATTCAGGATGGAATCCCAACGGGCCAAAATGCTGATAGGGCCTCCTTATCTGCTCCATCTGCCGGCTCTCAACAACCTTTTGCAATTGCTCAATTATGACATGTCGAAAGAAATCTTGCCAAGAGCACCCTTTTCCCAAGCTTTCCTTAGTTAAAACAGTCTGCACAAGACTAAGAGTGAAGAGCTGGCCGCCTCTGTATTTACTCCAAGTGGGTAAGGAAGGTTTCCTAGGAGGAAGATCTTCCAGGAGGATGGGTGGCTAAGTGGCTCAGTCCAGAGGCCTTCCAACAAACCAGATGAGCTGTGACACGATTATGAAGTTCCGTGGTGTGTTTCAAGGAGAACTCATAAATGGTAGTTAGGCATCAGGCAGCCATTTGGGGTGAACTCTGTTTCAGGAGAATCCAAGCTGGATACCAAAAGCAGAAAGACTCACTTTTATAGGGAAAGATGAGCAGAGGGGAGTATTTGGTGTTAGTAAAAATACAAATATATTTGCAGTTCTTATAATGAGTTTTCTTATATATTTCCTATAACATCTGTCTACAGCCCTAATTTGCCTTTACAGTTCATTGCCTGAGTTGTTTTTTTTTTTATTGTAAAGCTTAAGGTAGAAATAACAGGGGCAGGCTCACCTATAGTTCATAATTTTGTCGGGTTTTGTGAGAGGGAAATCCTGTAATACGTTTGTTTATCCTCCATTCTCTTAACCTCCATGGCACAAGTTTGGGCTGTTTTCACACAATCTTTTGTTATTCAATTGCTAAGTCATGTCTGACTCTGCGACCCCATGGACTGCAGCATGCCAGGCTTCCCTGTCCTTCACTATGTCCCAGAGTTAGCTAAACCTCATGTCCATTGAGTCGGTAATGCCATCCAAGACTGCAGCACAAAAGGCCCATCCTGTATCTTTGCATGAGTAATCTACTCCTCAGGTTTTTCAAATGGTGTTGACTCTGATCTGCCTGGAATTGCTTGAATTTGATTCTGTTGGAAGGTAAAGTGACACTGCTGCTGCTGCTAAGTCGCTTCAGTCGTGTCTGACTCTGTGCGACACCATAGACAGCAGCCCACCAGGCTCCCCCGTCCCTGGGATTCTCCAGGCAAAAGTACTGGAGTGGGGTGCCATTGCCTTCTCTGAAAGTGACACCAGAATAGCTTTTCTACTTCTCTTTCTCCCTCCTTGAGGGCATGTATCTCATTATATTGACTGTTGTGTTCACAGGGTCCTGTACAAAGCTTGGCATACAGTAAGTGCTTAATAAATGTTTCCTGACTTACCATTGGATTAAGTAAGCAGACAGAGACCCTTTCAAGATCTTTTATAGCCCAGTAACTATAGCATCCTGGTTCAGAGCAGAGATTATAGAACCAGTTTACTTGGTCTTGTGTCCTAATTCGATCTCTTCCTACTTGTGACTCTGGCAAAGTTTCTTAACCTTCTTGTGCCTCAGTTTCACCATCTTTAAACTGGGTATACTAATAAGATCTATCTTGCAAAGCTATGGGGATTAAATTAGTTAAAACTGACAACAATGCCTGAAAAACTGTAGGCATTTAACTGTTGTTAGCTCCATTATTTACAGAAATGTCCTGATGGCTCACTTCCATGTTCTCCAGCTTTATTCTGTCCCCACTGTTTCCCAACAAAGTAATCTTTCAGTGAAATGCTTTTCCATAATAAATCATGATGTATGTCCTCATCTCTCTTGAGATGGCTGCATTTTGGAGGAGCCAGTGTCTCCAGATATACCCTTGATGAGGTGTGCGTGCTAAATCACTTCAGTCGTGTCTAATTCAGTGCGACCATATGGACTGCAGCCTTCCAGGCTCCTCTGTCCATGGAATTCTCCAGGCAAGAATACTGGAGTGGATTGCCATACCCTCCTCTGGGGGAATCTTCCCAACCCAGGGATTAAACCTGTGTCTCTTATGTCTCCTGCATTAGCAGGCAGGTTCTTTACCAATGCTTAATAAATATCCAACTGGCAAAAAAGGAAAGGGGAAGATGGTCTTTGGCAGCCATTTGAAGCTCTTGGGGACTTAAGGATTTATGTTTAATACATTTTGATGAATCCTTTTCAGTTATCCAACCTAAGAAGGATTTGCTTATGCATGGCTTTGCTTGAATGGCTTTGGTTGATAGCCCGTATTTTCCATTAATTCTAAATTTTAAGATGGGAACCAAGTCAGAAGAGTCAGCTCAAGCTGTTTGACAATACATATCCTCACATCCCCACCACTTCCGAAAATGCCTGCAAGTGTTTCTTGTGGGAAGTTTGAGAAATTATAAATATGCCAAATGCATCTTGACCCATTCTTCCAAGCATATCTCTTAGGCTGTTGGGAAGATTTAACTCTGAATTGTACTTGACATTCAGGGGAGAAGGACCTGGCAGTGAGCTGACATCTACCAATGCAACCCAGATCTGGAAGCCGGCAGAGGAGAGGCTGAGACCTGGGTGGTGAGTGTTTGTGGCTGAAACTTATTGGTTTTTGAAACAGAAATTTGTTGGTTTGTGCGCCCTGCCAGCAGTGGTCACTCCTGAACTCCATCCACCAACACCAGCTCATCTCTGTGGTTTACCATTTACTTCTTTCTTCACATGTTATCAGACTCCACAAACAGCGATCAGGTAGCACTAAATGAGGGCAGGAAAGGAGAAGCAGCAGTATGTACAAAATGGTCCACACTGGGGAAGAAAAAAGCAAATCCTACTGGGATGTAAACTGGAGGAAAAGACACTAAAAATTAGCAGAGATTACAACAGGGGTTTAATGTGTAGCTGATTTTTATTTTCTTTGTTATGTACATCTGTATTTTCTTTAAATATCTGTAAAATACTTCTACTTGAATCACATAAAAAGGAATTAAGTTCTATTTAGAAAGCTCTCCATGTGATATGGGAGAACTGGTTTGTTTAGCGCCCCTTAGAGCCAGTTTCAAGCCACACATACCAGGCAGTATCTGGGTGGGAGAAACCCCATCACCTCTCAGTCAGGCATGGTCACAAGGACTTGTTGGGCGTCTGTTCGTCAAACTCCACTCCTAAGAGTTCTGCCCCTGTACTTGCTGGTAATTTCCTGAGAATGCACCCCCAGCCCTCCCCTGTCACCCTCCTCGAGAGATGGAGGCTGAGCTGCATCTGAAGCTTGGAGCAGAACCTCCCAGGAGGGAAGCTTTGTGCTTCAAGCCCCTCATTCTGCCCATTCCCAGGGCCCTAGGGAACCCCAGAGGGTCAGACTGACCCCTGTGGTCCAGGGGTGCCAGTCAGAGCCTGCCTTCTGCAAATGATTGCACTTTGCTGGTTAATTTTAGCTTGGTAGGTCAATAAAGGGGGCGCATCCATGTGGTCATGAACCACCCTGATTTCCTTTCTTCAAGAAAAGAGAAATGGTTATGATTTCACAAAAGCTACCTCTTGGGATGGAAGCTACATCTTAGACCTGCTGCAGACATTTTACTTTCTTGTGAACTTGTCTCTCTGTCTTTTACTTTGGGGAAAGGTATTTGGTGGACTACAGTGCAGCTTGTTTTTTGAAGCTCCAATGTGGAAGACAAGAGTTAAAATGTCAATATCTGTTGAGTATACATAGAACCTGTGAGTCAGAGACAGAGCCATTTGAACAAATGCTATGATTTACCAAAATATGGCTTTCAAGGGATTATTATTATTACCTGTATAACCAAAACAAAATCCCTATCTAGGGAGAGGGATTCCATTTACTCCATAGATTTCTGACCTGGCCTAAGAACTCCTCCCCATCAGCTCCAATGCAATTTGCCATTATTTCTTGTCTAACCTTCTGTCCTACAACCTCCAAGATCTCTCTTGGACTAAAGCAACTGTATATGTGTCTTATCTTCCTTGTTCAACTAGAGCTCATCAGGGGCAAGGGTCAGGCCTGCTGTATTTTCAGAAAGTCTACACCGCCTGTCTCACCTCCTGGCACACTCTTGTATCAGCAAACACATGAATTTTAAATCTATCCATTGGCCACTATTTCATTCATTCAATCGGTCACTCAATATGTTTTTTTTTTTTTTTGAGCACAGCTATAAGCCAGTCATTTTCATTGCTCAGTAGTTGTGACCTTCTCTTCCAATGGGAAGAGCAGTTCGTTGGCAGATTTTTAGAGAATTCCCAACAGGTTTATTGGGTTGGTCTTTGTGTTGCCACACTTCCTGCAAATCCAAGAACTTTAAAAGATCCCTGGAAATTTGAGGGTCTCATTTAAAAGCCATTCACTCATACTTGGAAACAAACTTTCCCGAAATGAAAAGTAGATAGGATATAAATTGGAGTTGACATCATGTAACCCTCTGAACCAATCCCCGTAATTCTGTGAAACTGTTTGCAGGATATATTATTTGCAGTGGCCTCATGGGTCTCAGCAACCCACTATTTTTGGATGAGATCTAGAACTAATCCCAGGAAAAGGCAGGAAGGCTTTTTAAGCACATGGTTTTGACATGTTCCTTGCCTACCAAGAAGAAAGTGTTATCCACAGAGAAATGCTGCTTCAGTGAGAAGCTGATTTATCAACAATCTATTTGCACCCACTGCTTTGTGCACATAAAAAACAAGTGACACTGATCAAAACTCCCAGCAGTGCGGGCAAGCGAAGGGTGGATCCTGCTGCTCTCCCTTCCAGCCTCTACCCACCCCCTCCATGCCCCCCTGCGCAAGAGCAACTAAACCCGAGGGAAACCCAGTTTTCACTGAAGTGACAGATTCACTTTCATCAGAGCAAACTCCCACTTTCCCCAAAGACACACACCCCTGCACAGTGCTAGCTCTGACTTTAAACTTTGGGAAGGCAGATGCCAAAAGTCTCACCTTGGTTTGAGAGAGCCCCAAGTGGCAAATTTCCTCTCCTGTGTGTCTGCCAAGAATGAGGATACAGAGGAAACTTGGAACCCCCAGACTGCGTCCCCAAAATGTAAACTTCTGTGAAAGAGGTCGCTGTTTTCACAACAAGGACCACAGCAGGTCACCAACCATAGCAGCAACCAGGCGGGTCAGCTACGTGCCCGTCCATCTGCCACGTGTGGTTTAGTCTCTACACCCCTTGGGCTTAACCTCTTCTCTTTGGAGGGTGAAACACAAATTGGATAATGGAGAACGGTTCGCATCAGAGGATTTCATAAGCTTTTCATGCATTGGCTCTCCTAAAGCTGACTGGAAGACTGGAGAAGCTTCTCCTGTTATTACCCTTTAGCTCCTTACCTTGGTGCTCTATTTTGCTCCCTTAAAGCTTTTAATGGTCCCAGATAAATCAGAGCTTTTACATCTCTGCCACTTTTTTGCAATCAGAGTCCTCTGCCTCCTAATCTAGGACTGAACGTGTCTAATGGCTCATTTAGTGGTGATCACTCTCTGCCGCGCTTTCTCCCCAGCAGAGAGCTTTTCTGCACTGATGAGTTCCCAGTCCAGTTCAGCTTGCAATCAGGTTTTCCAAAAGTTGCCATTGATCTCCTTAAGGATAGAAAAGGGGAATGCCTTAGAGGTCAAGACAGAAAGCAGGCAATGGGGCATGCCAGAGCTAAAAACAGATGTCTAGGCCTTAGCAAACATAAAACCAAAAAACAAAACCCAAGCCCCATGCTGCCCTATTTCTTCCCTGCAGGTTCATTTTTTTTTTTAATTGAAGTATAGTTGATTTTTTCAGGTGTCAGTTCAATTCAGTTGCTTAGTCATGTCTGACTCTTTGCAACCCCATGGACTGCAGCACGCCAGGCTTCCCTGTCCATCACCAACTCCCGGAGCATGTTCAAACTCATGTCCATCGAGTCAGTGATGCCATCTAACCATCTCATCCTCTGTCATCCCCTTCTCCTCCTGCCTTCAATCTTTCCCAGCATCAGGGTCTTTTCAAATGAGTCAGATCCTCGCATCAGGTGGCCAAAGTATTGGAGTTTCAGCTTCAGCATCAGTTCTTCAAATGAATATTCAGGACTGATTTCCTTTAGGATGGACTGGTTGGATCTCCTTGCAGTCCGAGGGACTCTCAAGAGTCTTCTCCAACACCACAGTTCAAAAGCATCAATTCTTCTGCGCTCAGCTTTCTTCACAGTCCAACTCTCACATCCATACATGACTACTGGAAAAACCATAGCTTTGACTAGATGGACCTTTTTCAGGTATAACAAAGCTATTATATATGTGTGTGTGTGTATTCACACACACACATATATACACACACTTATATATTCTTTTCATATTATATTCTACTATATGTTATCACAAGGTATTGAATATAGTTCCCTGTGCCATACAGCAGGTCCTCACTGATTATCTATTTTATACATAGTGGTATGTATATGTGAATCTCAATCTCCTAATTTATCTTCCCCCTACCACCCTTTTCCCTTTGGTAAGCATAAATTTGTTTTCTGTGTCTGTGAGTCTGTCTCTGTTGTGAAAATAAGTTCATTTGTATCTGCTTTGCAGATTCTATGTATGCCTGATAGATCGCATTATGGTATTTGTCTCTGTGTGTTTTACTTCACTGTAGTCTGACCATCTCTAGGTCCACCCATGTCTCTGCAAATCTCTGCCCTTCACATTCTGATCTGTGCTGAACCTGCCCCCCTTGGTCTCTCTGACTAAGCCCTGGAGTCCCTGTGAAGGCTGTTGGCACTTGCCCCTCCCGTCGTACCTTTAAGCACCTTGCACCGTTTTCAATCCAGCACATTCCTCCTGGTTTTGTAACTGTTTGTCTACTCGTCTGTCACATCCAACATCTGGCACCTTCTCCTGTGGTCTGTGGTTTTTGTGCATGTTGTTAACTAGTGTCCAGTAAATGCCGTCTACCGTTATTCCTGCAGAACAGGGTTTGTCAACTTCAGTCCTAGTGACACTTGGGGCCAGTTCATCCTTTGCGGTGGGTACTGTCCCATGCGCTATAGGATGTTTAGTGGCAACCCTCACCTCTAACTCACTAGATGCTGGTAGCAACCCCAGCTCCCAACCTCCCCAAGTGGTGGTGATCGAAACCATCCCTGGGCGGGATGGGGGGAGGCGGGGAGGGGAGATGGCCCTCCTTCCCCCGATGCTGAGAAACCCTGCCACAGAATAAGACTACAAATGTGGGTGCAATGGCTTTGTCCACGTGGTCCTTGATCACATGGACTCTTCAAAACTATCATGTGCACGCGTGTATGCTAAGTCACTCAGTCACAACTGCCCTTTATTTTTTCTTAAAGCCGAAAACACCAATATTTCACCAATGCAGCCTTTAGGTCCCCCTTTAAAAATATATTTTGAAATCATATTAAGGGCTTCCCTGGTGGCTCAGATAGCAAAATCTGCCTGCGATGCAGGAGACATGGGTTCGATCCTTGGATCGGGAAGATGCCCTGGAGAAGGGCATGGCAACCCACTCCAGTATTCTTGCCTGGAGAATCCCATGGACAGAGGAGCCTGGTGGCCTACAGTCCATGGAGTCACAAAGAGTCGGACACGACTGAGCGACTAACACTTTGATTTCACTTTCAACCATACTAAATTCAAAGTAAAAAAAAAAAAATCCCTGAGAGGCAACTTTACTCACAGGCTCTCTAGGGTAATAATAAGAGTAGGGAGTGCAGAACCACTGCTTCAGTTTGAAATCCAGTTCTACCAGATATTATCTGTGTGATTTTAGGAGCATTGCTTAACCTATCTGTGCTTCCTCAGCTAAATAATGACCCAATTGATCTAAATCACAATCTAGAATTAATAGTACCACTTACCAAAATAGGTTGTTGAAAGAGTTATTACTTGAGTTAATATTTGAAAAACTCTTAGAATAGTCCTCAGTGCAAAACAAGCAAGATATTAGCCCAAAGCCAAGAAGTAGGGGGATTTTAAGAGGTTTCCAAATGATGTTTGTTTAGAACCACTTGGAAGCTTAAAGTTTCTGTTGCCACAGGGAACAGAGTAGACCCTGAAAAATACACAAAATATCTTTATACCTGAAACATTTTCAAGCTAAATTGTAAGGTTAGGGTCAGCTCTGTAAGTTTCTACACTAAAGACTTTATCTTCCTTCAACTGTAACAACTAACTTTTTAAAGGCTAAAACACAGTGAATCTCAATGGATAACCCAGGGCATCTTCTTCTACTTTGCATGAACCCCGGTCATCGGGTTCACACTTACCTACTAGAAGCAAAGTCACGGACCCCAGCTGGCCACCATTTTTGATAACACCTTCAGGTTGGTTTGGGTGCTCAGGGACCTTGCATCATTAATCTTCAGGGTACTTCTCTGTTCAAAGTTTTCTTCCTTTTGCATAGATTCAAAAGCAGAAAGAGTTTAAAACATGTTATGCCTTTGTTCTCACTGTGCCGTGGTTTTTTAAACTGTCCTCTGTGATTATAATTTCATATTCCTACTGGTCAGTATTGTATTTTAGAGGCAGTGTAGTTCAGGGGTAAGACATGGCCTAGGGGCTCAAACTCCACTTCTAGGATGGAAGAGAGGGACAATCCTGTGTGAAGCATTGAATTTCGCCATGGGTCAGCTTCTGTATCGATAAGGTGAAATTGACAGGACTACTCTCATCAGACAGTTTTGTGAGACTGAACTGAAAGCTCCATCTTCAGAAGTCAGCACAGTGGAGAGCAGAACACATGGTTGAGGTTTGGAGATGTTGGCCCTAACAAGACATTGTCACCATAGAGTACTTCATACTCTTTCAAGCAGGTTCAAGTTCATGATTTCACAGGAGTGAGAATATTGTTCAAAAATTGGGGGAAGGTGATTTTAGGCCCACTTGAGAGAGAAGATGACTGAGGCCACAAGAGAGTGAGGAATGTGTCCAAGGCCACCAGTGAACTGTGGTGTTGGAGAAGACTCTTGAGAGTCCCTTGGACTGCAAGGAGATCCAACCAGTCCATCCTAAAGGAAATCAGTCCTGAATGTTCACTGGAAGGACTGATGCTGAAGCTGCAACTCCAATACTTTGGCCGCCTGATGCAAAGAACTGACTCATTGGAAAAGACCCTGATGCTGGGAAAGATTGAAGGCAGGAGAAGAAGGGGACAACAGAGGATGAGATGGTTGGATGGCATCACTGACTCGATGGACATGAGTTTGAGCAAGCTCTGGGAATTGGTGATGGACAGGGAAGCCTGGCGTGCTGCAGTCCATGGGGTCGCAAAGAGTCAGACACGACTGAGCAACTGAACTGAACTGAACCAGTGAATTAACACCATTTGAACCTGAAATTGTATCTCTGCTCCCCTGGTAACTATGATTAGTGTGTCTCAAAAATTCCCGTATATTCAGATGATCTGGGAATCCCTTTCACATGCAGATCTGGGAGGGGGAGGGTTGAGATTCTGTATTTCCACAAAGCTGCCAAAAGATTCTGACGCCGCTGGTCCATGGAACTCACCTGGAGGAGCGAAGGTCTATAACCACTTGAATCGTTCTCTGGCATTTCTGATGCCTTGATGCTCATTTTCATTTGAATTCAAGGAAAGAAAAAAAAAGTGCGAAAGAATCACAAAACCTGCCATGAGAATAATCCCCAAAGTTACCATTCTCTCTGCATGGAAATTTATTACCAAAATACCCATTGACCTTCATGGTATCAGTACAAACAGGGAACTCTAAACTTTGCCACAGCTCACAATCAGTAATAAAATTCTGAACTCTGTTAGCTGTTCAGAAGTCCCACTGGGACCCACAAAAGTCCCTCCACTCCCTTCCCTTCTTTTAACACGAGGCATCTCATTCCCAATGGGGCACTCCATCCAAAAGTACATTTCTCTTTCTTCTGAAAACTGATTGCTTCCTCTCTGCATATATTTGTTTTTCATTTAACACAGATCCTTCAGCTATTTTTGGTTTGTTGTGTTACCTAGGTAACCTCAACCAGCTGAAATAAGAACCAATTCCAACTTTTGCATCAAATTTCAGACCACACCTGAGCTTTACGCAGATCACATAACAGAAAGATTGACAAGGTTTGCAGGGACGGCACCCTCTTTAATTGGAGATGACCAGGGTATCATGAGAGCAGGTACAGATATGCAGGACAGAGTCAAGTGCAGCTTATGAAAATCAACTCATGAACAAGACATTTTTCTCTCTCCTTTTTCCTCCATATTGGTGTGGGTTTTTTTGGTTTTTTTGGTACTTTTACTTTCAGATTAAGCTGGTCTTTAACATATTTGAGGAGTGATCAGGAAATGTTTTCGGTAAAGGGCCAGGTAGTAAATATTTTCTGCTTTACAGACCATAAGGGTCCCTGTCGGAAGGACTCAACTCTGCCTTGTAGCTCAAAAGCATTCAGGGACAAAATGTAAACCCTTAGGGAGGGCTGTGTTCCAAATGGGGTTTCCCTGGTGGCTCAGATGGTAAAGAATCTGCCTGCAATGCAGGAGACTTGGGTTTGATCCCTGGGTTGGGAAGATCCCCTGGGGGAAGAAATGGCAACCCACTCCAGTGTTCTTGCCTGGATAATCCCATGGACAGAGGAGTCTAGAGTGCTACAGTCCATGAGGTTGCAAAGAGTTTCAAAGAGACTTCATTCATGGATCTTGAAGTGCTGATTGCAATTGATTTTCATGTGTCACAAAATGTCATTATCCTTTTGACTTTTCTTTTCACCCTTTAAAAATGTAAGAAGCTTTCTCTCCTCTCAGACTGAACAAACACTGGCAGGCTTTGGCTCATGGGTCATACCTAGTTTGCCGAGCTCTTTGTGAGAGTTCTGTGAGCCCAGCCAAAGGCAACATTCTCATATATTGTAATGATAAAACTTCTATGTAAAATGGGCTTCCAGATTTCCTGCGTTTATGATGGTAGTTTTAAAGGAAACCAAAGCTGTGTTTTGGAAAGTCCTGTAAGTGGTCTGCAAATGTTTTTTCCCCTGAGCTTTCAGTATGTAATACATGCTCATTTTCTAGGGCTGTTTAGTTTGTGAATGTGAAACCATCCACTTCCTGTGTCAACTTCAAGTAGCTGAATTTCCCTATTTGTTTGAATTCCTTTAGTGTCCCCTCATCTTGTATTTATTTCTTTTATCTCCAAAGGCTGACCATAGTCATAATAAGAGTTTGGAAATGTGAGCTGTCATTCTCTGCAAAGGAATATATTCTGAACGATTCCTTTCATGGAAACCTCCTAAGCTATGTACTTTTATTCTAGTAATAATGATAATGAGGGCTCATAGTGAGGCTCTTTAAACCTTTGGTTCGTACATGTAGCTACAAGAATGTAGTAGGGATGTTTTTTCATGGAGGAATTCCATTCATAGCTCAGAAACTGATTTCAGTTGCATCTTAACTTGCATCTTAAGTGCACATGTGCTTTTTGAGATTGCGTGATTATTCTGATCCTCTATTAGATATTCTAAGCTTACCTTTCTTTTGCACAGTCACCTATCAGATTCCCTTCTACTGTCACCATGCACAGGCTCATTAACCTCCATGACCTTGCTGTAGGAATTTCTCTGAAGTTACCAAATTCATTTTCTCTAAACACCTCCTTTGTGTGGTCCTTCTCTTTGTAGCACTAACTTCAAATGAGATACATGGGCTCTTTGGTCTGAGATTCTTCTTTTGAGGCTTCTGTAAACCATCACATAATAGTTCATCTGACAGATTGTAGCTACAGAGTAAGTTTATTAACCAGACCATCTTTTTGTGACCTCATAAAATTAATTTATTTCTCCCGAAAGAGATTATTTGGGGAGAGGGTCAGTAAAGAAAACATCAGAATCATAATCACTTTTGGGCCAGATGTTGTATTCCATTAAAATCACAGTGACTCAGAACCACTTCCAGTGGCCTGCACTCCTTCAGGAGGTGGGGTGATGGGATGGAGGGGCACCGGCTTGCAGAACATGGGAGGATGCCCGCAGACCTGGCAGCCAGTACATCTAATGGTGGTGGTTTTTCAGTTGCTCCTTCATGTCCAACTCTTTGCGACCCCATGGACTGCAGCACACCAGGCTTCCCTGTCCTTTACTATCTCCCAGAGTTTGCGCAAACTCATGTCCATTGAATCGGTGATGCCATCCAACCATCTCATCCTCTGTCATCCCCTTCTCCTCCTGCCCTTAATCATTCCCTGCATCAGAGTCTTTTCTAATGAGTCGGCTCTTCGCATCAGGTGACTAAAGTATTGGATGTGATGGTGGGGAGGAGCACTGGTTAGCTCCTCTTCGGATAATTGGCTTGTGTCCTGTTGCACCTTTGACAGGAACAATGGGACATAAAGACTTTGTCAAAACACGAAGCGAGAGAGTGAGGGTGAAGGCCGAAGCTGGGACCCCACTAAAGCACTCCCCACCAGCTTTCTGGCCTCCAACACCTGTAGCTTCCCCAGCTATGGGACCATGCTCCCAAGAATTCAAACCCTGCAGAATCAAGGACCTCCCTGGGTGGTCTGACAATCAAAGCAGAGTGTGTCCCAGAGGAAAGAAAAAACGGGCAGGAACTGTAAGTGAGCAAATCGGCAGTGTTTTAAGGGCCAAGCTCTTCACTGTCTGTTTCACTACCAGTTCATAAAATAGAAAGAAAGGAGGTACGTTCAGTTGGCAACATCTTTCTCACTTTCAGTGACTCAGTGCTTTGAAGAAAATTGAATGAAATTGAAGCACAGCTATCTTCAAATATAGACATGCAATTTGGCCTTATGGGCTACAGTAGTTCAGAACTCCAGGCCCTTCAAATTCTTGCCCACGTGGCGATCATGCGGAAGAGCATCCCAATATCCCCCAATTAGCTGCACTGCTCGGGGAAGGCAGGGACACACACAATGCAAAAGCCATTTCTCCTGAGCTCAGGATGAGTTCTGTGGTGTCTGTTGGACCACAGTTACCCTTCTGGTCTGATGAGGTTTGACTTAGGCTGATTTTAAATGTGCACATATCCCCTGCGCCCACCTTCCAGTGAAATTTACCCCAAACACAGAGCTCCCAGCACTGTTTCGTTGCACCTTGCACAACTTTCCACCCTCACAGCACTGGTTAGCCGGTGAAATTCCTCCTCTGAAGACTGTGTCTGGGGAAACGTGCATTTTCCCTGTTTGTTTTCTCATGGTAGTAACCTTCATTCCCCGAGTGTGTCGGGCAAAGCAGGAAACAGTGCACAAGAGTGTACAGAGCCCTTTACTCGCGGGCAGGGCTCATCATCCTCAGCACCGTTGATTTCTTGGTGGGCGCTGCCTCGCACCATGTCATGGTTATTGTTAATAATGCTGCAATGATCATAGAGTGCACGTGTCTTTTCAAATGATGGTTTTCTCTGGGTATATATCCAGGAGTGGAATGGCTGGATCATATGGCAGTTCTGCGGGCTTTCCTGTTGGCTCAGATGGTAAAGAACCTGCCTGCAATGCAGGGGACCCGAGTTTGATCCCTGGGATGGGAAGATCCCTTGGAGAAGGGAATGGCCACCCACTCCAGTATTCTTACCTGGAGAATTCCATGGACAGAGGAGCCTGGTAGGCTACAGTCCATGGAGTTGCAAAGAGTTGGCCGTGACTGAGTGACTAACACTTTCACTTATACATGCTAGTTCTAGTTTTAGTTTTTAAAGAACCTCCATCCTATTCTCCATAGTGGTTATACCAATTTACATTCGCAAGCACTAGATGCCAGAAGTATCTCCTGCTCCTCCAGCTATGACAACCCAAGTTGTCTTCAAACATGGCCCGATGTCCCCTGGGGAGCACAGTTGCTCCTAATTGCTTACCATTGCTCTTCGGTGTGGGGACTGTGGGGTGCACAGGACTGCTGATGCCATTCCTTGCAGCGTGGCTCAGTGCGAAGCATGAGCCCCTCTTCTCCTGACTTCTGATATATATGCAGGATAGGCAGCCATTTGAGCTCCATGAGGAAGGTGTCCCTGCTTTATCCCTAGCTCCTAACCTAGTCAAAACAACGTAGATGCTCAATGAAACTGACAAATTGAGTTAGATTTTCCTTTACCCTGCTCATTGTTTCCCCTTCTCACTCTGCATGGGAAGTCCAGGGCTGGTGACTCCCTCAGCCTGGAATCTGGAAGGAGAAACCACTTGGGTGTTGGGTCCCAAGTCCTAGGCAGTTTCAGATCTCTGATTCCTATTTGTAAACACCAGATCTCAACTCCAGAGGACCCCAAGAACCTTGCTTACAGTGTATGTTTGAATGAATATCTCTGTGCTGAGTAAGGCTAATCTTCTCACATTTTCTTCCTCAATAAAGTTTCTTCAACTTTCTCCTCGATCCCAACTCTTCACCATCTCTCTGTGGCTTTCTCTGGCCATCAGTGACCTCCAAGTCTCTGTTTCAGCTCCTCAGATCTCCACCACTCGGGAAGTCCCCTTGCTGGGACCCCCATCCCTGGTCTTGTCACACTACAAATTCATGAACAGTTGAGACCAGAGGCTCTTAAGGTAGAGCTCATGGGTGGAACTTAGGGAATCAGTCAGTCTCTGAATTCTCAGCTGACCCTTTGAACGGGGCATTTAAACCCTTCCTGAACAGAATGTCTGTGGCCTTCATTGCATATCCAGAGGGATTTAGAACACTCAGAAATCTGCAGATCATGTCTCTAGACCCTGGCCTGGAGAACAGATCCTTTAAACAAGTTACTGGCTCATACTCTGTACATGATTTTTTTTAAATTGGAGTATCAGTTCAGTTCAGTCCAGTCACTCAGTCGTGTCTGACTCTTTGTGACGCCATGAACCGCAGCACTCCAGGCCTCCCTGTCCATCACCCACTGCCGGAGTCTACCCAAACTCATGTCCATACAACCATCTCATCCTCTGTCGTCCCCTTCTCCTCCTGCCCTCAATCTTTCCCAGCATCAGGGGCTTTTCAAATGAGTCAGCTCTTCGCATGAGATGGCCAAAGTATTGGAGTTTCAGCTTCAACATCAGTCCCTCCAATGAACACCCAGGACTGATCTCCTTTAGGATGGAATGATTGGATCTCCTTGCAGTCCAAGGGACTCTCAAGAGTTTTTTCCAACACCACAGTTCAAAAGCATCAATTCTTCGGCACTCAGCTTTCTTCACCGTCCAACTCTCACAATCCATACATGACCACTGGAAAAACCATAGCCTTGACTAGAAGGACCTTTGTTGGCAAAGTAATGTCTCTGCTTTTTAATATGCTGTCTAGGTTGGTCATAACTTTCCTTCCATGGAGCAAGCGTCTTTTGATTTCATGGCTGCAATCACCATCAGCAGTGATTTTGGAGCCCCCCAAAATAAAGTCAGCCACTGTTTCCACTGTTTCCCCATCTATTTGCCGTGAAGTGAGGGGACTGGATGCCATGATCTTAGTTTTCTGAATGTTGAGCTTTAAGCCAACTTTTTCACTCTCTTTTTTCACTTTCATCAAGAGTTGATTTATAATGCTGTGTTTCTATTGCACAGCAAAGTGAATCAGTTATATGTATACATATATGTATCATATGTATTTACTTTTTCAGATAAAAATCAGTCATATACAAACAGTCATACGTACATACTCTTTTTTAGATTTCTTTCCCATTTAGGTCACCACAGAGCATTGAGCAGAGTTCCTTATGCTATATAGTAGGTTCTCATTAGTTGTCTCTTTTATGCTTAGTAGTGCATATGTGTCAATCCCAATCTCCCAGTTCATCCCATCCCCTCTTCCCCCCAGACACGTGATCTTCAGGGAAGGGACTAATTCACTGTCTCAACAAATGGAGATTGAGGACTACTATATACTAGGCACTGGGCTAGGTATCATGGGCTTCCCAAGTGGCTCGGTGGTTAAGTCTCCTCTTGCCAAGGCAGGAGATGCAAGAGATCCCTGAGTCGATCCCTGGGTCGAACTGGCAAGCCAGTTTGTCTAAATGGCAACCCACTCCAGTATTCTTGCCTGAAAATCCTAGGGACAGAGGAGCCTGGTGGGCTACACAGTCCATGGGGTCGCAAAAGAGTCAGACACGACTCAGCGACAGCACAGACGCATGCATGGGCTAGGTGTTAGAGATACAGCAGAAGCGAGAGAGAATCAGACCCTCCCCTCATAGAGGGTGCACCACTGGGATGAGCCAGCTTAAGGAGAAGGCAGGAAGGGCTAGCACACAACTCCGAGTGCAACCAGTGTCTCTGGACATTTCAGAAAATGGAACGCAAAACCTATGCTGTGTGGAAGTTTCACAATGAGAGAATCCTTCCGTGGGTCTTTATAGGGCCAAGGCATTACTAACCAGAAGCAAGTATCATAAGAAACATGGAGTCGAAGAAACCAAATGGACAGACAGGCATGTAAGCTTTTTTACGGGGAAAAAACTTAAAAAGACTTTTGGTCCAGCGTGAAAGAAGTGTTAAGCTACAACATTTCTTAGGAAAATTTAAAGGAAATTTGAAGAATTTATTGAAGTACAAATTTGATTAGAACAGAGAAGGCTTCCATAGTAACACAGTGTATTTTGTTGTGTTTTTACCCTTTCATCTTAAAGCACTAGAAAAAAAAAAGAGGGGGGAGGCTGTTAGGAGATTTTGGTGAATGGTAAGGTCTCCAAAAAGCCTGGAGCATTTTGGTCTAACAGCCCTTGGTGACTTCATTCCACAAGGGAGGTGGGTGGCTGTGGAAAAATGATGTTGACCATTACTTTTCATGATTGAGTCATATAAAGAATGATATTGCAAAAGGAGTCAGAAGTTGTGCCAGAGATGATTATGTAATTGATTGTCCCATTTTAAGAAAAATATGATCGAAAGCCATTTCACAACCAGATTTTCATTTTTCAGTATACTATGCCTTGGGGTATATGTAACAAGGCACACAGCCGTCTCATCCTGCCCATTAATTTTTTAAGAGAATATTGTCTAAAAAGAAGACAACAGAGAGTGCAATTATTATATCCTAGATCAGAAAGGCAAACAAAAGAACTAACATGGTTATTTCAATTTTAAAAAGCCTTAAAAGGACTTCCCTGGTGGTCCAGTGATTTAGAATCCATTCTCCCATTGCAGGGGACACAAATTCGATCCCTGGTGAGGATCAGATCCTGCATGCAATGCAGTGCCAGCAGAAAAAAAAAAAGCCTTAGAAAAGAGGAAAGTCTCCTGTCTCTAGACAAGAGAAGGAAGTATTCAACAGGAATATGTGGGAATATTACTTTATGAGGCAGACAAGAGATTTATAAAGTTTTCATGAGAATCATATGGTATACTTGAAAGTGGTTTGATATTCCAAGAATTCTCAAAATTTATAAATGATAGTATTTGTAAAGATTTTCAAATCTCCTTATTGGGGCAAGAGATATCTTATGGAACTGGGAAAATTTAGCCTGAGCCCTCTAACTCACCATTGAGGACTCAGAAAGAATGGAATAAGCACCAGAAAACTGAAGGTCAAACTTTGGATTCTGAATACCTTTGACCAGTGGATAAGAGTCTAACACAATTATTGAAGGTTTGATTTCTGAGCTCTTAATAGAAAAGCCAGTTGTCATCAGCATCCAGTGAAGACCCTTTGGAAGGAATAATGTCAGATCAATCTAGTGTCTTTTTTAAAAAATTTTTAATTAAAATTTATTTCAATGTTTATTTGTCTTTAATTTCCATTTAATTAATTAATTTTAAATGTTTTAATTTAATTTTTTATGTTGGTGTTTAGTTGATTTACAATGTTGTGTTAGTTTCAGGTGTACAGCAAAGTCATTCAGTTACACATATACATATTTTCATCCTTTTTCAGATTCTTTTCCCATATAGGTTATTACAGAATATTGAGTAGAGTGCCCTGTGCTATACAGTAGGTCCCTGTTGATTATATATTTTATATATAATAGTGTATATATATTAATCCCAAACTCCTAATTTATTCCCCCCCAACCCACCTTTACCCTTTGGTAGCCATAAGTTTGTTTTCTATGTCTGTGAGTCTGTTACTGTTTTGTAAATAAGTTCTTATATCATCTTTTTAGAGTCCACATATAAGTGATATCATATTTGTCTTTCTCTCTCTGACTTACCTCACTTAGTATGATAATCTCTAGGTCCATCCATGTTGTTGCAAATGGCATTATTTCATTCTTTTTTATGGCCAAGTAATATTGCATTACATATATTTACCAGATCTTTATCCATTCCTCTGTCAATGGACATTTAGTTTGCTTCCATGTCTTGGTTATTGTAATCAGTGCTGCAGTCAACATTAGGGTACATGTATCTTTTCAAATTATGTTTTGTCTGGATATATACCCAGGAGTGGAATTGCCAGTCATAGATCATATGGTAGTTCTAGGCTTCTCAGGTGGCATTAGTGGCAAAGAATCTGCCTGCGAGTGCAGGAGATGGAAGAGACATAGGTTCAATCCCTGGGTCAGCAAGATCCCCTGGAGCAGGAAATGGCAACCCATTCCAATATTCTCTCCTGTAAAATCCTATGGACAGAGGAGCCTGGCAGGCTACAATCCAATGGGTCGCAAAGAGTTGGAGGTGACTGAGTACACACGTACATGGGTGGATGGTAGTTCTATTTTTAGTTTTTTAAGGAACCTCCATACTATTCTCCATAGTCATTGTACCAGTTTGCATTCCTAGCAACAGTGTAGTAATTTCTTGTTGTTGGCTTTTTTTTTATTTTTTAAATTCATATATCAAAAACATTTTATAGAATCTTTTTAAAATAAGTTACTACACTGATGGGCCAGTGATCTGAGAACACTAGGGAAAAGACAGATGAATCCATTGCCTTAGAACAGACACAATTCAGATTCTCTGCCATATATGTGACTTCCTACCACTTGGCATGTAAGACTATAACATAATATACAAACTGTTACTTGTAGTGAGAGAGAAAGGAAGGCCCTATATTGAGCAACACCAATGACTTGAAGAAATGTGGTTATTTGTATAGTTCATAGTATTTTTCTTTGAGGAAGAGGCAAAATATTTGAGAATCTAGAATATGGCAGAGACAGTCAGTGGATTGCAGACATAAATGATAATTTTGGCACATGGACTCAGTATTTACAGGCATTTGTAAGTTGCATACAGGCTACATAGCAGAACTCTGACATGGATTATCCCAGAGCTCTTTCCCATGACCCATTTGGTGGAAATTTTCCTGGAAATCTCAGGGGTTAGGCATTATTCTGGGAGGAATATCACTATTCCAGTTAAACCAATTGTTCTGATATTCCCAACCTCCCCACATGAAACTGCCTTAGCAGTGGAAACGTGTGGTCAGAGACTGCAGGAACTCGTGTAATGATGCAGTCTAGATGGTTACTATTTTTATAACAAATTTATCAACAAAACACACAGTCTAGTCTCTGTGTAAGTTTCAGGAGAAATGCCAAAACTGAAGGGTAGCCTCGAACAAGAGCCCTCTTTTGCGCGCATACACACCATAAATAGTAGGACATATTTGTTTATTTCTCAACAAGTCCTCTCCCCAGACTGTCAGCTCCACTACCAAGATGGTTAAAAGAAAGAAATACACTTGTAATCTTCTATTACTAGATTGTAAGCAATTGTCTCTAGAAACTGGATGTTACCCAGTCCCTGCTGGTGGACTCAAGGCCTCAAATGGGACAAGGAAAGGTTGTCTGAGGTTGGTATCCATTCGAGAAGGCACTGAATGTTTGCAATGATTGCTATGGAAATGAAGGTAAAATATACTTGAGGCAGTTTGTTTTTCTTTGCACAGGAAATTCCATCCAATGCATGGGAACTGGAAAATAGGCTGTAGGCTTGGGGAGAAAGCAAGTACCTGTAGAAAGACAGAATTTAGAAGCAAGAAGGGTGCTCTCTGGGTGGCCACTGCCACCAGCTTCCATTTCAGTTCAAAAATTGTAATTTCTCTGTTCATCTACTTGTTTGCATAGGGCTTTCTCATTATGCATTGTTTTGTTTATTTTGATTTTGTTCTGGAGTCCAATATCAACACACTGTGAGGAATAGCTTCTAGACGGTGTTTGTGGACAGCTATAGGCAAGGATCAAGTTAAATAGCATATATACTCCCAGTGGGATTTTCCTCCTTGCACTTTATAATCTTCACATTGCTAAATTCCTTAAACTACAGTTGCTTCTCTCCCTAAGAACTGCCCAGGCACTGCCAAAGGAAACACTGAAAAGCTAGAAATAGGATCTTAATACAAATATATGGAGAGCATCAAAGCCGTATTTTAATTCATTAATGAGGAAATGGTATAGAGGAGAGGCTGGATATATGTCAGTGGAAAAAACAAAGTTAAAATATGATTGCCAAGTTAAATACAGAATGGCTTTATGTCGTACAAGGCAATAAAACTGTAACTTTAGAGGTTATCTTTTTCACCAAAGTGAAATCATTTGCAGCTCTACTGGACAAAAATCATTTGTAACTTATCAGTCCACGTGTTAATATCCAACTTGGTAGATCCAGTCCTAATCAGTGGTAAATAATAAGTCAAGCAAAGATGCATTTCCGTAGAAAATGAAATACGCTTGGCTTAGCAGACAATGGTTCAGTATGTCTTTGAAAGGCCATGTTGTCTTCCTTTTGCTTATTGCCAAGCCTTGTAGAATTATTCTTCACAGGGCCACACATAAGGTATGGTGTCTAAAGTCCAGTGGAAAGGGAATTCATGGGTCTTGGTCTCTGAACTCCCCTCATAATTCTCCCAAAGCCCTATGTCATGAAAAGCTTCAGCAATCAAAGGAAAACTCCAGTATTGCAATAAAGAGATCTCCAAGGGTTTGTCTTTCTAACAGCAAGCTTTGGCCGTGCACCCAAGGCAGAGGTGGCCTCCTCTTCACCCAGCAGCTTGCTAGATTGCAGACCGGCAGTCTGCAGAGGACTGTGTGCTAATGTTCTGTTGTAATCTGAGGTTCGGAGGGGGTGTGTCTGCCCACAGCTGGCTGCAGCTCCTCAGTCGACATTTTGCTGACCCACGCCTGCAGTCAGAAAGTCCTTTGGAATGTGGCAGTGAACAAAACCAAAAGGCCGCAGGCCATCTCAGGCAGAGGAAACCACAGACAGACTCACTGCCTTCCCCGGGCTCCCAACTTGAGTTGACCCCATTCATTTCTCAGTGTTTGAAGTCCTGTGACCTTAGCAAAGGTTCAGCACATAGTGCTGACTGAGCAGGCAGACGCAGAATTGCAGTTCTTGACATAAGCTTTGGAGGTGCAAGAATCTGATTACAGTTGTGTGTCTACCTTGTCCACATAGCTGTATCCGCCCTGTCTTGGTTTTCGTCAGTTCAGTGCGTATGAGAAGACTTAACGTGCCTACTGGGCAGAATTGTTGAAAGATGAACAAAAAGTGTATGTTAATTATCTTCTAGAGGACTTGCAGAGTAGATTCTTTCATTAAGTTATATGATGGAGGTGACTTTCAGGCTGTAGTTTGCACTTAGATATTAATAGTCCCTTTAATGGAAATGTCGTAGAATTTACAGGTTTCCCAGTTGGCTCCGTGGTAGAGAATCTGCCTGCCAATGCAGGAGATGTAGGAGACACAGGAGACTTGGGTTCAATCCCTGGATCAGGAAGATCCCTTGGAGGAGGAAATGGCAACCCACTCCAGTACTCTTGCTTGGAGGATCCCATGGGCAGAGGAGCCTGGTGGGCTGAAGTCCGTGGGGTCACAAAGAGTTGGACAGGACAGAGCGTAGGAGCATAAGCATGCCCAGAATTTACATCCACCTTGGTTTTTATTGACCCATGTCTTGTGAGTCGTGTTTTCTTTCTTGCATGGTGATCCTTGGTGAGCATTTTTACAACTTTCTTCTGGAAGTTTAAGAAATGCCAGGAAACACAAAGCCTAAGATACCCAGGGGGAAAGAAATGGCTCTCCTTCTAAAATAGAGCCATTACTTCAGTTTTCTTTTTCTCTTGCAGTTTTACGGGTTTATTTTTCAGAAGGTTTGATCCAGCTCCCTCTCCCTCCTGCCCCTCTTTTTCTTTTTCTAGTTAGAGGCCCAGAGGGGAGAGTGAGGGCAGTAAAACACACCCCCTGCTGCAGCACCACCAGGCACGGAGCAGGTTGAGGAAACATAATTATCAAGAGAGAAAGCGGAGGCTTGGCCAAGAAGGAGGCTGAGAAAGCCAGGCTCTGTGGCCATAAACTGTCTCCTGGGGGCCTCTCCCACTGGACACGGGGCGCGCCAGTCTCTTCAGGACCACAGCTCCAAGACACTCTATGAGGAGAATACCTCTGGGATGAATCCCGACCTGGTGGTCTGCGCGCCCCTGGGCTGTGTGGTTTTAGATAACGTGGCCCCAGGGTCTCAAGCCCTTGTTTTGCATTGGGTCTGAGGTGGCCTTGCAAATAGCTAAAGAAAGAAGGGAAGTGAAAAGCAAGGGAGAAAGGGAAAGGTATATGCAGGTTTCCAAAGAACAGCACGGAGACACAAGAAGGCCTTCTTCAGTGAACAGTGTATACAATTAGAAGAAAACAACAGAAACTCTAGAGATCTCTTCAGGACAATTGGAGATATTAAGGAAACATTTTGCCCAAGGATGGGCACAATAAAGGACGGAAATGGTAGAGACCTAGTAGACGCAGAAGAGATGAAGAAGAGATGGAAAGAATACACAGAAGAACTGTATAAAAGAGATCTAAATGAACCGGATTGCTACCATGGTGTGGTCAGCCACCCACAGCCAGACATTCTGGAGAGTGAAGTCAAGTGGGCCTTAGGAAGAACTGATGTTAATAAAGCTAGTGAATGCGACAGAATTCCAGTAGAACTATTCAAAACTCTAAAGAATAATGTCATCTAGGTATTGCATTCATTATGTCAACAAATCTGGAAGACCCAGCAGTGGCCACAGGACTGGAGAAGGTCAATCCTCATCCCAATTCCCAAGAAGGGGAGTACTAAAGAATGTTCAAACCATCAGACAGTTGCACTCATTTCCCATGCTAGTAAGGTCATGCTCAAAATCTTGCATGCTGGGCTTCAGCATTACGTGAACCAAGAACTTCCAGATGCCCAAGCTGGGTTTAGAAAAGGCAGAAGAACCAGAGATCAAATTGCCAACATTTGCTGGATCACAGAGAAAGCTAGGGAATTCCAGAAAAACATCTACCTCTGTTTCATCGACTACACCAAAGCCTTTGACTCTGTGGATCATAATAAACTGTGGAAAGCTCTTAAAGAGATGGGAATATAAGACCACATTACCTGCCTTCTGAGAAACCTGCATGTGGGTCAAGAAGCAACAATCAGAACCCTGTATGGAACAACTGATTGGTTCAAGATTGAGAAAGGAGTAAGATAGGGTTGTCTGCTCTCACCCTGTTTGTTTAACTCGTATGCTGAGCACATCGTGAGAAATGCAGGGCTGGGTGAGTTACAAGCTGCAATCAAGATTGGTGGGAGAAACATCAACAACCTCAGATACGTGGATGATACCACCCTAATGGCAGAAATTGAAGAGGACCTAAAGAGCCTCTTGATGAGGGTGAAGGAGGAGAGTGAAAGAGCCAGCTTAAAGCTAAGTATTGAACAAACTAAGATTGTGGCATCCAGCCCCATTCCTTCATGGCAAATAGAGGGGGAAAAGGTGGAAGTAGTGACAGATTTCCTCTTCTTGGGCTCTAAAATCATTGCAGATAGTGACTGCAGCCATGAAATCAGAAGACGATTGCTTCTTGGCAGGAAAGTGATGACAAACCTAGACAGTGTGTTGAAAAGCAGAGACATTACTCTGCCAACAAAGGTCCATATAGTCAAGGCTGATCTTCCCAATGGTCACATACGGTTGTGAGAGCTGGACCGTAAAGAAGGCAGAGCGCTAAAGAATTGATGCCTTTCAACTGTGGTGCTGGAGAAGACTCCTGAGAGTGCCTTGGACAGCAAGGAGATCAAACCAGTCAATCTTAAGGGAAATCAACCCTGAATACTCGTTGGAAAGGACTGATGCTGAAGCTGAAACTCCAGTATTTTGGTCATCTGGTGTGAACAGCTGACTCATTGGAAAAGTCCCTGATCCTGGGAAGAATTGAGGGCAAAAGGAGAACAGAGCATCAGAGGATGAGATGGCTGGATGGCATCACTGATGCAATGGACATGCACTTGGGCAAACTCTGGGAGATGGTGAGGGACAGGGAGGCCTGGTGTGCTGCAGTCCATGGGGTCGTAAAACGTCAGACATGGCGGGGCAACTGAATGACGGCAACATAGCATGAAGGCTGCCTCCTGTACCTTCCTTCATTGATGAAGTGAGGAGCATTTATTTCCAGGTTCTGGGGCACGTGTCTCTTGGAGGGCACTTTTCTCTCACGTGGAGAGTTTGATAAGGATCCACACTCACTTTGCCTGCAGGGCTCTGGACATTTTCACTCTCCCAGGCCCTCTGTAAAGCAGCAGGAACACTTCCCCCAGGTTGAGACAGGGCCGCAGTTCATGCAGCAAATGGAAATGGAGAAAACACTGAGACCTCATAAATCAGAAATTGGGAAAATTGGGATTATTTTAAGATGTGCTTTCATTGAAGTATTGGGGTGGCCAAAGAGTTTGCTAGGTTTTTCCGTAATACCTTATGGAAGTATTATGGATATATTCCATAATATCTTTTTTCCATAAAGTATTACGGGAAAACCCAGACGAACTCTTTGGCCAACCCAATATGTCCACACAGAGAAAAGATGGGGGAGTCGGAGCAGGTGGGTGAATGTTTTGTGTCTTTGATAAACTTGAAGTTGCGTGAAGTTAAGACACTGAGGCTTCTTTATCTTTTCACTTTCTTTCCCCAGCTCCAGTGCCCAGGACACAGTAGGAATTGCACAGGTATTTGTTAAAGGAATGTGTACATGAGTGTTACATTATTTCCATTAATAGTCACAATAATCTCCTCGAAGTAAGTAGTGTCATTATCTGTTTCTAGGTGAGGAAGCTGTGGCTGTTGAGGGTTAGCTAGTTCACTTAGTATCATACGCAGCAGGTGAGAGCTGGAAAGGGATTTCAGCCCAGATCTATGAGTTTTGTGCTGTGTGCTCAGTCATGTCCAACTCTTTGTGACCCCATGGACTGTAGCCTGCCAGGCTCCTCTGCCCATGGGATTCTCCAGGCAAGAATACTGGAGTGGGTTGCCATTTCCTTCTCCAATGAGTTATGAGTCAATGCCAAAATTGAGGGATGCAGGGAAATACTGCTCCCCACCTAACCCATCCTACCACTCAGGTTAGAGTTAACCACCATTCAGCTTTTAAAATATTGGTATTGATTTACCAGAATAGATTTGAAGTTGTTTTTGCCACATAAATTGCCTTTTCGGACTAATAGATAGAGACCATATACCAGGACATGTTCTTGTATGGCAAGCGATGGTTCCCAAAATGTTGTCCCTGGACCATCAGTATCAGCATCACCCTGAAACATGGTAGAAATGCAAAATCCCAGACTCCATCCTAGATTTACCTAATCAGAAACTCTGGGAATGATGCACAGCAATTTGTGTTTGGTTTTACAAGCCTTCTGGGGGATTCTGATACACAGTTTGAGATGAGTCTTCTTTTATCATCTGGATATCATATATTTTTTTATTGCCATTCTTCTTTTTATTGGAGGCTGAGGAGTCCCTGAACAATTGTTTTTTCTTGTAAAACTTGCAGTGGTAAACAACCTTTGGGCGTATCTCTAATTGTTTCTGTAGCATAGCTATAAAAAGTACAATTGCTTGATCAAAGAATATGTGCAGTTGTAAGCACCCATGTTCTTTCTTGCTATATGATCATAATGTCAGTGCGAGGTGGACTGTGATCTTGAACCAGTGTCTTCTGTTCCACACCTCATGGTGCCCTTGAGCAGGTGACCTCATGAAAGGTAGGAACATTCCATGGGAGAATTTGGAACAGGCTCTGGATATCCAGACACCAGGGCAGGACACCATTAGATACTGAGAAAAGTTGTGAGGCTGGAGAGGATGGAGGAAGAAGATGAGATGAAAAGGAGAGAGAACTCCCTATAAATCTGAATGGCAAAGGAAAGGATCACAAATTCAGCTCATGTGATCATCTGTGGATCAGCTGTGATTAAATTGAAACATGAGGATAATATAAAGCAAAATTTAAACTCCACAATGAGGAGGAATTTCATATTAGCTATTTCATTCAGATGCCTTAATGCATCCAGATCAGGAAATTATTAAAATATTCCAGGCCTTGTAAATGTTTCCAGAGACATTTGAGTCATTTTAATAAAAATAGACTCTTTTTCTCTTATTGCGAAGAGTTGGTATCTAAAGTTAGAAAGAAAACCAGAAATCCCATACCAGGGCCAGCAATACATGACAAAGAACTTAAATATTCCTTGAGCAAAAATATTCCTTGAGGAATATTTAATATTCCGTAAATATTCCTTGAGGCTCGAATGGAGGTCCTTATACAAAGGACATAGGACAAAACCAATCAATGACATTGACCTTGTGATCAGTAGACACACAAGGCTAAATGGTAGCTTACTATTCAATACCTCTTCTGACCCATAAAAGAGGTGGTACCCTGGGAATAAGGTTTAGTCTCAACTCTGTTACTTCCGGGTATGTGACCTTGGGCTGGATCACTGTCTCAGCCTCCACGTCACAGGCACAGGAATGTTGGCCTTTGTCTATCTCCTAGGATTATGGAGGTCGTGATATGAGATCATAGCTCTGAAAGTGCTTCATAAAGGATGGTGCAATGGTAGGTGTTGCCATTATAAAAGAGTGGATTTGATGAGTTACTGGCGAGGCTGAGAGATGGGTTTGAGTCTTGACTGTGAGGACTGATGCTGAAGCTGAAGCTCCAATACTTTGGCCACCTGATGTGAAGAGCCGACTCACTGGAAAAGACCCTGATGCTGCAAAAGACTGAAGGCAGGAGGAGAAGGGGACAACAGAGGATGAGATGGTTGGATGGCATCACTGACTCAGTGAACATAAGTTTGAACAAATTGAACATAAGTTTGAACAAACTCTGGGAGATAGCAAGGGACAGGGAAGCCTGGCATGCTATAGTCAATGGGGTCACAAAGAGTCAGACATCACTGAGCAACTGAACTACAAGCACCAATGACTGGGGTGTGGCTTTGGGTAAGCAACGAGAGTCAGTACTGATGTGGCCAAATTTGTTGGGCTGGCGTATCCTCTCCTAGCTGCTGGATGCTCCGAGCTCTCCCCTCATCCAGAGAATTGCTCCTTTTCTCCTGAGAGCACTACCTCCATAATTCCCATCACCTAGATCCCAGTCCCAAATTCTGCTTCTGAAAAATCCACTGAGGACACTTACTTGATCTTTCTCCCACTCCTTGCTGTTGTGTTCCATAGCGATTTCTCAGTCCAGAGTTAGTAGAAAACGTCTGATCACCAGCGTGCTCTGTGATTCCTGTACATGAGTGAACAGTCTCCTGTTTAAACATTCATTCTGACACAAAATGGTGCTCTTCCCAAAGACCTTGGTACTTCTCATGTTACCTGCATCCTGATGATAACCTGCTTGTCATGCAGACTAGTCCCAAAAATGATTCGAAAATGAACTCTCTATGGACATCACCCAATTGTTCCTGAGCCTTTCGGAGCTTAAAAGGTAGTCAGTTTTGCTCATCCAACTACCTCACAGCCTTGTTGATTTATTTTTTTCTAGCGATGTAAGTGAATAAACAGCCAGTTCTTTTAGTTTTGTTTATAAGATGTTCTTCCTGCCACCAGGCTGTCTTTCTACAGCTCAGATAAAATCCCAGAGGACCTGTGCCTGAGGATAATAGCGTTGCTGTTGGAACCTTCCAGGCTGCAGACATGACTCATGGATCAGTAGGGAGTGTTTCCCATAGTAACCTTCACATGGGACCTATCAACAGGGGAAAAGGCAGGAAAACGGTCTAGTCTGTGCCATTGAAGAGAAATCTTCCCATAATTCCCTTGCAGGGGCTGACAACACACACAGCGATCATATCTGACATGTTAACACATCGCATCATTCTTTGGATTATTTGTTAACACCTAGCAAACATCATTCACCAGCAAGCGTCCCTGTCGGCATTCCAAGATGGGTGGTAACGTGGTGGGACTGACAAGTTAATGGATTTCCAAAATCTCTGAGCCTCTCTTGAGTTCCATGGGCTTGCACAAACATCCCCTGCCCCGCTGCCACTTACAAACATTGCTGCAATCCTCTGTCTCTTCGGCCAAGAAAACACAGACTAGCAGAAAATGGGAATAAATAATTCTGAGTTTCTCTCTTCTCCTGAATCCTAGAGTCACTTCTTCCTTCATCCCTTTCTTACTCCAAACACCAGTTCTGCAAGTATTTCCTTAGCTCATTGAGATGCTCAGCAGGTAACATGGAGTTTGACCAAAGGGACCAACGGCTCTGTCTTTGCTTTCATATTGCTAATGGTCAAGTTGAAGGGATGAGTCATGGCTAAATTGGGTATTGTTCTGTATATTTCTCAGACAAAGAAACAGAGACTGAAAGAGCTTAACTGGTGAGTCTGGGGTCATCCAGCTACCCAACACTGAACCAAGACTCAACCCAGATCTGACTCCTGGTCAGCCCTCCTTCCACTGCTCCCAATTGACTCAGTCCATGAGGAATGTGGTCATTGTTCAATTGCTCAGTCGTGTCCAACCCTGTGGACCGCAGCACGCCAGGTTTCCCTGTACTTCATCATCTCCTGGAGTTTGCTCAAACTCATGCCCACTGGGTTGGTGATGCCATCCAACCATCTTGTCCTCTGTTGTCCCCTTCTTCTCCTGTCTCTAGTCTTTCCCAGCATCAGGATCTTTTCCAATGAGTCAGTTCTTTGCATCAGGTGGCCAAAGTGTTGGAGCTTCAGCTTCGGCCATCAGTCCTTCCAATGAATATTCAGGACTGATTTCCTTTAGGATGGACTGGTTTGATCTCCTTGCAGTCCAAGGGACTCTCAAGAGTCTTCTCCAACACCACAGTTCAAAAGCATCAATTCGTTGACACTCAGTCTTATTTATGGTCCAGCTCACACATCCATACATGACTACTGGAAAAACCAGAGCTTTGACTATATGGATCTTTGTCAGCAAAGTAATGTCTCTGCTTTTTAAAATGCTGTCTAGGTTTGTCATAGCTGTCATAGCTTTTCTCCTAAGAAGCAAGCATCTTTTAATTTCATGTGCACTTTTCTTGAAAAGCACTTTTATGAAACTTCTATGCCATGAGGAATAGAAAGGCTATATTCAATGGCTATAGAATAAAATGGATTAAGAAGAGAGCCTCAGAGTCACAAGAAAAATCCAGGGGTGACATCATGGTCTATAATACGGTTGCTATAGAACCATTAAAGATGTATATTCAAGGTAGCACTTTCTCATTAGTGACTAAACCAATTCAACCATCCAAAGACTCTGCTGTGTACTCTTTTGAGTGAAAAAGAAAAGTACATTGTGAATGAGCTGTGTTCAGCCTTGTGCTAAGTGCTATGAGGAGCTAAAGTATAGAACAGCGTGGCATCAAAGAATGTGCACTTTTCTTGAAAAGCACTTTTATGAAACATACAGTTGCTCAGGAGAATTCCCCTAATAGCCAGCCCAAGAGCTGTATGATTGCACCACTCACATTTGTATAGAAGACAAGCCAGGTGGTTTAGTCCTATTGCAAGGTTGGGGGCAAGAAGAGGGGTTGTCAGTTGGTCCAAGTTAACTCTTGGGAGAATTTTTAAATGACCCATCATAGAAGCTTACTACTTGACACCCATGTTCTATGTGCATGCCCACCAGCAAATACATCTTGTTTTATTCCCAAGCAATAGGACCGTCTTGCCTGTTGTTTTTGTTCTGGCAGACAATTTAAGGTTGAACCGGCAAGTCCAGGTCAAATATCTGAATAATCGTCAGGAGTTGCTCTAAGCAAGCTCAGCCACGCAGGTCGGCATCTGCGCTGTGAGATGTCTGGGTTTGGAAGCAATAACCAGGGAAACGGAACTCTTCTTTCCCTCCCTTCCACCAACTAAATATTCAGTGAACAGTCGTCTTCCCAGGTACTCTGAAAAACGGCATCTCAGGACACACTTTAAGATGTCAGTAAATTGGATTTCATTCCTTAGAATTTATACTACGGTATTTTTATTTGAAAGCTGTTATTATTATTTAGACTTAGTTCTGGGAAAAGGGAAAGAATGTAGGAATAAATATTACCACCAACAGTGTCTGTATTACCACCAACAGTGTCTGGAACATTTTGTGAAGTCTCCACAGGCCTTTCCCCAGTGTGTCTGTGCAAAAGCCATTTTTCCTGTCCTATTGCATCTCTCTCCCTCACGTCTTCAGGTACTAAATACATGCAGTGATTGGTCAGTACATTTTATCTAAGATGAATGGGGTCACGGTTCCATGACTTTTGACCTGGAGCTTTTTCTGGCTCGTTCTGGCACAAGCCAGCCCCAGCATCCATCCCTCTCACCTTCTGAATCCCACCCACTGTAAGAGCCCAGCCTCAGGTCCACCTCTCAGAAGCAGCATGGGATGGAGAGCTCGACAGAAGGGTCTAGACTTGGCAGGGTCCCAGGCTCACTACATAAGGAGTGAGGCCCTGGTAGCTTTTTATTAAAATACTTTCCGGGTGATTCTGATCATCAGCTAGTGTTGGTAACAACTAGTTTAGTTTATCTTTGGCTCCCAAAGTGTGGTGAAGTATCAGCCTCACGAGGATCTTGTTAGAGATGAACATTTTCAGGTCTCCACCCTAGACTCGCTGGCTCAGAAACTGGAAATGGAGACCAGCAATCTGAGTACTAACAAACCCTAGGAATTCAAGTCTGAGAAACTCTGCAAAGCAATCTCTCAGGGGCCTTGTCTCCAACCCTAAGGGTGTTTCTGTGTGTTGAGTGTTCCATAGACATGGGTGATGTCAGTTCAGTCTGGGAAGCACTTAGCAAAGAAAACCAAGACCCAGAAAGTTAGATGGCTTGACCAAGTTCAGAGTCATGCGGTGAGCCAGTCAAGGAGCAGCAGCCCTGACTCTCTGTTAGTACTCGAGCTTACTCTAGACCCTCCTTCAGCCTGCGAGGAGGACGGGCTGGAAGAGCTTTGCCACCTGTAAACACTGTAAGCATTTCAGTTCAGTCAGTTTGTTCACTCAGTCGTGTCTGACTCTTTGTGACCCTATGGACTGCAGCACGCCAGGCCTCCCTGTCTATCACTAACTCCCGGAGCTTGCTCAAACTCATGTCCATAGTGTCGGTGATGCCATCCAGCCATCTCATCCTCTGTCATCCCCTTCTCCTGCCTTCAATCTTTCCCAGTGTCAGGGTCTTTTCTAATGAGTCAGTTCTTCACATCAGGTGGCCAAAGGATTGGAGTTTCAGCTTCAGCATCAGTCCTTCCAATGAATATTCAGGACTGATTTCCTTTAGGATGGACTGGTTTGATCTCCTTGCAGTTCAAGGGACTCTCAAGAGTCTTCTCCAACACCACAGTTCAAAAGCATCAGTTCTCTGGCACTGAGCTTTCTTTATGGTCTAACTCTCACATCCATACGTGACTACTGGAAAAACCATAGCTTTGACTAGATGGACCTTTGTCAGCAAAGTAATATCTCTGCTTTTTAATATGTTGTCTAAGTTTGTCATGGCTTTTCTTCCAGGGAGCAAGCATCTTTTAATTTCGTGACTGCAGTCACCATCTGCAGTGATTTTGGAGCCCAAGAAAGTAAAATCTGTCACTGTTTCCATTGTTTCCCCATCTATTTGCCATGATGTGATGGGACTGGATGCCATGATCTTTGTTTTTTGAATGTTGAGTTTTAAGCCAACTTTTTCACTCTTCTCTTTCACTTTCATCAAGAGGCTCTTTAGTTCTTCTTCACTTTCTGCCATAAGGGTGGTGTCATCTGCATATCTGAGGTTATTGATATTTCTCCCGGCAATCTTGATTCCAGTTTGTGCTTCATCCATCCCAGCATTTCGCATGACGTACTCTACATATAAGTTAAATAAGCAGGGTGACAATATACAGCCTTGATGTACTCCTTTCCCAATTTGGAACCAGTCTGTTGTTCCATGTCCGGTTCTAACTGTTGCTTCTTGACCTGCATGCAGATTTCTCAGGAGGCAGGTAAGGTGGTCTGGTATTCCTATCTCTTGAATTTTCCACAGTTTGTTGTGATCCACACAGTCAAAGACTTTAGCCTAGTCAGTGAAGCAGAAGTACACGTTTTCCTGGAATTCTCTTGCTTTTTCTATGATCCAGTTTACTATACTCTTTATCGCTCCTTTGAGCTTCTTGCCTTACTAATTCATTTTTCCACGAGATTCCAGCTGAGGCAGGGTGTGGCCTCCTGGACCAAGGGATGCTGTCAGCATCTGTCTTCCACCATGCTGGTGGCCCTTTGGGCAAAGCAGCTCTCCCAACTACCCCTAGTCCCTACTCCCCCCAACCCCACCCATCCTGCCTGTTCCCATCCCTGTCACAGCCTGGTGAGCTTTATTTCCATGTGTTTCCTTCTCTGGTTGAGGTATAGAAGGCTCACTTAATATTAACTGAATTGAATACATCTGCTTTGCCAGGCTGCTTTTTTTTTTAATGTCTTGTTTTGTACATATAGACTTTTTGTTGAACTATATTTGGCATACCATATCTACTAGTTTCAGGTATTTATATACATTCTGCATTGATCAACACGGTAAGTCTAGTACAGGCTGCTTTTTTAAAAAATAGTAGCTGATTCTTTGATATTTTATTGTTGAATGCATTATTTGTATTAAAGTTTTTGTGTGACCTTATTTTGACTCAGAAGTTTTTAAATTTGAGGTAAAATTCCCATAAAATGGGCCACTTGAAAGTGTGCAATTCAGTGGCATTTAGTAAATTCCCGCTGTTGTTAAACCACTACTTCTGTCTAGTTCCAGAACTTTTGCATCACCCTCACAAAAACCCCAGACCCGTTCAGCAGGCACCCCCAGTTTCTCTTTATCTCCAGCCTTGGGCAGTCATCAGTCTGCTTTCTGTCTCTGTGGATTCGCCTCGTCTGGACATTTCCTATAAATGGAATCACACAACATGTGACCTTTTGGGTCTGGCTCCTTTCATTTAGCTTTAAGTCCTGAGGGTCATGCATATTGTAGCACGTGTCAGTACCTCATTCGCCATTACAGCCGAGTAACACGCCATTGTGTGGCTAGACCACATTTTGTTTATCCATTCATCCACTGATGGACATTCAGGCAGTTTCCACCTTTTAGCTGTTGTGACTAGTGCTGAATGAACATCTCTGTATACGTGTTTTTTGAGTATCTATTTTCAGTTCACTTGGGAGCCAGTTCACTTTTACATGGAGGGCAGGCATGTGTTTTGGTGGGTGGTGAGAGACAGCAGGCTGCATTTCACCAGAGGGGTAAGTCCAAAATGGTGTCTTCATGCCATGGTTACCTTCCCACACACAATCACATTTTTTAATCCTATTTTGGAGGGAGTCTCACATCATTATTCTTTTGTAAAAGTGGAGAAGTAGCATGACCAAAACTCATCTCCTGTAATCCAAGAGTGGGGACACTGCCTGGCTTCCCAGTTACGAGAGAAACTTGTGCTCATGAGGGACTTTCAGTTTAGCACAGCGTCAAGGGAAGGGCTTTTTGGTTTCTCTACTTAATCTCAACTTCCTGTTTTTGCAGAAGGGTAAAAAGATTATTGTGAATATAAAAAACACTAGATATTAGCTGGGCACCAAGAAAGCATGTTCTGAGGGTGGTACTTTTTAATGACTGAGAAAAAATAGTTGCAATCGAATATTTCTGCTCACTGCAGCATTCCAGTCCTAGGCCCATGCCCCCAGCTGTGGTAAATCAAAACTCGCCTAGTTTGGCAGAGTGGTGAAAAAATACGTCTATCTCCAGTAGCTACCGAAAGGAAACAAACGCAGAAAGAAATGGAAGCTGCACAGTGGTAATATCTCTTCAGAGACTTGCAGCCCTTTTCCAGAAGGCTGTGGTTCTCTTTGTCGTCTGGTTGCTATGGCTGTGTCTTCATTACTGCAAAACGCTGTCAGAGAGACTCCAGTAAGTGGTTCACTGAAAGAGTTGATAACTAGGGAGGTACTCACAGATCCCTATCTTTCAGGCTCCCCTCCCAGCCCCAAGCTTTCTGACCTGGCCTTTACACCCACCTTCTCCGGTTCTGGAGCTGCCAGTGATTTATGTTGCACAGGAAGAAATCAAAGAAAATGCCACTAGGAACACATTAGCCAGTTCCTGCTGAGGCTCTGAGTGGCTCCACATGACAGGAATACCAAACTGAAAGTGGGCTGAATTTGGAGGTATGTAAAGATTAGACCTCGCAAATCTTCCACATGGAAAGAACACATGGTGGGTTAAGATGTGGCCATAGGAGTCTCTCTCTTCAGGTTTGAATTGATCTCATGGTGATTGACATGAATGTGTATATTCAAAGGAGACTCTTTGCTGGGAATAGGAATGCAGAGAGCTTTTGCAAAAGCTTTCAGACATATTGTTGCTGTTCGGTTGCTCAGTCGTGTCCGACTATTTGCAACCCCATGGACTGCAGTATGCCAGGCTTCCCTGTCCTTCACTATCTCCCAGAGCTTGCTCAAACTCATGTCCACTGAGTCGGTGATGCCATCCAACCATCTCATCCTCTGTCATCCCCTTCTCCTCCTGCCTTCATTCTTTCCCAGCATCAAGGTCTTTTCCAGTGAATCGGCTCTTCGCATCAAGTGGCTAAAATATTGGAGCTTCAGCTTCAGCAACAGTCCTTCCAATGAGTATTCAGGATTGATTTCCTTTAGGATCGACTGGTTTGAGATATACCAATGGTGGCTAACCACTCTCTTCTCTCTCCACCTATGGATGGATCTGAGACTCTCTCTGCCTTGGCCTCTTTCCCTTCCTTCTCCATGAAAGACATGTTCCCCTTCCAGTCCACAGGACCCAAAGGAGCCTCCCTGTCTCTTTGTAAATCAGCTTTATTGAAGTATAACTTATATACAATGAATGGCTTCGATTTAAAATGTACAAGTCGTTGAGTTTTGACATCATGAAACCACTGCCACAAACAAGATACGGAACATCTCCATCACCTCCAAAACTTCCCTTTGTACTTCTCTGCTGTTCATTCCTGTCTCTGCTTCTAACCTTAGGAATCCACTGATCTATTTTCTGTCCCTCTAAATTAGTTTGCATTTTCTAGAATTTCATGTAAATGAAATCAGGCAGCCTATACTCTTTAGTGTCTATCCTTTTTCACTCAAGTTGATGATGTTGAGATTCATCTACCGTGTTGCGTGTAGCAGTGGGTAGTGCCTTTTTCTCACTGAGTTGTATTTTGTTGTATGAATGCACTACTTCTTGTTTATCCATTTCTCTGGTGGATGGGTTGTTTCCAGTTGATGACTCGTTTTTTTTTTCTTTCTATCTTTAATTGGTTCCATTCTCCTGCCTCTACCCCCAGAACACAAAGATATATGCTCAAGCTTCTTCCATCTTTAAAAAACACTGTCTGGCCCCAGCAACTTATGTGCTCAGTCTCAAAACATTGATGAGCTGAGTTTTTCTGGAGTGCTCTGAGACTTTCTAGGCATAATCCAAATAAACCAGGCAGGCAAATTCAAGTGGTCTGTCATAGTCCTGGGACAAGCCAGCCTTTGCAGACATGGTTTATCCAATCCAGATGCTTCTCAGGGCGGGCTCACTGTCTCTACAAGTGGCTGCCTTAGACTGGCTTCCCCCTGGGTTATTTTTCTTTCTCTCTCTGGACCAAATAGCTATTCCGTGCCCCAATATCCCTTGGAAATAGGGAAGAATCTTTACTTATACTTTCCTAAAATTAGCAAACCAAGTAAAAGTCAAAGACTATTGGCTTGGTAGGGAAAAGATAGTGACTAAATCTTAAGTATCTGTATCTCATGTTCTGATGCATTTTAAATACCCTGGTAATCAGAGTCAGGGATAACTACTTGTTTTAAAGCATAAAGTATAGGACAAGTTGTACTATTACAATTGTAAATGTGTGGCATCAACAATATACAGGCATACGTCTCAGATATTGTGGGTTTGGTTCCAGATTACCACAATAAAGTCAATATCACAATAAATCAAGTCACACAAATTTTTTCTATATAAAAGTTATGTTTATACTATACTGTAGTCTATTAAATGTGCAATAGTATTATGTCTAAATAGAATGTATATGCCTTAATTTGAAAATACAGCTATCGATCTCAGCTATCAAAGAGTCGTAACCATTTTGCAACAGTAACATGAAAGATCATCAATCACAGATCACCATAACAAACATAATCATAATGAAAACATTTGAAATACTGTGAAAATTCCCAAATGTAACACAAACACAGTGAGCAAATGCTGTTGGAAAAATGGCACAAATAAACTTGCTTGATGCAAGTTTGTCCCTTGCATACCTTCAATTAAAAAAAAAATACAATGTCTGTGAAGTGTGAGTAAGCAATTTAAAAAGTGCAAAGTACAGTAAAATGTGTTATGCCTGTACAGAATGATTTGCCATAAAACTGAACTGCCAGGGCCTGATATCATGCCTAGTGCATAGAGGGCACTCAATAAACGTCACAGGACTGAGTCCACTCCACAGTGAGGCAGACAGATGGGCTGGATGCAGTGTCACCCTTGCCCATCCAGGTCTTTGCTGGGCACTGGGCTGGCAGCGAGACCTGGGGCTGCATGAGACTGAACAGGAGAAGGTGGAATGATGAGGACATGGTGTTTTCCCATAACCCCAGAAGGAAGTGGTTGTAGTGACCGTGAGAGGCCAACCAGAATTCCCTGACAGGGTTTTCAATCACAGCCTTTGCAGTAAGAGGTGCCAGGACTCAGGGTTCTGGGACTCTTGACAAGTTATTAAGCCTCCCAGAGCTTCAGTGTTAGCATGTGTGAAATGGCTGAGCCAGCATTCCACTCCAATGTTAAGAACAACGTTGTGATGGGTAGAGAGTGCTGACTGCCCATGTCCGGACTGTTGTAGGTACTTAGAGACAGTGATGATGGTGATGATGGAGGCCTCAAGGAGGCCGCCTCTTTGTTGCATTTCTGTGGTAGAATAATGGCCCCCAAAGACATCCATGTCTTAATCCCAGAATCCCATGAATATGTCACTTCACATGACAAAAGGGGCTTCTGCAGATTGCCTAAATTAAGGATCTTGACGTGGTGAGATTATTGTGGATTACCCTTGTGGACCCAGTGTAATCACAGAGCTTCTTGTACAAGAGAGGCAGAGAGAGATTGGAAGACATGATGTGTTGAAGAACCAAGAAGAGGCCATGAGCCAAGGAATGACAGTGGCCTCTAGAAACCAGAGAAGGGAAGGAGATGGAGTCTTCTCTAAAGCCTGCAGAGGGAACCATCCTTGCTGACACCTTGATTTTAGCCTGGCGAAAGTGAAATTCAGACTTTGGGCCTCCAGAATTGGAAGATAACAAATGTGTGTTGTTTTAGGCCATTGAGTTTATGGTAATTCATTACAGTAGCAGTAGGAAACTCATACAGTCTTTAAGGCAGAGCCAGTGTGATCAGCGAGGATTCCAATTCTGAATCCGTAGTCACCACTATTAACGGGTTCCCAGAGCAGATACATAGAAAGGACATTCCAAACGAGTGAGTGCAGTTTTCTACTAACTGTAACCGTGGCCCCACACCTCTGGGTGGGAACTCTAGCTCTGGCAAGCTTGCCCAGGCCCTGGGTGGTCCTCAAGGAGCTGAGGAATCTTGAAAATGAGATTGTGAAACAATTGGTGGGAAGTTGGTCTTCCAAGGGCTCTGCTATGCCTACAGCTTTGACTTTGCATTTTTGCTTGCTGAGAGTTAGCTTATTCAAATTAAGATACTTGAGAGACAAATGATTTCTGACCTTTCCTGAAAGGATACTTCCCTGACATGAAAACTTATAATAATTCACTAGATTGCTATATCTTTACTCTGGATAGTATCCTAGAGTAGAAAGTTCTTTTGGACCCAAGAATGCTGTGCTGCTGGTGCTGCTAAGTCACTTCAGTCGTGTCCGACTCTGTGCGACCCCATAGACAGCAGCCCACCAGGCTCCCCCGTCCCTGGGATTCTCCAGGCAAGAATACTGGAGTGGGGTGCCATTTCCTTCTCCAGTGCATGAGAGTGAAAAGTGAAAGTGAAGTCGCTCAGTCATGTCTGACTCTTCGCGACCCCATGGACTGCAGCCTACCAGGCTCCTCCGTCCATGGGATTTTCCAGGCAAGAGTACTGGAGTGGGGTGCCATTGCCTTCTCCGCAAGAATGCTATAAATGTACCTTAACTCTTGTGTTGAGAGCATTTACTTGGATATAATTTATGTACTGGATTATGTATACTCTCCAGAGTATGCTAAACCCAAATAGTATTCTATTTTTTCCCATATCCTTAATTTCTTGCTGACCTAGTCAATATATATTGATTATAGACCTATAATGCACACTTTAATATGTTACTAATTGATATATTTCCAATAACCATATCCCAAATATAAACTTTAGAAAAAAATTAGCAAACAGAACTTACCATATCTCGTGCTTAGTATATAAAAATCTGACAGCTATGGTCATTAATGACTTACTGAATTTGCTTAAATATTCTTTGGGTCCAACACTGTGCACATAGTAGGTTGATAGGTGTGTGTATGCTCAGTCGTGTCCGACTCTCTGTGACCCCATGGACGTAGCCCTCCAGCCTCCTCTGTTCATGTGATTTCCCAGGCAAGAATATTGGAGTGGGTTGCCGTGCCCTCTTCCAGGGAATCTTCCCAACCCAGGGATCGAACCCATGTCTCTGGCATCTCCTGTATTGGTAGGCAGATTCTTTACCACTAGCACCACCATTAATAACTTAATATATATATGTATATGGTTCTGTCTACTTTGGCTTTTTATGAATGGGGAAACTGCAGCATAAGCATAACCAGATATCCTAATTTTTAGGCACTCTGCTGTAGATCCGAGGCAACCTGTTCCCAATTAACAATGTCCAAGTACTCAAAGCAAAGCACATCAATTCATGAGTGAAACTGAAGATTGTTTTTTCCCCACTTATTCATTTCACATCAATGTGGCCCTTGCAAGTTGTGTTTGTCACACCCACACTGTGTAAGCTATCATCTCCAGCTCTGGTTCGATTTACGCCATTTTAACCAGTGGGAACTGTCTTCTGAATTAAATAACAAACACAGGCATTGATACGCAAAAGTATGAGAAAGTACAAGGAGTTTGGAAATTAAAATATAAGCATAAAAAATTATAAGGTAGTATATAATGTCAGATGAATGGAACAGATGATAATTTAGCTACAAAATGAAGATAATTTTTTCTTTGATAACTTACAGTGATCTGATTTGACATGAGCTTTTCTTTAAAACATAAAACAGCTTTATTGAGGTGTAATCCATAGACCATATAGTTCAGCCATTTAAAAGTGTACAGTTCAGTGGGTTTTCAGGTACTCATACATGAAATTGTATATCACCATCATCAGTTTTAGAACATCTTCATCAATCCTGAAAGAACCCTATATCCATTAGCAGTTACCCCTCATTTCTCCTATTCCTTCAATCCCACCCCAGTCCTAGGTAACCAGTAATCTACTTTCTAGCTCTATAGACTTGTCTGTTCTGAACATTTCATATGAATGGACTCATACAATATGTGACCTTGCATGTTTATCCATTCATGAGTTGATGATCATTTGGCTTGTTTCTACTTTTTAGCTACTGTGAACAATGCTGCTGTGGACTTTCGTGGTCAAGTTTTATGTGTGGACCTATTTTTTTTTCATTTGTATTGGAATATAGTGAATTTACAAGGCTGTGTTAGTTTCTACTGTAATGTGTGGACCTATATTTTCTTTTCTCTTGGATGTGAAATTGCTTAACCTCTTGAGGAACTGCCAGATTATTTTCCAAAGTGACTACACCATTTTATATCCCCACCAGCACTATATGAGGTTTCCAATTTCCCCACATTCTTGCCAACACTAGTCATTGTCAGCCTTTCTATGCTATCCACTCTAGTGTGTGTGACGTGATGTCTTATTGTGATTGGCCGTGAGCCTTTTGAAAGGTCCATGGGTTTAGGAAAGGAGCTCAGGGCTGGGGGAAGAGAGGAGGTGATCAAGAGGAAAGGCATAGAGATATGGACCCCCATGCTCCAGCATGTTGTCGCCTGTTGAAGGCTGGTCATTTTGGTTTGCACAGAGGATCTGCATAGGGAAATAGCAAGGGATGAAATTAGAAAACTCCATCAGAGGGGAAACTGCACATAGAAAGGCAGAGGATCCTGCAGGCTGCTTCACCACGTGCAGGAGTTCTATGATGAAAGTGTTGCTATAGGAGAATTAGTTTGGGTACACAGGACATCTTGCACAGGAGAGATCGACAGATGCTGGAAGCACCGAGGATGGGTCAGTGGTTGGGTTGGGATGCTAGACTTGCTTATGGGATGACAAATGGGAACTACACAGATCCTCAGAGTTCCAGCCTGGGTTCCTGGGAAAACTCGTGTATCCTCAGAGAAATACGGAAGTTAGGAGAAGCAGTTATTTTGTGGGGTGGATAAAGGACAGGGCGATTTTCATATTATAAATGTCAAGGCTGAGGGTGTTTTTGGACAGCAGGAGGAATGGAATTTGCACGGAGGTTAACCCACTCCCATCTTGGGCCCTATCCAGATCCCAGCGGGTCACAGTCTGCCTTTGGTAAGGTCTGTGAATAGTTTTTACATATTTAAGTGGCTGGGGGAAAACATCTAAAAAAGAAGATTTTGTGACAAGTGAAAATTACACGAAATTCAAATTTCAGTGTTCGTAAATAAAGTTTTATTGGAACACAGCCATCCCTATGCACTTACAAGTTGTCTCTGGCCTCTTCCATGCTGTGAAGATGGCAATTCACTAGAGATAGATGTCCCAAAAGGCCTGAAGTACTGACTCTCTGGCTCCTCACAGTAAAAGTTTGCCGACCCTTGGATTAGAGAATCACTGGGGCGGTGCAGCCTCCTGATTGTGATACTTAAAGCTGAAAAAGTGAGGTTTTCCCAAATGGAGAAAGAGGGTAGAGGAAAAAGGGAGCTGGCGAGTCCCTGGAGCTGCTTCTGTTTAGGAAACAGAGGGAGGCAGAAAAAATCAGCGAAGACAGCAGGTAAATAAACTTTAGTAAACCTCCACTTAATTAAACATGTCAACTCCCAGAATATTTAGTGCTTGGTATTTCAAACACATTCCCAAGAGGAAGATGAAGGAATAAAGTTGCAACCTGGGGTTAGTTAGTCTGCTGAAAGCAGGATCAATCCCCACCCCCTACCCTCTACTTGGCCCTATCTTTTTCTCTTTTCCTTCCTTCTCTCACAGCCTGGCAAGGTCTCATTCCAGGAAGGGCTGTATGTGTGTGTGCTCAGTTGCTCAGTCATGTCTGACTCTTTGCAACCCCATGGGCTGTAGCCCACCAGGCTCCTCTGTCCATGGGATTCTCCAGGCAAGAATACTGAACTGCGTTGCCATTTCCTCCTCCAGGGAATCTTCCCGACGCAGGGATCGAACCTGCATCTCCTGTGTCTCTCCTGCATTGGCAGGCAGATTCTTTACCGCTAGCTGGCTTTTGCCTAATATTCTCAGAAAGGGGTATGAGGAAGAATATTCCACTAAGGTAAATGTCTGATAAAAGCCCAAAGTGCTATTCCTGCCCTAGGACTTGAATCTTAATTGGCAGACCCTACGTACAAGGAATGACTCTTATCTCTGGACATTTCAGGCACTTGCAAAGGGGCAGCAGGGAGTCATGTAAGAATTAGGGGGTGAAGGTGGAAATCCTGGCCCGGGGTCTCTCCCACCAGGCCTGGATGTGTGCTAAAGTCTGCAGGCCACCAGCTTGCCAAGTGGCCTTGGATATGGCCTTTCAGCATTCTGTTTTGGTAAGTCCCATGGAAGCAAGGAAGCCGTTCCAAGGCAGTGCTAGGCAAGAGGCACAAGGGCATTGGAGTGCCCAGTCTTTGCTTAGTGCATCACAGCAGGCTGGCCATGTCAACAGTGAGGGTGTTTGGAGGAGCCCACCTTCATGAGGGTTGTGGGTGAAGTTGTTTTGCAGGGAACAGGAAACCATCCCCAGGCACCGCCTTCCCTTCCCACCCCTGAGGACGTGGCAGGGTAACAGCTGTGGCTGAATTCCCAGGCCTGGAGCCACAAGGACTAACTTTGCCCTTGAAAGCAGGAAACACATTGTCTTCGCGGCCCCTGGTCTTTGGGAGCAAACACCACAGCTCTTCTAGGAGGCCCTTGAGGGCCCATTCAGTGGAGTGTCTGCTCTCTCTCCCCATTGCTCCATCTTCTCTTTGTTTCTGGGGTTATTCAGGAAGTCCTGCCTGGTGCCATGGAGTATGCACATAATAAATTATCCTTCACATCTGTCTATACACACACACAGCCTTACTCACCTAGCTTATTTCACGCAGGGGATGAGGAGAGACACAGGGGACCGACATGAGCAGACTATACAGCTTTGCTTGGGGAAATCAGACCTCGGAATCTCCCTCCACCCAACTCACCCACCCCCAAATTAGTATCTACTCAGGTTCCTGCTGCGTGTGTGCCCATGGCAAGTCCACTGTTGACTGGCAGTTGATGAGAAGAATGCCTTCATGTCCATCAAGTATGGGGGCATTAGAATCTTCAGAGAACAACGTAACTGCTGATCTGGGAGTGATCTCAGCGAGCATTTGGTCCCCTAGGTATTGACCTTCTCTCCTTCCCTTATGTAGATAGGGGAAACTGAGGCCCAAAGAATTGAAGTGCTGGTAAAAAAAAAAAAGTTGAGACTCAGCTTGGAATAGAACTCAAGACACCTTGATTCACAGGGCATAAGTGCTGAGTTCATGAAAGTAAAAATAACTTTGAAAAAAAATTATAACACCTATCCAGATGTTGTTATTGTTCAGTTGCTCAGTCATGTCTGACTCTTTGGGACCCTATGGACTTCAGCACACCAAGCTTCCCTGTCTTTCACTATCTCCTGGAGTTTGCTCAAACTCATGTCCATTGAGTCAGTGATGCTGTCCAACCATCTCATCCTCTGTCACCCCCTTCTCCTCCTGATCAAGATGTTAATCACCACTATTTTTTGTTACCAATCAAAAATTACCCTTCATGATGCTTCTGTGGGGATTTTCCAATCCTGCCCTAAGAAACTATCTCTAAGGCAGTGGTCGCCAACCTTTTTGGCACCAGGGACCAGTTTCAATGGAAGATAATTTTTCTACACACCAGGGATAGAGGGGGTGGTTTCAGGATGATTCAAGCACATTGCATTGATTATGCACTTTATTTTTATTATTGTTACATCAGCTCAACCTCAGATCATCAGGCATTAGATCCCAGAGGTTGGGGACTCCTGATCTAGAGACCAAGGAACCACCAGGGGCCCACGTCTGGAGGGATATGAGAGAGTAAGTAAAGACATGGCTGTGTGATGAAATTCTGCAGGCAGAAATTTAAAAAAAAAATCTTTAGTGCAAACTCCTCAAGTTCTGGGTGATCTTCTGTTTTTGTTTTAGTTACATTAAGAAAAACACCAGCTTCTTGATTGCAAGGAATTTTTAACAGAGAATAAAAGACCATAAATTCCCATAGGCCACCCTGCCTAGCAAAGCCAGAAGATCCCACAGATTAAAGGTTGCACATGAGAGGGTAAGAGTCAAAACATCTGAAAATCAATGACAATGCAAAATTTATGTAACAAACTACAGAGATGTAAAACTATTATATTTACATAAAGGGATAGATAAATAGCTGGATAAAAAGGGCTATGTAGTTGATGGATGCATGGATGGATGAGAAGGAAGGAAGAAGGGAAGGGAGGGAGAAAGGAAGGAGGAAAATAGGCCAAATTGATTGGTTGTAGTAGATCCCTGGGTGGCAGGCAATTTTAATTTTCTAACTTTCTCTTCTCTGTATTTTACAAATTCCTGTGTTTTCTTATAATCAGGAAACAACAGCAATGTAGTGATAAATGCAATGTGTTAAAAGGGTTGATTGGCAATGAAAAACACAAACCCCTGGAAATTTCCAACTCCCTTTTCCAGCAATACTGTCATATCTCAGCCACACGAAGGTCTCAAGAAATCCCTTTCAACTGAAAGCCAGCCCTCATCTAGATTGAACCCCCTGGACTAAAACCCTTCTCCGAGCCTTTTGGCGACTTTGACTCGCTGGAGATAACCCAACAACCAGCCCACTGTTTCATTTTCCTTTTGATTCAAAGGAATCCAAGATCCACTGTGCCATTTGGTTTTCGTCAATACAGGTGCAGTTAACTCAAGTGTAAACCTCTTTGAAATGAGGATCTACAGTCAGCACCTCCAGCTTAACTTCAGGTGGAAGAATCTGAAACCTCTTAACAAACCTAATTTGAATCGTAAAGAGCTGCTGGCCCAAATCCAAACCTTATCTCTGAGTCCTAAGAAAGGAGCTGTTTTGATATGGTAATCATTTAGCTAATATGATCTCTCTCTTTGCTGTTTTATCTTTTATCTACCAATTGCTCAACCAAAACTCCTCTATAGTACTTTGTTATTCTTTTCACACTCTCTGGTACTCTTTAGGCTAAAATAGATGATGTATATTCCAGCTATTAAAAAAAGTCAGAAAACAATAAGCTTTGAGTCTAAAAAATCTGAAATCAGGAAAATGAAAGTTTTAGTGGCATTTGAATCTAGTTCATTTTTAGACCCAGATCGGAGAAGGCTACTTAGACTAGGGAAAAATATGTTATCCTGCATGTTCTGGAAAATTCATTTTAGGGCTTCAGGTGGGATTGTAGGAATCTGAGAAAAATGAACTGTAATTTTTTTTGCATATGTAGAATTTGTGACATTTGTGTTTAATATTGTTTGGTTTCAGAGACTGAAACAATAGATGTGAGTGTGCTTAGTTGCTCAGTCGTGTCTGACTCTTTGTGATCTCGTGGACTATAGACCTCTAAGCTCTTCTGTCCGTGGGATTCTCAGGCAAGAATACAGGAGTGGGTTGCCATTCCTTTCTTCAGGGGATGTTCTTGACCCAGGGATTGAACCCTGGTCTCCTGCACTGCAGGCAGATTCTTATACTGTCTGAGCCACCAGGGAAGCCCATTTATAGATAAATATGTTCAGATCATTTTATCTATAGATCTGTGAGACATTCACTTTCTCCTGGTACCACTCCACAGTTTGTTGTTCAACTTCCCCAAAATGTTGGCATCTGCATTAATGGGCAATTGCTATAGACACAGTTCAGTTCAGTTCAGTCGCTAAGTCATGTCTGACTCTTTGTAACCCCATGAATGGCAGCATGCCAGGCCTCCCTGTCCGTCACCAACTCCTGGAGTTTACCAAAACTCATGTCCATCGAGTCGGTGATGCCATCCAGCCATCTCATCCTCTGTCGTCCCCTTCTCCTCCTGCTCCCAATCCTTCCCAGCATTAGGGTCTTGTCCAATGAGTCAGTTCTTTGCATGAGGTGGTCAAAGTATTGGAGTTCCAGCTTCAACATCAGTCCTTCCAATGAACATCCAGGGCTGATCTCCTTTAGGATGGACTGGTTGGATCTCCTTGCAGTCCAAGGGACTCTCAAGAGTCTTCTCCAACACCACAGTTCAAAAGCATCAGTTCTTCAGTGCTCAGCTTTCTTCACCGTCCAACTCTCACATCCGTACATGACCACTGGAAAAACCATAGCCTTGACTAGATGGACCTGTGTTGGCAAAGTAATGTCTCTGCTTTTTAATATGCTATCTAGGTTGGTCATAACCTTCCTTCCAAGGAGTAAGCGTCTTTTAATTTCATGGCTGCCATCACCATCAGCAGTGATTTTGGAGCCCCCAAAAATAAAGTCTGACACTGTTTCCACTGTTTCCCCATTTATTTCCCATGAAGTGATGGGACCAGATGCCATGACCTTAGTTTTCTGAACGTTGAGCTTTAAGCCAACTTTTTCACTCTCCTCTTTCACTTTCATCAAGAGGCTTTTTAGTTCCTCTTCACTTTCTGCCATAAGGGTGGTGTCATCTGCATATCCGGAGAAGGCAATGGCACCCCACTCCAGTACTCTTGCGTGGAAAATCCCATGGACGGAGGAGCCTGGTGGGCTACAGTCCATGGGGTCGCTAAGAGTTGGACACGACTGAAGCAACTTAGCAGCAGCAGCAGCATCTGCATATCTGAGGTTATTGATATTTCTCCCAGCAATCTTGATTCCAGCTTGTGTTTCTTCCAGCCCAGCGTTTCTCATGATGTACTCTGCATATGAGTTAAATAAGCAGGGTGACAATATACAGCCTTGATGTACTCCTTTTCCTATTTGGAACCAGTCTGTTGTTCCATGTCCAGTTCTAACTGTTGCTTCCTGACCTGCATACAGGTTTCTCAAGAGGCAGGTAATGTGGTCTGGTATTCCCATCTCTTTCAGAATTTCCACAGTTTATTGTGATGCACATAGTCAAAGGCTTTGGCATAGTCAATAAAGCAGAAATAGATGTTTTTCTGGAACTCTCTTGCTTTTTCAATGATCAGCGGGTATTGGCAATTTGATCTCTGGTCCCTCTGCCTTTTCTAAAACCAGCTTGAACATCTGGAAGTTCATGGTTCACGTATTGCTGAAGCCTGGCTTGGAGAATTTGTAGCATTACTTTACTAGCGTGTGCGATGACAGACACCCTGCAAATCTCAGTGGCTTACTCTTTTTGTTTTCTTGTTTGTTTGTTTTGGTCTAAGTTATGTGAGGGCTGTTTCTCTGCTAGGCTGTGGTGGGCTTAGTTCCATGTGTTTTTGAAATCTGGGACTCAAGCTTAAGAGCAAACACCGTCTGGGGAATTCAATTCTCCCGGTGAAGGACAGAAGTACCACAAAGAGAACTGAACCACAGAAATGGATGAAAGCTCTGCTGAGAGATGTCTTATGTATTATTTGCTTACAGTATGTTGACCAAAGCAAGTCAGATGGCCATGTCCAGAATACATGGGGTGGAGAAGTATTTCCATCTGTAGAGAGCAGGGCGAGTACAGGCAGGAAACAAATACCTGTAAACAAATAATAAAACCTATCAGGGTATCTCATGCTGCCGGGTTTCACTGTTCCTGTTCTCTGCATCTTTGTGAAGTTTTACTGTTTCTATCTTTTGCAGTCATTTTAATGGGTTTGTGGATGGATCAGAGATAAATGTTGGCGTTCAGTCTTTCAAGTTTAACTAAAAGACTGCTGTTAATTTCAACTCCAGATGCCATCAATATTGTTGGGCCAAACTTGAGTGTTTGTCAGAAGCAACTCTTGTATAAAAACTGGGCAGTAAGGGTCAACATTCATATTTGTTTGCTGGAAAATCTGAAAAAAAGATGCATACAAAAGAGCAGTATTTACCTGAGGGTGGGAGGAGATGGAATATGACAGACAGGAGCTTTTCCCCTGCATAACAATCATACATTCTTGGTTTTGTGTTGTGCAAATGTGTTTCCTCCTCGGAACACTGAATTTACTATTAATAGTAAACTCTAGAGATGCTAAACCTTAGAAGAATTAATATAAATTTTTGGTATTGTTATGGCTAAACTAGCAAATCAAATTGGCTTTCTTCTCCAAAGCCATAAACAGCGTACATGCAATCTTTCTGTTACCCTAGTTGCCTAGTATGTAAAATGAAAGTGTTTTGTTTAATCTCAAATGTCCCTCCTCTTTCCTATTGTTAAAATTTGAATTCCTGGTCAGTGAACAATGGATTTTCAAGTCAAAGTAGAGAAGTAAATCTTTCCCTAAACTAGCTCTCATTACTCCATTTGGAAGTGTGCTTTAAAAACACACATATTCCCATTTTTATAAATTTAAAAATATAAGAAAAAAAGAAACCCAGAAATAAGAAAAAACAAACAAATAAAAAACCTATTGGATTATTTCTAGCATATTAGCAGAAAGCACTAGAAGGCAAGGGGGACTTGGGAAAAAGATTCACTTCAAATGTCATTTTCTGAAGACTTTCTGAACCTATCCCCCACCCACTCCTGCCCTGGAAGAACTAATATTTTTTGTCTCTGAACGAGCAAAGCTTTGTTCGTGTTTGTACTGTGGCACTTACAAATCTCTAATGCAAATATTGATCTGTATGTCTCTCTCCTCTACTGGACTGGGTTTCTGATGGTTTTGTAATGTTAGGATGTATTGAATAACTTGGTGCCTAGCACTTAATCAAATGTCAATGAATTGTTAATGAATTCATATAGAGAATCTCAGCTAGTAAAGTGAACAAAATACTAACAAAAGATACCACTGTCTTTCTGTTTCATGACACTCTCAGTTTCAATGCTGACATTTTAAAGATTTCGTTTTATTTCTCCTACCTGTATTCTTTTCTAGTCTGCTTTGTTTTGCTGAATAACCATGGGAAATAAATGTCACTGATGAACTATTTTTTTTCAAAATAAATTTTTTTCAGATTACAAAAATAGTACATGTATATTAAAAAATGCAAAACAAAATATTGAAACAGTAGAAAGTGTATGAGGTAGAATGTAAATAAGCCATGTCATTTTCCTACCAAAGAGTAAACAACTAGTATCAGATATGGAGACAACTGCAATTAACAGATACAAATGCGCTACCCTGCGCTGCCCCCCAACACGCACAGTAAAAATTGGGAAATAAAAATATAGCTTTTAAAATACAAACTCAGTAGATATACTGGCCTTCTGGTTAAACACAGGAAATTGAACACTTAGTTACCTCTACTCCTCACAAAATCCTACTAAAATGGAAATTAAGACTTTTTTTAAATGTGAAAACATGTAGAAAAAGATTACTACATTTTAGAAGGTGGACAATGGTTATATGAGTAGAAACTGACCTAAAACACCTAAAAGCTGAAACCTAAGCTAGTGGTGGTAGAAGCCCTTGAACATGATTGCTGTGTGCAGCCCCAGCCAGGCTCAGGACCGGAGCCACCAGCCACTTCCACGAGTGAAGACACAGTGGGGCTTCAGACAGGAGGACTCACAGGGAAGGAGTTAGGATCCAGAATCCCTCCCCATCAGGGCACGAAATTGTGGATAAGAAGCAGGGAGACTTTGAACTTGAGATTTCAAGCAGAGCTAAGGAAAGGATTTAAAGCATTAATATATATAATATTATATTAATGCTTATATTATATAATATGTAATATATATTATATATTTTAGTGTATATAATATATATAATTGACCTCTTAACCTCTTCCTCCTTGAAAAAAAAAGTATATATAATATATGTTATGTATTATATATTTTATTATGTATAATATACAATACATATTGTATATATTATATAATATGTTTATATAATAATATAATGTAATGACATAATATGTTTAATATATCATATATATAATATTAGATATGTTGTATATTGATATGTGTTATGTATATTATAGTTATATATATTACATATATAATTACATAACTTTTAAAATATATATATTATATACATAACATATGTTATATATATATTTTAAAGAAAAAGAGGTTGAGGTTATATAATGTTATATAAGTGAGCAACTCTCAGTTAGCAGTGACATGCTGGGTTCTCTTCCCTGCTTGGAGCTCAGAACTCTGTGGGTAGTCTTATATTCCCCAGGCAAAAATCAAAGATTTTCTTCTCAGGAATCACTGATCAGCCCAAGAAAAATACCTAAAGAAACTGACAGCCAGGAAGGATCCCACAATTGAGTGCCTCAAACAACATCCTATATTCAAGTCTGCTAAGAACAAAAAATATTTATCCACGGGTCTTCCAATCTGCCACACTCTTAAATATGAGCAGGCAGTCAAAGGTCCTGAGATGTCTGAGGGAAGCTAGCAACAGAAAAGAGAGACCAAAACAAACAAGGAACTTGGAAGAAACGGAGACAGTACAGGGAGCAGAAAATAAAAATAATAAGGAAGCTATGATTAATATTTTCAAAGGTAGAAGAGAAGATACTGCAACTGTGAAGCAAGATAGCACACTACAAAAAAGAAGCGCTCACTGAGCCCTGAGAAGTTAAAAGCAGAAACAAAAGTTTAAATAATAGAGTTCTGTAAAATAAAATTAAGAAAATCTTTCAGGAAGTAGAAGAAAAAGAGAATGGAAGGGAGAACAGATTTTTAAAAACTCAGATGAGCAGGCTAGGAGATGGGCCTCTAAATAGCAGCCATCCCAGAAACAAAGGGCAGAGAAAATATAAGGGAAGAAATCTTCAAGAAAATATTACAAAACTTCTGTAACTGAAGAATGCAGGCCCCCAGATTGAAAAGGTTCCCCTAAGTGAGCAGCATAGTGAAAGAAAATCAACCCAAACCAATTCATGTTGATAGGAAATTTTAGTACACTAGGCTTAAAGTGAAGATTCGCAACATTTCCACACACAAGAATTATGCAGCAGGTCGTATAATAGCACAGAGAATAAATAAGACACCCAGTCTTCTCAGTAGCAACCTGAAAGACTCAGGGAGACAGCTCTAAAATCCTGCGTGGAAATCTGGCTATGTTTTACCCTACAATCAGGCAGTCAAGTGTGAGGATATGAATGATGTATTTAGAGCTGAAAGGTTTTGAAATTTTCATCTCCTCTGTTTTTTTCTTTGAAAGTTACTAGGGGAGGAGTTCCACCAAAATGAGGTACTAAACCAAGAAAGAGGAAGTTTGGGGACTTAGAAACCCCTGACCCTACACAGCAGGACCGCAGAGGTGGTCCCCAAGATGCACCATGATGATGGAGGCAGAGCCTAGGATGGCTGATGTGCCGCAGACCCACAGTACAACCAGTCCAGACTGATGGCTGATGTTAAGTGTTGGGATATATTGAGAGAAGAGTTGTCTTCTAGCAGACATCTAAGGGGACGAATCAGTGGCAGATACAAATATGCTACTTTCGGTTTTATCAAAGTCATATATGCACAAATCTATACATGAATAGTTAATTAAAAACGGCATTCCTAGGATGTGGAGAAAACAGAACCCTCCTACACTGTTGGTGTAGCCACTATGGAAAACAGTATGGAGGTTCCTGAAAAAAAGTAAAAATAGAGATGCCATATGATCCAGCAGTCCCACTCCTGGCCGCATATCCACAAAAGATGAAAACTCTACCTTGAAAAGATCCATGCACCCCAATGTTCATAGCAACACTGTTTACAATAGCCAAGACAGAAAATGAACCCATGCACCCCCATCACCTAGCTAGAGAAGATGTGTCTGTATACATATATATCCACACGTACATACATACATGCAATGGAATATTAGCCACAGAAAAGAGTGAAATGTTGCCATTTGCAGGATGGACCTTGAGAATATCTAAGTAAATAGAGTAAGCCAGACAGAGAAAAATATTATATGATATCACTCAAAGTACCAATGAGTCTATATACAAAACAGAAGCAGACTCACAGACACACGAAACAAATTTATGCTTACCCAAGGGGAAAGGGCTGGAGAAGGAAATGGCAACCCACTTCAGTATTCTTGCCCGGAAAATCCCATGGACAGAGGACTCTGGTGGGCTACAGTTGATGGGGTCACAAGAGTCGGACGTGACTTAGCAACTAAACCACCACCACCACCACCAAGGGGAGAGGGAGCAAGGGGGATAAATTAGGAGTTTGGGATTAACAGATACAAACTACTATACATAATGAAACAGATAAGCAATAAGGACTTACTATAAAGCACAGGGACTATATTCAATATCTTTTAATAACCTATAATGGAGTAGAATGAAAAAAAGAATCTCTATCTATCCATCTATCACTGAATCACTTTGCTGTACCACTGAAACTAACCCAGCATTATAAATCAACTCTACTTCATTAAAAAAAAAATCACTCCTCTGTCATCACTCATCCTACATAGTCTGTCTTCCCAGAAGCAGCCATTTTCAAATCTTTCAGCTGTTTCTTCTGGTATTTAATTCTACATTGCAAACAAAGCAAGAATAACAAAACAAAGTTTGGATTATTTTGCTAGTTCTTAAATACTCAGTTTTAGGTATTATCTCTTCATTTCCTAATAAGGAAATCCTTTCTTCCTCCCTCATCCTCCTCATGTAATTACATGAACATTTTTATCCATCATTACTCAATATTTATACTTTTATGGCTATGTAGATATTATTCATAGATATGATTTCATTTCCTTTCTGTAATGCTTATGTCTAAAGTTAATAATTACCTTCTTTTATTTGTTGTTTTGTGTGTGTGTGTGTGTGTGTGTGTGTGTGGTGTGTGAGTGGGGGAAGTTGAGATTTCTAAGACAATTGGGGAAAATTTGATTGTAGACTAGGTCTTGGGTATTTATTTGGTTTGGCATGAATGTGGCTCTATATAAGAAAACATCTATTTTTTTAGAGATGAATATGGAAATATTTAGAGGTAATAAGATATAGCATTTAGGATTTGCTTAAAATACTTCAGCAAAGATGAAAAGGGACATATAAATCAAGTGTGGCAAAATTTGATAATTGCTGAATCTGGATGTAGGGTACATGAAAGTTTAATTCCCTACTTTTGTGTATCTTTGACATTTTTCCTAATGAAACTTAAGTGTGTCTTCATAGAGTTTCAGTAGAACCACATTCAACAAAAGCTTACCAAAAAAGTTTAGGTTTGCGAGGAGTGACTATGATGCGGAAACTATAATGTTAATTAGATATGTTTATTGCCTAAAACCACACACACGCATGGACTGGAAATTCTGAAATTTAAGCTCTTAATCTCAGTTTTGCCACCACTACCTACAATCTGTGACTGGGCCATCATGAATAAAACTGGACCTGGTCTCCTCACTGTAAAATGAGAGAAATGGACAAAATGATCTTTGGGGCCTTTACTGCTCAAAGCTTCTTAACTTCAGAGAACTTCATCTAATATATTTACTTGAGTATAAAAATTCACCCCCACCGGGTATAAACAGATGTCAAAAAGCAGACTGTAGATGTCAGGGAATCCTAGAACCTTGGACTCCAGCTGTCCCTTGCTTGTCAGGTAGCTCCTGTTCCTACCCATCGCGAGAGTGTTCTCTCTAGCAAAGGTCCATCAGCCTTGAATTCTTCCAGAAACATGTATCTCATTGCTTGGTGAAGCTGCTCATTCCTTTAGATATGGCTTCGATCCTTGAACTTATAAATTATATTTTTCTTTAACTGTCTAAACCTGGGTACTCTCTCACTTCGATAATAAAACCATTATTTCATTATGCTAAAAATTTGTCATGGTTTTCTGAAGCACTGAGTTTAAAATAGACAGAAATCTTGTTAATGCTAAGAAGCTAATTCTGTTTGTACCAAAAAAGTTGATCATGGTCTGCTTCCTTCTGACAGTTTCCTCTTTCTTCAGTCACTTTACCCCATCCTTGTCAATTTTTTGAATTGTCTATAAGCTAGGTGTAGATTCACAATTACTTTTAAATAAATTCCATCAAGGAGTGCTGTATCCAGGCTCCATTCTAGGTATTTGTCATTTGGTTGAGCCCAGACCATCGTCCATTCTGATTCAGCAAACCTAAATTCTCTTTTCTCTGCAAAGTATGGATCCAAGCTTATGCACTAGACAATCCTTTTTTATTCATTGCCGATTTCCCCCATGGAGTAGAAGCCTGGGATTCTCAGTCAGTATTCTCCATGAGAAACAGGCAGGCGCTAGGAATTTCTGTCTTTAATTGACAGTTGTTGTAACCCAAACGCTTTTAGTGAAATGTGTGAAGAAAAGGTTTCAGTCATTTGTAGCTTCTTTTGATCATTTCTCATCCTTTGCCTCTATGAATGGAGAGAGGTGAAGGGCTAAGTCATACTGACTGGTCAGTCAAAGCCTCTATTTTTATAACCTTGAAGGTCAAGCTCAGTATAAAATATCCCCTAACAGAGCAGATAGCATTTACTTTGTGGGGTTCCTCTGCGCATAGAGTGGCCCACATTTGAGGTTTTGGCCATTCATTTATCAGTAGTTTAGAATAGTCACCAGGGCTTCCCTGATAGCTCAGTTGGTAAAGAATCCATCTGCAGTGCAGGAGACTCCAGTTCAATTCCCGGGTCAGGAAGACCTGCTGGAGAAGAGATAGGCTACCCACTCCAGTATTCTGGCCTGGAGAACTCCATGGACTGTATAGTCCATGGGTTTGCAAAAGCTGAGCGACTTTCACTAGAGTAGTCCAGAGCGGTTTGCTGAGGGAGATATTGATCCTTTCTACCGACATGTTCTTAATTTGCCTTCCCCACGTGATGGCTGTGTGGACATTCATTCAAACACTTGTCTTGAGTTGGCATTTTCCACATCCTAAGATGACCCAAACTATACCCTCTTTTTGATGGTTGAAGACTATGAATCATCCTTTAATTGGCTACAGAAAATGTCTGGCTCCGTGTTCTCATCAGGGATATTAACCCTGAACAATCTCTGTTAACCTTATGAAATGTACATTTACAAGGAACTTCCCTGGCAGCCCAGTGGTTAAGACTCTGTGCTCCCAATGCAGGGGAAATGGGTTCCATCCCTGGTCGGGGAACTAAGATCCTGAATACCACACGGTGTGGCCAAAAAAGAGCACACTTACAAGAAATAGTATTGTTGGAAGATTGCTTAAAAGCAATGAAGTCCATCCTCGGGTATTCTAAAACCTACCCTTGCACCAAGCCAAGCTTTGAACTTGATCTTCATTGCTTGTACCCTGCATGGATAACTTAGCAAATTTCCTTCTGCCTTATGTGTTAATTATACAATGAAGAGTCCTTCTAAGAAACAGCTCATGAAGCTCATTTTTATGTGTTGCAGAACAGTTGTCAAAAGATGTCAGACCTACTTAAAATTCCAAGGTGTGGTTCTGGCAACAGAAGTTTTGACAACACCTGGGTATTTGTTAGAAATAGAGAATCCTGGGCTCCACCCCAGGCCTGTTGAATTAGAATCTGCATTTTTAAAAACTTGAGGTATAGTTGATTTACAGTATTGTGTCAGTTTCAGGTGTACAGCAAAGTGTGTAGAAATGCAAAATCTGCATTTTAACAAGATTCTCAGGTGATTTGTGAGCACATTCGAAATTCAGAAGCGCTGCCTTAAAGTATGTTCCTTTTGACCAGAAAGCTTAGGCAAAAATAATAGCAACAAAACCCTCATATTCCAGAGCCTAATAAAGCTTTGGTTCCCTCCACACTCTTCTTATTCCTTGCCGTATTATTTTTCTAATCTGATTTTCCTTTCACCTAATTCTCATGACTATGGAATAAGATTATAGTAGTGTTTCAGTTATCTAGTGCCATGGATCAAACCATCTCCACACTTAGTGGCTTCAGACAGCATCTGCATTTATTTTGCTCGCAGACACTTTGGGTATGGCTTGACAGAATAGCTGGTTTCTGTTACACTTGGCATCAGCTGGGGCTCCTCAAAGGCAATGGGCTGAAATCATTCAAAGGTTTGCTCAGTCAGATGTGTAGAAGTTGATGCTGGCTGTTAGACTGGAAGAGAAAAATGGCTGGGATGGTGGGCAGAATGCCTCCATGTTATCTCTGCATATGGCCAACGTGGTGGCTGAGTGCCAAGGGTGAGCCTCCCAAGATAAGGATAAGCTGGGCAGAGGCTATATTGCCCTGTATGACCTACTATTGAAGGTCACTTCTGCTACATTCTCTCCTAAGGGTTGTCTCACAGTCTTTCCCAAAGAAAGGAAATCGATTCCTTCTTCTTAATTAATTTTTATTTTTAAATTGGTTTATAGTTAATTTACAATGTGTTAGTGTCAAGTGTACAAGAGTCATTCGGTTATATATATATTGTTGTTGTTCAGTTGCTAAGTCATGTCCCACTCTTTACAACCCCATGGACTGCAGCACACCAGGCTTCCCTATCCTTCACTATCTCCCAGAGTTTGTTCAAACTTATGTCCATATATATGTATATGTATATGAATATATATATGTATTCTTTTTCAGATTCTTTTCTAAGTTATTATAGTATATTAAATATAGTTCCCTGTTCTATACAGTAGGTCCTTCTTGTTTATTTTATATATGGTAGTGTGTATATCGAATCCTTCTTTTAGTAGGAGTATGACAAAATTGTGGAAAGGATGAGAAGTATTTCTGTGGCTGTTTTTTGGAAAATAAAATATGCTACACAACTACTCGTATTTTTTAAGTTGTTTTAAATTATTTTGGAAGAGAATAGGGAGATAAATTAATGATTAATAAATTAATACAGAATATTTTTCAGAATTAAATAGCTTAGTTTTTTTTCTAAGCCTCTTGTACATCTTTACTTTCTAGTAAAGCAAATAGTCTGAAATAAACAGAAAAACAGTAAAAAAAAAAAATTGATGGAAATTGATCTCTTGCTCCTGATGCTGGTTTGTTGTTGTTTAGTCGCTAAGTCCAATTCTTTTGCAACCCCATGGACTGTAGCCTACCAGGCTCCTCCATCCATGGAATTTTCCAGGCAAGGGTACTGAAGTGGGTTGCCGTTTCCTTCTCCAGGGGATCTTCCCGACCCAGAGATCGAACCCACGTCTCCTGCATTGGCAGGTGGATTCTTTACCACTGAGCCACCAGGGAAGCCCTCCCTGATGTTGGAGACTGATCTAATCCTAACAGGTTCTACTCAGTGTATTATTTTCAATACACCGGAGTGTCTGCTTTAGATTCTCAAGTTTAATGTGCATATAGATAATCTGGGAGGTCTTCGTAAATGCAGATTCTGATCCAGTTGAGCTGGGGTGGGGCTGGAGACTCTGCGTTTCTAACAAGCTCCCCAGTGGTGCTGACGCTGCTGGCATTACAGTGAAGTATCTCTAAGATGTGATTCTGTGAAAATCATATTTGCCAGGACCTCTGCTCTGTCCCTGGGAAGCTCAGGTGGCACAGCAGTAAAGGACCCGCCTGCCAAGCAATACAGGAGACGCAAGACATGCAGGTTCGATCCCTGGGTCAGGAAGATCCCCTGGAGAAGGAAATGGCAACCCACTCCAGTATTCTTGCCTGGGAAATCCCATAGACAGAGGAGCCTGATAGATCCATGGGGTCACAAAGAGTTGGACACAACAGAGCACTGTCCACACTGCCCTGCCCCTAGATGGTAAACACGAGGAAAGGACTCTACAAGACTGAGATCACTCCCTGCCTTAATTCTGAGGGCAGACCAGACACCCATTAGAGATGGTTGGTTCTACCCTAAGTCTACTCAGACAATGTGGTTCTTGCTTCCTCTGCTGACCCTAAAACCTCCTACTTGCACCCGAAAGATCCAGGCCGAGGTGATGGGGAGTGGCAAAAAACCCACATCTCATCCGCTCCCCCTGACTGACTACAGGTCCTTCCTGGATCTTCTTTGCTGGTGTAAATCTTGCCAACTCTGGTGTTTCTGCCCCTAGACTCTGTGCGCTGGGCCAGCAGCTGTGTAAGCACTGGTCTTTTTACTAGTGACTTCTTACCCATTTACTCTCTCCTCACTGAGCCCACATTTAAAGAGTTCATCTCTGCCTGGGGCTGTCATCATATCATGTACATTCTATGCATAACACAGAGAGGAGTCTCTAGGGCCAAGTCATCTAGTCCCTGAAGACCCAGGAGATTTGGGCAGGATTTCTAGATTCCATAATTCTTAATTTTTCGCTCAAGCATCTGATGTAAAGCGGCACTGACACTGTGCTCTGAGCAGTGAGTTTGGACACTTACTGATATACGTGAAGTGCTGTGAGCCTCAGCATCTTTGCCTGTAAAGTGTCTATAAAAATTCCCACCTCAAAACATTGTTAGAGGAAAATTATAGCAAGCCATAGGTGCAAAGACTCTTGAGAGTCCTTTGGACTGCAAGGAGATCAAGCCCGTCAATCCTAAAGGAAATCAACCCTGAATATTCATTACAAGGGCTGAAGCTCCAATACTTTGGCCACCTGATGCAAAAAGCCGACTCATTGGAAAAGACCCTGATGTGAGGAAAGATTGAGGGCAGGAGGAGATGGGGGCAACAGAGTATGAGATGGTTGGATGGCATCACCGACTCAATGGACATGAGTTTGAGCAAACTCTGGGGGATAGTGAAGGACAGGGGAGCCTGGCGTGATGCAGTTCGTGGGGTTGCAAAGAGTTGGGCACGAATGAGCGACTGAACAACAACAGTAGGTGCAAACGGGCTTTTAAGATTAAAAAGACTACGTAAGTGAAAAGATCCAGGTTGGTGGCCTAGCTACCACTGAGACGGTTATATGTATGATAGGAGAGAAGATATAATTTTATCTTTTTATGTCCAGTCTTCCTCAAAGCATGGTTCAAGGACCAGTGCATCCGAATCACCTGGAATGTTTATTAAAATGTAAATCCCAAAGCCCTTCTTTAACATTCACTGAGTATGAATTCCTGAAAGGAAGGTACAGTCATCTGCATTTTGATCTCTTCAACTGATTCTTATGCGCATCAAGGTTTGGAGAACCAGGCTGCTGTCTCCACTTTAGGGGATTTGCTTGACCTCTGCTGGGTTAGGCTTCAGGGGCCAAACTCAGTGAGAGTTTGGATTTTTCCTGCTGCTTCTCAAACCCCAAATCGTGGTCTCCCAAGCTCCAGTCCTGGCTTGCTTTCCCACCGCCTCCCACTTGGATGGTCCAAGCTTGGTTGTCATTTCTCTGTGTCAGGCTCTTATTCTAGACCCTCTCCTGTGGGTGCCTTCCAAAAGCCTCAGCTTTCAGCCTTCCTCCAGCTCTCACTCCCAGAGTGTGCCCTCTGGCTCCTGAGAGTAAATCCTCAGGCAAGTTTCTGCTGCCCTTGGGGAGTAATTATCACAGCCTTCTCTTTCTGAGCTAGCTCTTAGGGTGTCTTGGCTACAGTACATCCCTTGAGTCAGCCCTGTCAGGGAAAAGGAAGACTCCCCAACAAGCCAGCTCCTGTGGGAATCAGCTCTTCCCTTTGAAAGAAGTGCAGCTGGCCCTGCCCCGGTGCTTGCTGGGAAACCAGCAATCCTCTAGCGAAGGGCCGAGAAGTGGCCCGAGTGCCCACCCTTCTTCTCCTGACCCCTTTCAGAGGGAAATTCCAATATCTGGAGAGTTCCAGAACTGATCCAGAGCAAGGCTCCCATTCACCTTCACGTCCCTTAGAACCAGGAGAAACTGGGGACCACTTGGTGTGATCAAGGGGGCATCAGGGAGTGTCAGCCGCATCAGGCCCTAGCAGTGTTCTATTTCCTTAGCTTTCACAGAAAGAATACATGTTAGAAAAGCAAGGCTTTGTCTCATGGATAAGAGCTAGCACAGCTTCCACTGGCTTTGCTAGCAGATGTTCAAGATAAGTTCTAGTGCTAACTATGAATCTGAGCATTAAGACCATCCTTTTTGGTTTATTGTCCTGGAAGCATTTCCCAGGACATATATTTGTCCCTGTGGATATGAGAACATTTGACAGTGTAGACTTTATTCCCAGCAACACTTGTTCATCTTTTTCTCTCATGATGTCTCTACAGGATAATAATGTTGTCCTTTTCAGTCCTTACCAAGTGAAATGATGGTAGATTAAGGTAGGAGACTGCTTTTAGTGAAAGTGAAGTTGCTCAGTCGTGTCCGACTCTTTGCGACCCCAAGGACTGTAGCCTGCCAGGCTCCTCTGTCCATGGGATTTTCCAGGCAAGAATATTGGAGTGGGTTGCCATTTCCTTCTCCAGGGGATCTTCCCAACCCAGGGATCGAACCCAGGTCTCCTGCACTGCAGGCAGTCTCTTTACCGTCTGAGCCACCAGGGAAGCTCTGCTTTCATTGGTTGGCATTAAAATGCTCACTTGTTGGTTTTGTTTAGATTAGGGATAGGCAACTCAGCCTGCATGCCTGTTTTTGTAAATAAAGTTTCATCGAAATAAAGCCACACCCATTTATTTACATACTATCCATGGTTGCTTTCCCCCTACAATGGTCAGAGTTGTGTAGTTGCAACACGATGATATGATTCTCAATGCCTGAAATATTTACTACCTGGCTTTTCACACAAAAAAATGCTTGCTGACCCCTGGTTTACACTATAAATATCGAGAGGTCACAGGACAGATACCATTAGGTTAATTTCGTAAAGAGATGAGCACGGTTCAGCATGTCTAATAGGTACGTCTAGGTGTGTTTGATGATTTCTGGAGGTGCAGTACATAGGACTTTAAACTTTCTATGTGGAAGAAAAGAAATTGAAGAAACAAAAAATGTTAATCATGCTTATCTTTGATTAGTAGGATTGTAGATCAGTTTAATTTTCTTCCTTTCCCTTCCTGAATTGCTCTAATTTCCTTCAATGAATAGCTATCACACATACACTAACACACACACCCCCCAGCACCCCTCACTCTAGGTTATATCATGAGGTCTAGTTCTTTAAACAAAAAAGATCTAAACATTATAGAAATTATTTTTTTCTAAAGCAATGTAGAGACAGAAATAGAGGGAAAACCTTTTTCATAATCAAGTCAAAACAATAATATGTAAAATCTCTTAGCTTTATGTCCCTGTGATAAATATTTATGGGAGTCTGTCAATCAAAAGAAAAGTTAATGGATTAGGATTATTTTACAATGTATTTTGCAATCCTAAATCCAGGACATAATCCTCAGCAGGTGCTAGGCAATCCTGTTTGCCAGATTACAGTTGCTGAGTTGTGTATCAGTCAGGACTTTGTGGTTGCAAGTGACAGAAAGCTGAGTCAGATAACCTAAGGCAAAAAGAGGAGGCATTTACTTGCCCTCACATGCAACCCACAGGAAGGAGGTAGGAGTAACTGCAACCAGCTCCAGTATCATCAGCTTTCCCTGTTTCTACCTCTGCTTCTCTCTGTTTGTGGGAGTCTTTCTCTGGAGCCGACTTACTAGAGCTTGTTTGAAAGGAAGAACCTGATTGGTCAGGCTTGAGTCACATGCTCACTCTTGGTTGGGGGAAGAGAGGTAGGTAGGAGGTAAAGAGAAAGTGAGTGAGAGGCAGAGGAGGGGGCAGAGTCACAGTCACTGGGGGAATTCTATTGGAGCAGGCAGCCACTGTGACTGGCATCTATTCATTATAGACGTGGTGGCCCAAATGTTTTAAGAGAGCCTGGATACTATACACAGGTAGACCTCTGAGATATTGTGGGTTCAGTTCCAGATCACTACAGTAAAGCAAATATTGCAATAAAGCAAGTCACATGTATTTTTTTGGTTTCCCAGTACATACAAAACTTACGTTTATACTATACTGTAGTAAAGTGTACAATGGCATTATGTCTAAAAAAATCAACGTACATAGCTTAATTTAAAAATACTTTATTGTGGGATTTCCCTGGTAGGGCAGTGGTTAAGACTTCAGGCTTCCATTGCAGGGGGTGTGGGTTCGATCCCTGATCAGGGAATACGATCCTACATGCCACTCAGTATAGCCAAAAGATTTAAAAACGAAAACAAAAACAAAAAACCCTCCCCGGCCAGAACCAAAACTTTATTGCTAAAAAATGCAAACCATCATCTGAGCCTTTAGCCACAAATATTCAATTTGTAAAAAGCTCAATATCTGCAAAGCATAATAAAGCAAGGTATGGCTGTCCAGATTGGCAGTGAACAATGTTCAATTTAGGAAATCCGTGTTATTTAAATCCTTAAAGACCATTCATCAAATGCCCTAAAATCGAGTCTTTCTTCCTCCTCTTTTCTTTCTCACTGATGAAAAATGAAATGCACTTCTGTTTTTCTTCCTCCAGCATTTTGCTCTCTGTCAGTCAAAATCCTAATCACCCCCATTTATCTCACCTTCGTTCAGCAGGGCAAGAGCTTGACTTGCTCCCCTAAGAATCTACCCCAGTGCTACTGAGACTTCAGTGAGCCTCAGTCACCCTGATGGCCTCCTAAAACACTGATTCCACTGCCCCATCCCCACAGAGTCTGAGTCAATAGGTATGGAGGGGGGCCCATGAACTTGCATTTCAAAGACACTACTAAGTAATGCTGACGCTGTGAGTCCATGGACCACACTTTGGATAGCACTGAAATAGCTCATGCCTCAAACCCATGTTTCTGTAGTAACCTCACAACCTCGGTGGTTTTCACTCAGGGGCAATTTTGCCCCCATGGGGACAATTTGCAGTATTTCTGGTGCTTGTAGATACCTGGAGACATCTTCTGTTGCCACTACTTGGAGAGTGGAGGTGGACGCAGCTGGCATCTAATGGGTAGCAGCCAAGGATGCTACTAAACGTAAAGCATAGGACAGCCCTCCAAGCAGAAAATTATCTGGCACAAAATATCAGTAATGCTGAAGTGGATAAACCCTACTTTAATCCAGGGGATCAACTCATGGACCAAGATGAACTTCACAAGTGGTTTTGTTTGTCTTCTACTTTTTTATGAAAGGCAGCATAAGTGAAAAGATGGTTTATGTCATCTGCATGTCATCAGTTCAGTTCAGTTCAGTCACTCAGTCGTGTCTGACTCTTTGCGACCCCATGAACCACAGCACACCAGGCCTCCCTGTCCATCACCAACTCCCGGAGTCTACCCAAACCCATGTCCATCGAGTCGATGATGCCAGCCAGCCATCTCATCCTCTGTCGTCCCCTTCTCCTCCTGCCCCCAATCCTTCCCAGCATCAGGGTCTTTTCCAATGAGTCAGCTCTTCGCATGAGGTGGCTAAAGTGTTGGAGTTTCAGCTTCAACATCAGTCCCTCCAATGAACACCCAGGACTGATCTCCTTTAGGATGGACTGGTTGAATCTCCTTGCAGTCCAAGGGACTCTCAAGAGTCTTCTCCAACACCACAGTTCAAAAGCATCAATTCTTCAGCGCTCAGCTTTCTTTATAGTCCAACTCTCACACCCATACATGACCACTGGAAAAACCATAGCCTTGACTAGAAGGACCTTTGTTGGCACAGTAATGTCTCTGCTTTTTAATCAGGGGAACGCAAATTGAAACAACAGTGAAAGACCACTTGACACCTATTAGTATGGCCCAAATCTATAACACTGACAACACCATGTGCTGGCGAGGATGTAGAGCAACAGGACTCACTGCTAGTGAGAGTGCAAAATGGTACAGCCGCTTTGGAAGACAGGTTGACGGTTTCTTGCAAAATTAAGCATGCCTTTACCATACCACCCCAAAAATCACACCCTTTGGAATTTTCCCAAAGGAGCTGAAAACTTATGTCTACACAAAATCCTGCACAGAGATGTTTATTGCACTTTTATTCATCGTTGCCAAAAGCTGGGATCAACCAAGATGTCCTTCAGTAGGTGAATGGATAAACGAAGTGTGGTACATTCAGACAATGGAGTATTTTTCAGCTCTAAAAATAAATGAGTTCCCAAACCATGAAAAAAAAAAAAAAAGAACATGGAGGAACCTTAAATGCATGTTATTAAGTGAAACAAGCCAATGTGAAAAGGCTGGGTGGTGTATGATTCCAACTGCACAATATTCTCAGTAAGGCAAAACTATGGAGAGAGTAAAAAGATCAGTGGTTGCCAGGGGTTAAGGGGGTGGAAAGGATGAATAAGTGGAACACAAAGGATTTTCAGGGCAGTGACACTGTTATACCCTGTAAGATACTATAGTGATGGGTACATTTCATTATACATTTGTTCAAACCCTAGAATGTACAACACCAAAAGTGTACTGGAATGTTGTCGCGTGAACTGTGGACTTTAGGTGATAATGATGCATCAGTGTAGGTTTACCAGTTGTTGACCAATATACCTCTTGGGTGGGGGAATATTGATGTTGGGAGAGGCTGTGCACGTGTGGGAGCAGGGAGTATGTGGGAAATTTTCATATCTTCCCCTTGACTTTGCCATGAACCTAAAACTGCTATAAAAACTTAGTCTTTTGGTTTAAAACCCGCAGAAGAAAGCAGACTCTAGCGAAATCAATTTAACATCTGATGTTGTACACTGTGCTTATTATCTCCTTATCGGCCTGGCCCCAGAGATAGCAGAGTTTGGAGCCCTCTGATCTCATTCAACCTTTTGGTTTTATAGATGAGGGAGGAGCAGTGGGATGGTCTAAACAAGTTGCCCAAGGTTCAATAGGGAACCTAGACCTGGAATTCAACTCCATGACAGTGATCACAATGCCACTGGGCGTCGGTATATACACGCTGATATCCTCCAGTACAGGGATCCCCACCCTCCGGGGTCTCATGCCTGATGATCTGAGGTGGAACTAATGTAACGATCATAGAAATAAAGTGCACCATAAATGTAGCGCCCTGGAATCATCTTGAAACCGTCCCCCACCCCCACACCCCCACCACCAGGTGTGAAAAAATTGTCTTCCACAAAACTGGTCCCTGGTGCCAAAACGTTTGGGGACCACTGGCTCCTGTACATTCAGGTGAAGCCATATTATTCGTCATCTATTTATTCTTTCAGCTTTGATTCACCATGTTCTTATCTGCACGCACACGATTAAATATTTAGATACAGAAATCAGAGATTCTCGTGTATTACCTAATGACAGTATTGGACACGTGATGTATTTGGCACATGATATTGCTTTAGCATCCCCTCAAAATGCTTAAGGACAGAGATGTTTCAGCAACAAGTTCTATTTTTGAAATACCACACTGAAGCTTGGAACTGATTATGAGACCGGATGGCTCTTTCAACTAGCAAGGCAGAGTGAAAACAGCTGGCCTCTTCATATGTATGCAGCACAGCCAACCCATTTCTCTGCCCTTCAGAGAAGATCTGCACCATCTAGGAATTTTTTTTTAATCTTCATTATTATAACATTAAAATATTGTCAAAAACAAAAGCAATGAACAACAACAAAACCAAAACTTCAAAGAACAAACTCTAGATCAGGGGCTGGTAAACTATGGCCTGCATCCCACATCTAGCTACCATTCATTTCTATAAGGAAAGCTCGATTAGGGTACAGCCACGTCCATTCATTTACACATTTTCTGTGCCTGGTTTCATGCTACAATGGCAGAGGGGAGTAGCAGGCAGAGACCTTATTTCCGGCTGGCAGAGCCTAAAGCATTTACTATGTGGCTCTTCAGGAAAAGTTTGCCAGACCTCCTCTTACCTATATATTGGGTTGAACCATCTGAAATTGCCAACATTTGGCAGTTTTGACCTCCACTTTCATATGGTCCACTCCAAAAAGCAAAGGATAATGGTTCCACTGAAGAATGTCTTTTTTTTTTTCCTTGCAGGCAAAATCTTGGAGCCACTCCTGAGGCTCAGAACAGATTTTCACAATGGCCATGTTTAGCAATAAAATCATTTTTTCATCTACAAAAAAGAAAATATATAAAATCATCCTTTTCCTAGAAAATGGACAAAGATTAAACTGCTTCACTGGGCCTTAGAACAGAATTTTCTAGTGAAAGATTTTGCAGCTCTCTGTGGGTAGAGATCCACCCTGCCCCACCTATAAGATCTCTCTCAACTGCAGTTAGTCATTCACGAGGCCTTTTTATGAGCTCCATCTTCTGCAAACACTCCAAGGTCTACGCTTCACTTAAGAGCTGGCACTAATGTGTTTGCATAACGTGGGTCATTTCAGGTCACTGCTGATCGAACAGAGTAAACCTCTGCTTGGATGGTCTCAAGTTACACCACACCTGTAGCTGTCAGTTTCTATCTTCCTATAGAAATATCCAGTGTGGTGAGAAAAATAGCCAGTTGAGGTGTGTGTCTTGGGCCAGTCTATTTTTGGAACTTTGACACGACCTCTGACCAGTGGTATGAACCTGAGTGAGGTCTGTAGCTTTGATGCCACTCACTTTCCTTAGCTGTAAAATGGGAGTCATGCCTGTTTTGCAGAACTTGTTGTAAGGAGTAATAATTCCGGGAGCCAAGTCCCTGATCATTAGCAAATTGGTAAATGATTTTAAGACAAACTACATGAAGTCCCTGCAAAAAAGTGGCAATGGCTTTTCATAAAAGCTACAATTGTCATTTTGGGGATTGTTACCATTCTTGTGTGTACATGGGCCAGGGCCAAGTAAAATGGCCAGGGTACCACGTGCACCTTGGAGCTTCTAGCCAGGGTTAGGAGAAATGTGAGGCACGTTACACATCTAGGACACAAAATTTAAGGAGGAGGGCCCCATTCTCAAATGCAGACCCTGCCCAGCAGAGCCATGTTCCCCAACCCCAGAGGACTGTAGGGCCATCTGACTGAGCTACGGGTGACACCAGCATCAGAATTGAATGAGCTTCAGCTACACACAGCAGCAGGGCTGTGCCTCCCAGACAAGATGCTGAGCTTCTAGGGGGCTGGCGATGTCTTTTTTTTTTTTTTTTTAATTTTGTAATCTGGGCAAGGCTGCACGGACGGGTTCCGATTGTACCCATCTGCCTAACTGTAAAACAAGATCTTGAAGGCGCCCACTTTCTGAGATGTGTTGAGAAGGTTAAAGTGAAAGTCGCTCAGTCGTGTCCAACTCTTTGCAACCCCACAGACTATACAGTCCATGGAATTCTCCAGGCCAGAATACTGGAGTGGGTGGCCTTTCCCTTCTCCAGGGGATCTTCCCGACCCAGGAATCGAACTGGAGTCTCCTGCATTGCAGGCGGATTCTTTACCAACTGAGCTATCAGGGATGAGAAGGTTAAGACACTCCCAGTTCAGATCATCATCTTGCAGTTCTGAAGTCCCAGCGTAGGGTAAGGAAATGGGGCGGGGAGCACCTGTTCTCTAATTCAGGCAGGAGGCCAATTCCAGTCTGCAGGCAAAATGCAGCCAGCCACTCTTTTTGTAAATAAAGATTTATTAAGGCACAGCCACACCCGTTTACTTGTGTCTGACCTATGGCTGCTTCCACCAGGCATCAGCAGAGCTGATGGTTGTGACAGATTGCCTGGCCCACAATGCCATCTGCTCTGACTGATTGAGAAGCTGCCAATGCTGTTGCATCTCTCACCTCTTTATCCTCTGCAGCCTTTAGCCTCCCTTCCTCTGGCTCATGCCTGTGCATCAAGGCTTTTTCCAAATGCAGACCAGCTCTGATTGTCTAGATAAAGGACAAGTGGGGTCAGCGCCGTGCTCGCCATTGCCCTGCCTTTGTCATTTATCTGAGCTGTCTACTGGGGCACAAGCCAGGTGTGATTTTGTTGTGCGCCAGGAAACAGAATGATCAGATTGGTTCATTACAAGGGTGCTACTGAAGATAAGATTGAATCTGACAACAATGGCATGCCAGTCCGTGTGGAACACCTGCACACATTCAAGCTGCTTAACTAGAAAGAGATCTCTAAGTGAATCATTTATGGAAAAGGACATCCAGACAGAACCAGTTTGATTACTAACTTCAAGTCTTCTCTAGCACATGATCATATATGGGCTCTGGATTCCCACAGTGCAGTGTTAAGAGTATATGACACCTACCAGGTGTTTGGCGATAACATCTTGCTGAATGGGATCACTAGCATGGAAATAGAAAAAGCATTCACTGTTGATTAAAACAAGAAAATTGTCACTGCCCCACATGTCTGAGCCATCCTTTTTCTGCAGTATTTTCTCTCCTCCATTTTTAATCAGTCATCTCTTTGGCATCCTCCTTCCTTAAGAAAGGAGACATCAGAATGGAAGAAAAAAGCTTTGAGAGGGATTGTCTGATAGATAAAACTTTTTAGGTTTCAGTTGAAAATGTTTGCTCTCTTTTCTACATTCTTCCAAGGACCTGCTCCATGACCTCGGGTTTGCGTAGCCTGTCTATTCTTCCATCTGCAGAAAAATAATAATGTTAGGTCATGCCCACTCACTTCTTCAGTTGATCTAAGGAATGATTATTGTCTGTGAAGTTCTTTTAGATGTCTCAGTGAAATAGATGGTGGAATTTTAAAACTAACCCCTGACATGGGCCAGTACATTTCCACTGCCAGTACTTTGTGATAAAGAATGAAGATTTATGTCCATACTTGGTCCTAACTTGCTCAGTATCTTGGAGTGAGGCAATCACCATGTGACTTTCTGTACCTTTAACTGTGGGAGGAGAAGAGAAATCTGAGTAAAGAGAAGAATTTCCTTCAGAGAGGGAGAAATTGTACAGAAGCACCAAAGGAAGGACCTTCCAGAATTGTTACTTCTTTGTTTCTTGTATGGGTTGAATTTTCAGGGAATTCACCAGAAACACATATCGAACATATATACTATTAAAGGCACTATTGTGGATACAAAGGCATTTTAGAAACCCTCTTTGTGGGACTTCCCTGATGGCACAGTGGATAAGGATCCTCCTGCCAATTCAGGGGACGAGGGTTCAAATCTTCCACATGCCATGGGCAACTAAGCCTGTGCGCCACAGCTGCTGAACCTGTGCTCTAGCGCCTGGGAGCCACAGCTCCTGAAGCCCATGCACGCCCTAGAGCCTGTGCTCTGCAAGAAGAGAAGCCCCTGCAGTGAGAAGCCCATGTACTGCAGCTAGAAAGTAGCCGCCACTCTCTACAACTAGAGAAGGCCCGCACACAGCAACGAAGAGCCTGTGCAGCCCCAAATCAATAATAGCATAAATAAATAAACCCTCTTTGTGAGATATGTAGGCTTTTAGAGTGAGAACCCACAAGCTCAAATTGTGTCCATACCTTTTACTGGATCTATGACCTTGAAGAAACTACTCATTTTAATCTGGAAAAAACTACTTATTTTACTTGTTTACTTAAAAACTACTTATTTTACTTAATTTTCTCATCCCAAACTGGAAGTAATCACTAGCCAGCCATCCCTTAGCTTTGCAGTGAGGAGGAAATGCTGTAAAGATATGTAATGTGATCCGTGGAGAACCTGGAAAGGAGCCAGCAGTAAATATTAGCCATGTGATTGTTGTTGCTATATTAAAAGATATTCCACAATTGAATCTACTTTTGTTAGGGAAAAAAAAAGGTTCCCAAATGTGGAACCCAGAAAGATTTACAGTGTGCCCTTTCAATGCCATTCTAGAACAGTTTTTATAAGCCTACCTACAGGGCAGATAATGTAGGCAGGTTTGACTTATTTTTTGCTTGATTATACCCAAGCTTTTATAAAAATTGAATGCTAACTTGTACAAAAATTGATAAACTGAAAAAGATTTTTTGTCAACTAAGGATAGAAATAATTTCTAACTAGTAGAAAAGTACTATGGTTTTACTGTACCATCAGATATTTATCATTTTGTCTCTAACTTGGAGATCTTATTTCAGCATTCTTTCTTTTGGAGACTATAAATACTTAAGTTTTGGTATTCCTCTTTAGAATACCTATACCATACTGCTGGCACCCTCATTTGTGAGTTAAATAAATCTTTAAAACTCACTTATTCATTATAGGGATGTTAGCTATGTTTTTACCTTATTGAAAATTATCATTTGATAGTTTCTAGCCTCATCTTTTTTCTCTCATCTTTGAATTGATTAGGAGAAGAGGGTATTTGAATCTTCCAGGATGCTCATTGGAGGAACTGAAATTGTCCTCATCTTAGAGGGCTAGGGTCTTTCATAACAAAAGAGCTATGCATGTGGCATGCTAAGACATTTCAGTCGTGTCTGACTCTTTGCAACCCCATGGACTGTGGCCCACCAGGCTCTTCTGTCCATGAGATTCTCCAGGCAAGAATATTGGAGTGTGTTGCCATGTCCTCCTCCAGGGGATCTTCCTGACCCAGGGACTGAACCCACATCTCCTGTGGCTCCCGCATTACAAGCAGTTTCTTTACTTCCAAGCCACCAGGAAAGCCCCAAAAGAGCTATAGTTAAGGCCAAAAGTCACTGTACTTCAGTGCCTAATATATAGTCGATAAAATGTACTCACCTACCGCCAACACCCACTGCCATCCTTAAACATTAGCATACCTTTCAATTTTGAATCTAAAGTGTGTCTCCTATGGACAGCATACAGTTGGATCTTGTTTTTTTTATCTGACAGACACTGCCTTTGGATTGTATTGTCTAATCCTTTTATATTTACAGTTAGTATTGATATGGTTGAATTTACATCTACCATTTTGTTTTGTTTGTTTCCCGTATGCCTCCGGTATCTTTTGTTCCTATTTTCCCTCTTTACTACCTTTTATTATAGTAAGTGGATATTTTATAATGTATTGTTTTCATTTCTTTAATGATATTTAAAATTTTTTTCTTTTAGTTTTCTTCTTAAGGCTTACATTAAGTCATTAATGGCTCTAGAACTTACAAAATACCTCTTAATTTATCAGAATCCACTTCAGATATACTAACTTAATTCCAGTAAGATATAAAACCCTTTTTCCTTCTATAGTTCCATTCCCTACCCCTATTTTGTGCTATTACTGCTATACATATTATGTCCATATATGTTAGAAACCAAACAACACATTGTTATAATTATTGGTTTATATAATCTTATTTTTTAAAGAAGCTGAGAGATAAAATGAAAGCAAGTATATATTTATAGTTTTTTTTTTAAAGAAATCGTGGTATCGGCTTGTTATTTATTTATATATTTTAGTATTATTCTTATTTGTTTATAATATTTATTTGGCTGTGCTCGGTCGTAGCTGCGGGGCACGGAATCTTAGTTGCCGCATGGGGGATCTAGTTCCCTGATCAAATCCGGCCCCCCTGCGTTGAGAGTGTGGAGTCTTAGCCGCTGGACCACCAGGGAAGTCCCTGTAGTTTGTTGCATAGTCCTTCTTATTTACCATTTTTGGTTCTCTTCCTTTCTTCCTGAGGATTCGACTTAGCATTTGGTATTATTTCCTTGCTGCATACCCTCACAATTGAACTCCTTTATTAAACATAGAGTTTATAATCTTAGCCTCTGTCTTCTTTTGTAGAGTTCTAGCGAAATAGCCATGCTTTCTCTGATTTAGTTTAAGATCTCTGTCAATAAACTTTAACCTCATATCCTCGCATCTGAAATAAGAATATCTGGGTGCTAGCCCTTCCACACACAGGAAGACAAATACAAATATTTCATTATTCTTACTGAATCTCATTCTAAATCCTTTCTCTCATAAACATACTTTTAAAACATGAAAAAATCAGAGGTCTTTTTGTGGACACTGGTTTATTTGGACAAACGTAATAGAATATTCTTTGACTCTTCAAGCTAAAAGAGTTTTCTGGGAAAAGACAAAATTAGTTTTTTGGAGGCTTCTGCATTTGGCTCTTTTTTCCCTTAAGTTTCTGGGAATTTTAATAAGCAACTGCACTATCCCCTAGCACACTATGCTTTTTAATTTCAAACACTCTAGCGCTGGTGACAGATTTCCCAGTTTCTCCAAAATAAGGCCTGTGTTTCCACCTCTAGCAGTGTTTGCAGTGAGATAAAGAGGTGGGGGAGGGGAAAGGGCATGTTTTCCTTGGGCTGCAAAATGGGGTATAGTCCTAGTGTTTCTCCTCAGAGAGAGGCCATGCTGAACCAAGGGTTTAACAGTGCTTCCCAAACTCTTCATCTGCACGCTACTTACCTGGAGCTTAGTTACAATGCAGATTCTGACTCAGTAGGTGGAGGGTGCAGCCTGGGGATCTGCAATTCTAATAAGCTCCCAGGTGACACAGATGTTACTGGTGGTTGGGGGTCCAAATTTTGAGTAGCAATGGTTACTAGGGCACTCATTCTCAAAACTTCCTGCACGTTGTAATCATCTGTTTCTGATTTGATTGATTGTGATTTTAATCATCATGTGCAGACAGGTTTGAGAACTACTGGGAGTTACAAATAAAAGTGCAAGAGACTGTGGTCAAGCCAGGAATATCTTGGCTCAGTTTGTGCATCACCAAAACCCAAGGCAGAATCATTCCGTAGCTGAGTCTCTTCTTTGCTAGCATGTCCTGCCCATGGCTACCAGGTAAATCTAATTTCTCTCTCTCTCTCTCTTTTTTTTTTAACATCTTTCCCTCTTCAGTTCAACATTAGTACAACTGTGGCCAGATATCTTTATAGTCATGGCTTACTAACACCTTTATCTGCCAGGGTGCAGGCAATAAAGGGATGCAAGTACAGTATTTGGAAACAATCGAGAGACTGAATATACCGATGGACAGTGGCCAGACCATATATAACAAAAGAACTTTGATCCACAGTTTCTGCAGCATCCAGCTCAGCAAGCCAAACCTTAACATCTACAGCCATTGACCCAGATCATCAGGACTTGGTCACTGACTGCCAGCTTCCCTGTTTTTTTGCCCTGACTTCCAACCCAAGATCAACCAGAGTAAGCCAAGAATGCTCCCTGAACCAATCACATTATGTGCCCCACTTCTAATTATTGTCCTCCAATTTCCCCATGTCAACACACTCCCATCAGGGTATATGTGGAATCTTATTTTTCACAAGAAAGCCTCCCCCTCCTGTCCCTGTCTTTGAATCTCTGTAAGAGACAGTGGCTGACTCCCTTGCTCTGAATAAAGAGCTTCTTTCTGTTCTCTTTTGGGTGATCTTCACTGACGTCCACATAATAATAAAACCAAGAATCAGTCTGCTGTTTTTTTTATCACCATGCACCCGTGATTCAAAATCATTTCAGTGAAATAGTACTCCTCGGCTAGGGCTTCCCTGGTGGCTCAGATGGTAAAGAATCTGCCTGCAATCCAGGAGACCTGGCTCCATCCCTGGGTTGGAAAGATCCCCTGGAGAAGGGAATGGCAACCCACTCCTATATTCTTGCCTGGAGAATCCCACAGACAGGGGAGCCTGGCGGGCTACAGTCCATGGGGTCACAAAGAGTTGGACGTGACTGAGCAACTAACGCTTTAGGCAAGGATGGAACGCTCCCATCACCCTGGCCCCTGATGATGTCCCTGCTTTTTAGGCACTTTTCCTGCTAGTTTTTGAAACCTAGCTCAGTATCCAGCCCTGGAACTCTAGGGCAGCTCCCCTATTCCTGAATTGGCTGCCCCTCAAGCCTCCTGTCTCCACCACAGGGGCTCCTCCACTTCCAGAGACCTTCTTCAGCTTCAGTTCTAACAGTTCAAATCACTTCTTATTCTGGGTGGTCATGACCTCTGACTCACTCCCCCTCCTTTGTTCCCAGCAGCTCCCCCACTCCCCAGACCAACCCACAGGCCTGGCTCCAAACCTCAGCTTTTCACCTTGGTATCTGTTGTTCTGTTTCCTGTCAGTTGATCCCCGGCCCACTGACAATTCACATTTATAGCATTGTATAATTAACATGGGATGGGAGAGTGGGTGCTTCCCAGGTGACTCAGTGGTAAAGAATCCGCCTGCAATGCAGGAGATGTCGGAGACGTGGGTTCGATCCCTGGGTTGGGAAGATCCCCTGGAGGAGGAAATGACAACCCGCTCCAGTATTCTTGCCTGGAAAATTCCATGGACAGAGGAGCCTGGTGGGCTATAGTCTATGGGGCTGCAAAGAGTTGGACACCACTGAGTGACTGAGCACAACACAACAAACCAAGAGGCTCTTTTCTATGAAAAAAAGTGCATGTGCATTCTCCATTAGCAAAGTGTGCTATTTAAAGTCAAAATGCAGTTAACAGGCTGCTTTCAAGCCAGAGTATCAGTTTCTGATAGGGCACCTTATGCCTGTAATTACAGTTAGAGTTTTTATAAAGCTACTTACCTTGATTGTTCAGTTTTGCCTGCATCCCCTTCCCCAACACCACCTACCCTCACCCCCAAAATGCATCCAGCCACATTCTTCACATGTCTAATGTGTATTGAAGAGTTGCCCATGGTAAAGTCTATTTGCCAGTATATTTTTCCTATCATCTTGAATCAAAATAGAGCAGGAAATTAATAAAAAGTAAAGTGTTAAGAAAAATGATCTAAATTTTGGAAATAACGCCAGGAGGACTCAGACTGTCCCTTCAATGTCATTAACTCTGAGCTGCTTAACAAGCTCACCTCAGGACTACGTACACAGTGTGGGAAGTTACCTTTGTGTGACTTGCTATTTACTCTTTATTAAATAGGATCCCAGATTCTTTGAAGTTATGTGTTAACATGTATATGTTGCCTGGTTGAGATGCTAATCCTCCCTGATGGGTGGGAAAGATAACCCCAAAGATTTTTTATAAAAGAGTTTTATTGCCTTGAAGGACTTTGAACAGTTTTCATATATAAACTAGTAATCCTCATTCGAACTTTCTTTTTCTTTAATGCCTGTAAGTATTCTTCCAGTTCTTGAAATACCTTTATAGTCTCATTGATTCCATCATGAATGTTATTGGCTATAATCTTTGACATGAGCCATGTTTTTAACTGGTTAGAAATTATATTTTGAGAAGAGTTCAGAAAAGTCCTCATACAAGGCCAGTCATGGTAGATGTGGTGAATGTGAGGATCTAGGTTCATCAGATTATAACAGCTCTTCTAATCCTTTCATAGATTCCTCCATCCAGAGTTGGGTTTTTGTCTGTGTGTGTTTTCCAACATACTATTAACTTCACTTCAGGAACCATAGCCATGGAAAAGCTTTTCCACAACGTTCCTTAGAAGAGGAATCTGAAAATGCAGATTATATTTGTGGCCTCCAACCTGTCTGGCACAGCACTGGTGGGAGGCCTAGGGGTTACTACAGTGACTTGTACCCCATGAAAGCTGCCCTGGAATATGGGGGGAAGGTGTCCATGGGGCTGGCCCACAATTTCCCAGAGAGCAAAATAGGACAGGTAACTGGCTTTTCCAAACTGATGAAGAATAAAGCAGACTGAGTCAAGGCTCAGTGTCACCTCAGAGACATATGTTAGACTAGAAGTTATTTCATAACAGTCTGGAAAAGTCTAGACACCCAGCAAGTTCTAATATCCAACCCAGGAGAAACCTTAGCCTCCATGAAGGGGAACATACTTGCCTGTGAAATGTGTTGGCAGTAAAATATTTGAACAGCTGGGGCCCTGGGTATAGTTCTGACATTGGGTGTTTTATACAAAGGAGCCTTTTTGTTTTCCCCACTCAGAAAAGGGGGAAGATATTTTCATGTTTTTATTTAAAAAGTCGTCGTCATTCTTACTAGGTCAGTTGGTCTGCTTGTTTTCTGGCTTCGTATTTAACAAAATTTCTTATCATTAACTACGTGTTTTTAGTCATCTAGCATATATTTAAGTGGCTTTTTCTAATTTGAAAAGGTATTTGCTTTTTTGAAGATACTGTAAAGCATGTTTGTTTCATCAGTATAGTATTGGCCTTCAGGCTGCTGTTTGCACTGTGGTCCACTATTTTATGTGCTATTTCATGTTTAACCAGCTCTGAAGTGTTGAATCTATCTATCTATCTATGTATATAAACTACTGAGAAGGTATAGACTGATAGTGTTGATCTAAATCATTAAGATCTCAAACATTATGGAGGATTTTTCATTTTGTTTTGGTTTGAAACATTAAGGTGACTGAGTGAGAACATAAACTTAGTGAAAATCTTATTTTAAAAAGTCTCCTTTGCTAAAAATACCCAGAGTCATTCCATATTTTGATAACTCTTCCATGAAGCTATTTTGCAGTTATTAGCGGAAATGTGAAAGGATTATCCAGGGCCTAGAAAAACACCATTATAATTGTTGGATGAATTTTCTTAAATAATAAAAACAACCCAAGTGGTCAGTTTGCACATAGTTTGTTTTGCCTTAGTCTAAGAATTTATCTGTACCAAAATAAATCTGGAAAGCAGAGCTGAGGAATCGAGCTGGTCAGGGTTTTACTATTACAGTTCTGCAGGGCTAAATGATTACCTCCTTCTCTCTTTCACCTGATAAAGGTTTCCTGAGCAGGGGTCTCCCCACCCCTGCGGTCAGTCCCTAGATCAGAAGTGTGTTCCCCACGCCCCCCCAACCCCACCCCCAGATACTCACTGCTTTCTGAGCCAGTAACAGGCTCGAAAACAGTCTTGCCCTGGCTTTTTCTCCCACATACCAGTGCTATCTGTCAGCAAAGAAACCCAGAGAGGAATATAAAGAAACTAAATGTACAGTATTTTCCTTAAATGGCTTTAATGCTGGTTATTTTGCAATAGATTAAGAAAATCTCTCCGAAAAACCGCTGCTCCCTTTTGGAGGTTTTAGCTCAGGCCATTCCCTTGCATTTTCTGGAACATTACATCTTCAAAGAACTGAACCTGCTTGCTCTGCTTACAAGCTCCAGGGTCTGCCTTACCTCCTCTGGCTCTCGTGCTACTTCTGACACTCAAAATTACTTGTTCTACCTCAGAAAGACCTTCACTTGCTGCTTCTCATTGGATTTGTAAGTAGTGTATTTACTGAAGAGGAGAAACTTGCCTGCCTTCTCCTTTAGCCCAGCTGTGAGGCTGAGATTAATGGCCCCTCGTAAAGGTGTGTTCCTGTATCTGCCATACCTGTCCGTTCTGACCCCATAACACACGTAATGAAAGTGAGTGGGAGCAAGTCACCATCAAGTGGGTCTGTTCTTTGAAAGAGCTCACTTTGTTGTGTTTGTCTTGAACCAGCGGAACCGCTGCTCTGCCCCTTCCGGTTCTGAGGTGCCCCTTCCGGTTCTGAGATGCCCCTCCCCTGGCCCACACCTGTCCCCTCCCTCAGGCCAGGCTGCTGTGCTCTGGGGGCCCCCAAGCTCCTTGTCAGTTGGTGGCTGTTTTATCTTCTGATGGGCCCTCCCTTCTCACAGTCCTTTGAGCTTTTCAGGAGAATCCTGAACTCCTCTCACTCTGCCCAGAGGCCTAGAAGAAAGGCTGACCTTCAACTTCCAGGGCACTACTTCAGCTTCTCGGCCGTGCTGTCCACTGTGGTAGCCACGAGCCTTACTAAGCATTTGAAAGGCTGCCAGTCTGCATAAGATGTGCGGTAAGTGTAAAATTCTTCCCACATTCCAAAGACCTCATACAAAATGAACATCACATACCTCAAAACTTTTTACATTGATTAAATGTTGAAGGGATAATATTTTGCAGGTATTGGATTACATAAAATGTATCATTAACAATAACCTCTATATAAAATGGGCTTCCCTAATGACCCAGATGGTAAAGAATCTGCCTGCAATGCAGGAGATCCAGGTTCGATCCCTGGGTTGGGAAGAGTCCCCTGAAGAAAGGAATGGCTACCCACTCCAGTATTCTTGCTTGGAGAATCCCATGGACAGAGGAGCCTGGTGGGCAATGGTGGTCCATGGGGTCACAAAGAGTCGGGCACAACTGAGTGACAAATACAATTGTATAAAATAGATCACTAACAAAGACCTAGCACAGGGAACTATATTCAGTATCTTGTAATAACCTATAATGGAAAAGAACCTGAAAAAGAATAGATAGGTATACGTATGCCTGAATCACTGCTGTACACCTGAAACATCATAAATCAACTATACTTCAATTTTTAAAAATTATAACATGATGGCAATCAAAAAAAAAACCCATTAACCTCACCACTTTCCTTTTACTTTTTTGAAAAATGTGGCCGCTAGATATTTCAAATTTTATATTTGGCGTGCATTTGTGGCTCACATTCTATTCCCGTTCGGTAGAGTCAGTAAGTATTAACTAGGCACTTACTGTTGCCAGATATTTTGAAACTCTGGATCTATGTGTTTTTAAGAGTAAGAAACAGATTACCAAGAACACATAGTCTATTGAGGGAGAAGGGATTATGAAACAATCACAGTAAATGAGGAGAGTTGTAGAACAGATATAGGTATACAGCTCTACTGGAACCAACGAGCGTACACTTCTGCCAGTGGTTATCAGAGGAAGCATCAAGTGGAAGCTCTGAGTGAGGGAGACCAAGTCCAAGGGAGCCAACTGAAGTCCAAAAGAGGTGGAGGTGGAAAATGCCTTTTGGGACAGATGATAGAGCTCCATGAGGCTATGGGAGCTAAGACTGCAGAGGTGTGAGGGGACCAGTTGATGGATCTGGCTGCGGCCCTGGTGATCCAGCTCAGAGGACCAGATGGTGGTGGGAGTAGATGACAGGACCACAGGGGCCCGGGGTAGATAAGGCCACAGTCCCGCCCACCACGGAAGCAGGAGAGGGGAGTTTTGGTGGTGATGCTGGAGCAGGGCAGGGCACAGCACAGAGGCTGTTACAGGAAGGAGGGGTGGATTGCAGAGAGTCTCAGCCCCCCGTGCTGCCTCAGTCTTGACCCTGGTCATGTGTGCCTCTTTGGGTGCACCTGCTGAGCACCGCCACGGAGCAGGAGCTGGAGAGCTTGCTAACGCAAGGGTTTTCTGCAAGGGTTTGCAAGTCTGCCCTTTGCCGGCAGAGCTGCATTTGCACGGGAAGCTATAGCAGAAACAATGACCTAGTTCATTTGCCTTAAGGCTGGCTGGCCTTCCAAGGCAGAATGCTGGACATTTATTCAAAGTGAAAAAGCATTGTCCAGTTAAACGCCTTAGTTGTCAGAACCTTCACCTCTGTGACACACCAAATACAGGGTAACGAGCAGTTACAGAGCACATATATTTTCTTCGCTCTTGAAACCCAAAGTCAAAATGTTGGAGGACCCTCTCCACTAAGGGGTGTTGCCTGGGACCCCCAGGACTGGACCCCAAATAGCAGGCAGCTCCCTGTCTGTGCACCCAGCACGAACACTCCCATTCATTGTTGGCTTCACCGTCACATGTGGAAAGGGCACAGGTGGTTTGGGGTAGAGGAAGCTCAGAGAAGAGAAATGTCTTACTCCAAAAATACCAACATTTGGGGCTATGGTTATTTTATACAGAAAACACTACCAAGCCAAGGCCACAGCCTTGATTCCCTGCTAGATTTTCAGTGCACGGGATGACACTGGGAACTTTAAAAAAAAATAACAGCAATGAAGAGCCGCACCCCTGGAGACTCTGATGTAATTGGTCTGAGTTTTTTTTTTTTTTGAAAGCTCCCCAGGCGATTCCAGTGTGCAGCCAAAGTTGAAAACCACTAGGTTAGATTTTTTTTAAGTCTACCTTTTTTTTTTTTTTTTTTGCAGTTGACTTGGCACTAATTTTCTTCGTCAAGTGGGAGAAGGGAAAATTGAGGTTACTGACTCAAGGTTGGGGAAAGCCAGTGGGCAAGTACACAGCAGTTGAGTACGGAGAGCCTTCGGTATGTCTTGGGGTGAGAAAGCAGGACAGTAGAAGGAAACCTCCCTTGGGGCAGGCTCCTCACTTGCTCAGCTGCTTTGCTGTTCCGCAAGAGCATAGCAATTGTCCTGAAAGAGCCAGAAAGAGACAACTACTTCACTCCTGTGTCTCTAAGACTATGTTTCTCAAGTAGATCACTTGGGTGGGAGGGGTTGGGCTTCTAAAGACAGATCACTAGATCCCACCCCCAGAGCTTCAGGTTCAATTGATGGAGTAGTGCCCGAAAATGTGCATATCTAACAAGCTCCTGGGGGGTGCTTATGTTGCTTGTCCCTGGAAGGCAAGGGAGAAGAGCATCACTTAAAATGAAAATGCAGCAGAGAGTAGCAGGCATTTCAGTGAGCACCTACTATGTGCCTGGTCCCAGGTGAGACCTGGGGATACAGAGGCAAAACCACAGCTCGAGCCCCCCATCACTTGGCAGTCCAGAGACCCATGGACACCTCGTTATATTTTGGTAGGTTCCGAGGAAGGGATCTCCGTTTGCTTCTTGGAGATGTACAAGGCTAGGAAGAGTATGGCTCCCACCTTTAGGATATCAAAAAGCCAAATTGCAAGTTCCAACTTTCCTTGAATTCATAAGACAGTGAGGTCACAGGTCAAAGAACTAACCCAAAATGAAAGGCCAGACAGACAGATGCCTGCAGGAAGAGACAAGACAGAAGCTCTTGCTTACCTAGGGTAGATGCTGCAAGACAGGGGTCAGAACTTGCTAGAGTTCTTTTTAGTTTGTAAAATTATTTGCACTGAGGTCCCGTGTAGGTTTGGGGCCACAATTTAAAGTCCATTTTGAGACAAGGTCCCCAACTCCGCCACTTCCAACTTCCCCAAACGACAGCCCAGCCATAGGGGAATGTGAACAGAACCCAAACCTTCCACTGTAACGGGGTCCTTTAAGCCAGCCATGAAACTGAAGGAGTTTTAACTGTTGGAAGAAGTGCCTGGTTTGGGGGCCAACGGGGTCAGTGGGAAGAAACCCAGTCAACAGCACCCTTGCTAATGCTGCAAATGATATTTGTGTCAACAAGATGTCTAAGGCCTGAAAACTGGGTCACAACCTTATGGAGCAACAAGGATTCTTTTTATTATTATTATTATTATTGATTATTGATTAGCATAGTTGATTACAATGTTGTATTAGTTTCAGGTGTACAGCAAAGTGATTCAGTTATCTGTAAACATGTTTCTAGTCTTTTTCAAGTTCTTTTCCCATTTAGGTTATTACAGAGTACTGAGCAAAGTTCCCTGTTCTTTTTGTCAGCAATTTCTGCCACGGGTGGGCTTGTCCCTTAGCAGATCAGGGGACATCCGTAGAGCTTTTTTCTCCTGTTTCCATTTTAGCACAATCCTATGCCGAGCCTCAGAGTACTCAGTTTTCTGATAATAAAAGAAGCCAAGTGATTGAGTCTTTTAAAAATTGCCAATCGTTGGGAGACTCCTGTATCTTTTTCTGTACATAAAAGTTATAGTCCTGTAGGTCTGAGATAAAACTCAAATATTATTGGAAGTTTTGAAATAGGAAAATATTTTTACTGCCCTTTCTGAAATCTTTCGTATGAAGCCCATGAGTGTATATCATTTTTCTTCCCTAGGGACTTTTGGATAACATCAAAGAGTTCAATGGAAAAAAATGTTCATCTCCTGAAAACGCTAATAACTAAGATTTGCTGCTTCTTAATAACAGGAGTCAGGCTAAGTTGAGAGGAGAAGGGTAATTCTTCATCTACTTTATGGTCCTTATTTATTATATCTTCTTCTTCTTAGTTTTCAGGATCCCTGGGTCTCTCTCTGACCTGTATTGACTGGTGTGTGTTGTGTGGTGTGGGAGTCTCTCAGTCGTGTCCTCCTCTTTGTGACCCCATGACTGTAGCCCACCAGGCTCCTCTGTCCATGGGATTTTCCAGGCAAGAATACTGGAGTGGGTTGCCATTCTCTTCTCCAGGGGACCTTCCCTACCCAGGGATCGAACCCAGGTCTCCTGTATTGCAGGCAGATTCTTTACCCTCTGAGCCACCAGGGAACCCTATATTGACTGGAAAGATGCCTAACTCAGCTCTTCCTTTCAGAATTTGTGTGGACAGTTTTTGTGTGAATCCTTCAACTACCGAAACCACCTCTTTTCAGCCATCACAGCTTTGCCCACATGCCAGGAACCTGGGGAGAAATGTAGGCCCTGAACTAAGAAATGTTATTTCCTTGGTTGTCAACATAAACTTTCTAGTAGTTCCAGGAATTCATCAGTAATTTATGGCCCTTGTTTCCCAAAGTCCCTTTTGCTGGTGAATTCTGGGTGTTTCTTGGAATCATTCACTTTCAGTCATCCTCCCTTCAAACTAATTTGAACATTCAGAGGGGAATCAAACCCATTTGCTGACTATCTGGAGTTGTCTTTTTAATTCTGTCCCCAGACTGAATTAGCTAGCTGTCCCATGGATTGTCCCAAAAGCAACCTTGGTTTGGATCTGCTGAAGAAGTCTCACAGCTAGAATCTTTATTTTTTAAAAGATATTTATTCATTTGGCTGCACCAGGTCTTATTTGCAGCACAAAGGATCTTTTTTCTTTGTTTTCTTATGCAGGGTCATTAGTTGTACCATGAGAACTCTTAGTTGTGGCAGGTGGGATCTAGTTCCCTGACCAGGGATCAAACCCGGGTCCTGTGCATTGAGAGCATGCAGTCTTAGCCACTGGACCACCAGGGAAGTCCCTAGAATTTTAAACTGAACAGTTGTGATCCTAATTCCCAGCCCCATATCCTCACCTCCAAATTAAACTGCCCAGCACACAGACTGACACTTAGTTCCAGAACTTTCCTGGAGCTGGGCAACTTCTTCCCATCAGTAATTAACCCAGGCCCAAATTGGATGTCATGAGCTAGCACTGAACTCAAGTTAACCCTTGTGTCTGCTCTTAAGCTCAGTACGGAAGCTTGGTCATTACCGAGTTGGTATGTGAGATTCGAAAGAATACATTCCCTCCACAGTTTCCTAGCAGTTGTCTTACCAGTTTGGTTGAAGGAGATCACCTTTGTGAGTAAAAATCATCCAGTGCACGTGTGCTTTCACCAAAACCAGCATGACATATGATTTCTTTCCCTTGAACATTCACATGGATTTTTCTAAAAGACCTAAAAGTCTCATATTCCAAGAGAATAAATACACACACACACACAGACACACATACACACACAAATAAATGAGTCACAGAAGAGTATCACTGCATGGGAAAGGGATTACGTTAGTGAAATATTAAACCAAGTATCAGTGTCCATTTGCCCATTCTTGTTAGGATTAAACTGAAAGCTGTTTATCTGCTGCTAGTCTCACAGGGATACATTTTGGCTTTACTTTCGAAATAAATTTTTGGCACAGTTTCATTGTTTGGGATACAGGATCCGAGACCCCAGAAAAAAGGTCTTTAAGGAGTGTGTAAGAGTTATGGCCCTCAGATCTTTGTCTCTCCTGATGTTTTGAAAACTTGCTTTAAGACAAATAACATAAGCCTGAAGTAGAGGGACAGGAAGGAAGGGGTGGGGTGGGGGCTGAGAGAACAGCCAGGAAGCTGAGACTAGCAGCTGCTGTGTTTTTGTGAGCAGGGGAATAACTAGACAAGAGTTACAAATGCACGAGTGTAAAATAACAGCATGTCTGAGTCCATTTGCTGGTGACGTTGGTCAGTCGCTCAGTTGTGTCCGACTCTTTGCGACCCTGTGGACTGTAGCCCACCAGGCTTCCCTGTCCTTCACCATCTGCTGGAGCTTGCTCAAACTGCTGTGGGCAAAGGACAATTAAGATCAGTTCACGTAAAGTTCATCAAGAGGAACACAGTGAGTGTGCTTGGCAGGGTCCTGATTTCTCCCAAGCGCAGACTCCTCCTGCTGGGGGTGTGAGAAAAGCATGCTGACGTTTATTCCGTTCTCCCTCTCTGTTGATTTCCGCTCAGCCCTCAGACCGAATACCACTTCTTTTCACTTCTGCTTTTCAACATTAAACCAGGGTGTTGCTTCATGATGACAATAGCTCCAAACGAGAGGCCACAGGACAGCCTTTGAGGCCTGAGTGACGCATCCACCCAGGTTAATCTTTATGCCAAAGTCGTCATTTATGCCTTCTCCCTTGGCTCTTGCTCCAAACCCAATGACTGTAAACTACACAAAATGGCTCTCTGTTTATACTTTACTTTTTGAAATCAGAGTCAAGGAAACGGTCCTCTTAGACGTTTGCTTCTTCAATGTAGACTCCCTAAGTGTGTATGCTCACTTGTTTTCCTTCCCTCTCCCCCGCACCCTAGACCTGTTGTTATCCAAATCATAGTGTGAAGAGTATGCTTTAATGGGGAAAATTCCTACTAAAAGGAGTCCTTTGGTGAATTCTGTTTCACAGTGCAATGGATCAAATGCTGTTTAGTCATTTAACAAAATGATTGAGTCCATAATACAGACCAGACACCATTCTAGGCACGGGTATAACACAGGCAATGAAGTGGACATAAATACTAGTGATATAGGGGGTAAAAGTGGAAGAAGGGAAGAGGGTAGAGGATGGCAAGGGTCGTGGTGTTAGTGCAGTTTTCTCGAGGTTGGTCCACACACGTGATGTTTGCAGAGGTGTTTGAGCAAAGAACTGAAGGAGATAGGCGCCGGGTGGATGCCAGGGGGAGAGCATTCTTGGAAGTTGAAGTAGCAGATACCAGGGCCACCGAGTGAAAGCCTGGCCCGGTGCAATGGCAGAGCTGCATGGATGTTAGGACCACTGCAGGGAAAAAGGGGGGGAGCAATACATAAATGAAAACTGTCAGTCGCTCAGTCATGTCTGACTCTTTTGCAACCCTGTGGACTGTAGCCAACCAGACTTCTCTGTCCATGGGATTCTTCAGGCAAGAATACTGGAGTGGATTGCCATTCCTTTCTCCAGGGGATCTTCCCAACCCCAGGGATCAAACCCAGGTCTCCTGCATTGCAGGCAGATTCTTTATTGTCTGAGCCACCAGGGAAGCTTGAACTAATAACTAAAATTTCACAACACAGTGTTCTTATTCAACTCAGTTCTTACCCAAATTATTTTTTTCTTTTTTTTCCTCTCCATCAAGACAAGATCAACAATTTGAGGAGTCAGGAGTCTTATTACTACAAATGTTAAAAATAATAATGCCGTGTTACTGGATCTACTTTTAATTATTACCTTGAGTATTATCATAATCATGGTCATCACCACTGTGACCACCAAAAACACAGTGGCTCCATAGTTTGCATCATCTCATTTCACTTTATGGCAATGCCTGGATAAGTGCTATTTTCCCATTTTGCAGACAAGGGAACTTTATGTGACTTGCCTAAATTTGTTCAGCTAGTAAATGCTGATGGGCTCTGAACGAGAATCCCAGTATTATTTTTGCTGTATCAGACTACTTCAATGCCAGCAGCATCACGTATACCTACTCCAAGCATCTCCTACTGTCTATAGTTTCTCCCTTCTGTCGCTGGAAAAGATGAGTTGACCTAACAAGGGAAAAGTAGATCAAATGATAACTCGGATTACAATGGTATGTATCATAGCAAAAAATGAGAAACAACCTGAAAGTCCAAGGATGAGAAATGGATAAGTTTGGTAGGGAGTATAAGCACTGCCCAAAGATGTCTGATTCCTGGAACTTGTGAGTATGTCGCCCACTTGGCAAAGGGGGATTGAGGTTGCAGATGGAATTAAGATTGCATATCAGGGAGATTCTGAGTGAGTTTGCAGTAATCACAGGGGTCCTTAAAAGGAGAAGAGGAAGAAAGTGACAGCTGCAGTATTGCTGACTTTGAAAATGGAAGAAGGGTTACAAACTGTGGAATACGGGAGGCTTCTAGAAGCTAGAAAAAGCCAGGAAACATTGTCCCCTAGAGCCTTCAGAAGGGAACACAGCCCTGCCCACACCTGGATTTAGCTGCGTGGAAACCCAGGCTGGACTTCTGACCTCCAAATTTGTCAGATAATAAACCTGTGTTATTGTAAGCTGCTACCACTTTCCTTGTAGCTCAGTTGGTAAAGAATCTGCCTGCAATGCAGGAGACCTGGGTTCAATCCCTGGGTTGGGAAGATCCCCTGGAGAACGAAATGGCAACCAACTCCAGTATTCTTGCCTGGAGAATCCCATGGACAGAGGAGACTGGCAGACTATAGTCCATGGGGTCGCAAGAGTCGGACACAACTGAGCGACTAAACCACTACCATTGTAAGCTGCTAAGTTTGTGGTGATTTCTTAGAGCAGCTATAGACAAATCAATAAAGTCAGTCAACAGGAACTGTATACTTGAGGGTCTATCATGTAGACATTTAAATGATATGTGTGAGGTCTGAGTGATAACATGGCAAATATTTAGGATCAACATTTACAAAGCAATATGTAGACATGTATACACAATGTGGTTAAAACTACGTTTGAAAAACAAAGAAACCAGAACCTCAGTTCAGTGAATATAGAATTTGGGAGAAAATTCACAGGAATATGAACAATGAGTCATACAGGGGATGGAATGGTGCTGATTCATTTTCTTTTCTTGCAACTTTTATGCATTTGCCAAATTTCCTTTAATGGGCCTGTATGAAGAAAATACTAAATTGAAGTTTGAAATTGATTTATGAAAGTCAAAATCCTGTTCAGAGAGTCCTAATTATACATGTTGGCCAGACAGGACACCATCAATTATTACATCTGTAGTCGAGCCACAGTACTCTTTCTCATTTTATCTTATGGCCATATGGAGAAACAGTTATTGCTTTAGCAGAATTCCTCTGTCAAGAGAGCCCATCTTAACTGAGACATTGATTAGGTCCACTGGAGGGAAAGAAGTCCTCAGACCTGAGTGTTAAGCTGGTGATCAGATTTCATATTAGAGAAGGCAGAAGGCAGAGCAAGGGAACAGAGGTTGCTTGGGACTGGAGGCCAGAAAAGGTGGGGTTGGCAGAAGACATTTGAAGGAAAACATGGACCTACAGCATGTTTTCAAAGAATTCAGTGTGTTGTGGGTTGAATGGCTACTTGTTAACCTCAGTTTTCAGCAAAACTGTGCCTTCTCCATGTCTGATTGGATTTCACGGGGAAACCAATAAAGAAGGTGAGACTGGTGTAAAGGTTGACTTGAAATTAAAAGTGGGCCAGCCTGTGTAGATGGGGAGAGAGTGCGCAGGTCTGAATCACGTGTCCCTTCACAGCATGGGCGACAACCACCCATGTGCCTTCAATTTTGCTCAGTCCCCGTGCCCCTACCTGGGCGCTTACTGCCTTGCTCACCATCTCCCCCTCCTAAGGTAACTCCCAGCCCCTGTGCATGGCATGAAGCATCACCAAATAGCGAGTGTTGGCAGAGCTCTCTTACTCCCCGGAGTTGCAGTTCATGTACAAGACACCCTTAGAGGCCAGCTCTTGGATTACCTGGGATTTGGGCCAGCTTGCTGCAAAGCAACCACTAAACGGATCCCCTGAGAACCCATGGAAGGTTCCTCACCACTGATGTTCCCTGGGGACTGAGCAGCTACTCATTCTCCAGTGTGAGACAGTTTCAGAGCTGGGAGCCGGCAGTTCCTCAGAGGAGCTGCGGCACATGGGCTGTCCTCCAAGGCCCAGAAGATGCCAGGAGAGGGGTTTGTTAGATGGTCCACTGGGGATCCTACATCCTCCAGGGTGCCCTTGCAATCCGAGCTAACTTAACCCCCCACCAGACACTGCAAAAAGAGCTCAGAACTTCTGAAGTGCCCGTGAATGAAAACAACGAGTCTTCCCTGGAGATGCTTTGGGCCAAATCCAGCTTTGTTCACAGTGGTCTCTCCAGTGACAGTAGCTTCTTAGGTTTTCTCTAGTCCTGTTTTGAGGGCTCAGTGAACCAGAACTCCCTTGGGGTCACGTGATATCCAGAGGTCTAATGTCTGCAGTGGGTAGCAAAACCTGGCGCCAAGAATGTGGAAGCATAGCAGTAATGATGCTAGTGTGTGTGTGTGTGTTCATGCACACACACAGGTATGTACTTATGCCTGTTAGGCAGGTAGGATTGAATTCAGATTTTGTGGGCCTGAAATTTAGATGATTTTGAGAGTCTTTAAGAAAAAAGGAGGAGTTCAAAATTAGGCACAAAAATTCAAATATGTATTTACAATGAGAAGAAAGGTTACGAACATTAACAAGTTAGCAAATACCGAAAGCATCACATAATGTAGAAAAATAATATAACTAACTCCCTGACACAGCTCTGTGATTTTTTCTTATGTATCTTAGCTGTAATTTCTTTGATCAGCTTTTCAAATGACTATGAGTTTGTAATTCTTTTCTGAAGCAGGGATTGAAAGCCTTTCCTCTATCTAGCATAATTGATTACATTTAAAAAAAATATTGACAGGTTAGAAATTGATTTTCAGCTTCCTATTTCATTTTCAAGTTGAAATGACATTTACTGCCAAAACCATCATGTAAATTTCTATGATCTGTTGTCAAGTTTAGAAAACCTATCACATTTCTTTCATGTGTAAACTCTCAGATTTTAGGGCATTTCAAGTTTCTTTATACAGTGACTAATCTGAAACATTCTCTGAACTGATGACACTTATTTGTCACTGATGTCTTTATTTACTGCTACATTCAGATTTTTGTGTTAATCATTGTCAATATTAATATTTCTTGTCAAATTGGCATGGAATTTAATTTTCTTCAAATATGCTTATATGATTCACTTCTTTTCCTTAACTGGATTAGCAAATGTTTGATCCAAGAGTCTGCTCATCACTTCTATTCAAAATGTATTTCTTCCTTTTCATGTATTATTGATTTTGTTAAGATCTAAAAGAATCTTTCAATTATAATTTATTTCTCCCAATCAGTATAGTTTCTATTGATTTCAAATATATATCATATGTGTATTTCTACTGAGTTCATATATATCACATTTATTTCTTATCTGTTGCTGCTGCTGCTAAGTCACTTCAGTTGTGTCCGACTCTGTGCGACCCCATAGACGGCAGCCCACCAGGCTCCGCCGTCCCTGGGATTCTCCAGGCAAGAATACTGGAGTGGGTTGCCATTTCCTTCTCCAGTGCATGAAAGGGAAAAGTGAAAGTGAAGTCGCTCAGTCATGTCTGACTCTTAGCAACCCCATGGACTGCAGCCTACCAGGCTCCTCCGTCCATGGGATTTTCCAGGCAAGAGTGCTGGAGTGGGGTGCCATTGCCTTCTCCAATTTCTTATCTGTGTTTCCTTAATTATACAGTAAAATGATATATGTGAGATATATATTATATATATATAATGAAATACATATATAGCATGTTAAAATGTTTGACATATTTGAAAATATATCATACGAAATATATCTTATATATTTTCACTTTATAATGAGTTTATAATTGTGTCTACTGGGCTGTCAATCTATTCCTGATGGGAAAGAACTTCCATTTTGCTTAGAGTTATTGAGAACTAAATCTTCTACTTATAAGGAAGGTTAGGGTTAGGATTCCACAGACTACCCTCTGGCCTTCTGTACTTCAGGCCCTCTTTCTCCTCCACTACTCCTTACTTCTGGTGCTTCTACATGTGACAGCACGCATTAATATTTTTTGCCTCTGGCCCTCAATGTCATGATTTTCAGGGAATCCTCCCAGGAGATGGTAGAAGTATCGTCAAAAGCCATTTCTACACCAGGATGGCTCGTAATAACTTAAATATGAAATACTATATCCCACTAAAACCAAACTCTCTCTAATTCAACTTGACCTTCATCAGATTTCAAAAATGCCATGGCCGTCTCTAAGGGCACCCCATGTAAGAAAGGAAAGTCATAGTAGAAAGACACAGTCTTGCGGGGAAGATATATTACTTTTGCAAATTTTATAAAAACATATAACCATGTGAACATGCTGTGGACCCTTAAACTTCCTTGCCTCAGGAGGCAAGAGTAGGTAACCAGACAATGCACAGTGCTTTCTCTAGCTCATGACTGAATCCACCTATGTTTTTGCATCCGCATATTTTTTAGCTCACACTCATCCATGCCTTATCTCTTTCACTGATTGTTCCAATATCTCCTGTTGAAACAGCTATGCTACAACCATTGTTGTGGTCCTTTAATGGACCAAAACGTGGGGGTACAGAGTCGACCGATAAGAAAAGAAGGAAGAAAAGAGGCTGATATTCCCTGGTTTACACAGTATGCCAATATAACTCTAGGACAAAGAGCTAGCACCGTCTACGTAGGCTCAGGGCGCCCTCTGGAAGAGGTCTTGAAAGCCCGGGCAAATAAGTAGACACGGTGGATACCTGTGCTCCGTGGAAGCAGCCTGAAAGGGAAAGAGGGAGAGAGCGAGAGAGCGAGAGCGAGAGCGAGAGCGAGAGCGAGAGAGAGAGAGAGAGAGAGAGAGAGAGAGAGAGAGAGAGAGAGGAGAGAAAGACACGGGGACCAGTGCTCTGGTGGAACAAAGGCCTTTATTCAACATATTGTGGACATATATTTTTTTTTTACCAGATATCCCTTTTTAGCAGGGATAGGGATCAAAGATCTAACAAGTCATCTAGAAAGCCGGAGGCTAGAATTATTCGCTAGAGAGGGGGTTGTAAAAGTAACTTTACCTATCAGAAAGGAGGAGACTTGTAAATGGCTGCTGTTCACCATATGGAATTTCCATACGAATGAGATACATGAATTTCTATTATCCCCGAAAGCCGGCTTGCCAGCTCTCTGGCACCTGTATTCAGGTGCTGTTAAGGAACATAGAATTCATGCAAGACTGAAAACAGCACACAGGAAGCCTCCTGTTAAATGTATTCTGACACCATAGTTTAAAGCTACCTATAATAAACAGGTCACAAAGAATTGGACACGACTGAGCGACTGAACTGATTATAAACAGAAACAATTTTTTAGCAAAGGGTTATTTTTCCCAAATGAAGCAAGAGTTTGACTTTTAAGCTGACAAATAATTTTTATCTGACGACTTCGATAAAGCTAATACTTTGCCAGGAATACAGGAGAGACCATAAAGGAAATAAAATTACTTGTACAATTCCACAATAATAAAAGTTTCTGCTTGTTATGAAAACAAGAGTTCAAGTATAAAAGAAGCCACCAGAAAATTGTTTGAAAAGGCTTTATTTTTCTGAATAACATTGCTTGCCACTTTGAATAAGATTAGTTTTTCTTTTTAAATCTCATCTAGAAAGCTTTAGAAAATGAATCTAAATTTATTAATCATTTCTGTATCTTTGATCAGTGGCCCAAAAAATCTTAATAAAGAGTCTACTGACATTAGTTGATCCATCACAAAAATAACGATTCTTTGTGTCTATTCATACTGGGAAAAATTAAACCTGTGTCCTCCTGGTTCTTGATGAATTCTTTCTGGTCCGTGTGTAAGTGTGTGTGTGTGTGTGTGTGTGTTTGCGAGCACGCGCACATGCATGCATACATCTGTGTGTCTTTCTTTTACACATAACCCAACCAAACACTTCCTTTTCCAAATATTATGACCATCATTATTTCTTGCACCAGGGGAATTTTAAGCTTTCTAAAAATAGTTTCAATTCTATGGAGTCAGAGTGTTTTTAGTTACGGCTGCACAAACAATGGGGTTTCGCATTAGATCCATTTTGAAATACTCTAAAAGACTCAGAACGTGATGGAAACATGAAAAATGCTTTGGATATTAGGTTAACTAAACCTGATTAAACTCAACTTCTTCAATAGTTAAAGGATAAAATCCTAGTGTTAATGACTGATCTTAGAGGCTTGCCAGGAGCCTCTTTCCTTTCCCTCTTCAACCTCTCTTTGTCTTGAGTCTTTTATTCTGCACTATAACATCAGCCAGGCCTGGCTCCAGCCCCTTGGTTAACCCTTTTTCAACCAGTCATCATGAAAAATCCTAAATCTAGAAGTAAGAAGCTAGGTAGGCTCTAGGCAAAAGGTCTGCCTAAGGCAAGTTTACTTTCTTCCCAAGTCACCTGCTTTTGATTTTGCATTTTTGTATAACTGAATTAAAATATCCTTTCTTGTATGTGTGTGTGTGTGTGTATATATATACACATATATATAGTGAGAGATATAAATGATTTGCTTTATTACCATTTTGAACCATGCAAAATTAACTTTTCCAATTTGATTCATGTCTCTTATACATACTAGTTTATGAAGACTAGCTACTGGATTCTAATAATTGCACAATTTTTATGAAAAGCTTGGTGGTAAAAATTATTATTCATGGACACTGCTTAAGGAAAGTACAATCCGTCACTTACTGTTGATATTCGTGGACTCCAGATTAAGCGCGTGTGTTGTGACTGATTGCTGCCCCCTCCGTCCAATTCTCAGGAATCTGTAACAGCAAACATCTGTTTTTTCATGCACAGATCTATGGGTCAGTTCTAGCTTGGTTGGATTCCCCTGGGGTTAGGAGGGCTTGGCTCCAGGCTGCAGGTTGTTTTTTCGGTCTGCTCCATATGTTTCTTCATTCTTCTTGGACCAGCAGCTACTCGAGGCACATTTTTCTCATGGTGAATCACAGGAGCCCAAGAGGTCAAGCCCAATCAGTTATGTGCCCTTAAAGCTGTAGAGCTCCAATCAAGTTTGCAATCTTTCCACTGATTGTTGTTTAGCCACTAAATCCTGTCTGACTCTTTGCGACCCTATGGACTGTAGCCCACCAGGCTCCTCTATCCATGGAATTCTCCAGGCAAGAATACTGGAGTGGGTTGCCATTTCCTTCACTGGCTAAGCTCAAAGTCAAGAGGCAGGGATGCAGACTTTGCCTCCACTATTGCAATACTGGGTCACAGGGCAGAGGGCCAGAGGGAAGAGTTAACAAATAAGAGAGAGAAGTTAAGCCTATGAATAGCCATACTTTGGATGCAGCCATCAGAAACAGCTATGAGGAGCTGCAATAATCTGGGAAAATGTTTTGGCTTTCCTAGTCGGTGGAAAAAAGCAACATATGTAAAAATATGTAGATGTGATCCCAATAGCATAAAAAATCTATATGAATCAAAGATGTAAAGGAAACGCACCAATCATTAAGGCAGCTGATTCTGGGAGGTGACTGTTTTCTTCTATTTTTCTACACTTCCTGGTTTTCTATAATAACATGTATTTTTCTCTAATAACAGTAAGTTTAAAAAACACTGCTAAAAACAAAAAGAGATCTAGAATTTGGGCCCAGAATAGGAGTAGCTGATTCCATCATTAGTTTTTTGTCTTGTCTTTTGGGGTAATTTTTAATCTCTGTGCTTGTTTTTCATCTTCCTCTCAGGGAACAATATAATTAGCTTGATCATTTCAAATATCCAGTTTCTTTCCTCTTACATCTGGCTTTGGATTATTGCAAAAGTTAAATGGGGCACTTTTCATGATTGGAAAGATACAGAGCAGGGTCTGTAAGCTTAAGAACGCAAGAAGATGACAACTGAAGGTAAAATAACAAAATTTGTCTAAAGACCTGATAAGTGTGAGGGAGATATTTATAGGTATTAGCCAATTATCCTTATATTATTTTTGTTTTAAGTATTTATCTTTTTCTTGAGTCCCTATGAATAATGGTACTGATTGTGAACCTCACCTTTTTAGAAAAATGCTACAGTTCTTTAATTATATTTTAGAGACACAATATCGTTTGAATAGGCATCTCAATATTATTCAAACATATTGTAATATTACCAGGACTCAAAGTCTTGGAGTGATGCACACTTTCCTGACATTACTCATCACAGTGTAGGCAGGTTGAATATGGGCATGTTTTTAGCTCCTTTTGGTAAATTAAATTGAATTGTATTTTTCTATGATCTTGGATTTCCAGAGCATAACTATTTTCTGAAATCCAAAGTCTGCTTACATTCTTGCTTGAAAATACATCCACGAATTCTTTGGTATTGCTTCCTTTAAAAGCTGGAGCCTAATTCTTCTCCCCTTGAGTGTAGGCTGTACCTGGTGACTCACTTCTAGCAAATCTAATGACTAAAGTGATGGTGGGTGACTTCCAAGACTAGGTCATAAAAAGGCATTGCAGTCTCCTTCTTGCTCTTTCTTTAATCACTTCATTCTCAAGGAAGCCAGAAGCCAAGCCCTATGGAGAGGCCCACATGGCAAGACACAGAGGACTCCTGCCAGCAGCCATGTGAGTGTGCCATCTTGGAAGCACATCCACCAGCCCCAGTCAAGCTTTCAGATGAGTGCAGCCCTGCTAATGTCCTAACTGCTACCTCACAAGAGACTCTGAGCCAGGATCACCCAGCTAAGCCGCTTTCTATTTCCTAACCCACAGAAACTGTGAGATGATAAACGCTTATTGCTTTGAACCAACAAGTTTTGGAATAATTTGTTAGCAGTAATAGATAAATAACAACAGGTTATAACAGAGGTCTATTGCTGGAAAACTATCTTGAAAGGTTGTTTATCTTGATCACGTGGTGCCTACCATAAGACAGGATCTGAACTATAAGGTAGGTACATAATGGTGAGGAAAACAAACCCAGACTCTGCACAGAGTTGTCCCTCATAAATGCTTGCTGTTATTATTAGAGAAGTGGATTTTCACCACCAGCCTTTTCTTTTTCGAACTTCAAGTTAGAACCACCATATGATGCCTAAAGTGTGTGTGTGGAAGATAACACTTTCACTAATAGGTTTGAAAAGTTATAAAACTGGAAAAAGCACTCCACTGTCTTTCTCGAAACTGTTGGTGTAAGTCTATGAGTCTATTTTTGTTTTCTAAATAAACTCACTTGTATCTTTTTTTAGATTCCACGTATAAGTGATATCATATGGTATTTGTCTTTCTCTGTATGATGTACTTCACCTAGTATGACAATCTCTAGTTTCATCCATGTTGCTGCAAATGGTGTTGCTTCATTATTTTTTATGGTTAAGTGGTTTTCCATTGTATGTATATATATGTGTACCACACATAGAAAACAAACTTACGGTTGCCAAATGGGAGAGGGGGGCATAAGTTTGGAGTTTGGGATTAACAGATACACACTACTATATATAAAATAGAAAAACAGCAGTTAAAGTGTTAGTCACTCAGACGTGTCCAACTCTTTGCAGCCCCATGTACTATAACCCGCCAGCTTCCTCTCTCCATGGGACTCTCCAGGCAAGAATACTAGAGTGGGTTGCCATTCTGTTCTCCAGGAGGTCTTTCCAACCCAGGGATAGGACTCCGGTCTCCAGGATTGCAGGAGGATTCTTTACTGTCTGAGCCACCAGGGACGTGGATCTACTATATAGCACAGGAAACTATATTCAATATCTTATAATAAGCTCATAATGGGAAATAATCTGAAAAAGAAAAATATAACTGAATAACTCTTCTATACACCAGAAATTAATACAACATTGTAAATCAACTATACTTGAATGAAAAAAAATTTTTTTTAAACCTGTTGGCTTGAAAGCCTCCTAGGAAAATGATGGTGCTATGGTTTAGATTTGACTCGGTGCCTATTGTGAGCTGGTTGTGAATATTTTTATTGCTAATCATTTAGAGTAATACATAAGCTAAGTTCCCACAGTGATGTGCCAACATACTAAATGCCATCAGCCATTTTGTTGAAAGACAGGGTAATATTTTTTACACCGGACCATGTGTGTGATATTTTATTCCAAAGCCATCTTCTTATCATTTAAATCATTTTATGTCATCACATTATTTAACTCAAAATTACATGGGTTCCCCCTTTCCCTAAGTATATGGTTTGCTTCAACTTTGTCTCATCAATTATGTTGATTTCTTGAGCCACTGAAATCCAGGAGCCTGACACATACCCTCTTTATCTTCCTCTGCTCAAATATTCTAGGAATAATCAAGAGAAAAAGCTGAGAACCTAAAGTTTAAGTAGGTGAGCAGCAATTTTAAGAGCCTGAATCTAGATAATTGATGTACAAGGTGAAGTAACTAGACAACTAGGAACAAACCAGTTATTTCTGACCAGAGCAGCTGTCCCTCACTGCATAATTGTGGCTCCTGGATTTTTCTGTTGTTATGACGACCATCACTGTATATCACACTAAAATCTGGCAGCGAAATGTACTAGAAGCATACATTTTTCATATTTTTTCCAAGTTCATTTTTTTCCTGGTTTCATGTAGCAGTCCAACATGAAACATTGATTTGAGTTGAATAAATCATAAAGACGTATTCTCCTACTTTGAGATTGAGACCCAGCTTCTGTGACTGAAATATCAATTCACCATCAAATGGAGTCAATACATTGCCAGCAATCAGACTCTCTTTCAAAGAAGAAGGGAGAGGAATTGCACGCAGTTGTCCTCTGTGGAGCTCACATGCATCAGTCACTCTCTGATATAAGCAGAATCAGTCTTCAGATTGCAAACTGCAAGAATGTGGGGAGGTTTCAAATGAGGGGTGACATTTTCCCTCCTGTTCCACAAGGAATAGGTAAATGTTGAAATTCACATGCTGCTGTCTGTTTAATTCATATGGTAATATTGGGGGCTTCTAGATCCAAGACTGGTTACGCTCCCCTCTCTTAGAGCAGCTACTAACTAGTGTTTTGCACTTTGATGAGATACATTGTTCTCTTTATCAGAGTTGCTGGCAGTTCAGATCATGGGGATTAGCCTGTAGCTAATAGTTAAATATGGAGCACTGAAATTGATTTAAAATAAAACTTTCAGTAACCTAATTTATGAACTCCCAAGGATGCCTCCTGGAAAGAATTTTGCATGAAGTGTTCATATCAAGAGAAAGACCCACATCCATATACCTGACACATTTACTTCATGACATTACTCCTTTTTCTCCAGGGAAAGGTTATATAACTAGAAATATAACAAATGGAAGTAGGAGACAGAAAACACCCTGTTGGTGAGTACCTTGTTGACCTGGTGTGAATTTTTGCAAACATTTCTTAGTTGCGAACCTAATAGTTATTTTCCATTATTAATATTATGATAATATTCGTTGCCATGACTAGAATGTATTATTAAGAATCTGTAGAGAACTCAGAGATTGGGAGTTTTAAATATGCTTTTTCAATGATGGAGAGAATTTTCTGGTTGCAACATCCTTGCTTTATTATTATTCTTTTTGCACACAAAGAGCATTCCAATGAATGGAACAATCTTGTTAGAATACAGCTTGAGAAGAGGGAGGGATGAATTAGGAGTTTGTGATCAACAGATACACACACACACTACTATATATAAGAAAGATCAATAACAAAGACCTACTGTATACCACAAGGAACTATATTCAATATCATATAATAACCTATAATAGAAAAGAATCGGAAATGAATATATATATATATAAAAAACTGAATCACTGTGCTATATACCTGAAATTAATTCATTGTAAATCAACTATATCTCAATAAAAATGATAAAAAGAATACAGCTTGAGAGGAGTGAAAGATTTTCTTTTAATAGCTAAACTGTTCTAGGATCAAATTTATGAACTTTGGACATAGAAATGAAAATAAATCTTAAATGAATTAAAATGTCCTTGAGCTAGTAAATAAGACAGTATGGAGTAGTGAATGTCCTCTGATTTATTTTGCTTCAGTTCAAATACCATAAGCAAACCCCAGCTACTCAGTGGCCTCGTTGAAGAAATATCCCAAACTGTGACTACGTATCGCTGAACTAGACTGCAACAATTCCCAGTTGGTCCACCACAGAGGAAACTGTCAACGTCTTGAATCTCCAGGGTGGATCTGCAGTGTAGTCAGAGAAAATTGCCCTATGCCGAGACAACTAGCGTCTGACTTTCCTCTTGAGGAGTCACATCAATCAAGCTCCAGATTAAACAGGTTCCACTTTCCTACTCAGTCTGTTAAACCAGGGACTGTGCTCTTAGTACCAGGGCACCCAGCCGTGATGCCAGATCACAGCAGACTGAGGGTCACACTGCGCTGTGTCTGTTAGAACATTTGCATCACAACCCGAAGTTCCACCTGACAGGGCTGTCTTAGATGCAGAGCAAGTGATAAAAATTAATCCAGGTTAATGGTATGGTTGTAGAAATATTGCTTGAAATAACATACAGACTTTGAATGTTTTCCATTTGACAGCATCTTAGAAAGGAAGCATCGACATGTTTTGATGGCTAAGGGAAAATAAGGAAATGAAGATTGCATCCAATAATAGTAAGAACTTAGAGAATAGTTTTCAAACTTCAAAAAATGTATTCAGGAACTTCCCCGGCAGTCCAGTGGTTAAGACTTCACCTTCCAACACAAGGAGTGTGGGTTTGATCTCCGGTCAGGGGACTAAGACCCCACATGCCTCACGGCCAAAAAACCAAAACATAAAACAGAAGCAGTATTGTAACAAATTCAATGAAGATTTTAAAAATGTTCCATGTCAAAAAAAAATCCCTTCAAAAAATGTGTTCAATACAAATGTGTGACTCCTTCCCATACCAGATACTGTGCTAGGTATGGATGCAAAAATAAAGAGAAGTACACCCTAGCTTCCAGCTTCCCAGGAGGTTTAGTGTGGTTAAGAATCCACCTGCCAATGCAGGATAAATGGGTTCGATCCCTGGGTCAGGAAGATCCCCTGGGATAGGAAATGGCAACCTGCCCCGGTATTCTTGCCTGGAAAATCCCATGGACAGAGAAGCCTGGTGGGCTACAGTCCATGGGGTTGCAAAGAGTCAGACACAACTGAGTGACCAAGCACGCATCCTGGCCTCACAGTGGATTCTAAAGAACTTGCAACCATCAGCACGGCCCAGGTCTCAGGAACGGGGCAGTCCCTGCCAAGCTGCTGAAAGTTTTACCTGTTGATGCCCTTCCCGGCAGCTCAGCACACCTGATTAGCCACGTGTCTACATAGGGAATCTACGCGACTGTGAAATGATTTCTCCCCTTCCCTGTAGCCTCCCAGAGTCATCAAGCCAGTGGGCAGCCAGCCTTAGAGCAAAGAGAAAATTCAAGGTGAGGAGTGATGAATGTCCCCAAGAGGGAGGGCGTAGGAAAAGCAGGTTTTTATTATTTGATGAATCTGGTTTTGCAAAGTTGGAGGCTTGGCATTACAAAGGAAACAGCATTGAGAGACACGGGGAATTCAGGAGGAAAGTCCGGTATTAGCTGGGGAAGGATTAGAGGCTCAGCCTAGAAGGATGGAACAAGGCCCCCCCCCACTAATCCCTGTGATGGAGAAAGGCCTTTCTTGGGGGAAAGTGCTGCACCAATCCTGCTGAGGTCAAGTTCATGGGATGGTGAGGAGAACAAGTCAAAGCAGGTCACAGCAAGCCAAGCGTGTTTGTCAGCAGAGCGTATTTATCACTCAGGTGCTCCTCTCTACTGAACCTGAACTTGGAACGCAAAGGAACTGCATGTTCTCTGGGACCAGGTATTCTTCCACAAGAGTCAAGTGGCTGGTTGGATGTGCTATTTCATAGAGAAGATGGACTGGCAGGGCCTCCATCCCTCACCCATGCAGAGAAAATATGGAGCAAGGCTGTGAATCCCAGGGTCTCTACCAGAGAAATATCTTCATTTTGGGCTTCCCTGGTGGCTCAAATGGTAAAGAATCTGCCTGCAATACAGGAGACCTGGGTTTCATCCCTGGTTCAGGAAGATCCCCTGGAGAAGGGGATGGCAACCCACTCCAATATTCTTGCCTGGAGAATTCCATGGACAGAGGAACCTGGCGGGCTATAGTCCATGGGGTTGCAAAGAGTCAGATGTGACTGAGCAATAACACACACACGGAGTATATGTTTCCATGTTACTTTCTCCATTTGTCCTACCCTCTCCTTCCTCCCCTCCCCACCCCACCCCTGCTGTGTCCATAAGTGTTCTTGGTGTTTGAATTTTTAGATTGAATCCCAAGCTTTCTGATTGGAGCCAGTTCTGCAGTTTAGTTCAGGAATGTACTCTGCTTCTTTTTCCATACCCTATCTGTTATGTTGTGCTGTGCTTAGTCACTCAGTCGTGTCTTGGACTGTAGCCCACCAGGCTCGTCTGTCCATGGGGATCCTCCAGGCAAGAATACCGGACTGGGTTGCCATGCCCTCCTCTGTCTGCCTGTGAAGTGTAAAGCCCACAGACAACATTCTCCCCACTGGAGGGAAAGACCATCCACTTCCTTGCTGCTCAAAGTGTGGTCCTGGGCCCTGCAGCACCAGCAGAACCTGGGAGCGTGTGGCAAATGCACGATTTCGTGCCATTCTCTGGACTCGCAGAATCACAAGCTGCATTTTAATAGGATCTCCAGCGATTCCAAAGAGCTCAAACCCGTCCATCCTAAAGGAAATCAGTCCTGAATATTCATTGCAAGGACTGATGCTGAAGATGAAACTCCAATACTTTGGCCACCTGATGCAAAGAACTGACTCATTGGAAAAGACGCTGATGCTGGGAAAGATTGAAGGTGGGAGAAGGGGACGACAGAGGATGAGATGGTTGGATGGCATCACTCAGCCTTTTGAGTAAGCTCTGGGAGTTGGTGATGGACAGGGAAGCCTGGCATGCTGCAGTCCATGGAGTTGCGAAGAGTCGGACACGACTGAGTGACTGAACTGAACCAGGGATTCGTGTGCACGGTGGAGTCTGAGGCGCAGTGATCTAATTCAGTGGTTCTCAAAGGGGAAAGTGCAACAGAATCACCCAAGATGGGGTGGGGTGACCTATTAGACTGTAGATTGCAGCTCGCCCCCACTGCCTGACCTTCTCCCTCCCCGCTCCCATCCAAGGAGATTTGATTGAGTAGATCTGAGTTGGGGCACAGAATTTGCATTTTTGGCAGGTTCCCAGGTGATGCCACTGCAAATGGATTGAGGAGCATGCTCTGAGAAGTCCCACTTTAATTCACACCCCTCATTTCCTAGGGAACCAGATACTCCTGGGTTCAGCTTTCTGCTCTGATGCTCACCAGCTGTGTGACGCTGGGCCTTCTCCTGACTTCTCTGAGCCCAAGTTTCTTTCCACGTTACACCATGTTACACGTAGCAGCCTCAGCATCCCCTGTGAGCTTGTGAGAGATGCAGGGCCTGGTGTATCGGAATCTGCCTTTTCACAAGACCCTCAGGTAAGAATTATACGCATTGAAGTCTCAAATGACTGCTAGAAGCACATGGGTCCTCCTTTCCCAGTTCCACCCGAGGATACTGAAGCTCAGGGAACAGGCACTGGAAGCTGGAACCCCTAAATCTCTCTCCAGCATTCCCACTCTCCACTTCCAGCCTCACACTGAGGGTCTGAGTCCCCACCTCAGGCTGGACACGCGCCATGAATCCCTGCAGGTGTGTACAATACTGGGAGTCACCAAGGGCAGAAAAGACGCACGCTTGGGACTGTCTCCTAACCTGGAGTTCACTCAGAAACAGATAAGGTTTTCTATACCTTCTTGCTTATGCACTTTGTGATTGCTTTTTTGGGGGGGAGGGGGGGAGGTATTCACATTGAGGTTCTACTTGAATCCTCGTGAGCTAGAGAGGAGTAGGAAAGAGAGGGGCTGGAAGCAAAGGCTACGCAGGGGACACAGATTCCAACAGGGAGAAAAAGGAGGCTCTGGTTTCCCCGGGCTGCCAAGGAGAATGGCTCCCTCCCAGGCAGAGCTGGTTTCTGTCAGAACAAACGGTCCAGCTGAGCTCCCACCACAGAAGCCAGCCCCCTCAATGTTCTGACGTGTGATTCTCTGGAAACAAAGTACTGTTTGGGAATCATTACCATTTGCAGCTATTTTATTGTGCGAACCAAATAAAAATGGATCCTTCCTGAACATTCTAATGAACAGAACAATACAGAAGCGACTTCAGCAGAGTTGGGAAGACAGCATGACTTTTTTTGCATATGTATGACTAATGACATCTGAACGATAGTCTGGCAGGAAATATAAAATAAGCAGATTTATCTGATAATGAATAAAATTGTGAGAATTCTGCCATCCCTCCTGAAGGGGCCCTTGCATTTAAGGGTAATTTTGTCATCGAACCTGCTCTTCAATACTTCTTTACTGGGATTGAAGGAGCTTACTTTCATTTCATTAGACATCATACACCAGGATCACTTTTTCTTTCCTTGAAGCTGAGGGAGACTGGACTATGCACATAAACAAGCCATTGTCCCAAATTCTGTGGCTGCAAGATTTATGCTACCCATTAGAGTGGGAATCAATACAGCAATATTCACTTTATAGCTAGAAGAAGTTCAGGGATGGGAAATAATTTATCCAAGGTCATAGCTAGTCCAGGGAACTAGCTTTAAGTTTAGATCTCCTGTCTGCAGCCTCTTGTTATAAAACATGGACATAAAAATGATGAGTTTCAGGAGGAAGGTTCAGGAGGGAGGGGATATGTGTATACCTGTGACTGAATCATGTTGGTGTATGGCGGAAACCAAGACAATATGGTAGAGCAATTATCCTTCAATTAAAAATAAATAAACCTTTAAAAAATGATGAGTTTCAAAACAGAACTAGATTTTAAACTTTGAGTCTTGATTTCCTTACTTAGCTATATATTTTCCTCCTTGGCCCTTAAGCACTGACGTCTCCTGGATATAGTGCCGGGGTTATGTCCATGGAAACAGAAGTAACTGGGGGGAAATGGATTTCAGTTAGACATTAATCAAAAGCTCATTTGTGAGAATTTGGCTTCCAGTTGGAGACTGGGCAGAGCCCCTTAGGATAAATCCACAACTCAACTTATCTAGTGAATAAGAACTCTCAGAACTGTGCTTCCTCCCTCACCAATTCCCAGATACACTTCAAAACTCAGTAAGATGGGGAAACCAAACTGATTGCCTCTAAGGAGAAGAGGGTAGAGATTGGGGCTGGGAAGCAAAGGGGGATCTTTCTAGGGTGAAAGTAATGACCAGTTTCACAGGATTAGGTGGCGCGGTATGCGTTTGTCAAGACTCATGAAATGGTACATTGAAGATCCGTCTGTTCTGTTATACATTAACTGTACCGAACATAAAGGCCTGTATGTATAATAGTACAAACTCCCCAGGAAAATATTTGGGACAGTAATAGGGTTAAGAGCTGGAAGTGTTGGAGTGGCATTTTTATCAATTCTGTTGTCATCTTCACCATCTACAAAATACAAACATCTTTGACCACTTCTGTGGAGGGGAGCCAGTGGAAGCTCTCAGAAGCTGAAATGGCTGAGAGTGGAGAGTGTAGGTTCTGGCACCATGGCCAGCACTGCCAGGAAACCAAATCTTTGCCCCTGAACTAAGCAGGCTTCCGTTAGCAGTCAATCCTTCTATAAAAACAATCACTAGGGCTGTGAGTGTGTGTGTGTATGGTGTGTGTGTGGGGGGGGGGAGGGCGGTGCTGAAGACTTGGGTAGAGCTCTGTCATAAATGCCCTGGAGGACCCCCACTGGACATCTGGGGGTCTCTGCTGTCCTCCCCTGAGTAAAACCCTGGAGACAGGGGTCCCAAAACTGACAGCTTGGAGGAGAGGCCTGGCTTCCAGATAAAACCTATTCTATCATAGGTTTGGGAAAGATTGTAAAAGCACATGGGTAAAGAATATATTTTATTAAAATTATATTGTTTGGAAGACTCTACCCTTTAGTTTCCACTTTGTTCAGTTCAGTTCAGTCGCTCAGTCGTGTCCAACTCTTTGCGACCCTATGGACTGCAGTATGCCAGGATTCCCTGTCCATCACCAACTCCCAGAGCTTACTCAAACTCATGTCCATTGAGTGGGTGATGCCATCCAACCATCTCATCCTCTGTCATCCCCTGATTATCACTTAATTTCCCCAATTTACGAACATGGTTTGCTTCTTTTATTTTATCAAGAAATATTTCAAGCATAGAAAATATAGAGGCTAATGTAACAGAAGCAGAAGATATTAAGAAGAGGTGGCAAGAATACACAGAAGAACTGTACAAAAAAGATCTTCACAACCCAGATAATCACGATGATGTGATCACTCACCTAGAGCCAGACATCCTGGAATGTGAAGTCAAGTGGGCCTTAGAAAGCATCACTACGAACAAAGCTAGTGGAGGTGATGGAATTCCAGTGGAGCTATTTCAAATCCTCAAAGATGATGCTGTGAAAGTGCTGCACTCAATACGCCAGCAAATCTGGAAAACTCAGCAGTGGCCACAGGACTGGAAAAGGTCAGTTTTCATTCCAATCCCAAAGAAAGGCAATGCCAAAGAATGCTCAAACTACCACACAACTGCACTCATCTCACACACTAGTAAAGTAATGCTCAAAATTCTCCAAGCCAGGCTTCAACAATACGTGAACTGTGAACTTCCAGATGTTCAAGCTGGTTTTAGAAAAGGCAGAGGAACCAGAGATCAAATTGCCAACATCTGCTGGATCATCGAAAAAGCAAGCGAGTTCCAGAAAAACATCTGTTTCTGCTTTATTGACTATGCCAAAGCCTTTGACTGTGTGGATCACAATAAACTGTGGAAAATTCTGAAAGAGATGGGAATACCAGACCACCTGACCTGCCTCTTGAGAAACCTGTATGCAGGTCAGGAAGCAAGAGTTAGAACTGGACATGGAACAACAGACTGGTTCCAAATAGGAAAAGGAGTACGTCAAAGCTGTATATTGTCACCGTGCTTATTTAACTTATATGCAAAGTACATCATGAGAAACGCTGGGCTGGAAGAAACACAAGCTGGAATGAAGATTTCTGGGAGAAATATCAATAACCTTAGATATGCAGATGACACCACCCTTATGGCAGAAAGTGAAGAAGAACTAAAGAGCCTCTTGATGAAAGTGAAAGAGGAGAGTGAAAAAGTTGGCTTAAAGCTCAACATTCAGAAAACTAAGATCATGGTATCTGGTCCCATCACTTCATGGCAAATAGATGGGGAAACAGTGTTAGACTTTATTTTTTGGGGCTCCAAAATCACCACAGATGGTGATTGCAGCTGTGAAATTAAAAGACGCTTACTCCTCGGAAGGAAAATTAGGACCAACCTAGATAGCATATTTAAAAGCAGAGACATTACTTTGCCAACAAAGGTCCGTCTAGTCAAGGCTATGATTCTATGGTTTTTCCAGTAGTCATGTATGGATGTGAGAGTTGGACGGTGAAGAAAGCTGAGCACTGAAGAATTGATGCTTTTGAACTGTGGTGTTGGAGAAGACTCTTGAGAGTCCCTTGGACTGCCAAGGAGATCCAACCAGTCCATCCTAAAGGAGATCAGTCCTGGGTGTTCATTGGAAGGACTGATGTTGAAGCTGAAACTCCAATACTTTGGCCACCTGATGCGAAGAGCTGAGTCATTGGAAAAGACCCTAATGCTGGGAAGGATTGGGAGCAGGAGGAGAAGGGGACGACAGAGGATGAGATGGCTGGATGGCATCACCGAGTCAATGGACATGAGTTTGGGTAAACTCTGGGAGTTGGTGATGGACAGGGAAGCCTGGCATGCTGTGATTCATGGGGTCGCAAAGAGTCAGACATGACTGAGCAACTGAACTGAACTAAATGTAACAAAGAGCAGTCCATCCATGGACCAGTCTTGTCAGATTCTTTTTTTTAGGATTTATATTTATTTTTGGTTGTGCTGGGTCTTTGTTGCTGCATGCCATGGGTTTTCTCTAGTTGTGGTGCACAAGCTTCTCATTGAAGTGGCTTCTCTTGTTTTGAAGTATGAGCTCTAGGCTTATGAGATTCAGTACTTGTGGCATGTGGGCTTTGTTGCCATGAGGCATGTAGAATCTTCCCGGCAGGGATTGACCTCATGTCCCCTGCATTGGCGGATGGATTCTTAACCACTGGACCACCAGGGAAGCCCAGGTTACTTTTTTTTTCAAGATCAAAACTGTATTTTATGATTACTACTTAAATTATTAGTAACTAAATAGATCAAATAAATGAGTTGTCCTTTTATTGACATTTATCCTTTGACATCTTCCCTCACCTTTATGTTATGTGTACTATGAAGCAGGCATTGGTACGTGATAACTGTCTCTTAAAATAACTGTAACAAACATGTTATGTGTTAACATATTTTTATGAAAATAGCTATTTTCTAAAATAAAAAAACTTATTAAGAAGAAAGTCATTATAATGCATCTTTGTAGTCTCTTTAATGTCCGCCTTAATAGAGGCAGCTGGATTCTCATATTTGCTTTTGTATTTAATACACTGTGAAAGTGTTTTGGTTGAAAAATATGAAAAAAAACTCAGTTTCACACAGATATGTAGTTGGAAATGGGAGGAGTATATTAATAACTTTTTTAGATAGTTGTGGATATTCTTCAGTACCATGCCAAGTTGAGAAATGTGGTATTTTTTTTTAATTGAAGCATATTTGATTTACAACATTGTATTAGTTTCAAGATCACGTTATCCCTGCCCCCTTCCCCTTTGGTAACCATAAGCTTGTCATGTCAGTGGGTCTGTGTCTGTTTTGTATATAAGTTCGTTTGTATCATTTTTTAGTCCATATATAAGTGATATTATGTATTTGTCTTTCTCTGGTTTACTTCACTTAGTCTGAGAATCTCTAGGTCCATCCATGTGGCTGCAAATGGCATTATTTCATTCTTTTTTATGGCTGAGTAGTATTCCATTATAAAACCATACCAAATGTGGTAGTTTCTTAAAGAAAAGATGCATTATGAGATTTAAAACCATAATAATTAACTTTTCATACTCGGTTACATTAAAGTTCATTAGTTTATCTGACATTTTGAATGAATATTTTAACCATGCATGATTTTCTAGCATCATATATTGGTCAGAGAAATACTGGTTTGTTGAGTTAGGCAGATCTTCCTTATATAATTTAATAAAACACACCCATTAATAGTACCACAGATCTCATCAGAGACGCCTATAAGTTTTGTGAAGCTGTTAAGCCCATGGGAGCAGATTCAGATTTTCTAAAATTTTGATTGTCACTTGAAAACTCAAATTTTATTACTGGCAACAAAAACTGTCAACTGTTTTCCTTAAAGTGATAGACTCATTTTGTTCATTTGTAAGAAAACATCTGCCTCATTCCCAAGTCTGCAAAATCATTGATTGTCAGTCACCTTTCAAGTTAAAATGGCATTGCATGAAAACAGCAGCTAGCTTAACTGGCAACTCAAATACTGACACCTCAGTCACTGAGTGTGTTTCCTTGAGACAATATGTGAACACTGGTATGCAGAAATGTTATAGACATGCTTCTCGTTTTGTCACCCAGAATTTGAGATGTGTATGCAAGAGTTGAAATGTATTAAAAGTCATCATTCTTACCAGCATCTGTTTTTTCCTTCAAGTGCACAGTGGTGAAGAACACAATCACCACTAGTCCAGTTTGGTGCCATCACCTTGATTCATGATCAGGTGCCTGCAAGTTGACTTCCCATCGCCCTGTAACACTAGTGCAAATATCCATGCAGTGAAAAAGACAAATACTATCTTTGAAATATTATAAGAATAGTTTTGACTTCATGGAACCCTTGAAAGTGTTGGGGACTGCTGGGTTACTGGGGACCACTCTTTGAGATCCACTGATGTAAGTCTCTCAATAGCATTTTTTCTTCTTTAGGTAAATTGAGTGTCAGAATTTTACATATTTAGCATTACAGATGAATTTTACCTTCTTTCATTCAGAAATTACATGTATACACATGTAATGTGCCAGCAATACAGTGATAAAGCAAAAACAAAGTTCTTGCCCTCTTAGAATTTCTATTCTGCTGAGTGAGACAAGCTGTGATTCAATAATCAGATAAACTGTAAATGTAAAATTGTAACAAGTACAATGAGAATCATAGTAGGAAAAGTTCACTTAACCTGTGAGTAGGAGGTTAAGATATTGTGTTTCTGAGAATGTAATGTTTGACTTAAAACCTCAAAGGTCAGTTGGTGTGAGCAGGTGAAGGAGATAGTGGTGGGGAGCATTCCAGGCAGAGAGACCAGCATGTGCAAAGATCCTGAGGTGGGAAGGAGCTTGGCATGCTTGAGAAATGGGGAATAGCTCTAAAGAGATGTGAGGATGATCGGAGATAATGCCAGAATGGAAAGTCTATAAAGTGGATACAGTATTCTCTGCTACCATTTTGGCTTTTATGCAGAGAACAAAGTGTTGTCATTGAAGCCTTTCTAGAAAGGTGGCTTCATCAAGTTGGCAGTGTAAAAAGATCACCTGGGCAGCATTGAGAATCAATGGATGCTGTTGAGGGATTAGGGACATGAAATGCAGAGGGTCATTTAGAAGGCCGACTGTGTAATTTAGGAGAGAAAGAAAGACAATGGGGAATTGTGCTAGGGCACTATCATGGGAAGGTAGTGATATGGATTCAATGGAAGGGCGGGTGTGGGTAGGAGAGAAAGGGGCCTCATAGATAACACCATGATTTTCTGGCTTGCCCAGCTGGATGGATGATGGTGCCCTGGGATAACCATCCTTATTTAACTCCAACTATCTAGGAACAGAAACTGGAAAAAAAAAAAAAAAGAAAGAAAGAAAATAGGAAAAAACCAAAACTGATCAGCACCCAAGGCCGGGAGTGGAAGAGAGACTCAAATTGTTAGGAGAGGGATTTGAATTTATTAACTTAATTATATCAGTTTTCTCCTAAAAATGAACTATTTCAGGAGAAGGAATTCCCTGGTGGTCCAGTGGTTAGAACTCTGCCCTTTCACTACCGAGGGCCTGGGTTTGATCCGTAGTCAGGGAATTAAGATCCCACAAGCCACGCAGCTTGACCAAAAAAGAGATTATTTAGAGATTCCGTAGAAACTTAAGTGTAGTTTGCTTTTATATGTCTATTTTTAGCAGCCAAAGAGTTTGCTGTGGTGCAAACAGAAGACAAGGCATCAAGACACAGTCACTAAAGGAGAGAACTTGGAGACATTCTGAGCACAGGTTGATCTCCACCCACCTACCCACCCCCCAGGGCAGTCTGCACATCTAGAGCAGCACTGTGTCCCAAGCTCTCTTCCGTCCATCTTAGGTCCACAGAGATGACCTGACTTCATAATCACACAGCGTGATAGGTCTTGTCACTGCTTCCACTTTATACACAGGAAAGCTCAGAAATGTGGATGTTTGCCAAGAATCGCATCACTCCCAAGCATTAAAATGAAGACTTCCAAACTATTCTTTTTTTTTTTTCAACTTTATGAAGGTATAATTGACAAATAAATTTGTAATATGTTTAACCACACGATTTTTTCTTTTTTTTTTAACGCTATTTTTTCTTAAAGCAACAGAGTGATATTTCTAATACAGAAGTTTCCAGGTTTGGGGGAGTCACAGACCCCTATGAGATTCTACTGAAAACTATTAATCTTCTCCCTAGCAAAGTTCACATTTGCACACACAGAATTGACACCCCGTTTCCAGAGATTTTCAGTTCTCTTGAAGCCTATCCAGAAACTGCCAAAGACCATTTGAAACCCAGTGATGTAAAGGCTTATTCCAGGGTGTTTCAAAGCCACACTGATGTTGTTTTCATGTCTGGTCCCTGCTGCTAGGTCGCTTTAGTCGTATCCGACTCTGCGACCCTGTGGACTGAGCCCACCAGGCTCCTCTGTCCATGGAATTCTCCAGGCAAGAATACTGCAATGGGTTGCCATTTCCTTTGCCAGGGGATCCTCCTGACCCAGGGATCGAACCCATGTCTCCTGGGGCTTCTGCATTGCAGGCAGAATCTTTATCCCTGAGCCACCAGGGGAGCCCTAATTATAGTATCAGAGTCTGGTCCCTGATGGATTGTTTTTTTAATAATCATAGGAAAAAAATCAACCTTTTTAGATTTCCAGATTAAAAATTGGTTACTCTTCATCAAATTACCATCTAACCTAGCAATTTCACTCCTAGGTATATGCCTAAAAGAATTGAGAACAGATATTCCAACAAAAATGTGTACATACATGTTCATAGCAGCGCTATCACAATAGCCAAAAGGCAGAAACAATGCAAATGTCCTGAGGAAATATAACTGAGCAATGGATAAAGAAAATGTGTTAAATCCATATGATGGAATATTACTTGGTAAGTAAAAAAAGATTGGGATCCTGATACATGCTATGACATGAATTAACCTTGGAGAGATTATATCAAATGGAAAAGCTAGATACAAAAGGCTGCATATTCTGCAATTGTATTTACATGAATTTACATGAAATTCCAGTATAAGTCAGTCCACAGACAGGCAGAGAGTAGGTGAGTGATTGTCTGGGTCTGTGGAAGAGGGAAAGGGGGCAGCTGCCTAATGGGTGCAGACTTCTTTTATGGTGATGAAAATGCTCTGAAATTAGAGGTGATGGCTACACAACATTGTAAATGTACCAAAAGCCATGAACCATACACTTTAAAGTGGTTAAAATGGTGACTTTATGTTATGTGAATTTTACCTCAATTAGAAAAAATGGCTCTAAAGAAACCAGTGGCTTTCCAACTCTGCCTTCTTAGTACCTTCCTCTCCTGCGCTGGGCTAGTTAGAGAGGCATGGGTTCCTTTACCCTTTTCTCAGGTGTGGCTTTTGCATCTACAGGCTGAATCCTGGCAGCCTTCTCCAGGGATCCCCAAGGCCACCTAGGGGTTTGGCAAAGAATATGGCCATCTCTCTGCAGAGATCCTGTGCATCTGCCCTACAGCCTGCGTTTGTAGTGTCTTGTTGGTGTTAAAAAGACAGTAATATGTGGCTTTTTTACACCTTTAAACCTGAAATGCCATTCTTTGTATTTTATCTTTTTTGCTTGTTCCCTAGCTCTCTGGATCAGAGATTTCTGTCTGGCTGACTACAGCAGTGGTTCTCCAAGGTAGGGGGTAGGGAGAAGTGGGGATGGGTTGTTGTGACCCCCCAGGAGACATGTGGCAATATCTGGAGGCACTTCAGTTGTCATGATTTGGGTGATGCTACTGGCATCTAGTGTGTTCAGATGTCAGTAGCGCTAAGATCGAGAAACCCAGGATGATAGTATCATTGATATCATATCATTGAAAATGCCAATAACTGTGTATTGTGGGTATTCTCTTAGAGACAGTTCCTGTTCTCTTGATCTCTGTGGCTTGTGACGCCAAACAGTAAAACAGCCCCAAGGAGAGGACTCTAGAACTCTGTAAGGAAATCAAGGACCTCAGCCTCGCAACCTGGTGAGCCCACAAAGACTGTATCCTGTAAGGTCCTGGAGCTATAAAATAGACGTTAGTCCTTCCATGTCCAGGACCGTGGCATATACATGTGGTCTGCCTGGCAGAGACGAGCAGGTAAAGAATTAGAAGGCTATTCACAGCATAAGAACAACAGGATCTATAAAGGAAGGAAATTAAGCACATTTATTGTTACATTTTTCTTTGCCATTTCAGATTTTTCTAACAATTGTATCATTAGTAACTTCATCCTGAACCAAGGTTTATTAATTGATTTGTATTAACCTTTCTTCTTGCAAGGAAAACACTGGCTGTATGGATCAGCTTCATTTTCTTTAACGCTGGTCCAACAAATGTTAAAACAGCCATGATCCTGAATGAAAGTCAGATCCTTCAAAAACCTTGCCACAGTCTCTCCTGAAGTGAGCAAACACATGCTATTAATATATAAAAAAGCAGCAGATTGTTAAATGTTCTTTTTATCCTTCAGAGAGAGCACATATTCAAACACCTTTAACTATTACACGTTACCTTGGAAAACACCTTGGGGGAATCACTCAGTAATTATTTACTTGCTGGAAGGATTACTCCCTGAAAAATTAAGCTTTGGCCAGTGCCTAGCTGCGGGAACATGTCACAGTGAGGAGACAGCATCTGAACATGTCATCTGGCGATCTGGCTGTCATAAGCGCAAGGGGTTCATTATAGTTGCTCTGTAAGGAGTTTGCCCAATGTATCTGTACCTGCCCCTGCAGTGGGAAACTTCCCAGCAGTAGTCATCCAGAATAAATGAAAAAATCATGTCTGAAAACGGGGGTATTTGATTATGTGGACTCACACTGAAAATGTTACAAAGTGAAATTCACATCTTCATTCATCTAGGGGTTTGGCCAACCACTTCTGATAACAGTGCATCCTTCTGTGAGGCCACTGAAGCCAGCAGTTCATAGGTTTGTGATGAAACACTATTACTACAATAGAAAGTGACGTATTTGGAAGATATTAACAAATACACATGAGGGTGTGTGTGGAGTTTCTCAGCTTGGAAATGGATCATGTCCCAAAATGGATGCCTGGAAATATCTGTTTCAAACCACTCTGAGTTAGGAAATATGTGGTTCTCCTAGAAAATGCTTGCCTTACAGTCTTGACCTAACAGATGGCATCTGAACAGGGGAGGAAGGAGAAGTGATCTTGGAATCACATCCTCCTCAAAACAAAACAAAAACTATGTCCTGACACTTTTTTGGAAGGTTTTTTTCAGAGCATAAAAATTTCCCCGAATTTCCCCTGTTTATTTTTTAACAACTCACCCAGTTTTCCCGTGGTTAACATCTTCATGACTGTGGCATATTTGGCAAAATGAAGACACTGACACTGATGCATTGTAATTAACCAAACCTCAGACTTTATCTGGGTTTCACCAGTTTTTCCACTGATGTCCTTTTTCTGTTCTAGGATCCCAGCTAAGACACTGCATGTAGTCATCATCTCTCCTAGTCTTCCTTCTTGCCTGTTGATAATCCTCCTCTCTCCCTTTTCGCCTGAAATGGTGAACTTCAAAATGAGCTCTTAAGAAGCCTTCCTAAACGTACCAGAACCAACTTTTCAGTTGTGTCTATTGCAGGGGAGGAAAAAAACCTTTTCTTCTACCTTTCTAGATTCTACAGTTGGGGCCTTGGAAATAAAACTGACAAGAGACAGACTAACAAGAGAAAAAACTAACACAACAGAGTGTATAAATGTGGGAGAAACTCAGTGATGAGTGACTGAATGGAGGGGCTAGGACTTGGGGCTTATATAGCATCTTAAAAAAGAACAATAAATATGTCAAAAAGTGACAAGACAAAAAGCAGAGGGGTGTAGGCTTTTATGGGTGGCAAACAATGGGAAAGTAAATATTGAGGGGGGAAACTAATAGAAGATAATAGTTATTTAGTAAAATTTTTGATGTAGATTCCTCTCAGTGATGTCTCTGGGCTCATAAGAGTCTAGAGTTGTCTGCAATGATTAAGAATCTAAGAATTGTCCTTCTCTTCCTGGTATGAGAGAGGAAGACACTTTTACAAGTGGAACTTTATGTCCCACTTTTACGTAAATGATGGGGAGGGCAGAAAATTTTTTTTTTTTTGGTATCTGCTGTTTCTCACTTTTCAGCCCAAATAAGTCTTAAGGGGTGGGGGTTAAAAAAAAAAAAAAACAAGTCTTAAGCCAAAGTGACAAATTGGGGATGGTATACTCTAATCCCCTACACTATAGCTAAACAAACAAACAAACAAAACCCAACCAAAAAATTCTGGAAAATTGAAAAATTAACTAAAATCTCTCGTGGCTGTCATTTTTATCTACATAAAACCAGCCATTATCCACTTAATGAATCTGTTTTTCTGTGATTTTATTGGTTGCTCTGGCATAACAACATATAGTTGGATCTATCTCATGGGTCAGAACAAGACGTTATTGGGCAATAGGAAGGGCTAGACTAGGAGAAGCAAAGTCTTAGAAGCTAGACTTCCAGGCTAGGAAAAAACAGAAGTTTGGACCAGGCTACACTTAATTGTATGCAGGGAAGTTCAGAAGGTTATGCTATAGAACATGTGGTGACCCCAGACAGGGATCTGGCAAAGAGCAGTGATCTCCAAACAGTTAGCTGCTTAAATCCATGTGAATGTCTTAATTTCATGCCACATTGTATCATACACTATGGTTGGCAACTTCCAAAATGGCCCCACGATTCCTACTTGCTGGTGGTCATACCCTGTGTGGTCCCCTCCCCTTGAGTGAGGGCTGGACCTAGTGACTTGCTGTTGCCAAATAGAGCATGGCAGAAGTGATGGGATATTACTTCCAGGATTAAGTTTTGAAGATTGTTACTTCAACTTGACTCTCTGGCTTTTCTTGCTTGCTCTCTCAGATGAGGTTGTATGCCATGTTGTGAGGTAGCCTATGTAGGGACCTACAAGACAAAGAACAAAGGGAAGCCTCTGGCCAACAGCCAACAAGAAGCTGAGACCCTCAGTCTAACAGCCCGCCAGGAGCTGAAACCAGCCCAGAACCACTTGAGTGAACTTACAAGTGGTTCCTCCTCCACTTGAGCCTTGAGTTGACTATAGCTTTTAGCCAACACCTTGACTGCAGCCTGTGAGAGAACCAAAGAAATTGTGAGATCTAAATGTTTTTCCTAAGTTGTTACTTTTTAGGGTAATTTGTTACACAGTGCCAGATGACTAACATACACTAAGGTCATTATGCACTCAAATCAGTGGCATAATATTGTGTCATCAAACATAGCAGCTTACAGCTATGAAGAAAAAAGAGTTAAACTGGAACTCCAGTTCCTAATGGGTAGGAAGGGGCCTGAGGTAGGGGAACAGCAAGTGACCATGATACACAGAATTTAAGGCTGCTGAGAAATGAAAGAGGACCTACTTCCTGGAAACAGGAAGTTTCTCATTTCTAGCCACAAAACAAAAAGACCCAAAGTATTTATAATCTGCCCAACAGGGACATGCAAAAGCAAGCAGAAAACCAAAGAGTAGTGGTATGAATATTATGCAACGTCTCCATTGCACAGCGGGAAAGGAGCACTGGAAAGAAAAAGATTCAGAATTTTAGGAGAACCAAGGATTCACGGAATTAAATGGGGATTGTGGTTTCAGTGGAAATGTGAAACATGTTAAAAATATATTTCCAAAATGTGATGTGTGATAAAAAGGTAAACAACCCACACAACACCCCCAGAAGAAGCAGCCTCAGCCTCTCAGCCCTCTATGTGGTGAAGCCATAGCTGGATTTTCTGGACAATTCCATAAGCCCAATGGGACAAGAAACAGCCTTAGCTGATGGAAGAAGGGGAGTCAAGGATGGGAGAGTCCATTATTCATAGTTGAGCAAAACCCCTTAAAAACAGGAGTACCATTTTTTGCAAGGCTTCCCTGGTAGCTCAGTGGGTAAAGAATCTGCCTGCAATGAAGGAGACGTGGGTTCCATCCCTGGGTCAGTTTGATCCCTGGGTCGGGTTCAATCCCTGGGTCGGGAAGATCCCTTGGAGGAAGAAATGGCGACCCACTCCAGTATTCTTGCCTAGGAAATCCCGTGGACAGAGGAGCCTGCCGGGCTACAGTCCATGGGGTCGCAGAAGAGTCAGACACAACTTAGGGACTAAACAACAACACCAACTATTTATCACTCGTGGTACAAAACACTTGACAGTTTCTTTAAACTTCATGTTTTGCAGGTGAGGAGCCTAAGACCTCATGACAAGGCGTGTAAATGGTGGAGCCAGATGAAACCCAGGTCATTCAATCCCTAAGCATAAACTTGACCCAGGGTGAATATTCAGAAGATTGAACAACCACCCAGCACAAGGTGAGAGCAATCCAAACAAGGTGGACTTGGAGCCGGGCATCCTGCAGAGGGTGAGCTAGGCCACGTGGGCTGGGTCTCAGGAGGTGGGCGCAGGGACCCGGGAGGTGAGGGCAGCTCTTGTTTCCTGCCTGGCACTGAAGTTCTGTACTTCACCATTTAACCATCTGTCCTGGTGCATGCAACTTCCCATGTAGCTCAGTCAGTAAAGAATCCGCCTGCAATGCAGGAGACCCGGGTTCGATTCCTGGATCGGGAAGATCCCCTGGAGAAGGAAATGGCAACCCACTCCAGTATTCTGGCCTGGGAAATCCCATGGACAGAGGAGCCTGGTGGGCTACAGTCCATGGGGTCGCAAGAGTTGGACACGACTTAGAAACTGAACCACCACCGCCACCACCACCGTCTGGTCCATGCAGACCAACTATGGACTTTGTTAATGACCGCTCTTCTCCAGAGGCTCCTTTCTATGGAGTTCTGCCTCACCTGCTCAGATAAAACATGGAAGTTTTTTTCCCGCACATACTAACTAAAAGTGAAGGCAAAACCAGATTGTCTGCTCCCTCCAGCGTTCTCGTAGACAGACATATTTTAATTAGAAGTACACATGTGGGATTTTGAAAGCTGCCTGGGAACAGCGAGTGCCGGTCAGAGATCCCTCTCGAAGGAGGAAGTCATGCTTCTGTCTCACCTCTTGAAAAGGGGGTGGGCGTGGGGTTGGGGTTTGGCCTGTTCAGCCAATACCTGGTCTATGTTTCATGTGAAATTGCAAGATCATGATGTAAACTTTAAATGGTCATATGGTCGCTCTGTTCTGGCCTGACTGGTTAATTTATTTGAGTGCAGATTTGAGCAAGAAAGGCGGATGTCTGGCCTGAGGCTGGGAGATAAGGCTGGATGGAAGACAAACTATCCTCTGCTATGCTTAGGGCTTCCCTGGTGGCTTAGTGGTAAAGAATCCGCCTGCCAATGCAGGAGACTCAGGTTCGATCCCTGGGATGGGAAGATCCCCTAGAGAAGGAAATGGCAACCCACTCCAGTATTCTTGTCTGGGAAATCCCACGGACAGAGGAGCCTGGTAGGCTATAGTTCATGGGGTCTCAGAGTCAGACAGGACTGAGCATACACACACAAAGCAGTGCTTCTTATCTTAGAGTTGCCCTCCAGGGACTCTGAGGATGGGTCTGGCATGTGGCCCAGTAACGGGATTAAGAGCTCTGCTAGGATTGCACGGCCCCACCCAGGGTGGGACTCTCTCATCTGGGGGGCGGATGGCAGGACCTCTCTACAGGGACCACAGCTCGGGTGGAGTTCCAGGTTTGCCACTTACTGGTTGGGTTGAGCAAACAACCCAGTTAACCCAGTTCGTTTTCCCAGGCAGCCACCCAAGTACTAGCCTAACTTTGCCCCTCTGCACAGAGGGAATTTTACAACTTCTTCTCTGTGACTTAGCTCTCTGTGTTGAATCCTCTGTCTGCAGTCAAAGGGGTAATTAATGATGTAATCTCTCAGTTTTATCATCTCAGAAAGGAGAATGGTCCCTACTTTACATGGCGGCTGTTGAGTGATCAGGAGTTACTGGTTTTGTGGCAGTCCTGCTGGGTACATAGCTGATGAATGTGCGGGAGTGGTGCTCAAGCAGGGTTGCTTGGAGAAAACTTACAGAGATGGGAAGAGTAGCAAGCGTGCGGCGAACTACTGTTGCGTACTGAATTCTGGAATTGACTGTGTGGACCCTGGAGAGGGACCCACAACCTTCAGCTAAGCAGCAGGGTTAGGAAAGCCCAGACCCCTCTCGGTGTGAAGTGTTCCGATATAAGTGTCTTGTGACAGGGCAGAACCTTCCTGGTAATTTATAATTAAACTGATACATGTGAAGATGCTTCAGTTACTCAAGCATTATACAAAGGAAGATGTAATGACGATAATGAAAACACAGCCCTGTGTTTTCACGCATACCAGAGTTCTCCACATCTTTAACGTTGCTCCTCCATGTTGGAATTTTCTGGGGCCGTTTTCCAACTAGCATAGTACACAGTTTCTCAAAGTCTAATGAGCATGCCAGTTGCCCAGGGCTTCAACTAAAATGCGGGTGGATGCCTGTATGTACGGCTGAGTCCCTTCGCTGTTCTTTCCTACCTACACTTGCTGCTGCAGAGCCTCAAATACTATGTCTGTTCCCACCAAACCCAACTCCTGGCCCCCAGTTTTGAGCCTCTGAGTCGCAGTGGCTCCTCCCCATCTCTGCTGGGCCGTTTGTCGGGAGGGATCTCAAAACCCAGAAGCTCAACATCTCTAACCCACCGTCTCTCCCTCTGTTCCACCAATTTCTCCTCCAAAGTCCTGTGTCTCAGTACAGGGTCCTGAGGCCGATCTTTCCCTCACATACCCTTTCCAACCCATCCAGTGGTCTTGGTGCCTCTCTCTCCCCGTATTGCTCCAATCCATCCTTCCCTCTTACTCCCACTGCTAAGATTCACTCTTGCCTGGACAAGTGCTGTGGATTTAGCCACTGTAGAATCTCTTCTTATTTCTCTTCTCCCCACTTCCCACACAGAGGCCAAGGACCTTCTCAGAGCAGCAGTCAGACTGCCTCACCCACTGTGTTCCTCCCTGGTGCATATGCTCTAAGTCTTCCAGTAGTTGCCCTATTGGAATTATTGGCCAACAGCTGGGAGGTTGTCAACAGAGGCACTGAACTAGAATGATTTCATCCCCCTCCCCCCAAATTGGCAATTTTTGGAGACATTTTTGGTTGGTACCAGTATGGGGCAGTACTGGCAGCTAGCAGGTAGAGATCTGTGTGCCTGTGCACATGTGCTCTGTTGTGTCCGCTCTTGGCGACCCCATAGACTGCAGCCTGCCAGGTTCCTCTGTCCGTGGAATTCTCCAGGCAAGAATACTGGAGTGGGTTGCCATTTCCTTTTCCAGGGGAATCTTCCCAGCCCAGGGATCGAACACATATCTCTTAGGTCTCCTACATTGGCAGGCAGATTTTTTACCACTGCGCCACCTGGGAAACCAGATAGGGACCAGGGATGCGGCTAAACTTCTTGCAGTGCACACAGGACAGCACACAAACAGCGCCAAAGAGAGTCTAGTCCCAAGCGTCAGATACGGAAGAGGCTGAGAAAACCCCAGCGTAAAGTATCACGTGTTTAAGATGAAAACGTCAGGGATGCTGCCTCCAACTCAACTGGAAAGTTCTGGAGCTGACAGCTGGCCCCTCCGCATTAATGGACGCCTTTGCTTCATTCAGCTGCCCCAAGGGAGGACCAGCTACTGCCTGCATGTGAACAGACAGATGAAGCAGAGACACTCCGGGCTGAAAACCTGCGTGCCGCCACCAAGTAAGCCAGCGTAACTGACTGTTTCAAGTTTACATAACCTTGAGCAAGTCAGACCTGTAGCAAAAAATAAAACAGCTAAAAATCAAAGCCGTTCACGCTGGGGGTTTGTGTTTCCCAACATCCCAGGGAACAGCCTGTGAAAGCCTTGCACCGACGGCCTGTACGCAGCTGCCCAGAGAATTTGCAGACAAAAAAGCCTCTGATTTTTCCCCCCAGGCTGTTAGCTTTAAGTGAAACCCGGGTAAGAAGGTTCTATTCGGTGACTCTTGACAACTAAAGGACGCTGTAAGCAATGTGTTTTGATCCCTCAGCAAAACTATGAAATGTTTTTTCTTCTGTGGAAATATCTTTTCCAATGACATTTCAACAAATGAACAAGGGCAACTGCAGAATGTGTGTTTTCTTTCCACCTTAAAAACAAATGCAGAAACAATTGTTGTTCTTTTCCGCTTCATTAGGCTAAACAGACTTGATAGAAGACTGGCCTTTCCTGCTACTGAGTAATCCCCAGTAATATGAATACAGCCACCGAAGAACTAATAGTTGCTAATTATCTCCCTCAATTAGCTTTCCTGTCAACCATCTTTAACTTGAGTTTCCCCGGGTGGGTAGGAAACACTATACAGTGTGGCTAACCAGAGGGGCCCTCTGTGACCCCCCCAGTCACTTGATAGGCAAAGTCCAATCCTATCTTTGACCGACAGGTTTTAGGAACCCCGCAGTGAGAAACAGACTAAGCCAGAAGGTAGGGTGCAGGGCGAAGAGGGGGCAGAGTTTTGGCAGACGACTCCATGACAGACACAAAATGGATGCTCAAAGGAGTCAGCTCTTGGGGAGGGGGCGGGTTAGGGTGCTGAATACAGCACCCTCTCTTTATGCTAGTAGCCTCAACTCGAGGAAAATGCAGCAGTTATTGCAAGGAGTCCCAGACAGTGCCCACAAGATCCAAAGTCCCCAGTGGCTTTCAACAAGGTATTTTTAGAGGCCAGATGAGGGAGGGGTGTCCCACGGTGTGTGATCAGCTTGTGAGCAGTTCTCTGATCAGTTGATGGTGAGGTAACAGGGTGGTGTCACAGAGGTTAACATTATCATACCTTAGGCTCCAGGGGGCTTCCATGGTGGCTCAGTGGTAAAGAATCCACCTGCATTGCAGGAAACATGGGTTTGATCCCTGGGTTAAGAAGATCCCCTGGGGAAGGAAATGGCAACCCACTCCGGTATCTTGCCTAAAAAATTCCATGGACAGAGGAGCCTGGCAGTCTGTAGTCCATGGGGTCCCAAAGAGTCAGACGTGACTGAAGCGACTTAGGATGCACACAGGTTCTAGCCTGAAAAACAGCTCAGAAAATGTGCATCAGATACAGTAATCTGAGTACTCCAGAGAGGAGCTAAAGCAGAGGCTACGGGGGAGGGGTCTGTCTTGGGAATGCCCCATGGGGTCTTGCTGGGTTACAGATAGAGACATTTTCATCACGGCAGAAAGCTGTTTTGGACAGCACTGTTTAACCAGAGAATTTATAGAGCCATTCTCCTGCTTAAAAACCACTGTTCTCGCCCCACTGCCTCTAGGATCAATTTCCACCCGGTTAGCCTGAGGTGCTTTGCTATCCAAGCCCAGCTGTCTCTTCCGAATCTCTTCCCCCCCTCAGCCTCCTCTGTACAGCTCACCCCGTCATAGGAGAGACCACCACACTTGGCTACCTCCAGATATTTGCCCCTGTTGTTTTCTTTGCCGTAAATGCCCTTTCTCTACCTTCTTCAGTTACAAAACTCACAGTTGGTCCTTGGGTTCGGTACAAACATCCCTCCAACCCCCCTTGCCACTCCAGCCCTCTGGAGCCCAAATAACTGCTCCATTCCCTGTTGCCCCACAGCAGTGATTACCTGTCTGTCACATACTTGCCACCTGTCGTAAGTGCCTATTTCCATGGGTTTCTCCTGTGCCTAACTCCGAGCTCCTTAAGGTCGAGGGTGGCCTCATTCCTCTTTGCATCACCAGAGGCTCGCACAAGGTGGGCAGTCCCATTTCAAGTGAGACAGTTCATCAGCTAGCTAATGAGTGAAGTAGCCCGGATAGACACACTTCACTCCACAGAATTCCAACAACCCACACATCCATGAAATCGATGTCATCTCCTTGGGGTAAGATTATTTGCCTTTGATTTGCAGAGCAGAATGCGTGTATCTGGTGCCTAGAAGGCTCTTTACTGGGATCAGAGATAAATGCATTTAAAGGTTATATCTGATGGGTTGATAGTCACAAGGAATAAGAAAAAATGTAAAGAGGAAATTTGTTGTTCTCTTACGTGGATTTCATCTCTTGTGTCAGTTAAACAGAAATATCTTGAGAGAAAGAACATTTAAACAGCAAGGACCAGCTTAGCATTATCGCTACACAGTGCTTCTTCTTTGGCATATTCTTGACTCTCTGAAGGGTAGTTTGTCAACATTGCCAAATGTAGAGTTGAATCTTACAATTTCCTTTTCTTTCCCTTGGCACATAACACAGTGTGCAGCCCAGAGCTGGTGCTAAGCTCACCCACCTCCTCTCAGAAGCCTTCCTTGATTCCTCCCGACTGGTTTTACCCCCTTTTTGTGATCCCTCAGCACCATGCACACTGTTTCATAATGTACTTACCACATTGTATTACTTACTGTCTCCTCAACGAGACCGTGTTTTTCCTGAGATTAGAAACTATATCTTATTCTTCTTTGCATCTTCATGGCCCATTAGAGTGTCTGGCACCACAAATAAAACTTTGTTAAATAAATAAACCTTAGGCAGCAGGAAGTCCAGGTTTTAATGGAGGACAACAGCATTTCTTTGCAATGGTAAGCAGTGGGAACTTTTAGAATTTGGAATGAAAAGTGGGGAAATGTGTCTACGTATGAATCTATTTGGATGAAAAAAAGAAACCTTTGGTGTTATGGGGCCTGAGTAAAGGCACAATAATCATTAAATGATTCTAGAGAATAGAGAGTTCTAGATAAAGACTTACAAGATTCCTTTTAAACCTGTTGATTTTGAGCCAGTGAATAAATATTGAAGTCTTAGTATAAGCAAATAAGAGTGCCAAAAGAGAAAGGAACAAGAAAATGCTTCTGCCAGTTCACATTTCATAATGCTGTGACCTTATGATTCTGAACACCTACATAAGGTATTTTTAAACCTTGGCTGTCACGTTGGGTGAATTTCCATGAAAAAGCCAGGCATTATGGAGTCAGAATTTGCCTGGATTTCTTTCATCCAAGTTTCCATACAAACTGATGCCTTTGGGTCGTTTTCAGATCCAGGCCCTTGGTTTATGGCTTCTTCCTGGAATGGACTGCACGATCATGTGCCACTTGGCAGATTTCAAGGTGCCTGTTACTTTTGTTTTATAATCTGTCCATTTTTTTAGCAACCAGGTAGTTAACTGCCATTTTTAAGTGGAGGCACACTCCAGGTGGCTCACCAGTGAAGAATCCACTTGCCCTGCAGGAAATGTGAGTTCGATCCCTGGATTGGGAGGGTCCCCTAGAGTAGGGAATGGCTAACCACTCCAGTATTCTTCCCTGGAGAATGCAAAGGACAGGGGAGCCTGGTGGGCTACAGTCCATGGGGTTACAAGAGTCAGACACGACTGAGTGACTAAACCACCACCACTACCACACTCACAGAAAAGGTATGAGAAAGGACCCTGGAAAGAGGAGCCTGTCTTGGCGCAGGCTGAGCCGCTGCATAGGAGGTGGGACTGGTGACCTACTGAGTGGGCCTGAAAGCCTTTTCAGCCCCCAAAACCCTGGGCTTTTCCATCAGCATATCAGAGGTGGTGCAGTGGTGGGAAAGGCAGCAGGCGATAGAGGACACCGCTCAGTGGGGTTACCTCACTGGTGCTTACAGAAGCATAAAAAATAATAATCAGGCCAGGCCTGTAGTGATGGACAGATGTTGACATACTTTCTTGGCTGACTGGCCTCTTGTTCCCCTGCCCCCTCAACTTGATCAGGCCTCAAGCTCACCCCTCCCCCCCCCACACACACACACACACACACACACACACACACACGCACACACACACACACACAAGGCACAGGTCCCGGACCAGCATACGCAGAAGAGCCATGTCCCAGTCAAAACCTCTCTCTCTAGCTGAAATGCAGACATAGCTGCAGCTTTAACTTCAATCAGGACTGGGAAGGATTGGACATTTTTTTTCCAGACTTGAAAGCCTTACTGGGGACATAAGTTGATGATAAAGAGGAGACTCAGTTGCCAGTTGCTAATACCATCATGGAGCACAAAGTATCTTCTCAGGAGTTAGCTGCCTTATTATTTTATACTGAAAGGGAGGAAAAACGCTCAGTGGAAAAGGAACTTCACATTCTCACTGTCCTGAATCCTTTCCCTTCACTGAACGTCGAGCCCAGTATCCTATGTCCTATAGCAGTGGTTTTCAACCAGCAGTGATTCTCCCCAGTGGACACTGGGCAGCGTCTGGAGACGCACATGGTTGTCACATACAAAGGTGAATGTGTGCTGGCATGTAGCAACTTGGGCCAGAGATGCTGCTCAACAGTCTGCAAGGCATGGCACAGCCTCCCACAACAAAAAATTATATGGCTCAAAATGTCAGTACTGCCAAGGCTGAGAAACTCTGGTCATTAGCCTTCTTTGTAAATACAGTTTACACATTCTTATCAAGGTAGATTGCTACTGATACACAAATACCTTGAGAAATTTATATCACCAGCTTGCTATTTTAATTGTGCATGCTTAGTTGCTCAGTTGTGTCCAACTCTTTGTGACCCCATGGACTGCAGCCCACCAGGCTCTTCTGTCCATGGGGATTCTCCAGGCAAGAATACTGGAGTGGGTTGCCGTGCCCTCCTCCAGGGGATCTTCTCAACCCAGGGATCAAACCTGGGTCTCCTCCATTGCAGGTGGATTCTTTACCGTCTGAGCTACCAGGGAAGCTTTTTATGGGGAAGAGGGAAAGAGGGGCTTTATTACTTTGCCAGGCAAAGGGGGGAACACAGTAGGCTAGCACCTCAAGAACTGTGCCCCCTAATTGAGACTGTTGAGCAATTTTTGACAAAGAAGCAAGGCCCAAATTATAATTTCTCATCTTTGGCTGCATCATTGAAAGATTTGATCTAAGCAGTGGGTGTAAAATTTTGGAGAATTGTATATTGAGCACAGAGCAGCACAAATTTTCCTGCACACAGTAATTTGACTTTCTTACAGCCAACTACATGTCTTTTACTTCACGCTCAGCTGAGTCTTGAATATACTCCAAATGGCATAAAATTTGAAGAGTTCCTCCTCCTCACTTAGAGATATTTATAACCTTTTAGAAAATGACATATTGGGAGTATAATATACATTGTTCAAACATACATATATAGAAAATTAAATTTACATTTAAAATCACATGTTGTAGTATGTTTGTGTTATTTATTATCATGTTTTCTTGGATCAAAATATTTTCAGTTCAGCATTTGCAAATCAGAATGTTTGTAATCCTATAGATACTTGTACTTAAGCATATATAAATAGATACAGATTATTTTCCTTAGATGCCAGTTCTTTCCAAGTAGCTACATGTCAGCCAAACCACTCCAGATCAATACTGTGAAGACTATTGATCACTAGTTATTGTATCCATTGGTATACAATTGGTATACAATGGAGACCAAATTGGATTGCCTTCATCCATCTTCAATTATGTTGTAGTCTGCAAAGTAGGCAGTTTTTTCCTTGAAAGTTTTTAAGTAAAATTACTCTTTTCTTTAGGAATCAAGCACGCCTGACATACTTCCACAATGAGAGTTATGCTCTGGTGAAGATATTTCACCATTTGTGAAAATAGTTTTACTTTCTGTAAAACATAGTATCATATGTTCTACCACAGTGGTTCACATTAGAAACAATTTGAGCCTTAAAGGCATACTTATTTCTTAGGCTCTGCTCAGACTGGTTGAATCAGAATATCTGAGGATGGTATTAAAACAAAAATAAAACAGACAACACTCACATACACACAAACATGGACGCATATCAGGCGATTCTAACATGCTGCCCTGGCAGGAAGGCTGGCCTCAAACCCAGGTCTAAAGCACAGACTATCATACGCCACCAAATCGGTGGGTAAACTGGGACAATATTGCCCCATAGAGATAGTAGGGACTTTTGTTTGTCTTAGTCTAATGGGGATGGTGAGTGGGAATCGTCCAGGAGGATACACTGGTGTGCAATGATTTAGCAATGATTCATTTTAAAACTGCCATCCTGGCTCATGAATGAGATCTCTCTGGGCAACTAAAATAGCAACGTGGTATATCGCGAGGTATGCTGGTGTCCACGGGGTGGTCTGAGTTCTGGCTCTTTCCCCAAACAGCTGTGGGTGAGCTCTGGAGGACAGCATCCTCTCTAGTCTTGGTTTACTCACCTACACAATGAAGGGGTGTGATTTCAAGTGTTTTCTTGTGTCTTCTAGTGATTTCTAGTGTTTCATTCAATTTAGAGAAAAAAGCAACTATGAGCAATACTTATGAATTTAGGAAAAAAGTAAACAATTTAACATTTTATATTTTTCATTAATTTATAAAGCCCTCTATCCACTTCCCAGGTGGCACTAGTGGTAAAGAACCAGCCTGCCAATGCAGGAGATGTAAGAGACACAGTTTCAATCCCTGGGTCAGGAAGGTCCCCTGGAGGAGGGCATGGCAACCCACTCCAGTATTCTTGCCTGGAGAATCCCATGGACAGAGGAGCCTAGGAGGCTACAGTCCATAGGATCGCACAGAGTTGGATATGACTGAAGCGACTTAGTACAGGACAGCACATGGCAGAATAATAGAGAATTTGTAAAGGCATTTTGGACAGTTTGTAATTAAGATACAGATTTTATTATATCAAAAAATAGGCCTAGTGTTTTGGCTATAAGATATTTCTATAACTAAATACATCTTAAACTAGAGATCAGCGAATTTTTCTGTAAAGGAGCTGACAGTGAATATTCTAGGCTTTGAGGAGCAGGCTCCAGAAAAATCTTTGTTGCATCACTTTCTTTTTTAATAATTTAAAAATGTGAAAAACAGGTGAAGGGCAGGATTTGCTGACCTCTGCCTTAAACAATCAAAATGTATACTTGCATAAAAACAAAATGCTTGTTTTTACATAACAATATCAACCCCTGAACCTGCTAGAAGCTATGGTTACATGTTGTTACATGGAGAGATTGAATCTGGGCAATAAGAAACCTGCAGAGGAAGTTTTTAGTGAAGGCCTGCTGGTGACAGCCATGTGTCTGCAGGGTGACCAACTTGTCCTGGTGTGCCTGGCATTTGTCTGGCACTTGCCTGCCTTTAGCACCGAAGGCCAGAGCCCGGGGAACACTGGCTGCTTGGTCAGCATGCATCTGGAACACTTAGCCAGCTTTCTTTCAAGGGAAGGGAAGGCGTGCGTGCTGTCGTGTCCGACTCTTTGCAACCCCATGGACTGTAGCCTGCGAGGTTCCTCTGTCCATGGGATTCTCCAGGCAAGAATACTGGAGTGGGTTGCAATTTCCTTCTTCAGAGGATCTGAACAACTCAGGGATCGAACCCACATCTCCTGTGTCTCTTGCATTGCAGGTGAATGCTTTACCACTTGAGCCATCCATCTAAGATCGAGTTGAAAGGTGAAAAACTTGAAATGGAAATACTTTCAGGAGCTTTAACATGTAAACAACAGGCAAGAACCCCAGCTGGAAAACCTTACAGGGAAAACTGAGAGAATACTTTATAGTCTTTTTTGGATTAAGCTCAATGGAGCCTAAATCCACCTTTCCATTAACCATCCCAATGCAACCAACCAAAGAAGAGGAAACCACTTACTCACAGGTGTCCGTTGTTTTGTAGTGCAAGTTTATACATCCTCTGAATGTGATCATTGCTCAACGTTATGATGAAACACAGCTCAACCTTATTACTCAGAAGTGACAGAGTTCAGAATTACTTCCTGAGTTTGTCTAAAGAGGACACAAGGCATGAAACTAGCTATGAGCCCAACTATGAACAGAAAAATTACTAGTAGGGACTGCTTGGGAAATGGCCAGGAATAAAAGAGGGAACAAGTTTCTCAACATGCTTTTGTTATGTGCCTTATTATCAATCATTTCAATCTTGAAACTGCAAGTTCAAAGCTCAAAAGGCTATTTTCTCTTAGGAATGTGCCCTAAAATTAGGTGTACCGCCACCAGGAGAGCTTTGTTATGACCACATGGCTTTTTCCAGTTGTATTGTACGTACTTTATCAAAACAAGAGCCCATGTTAAAACATAAATATTAAAAAGCAGATATAATAGCTTGACAAAGGATGCCATTGAATAAGACAAAATTGAGGCTATAAGGATATAATTTAGAACCTTTTGCAATATCTTTTCATTGTTATACATTTGTTCCAGTTCTAATCCTGTGTTTGGAACTATGCTTGTATCTTTATGACTCATCATCTTTGGGTCATAAAAGCATCTTTTTTTTCTGAGCTTCAGGTCAGCTTGGCCTTGTAAGTGCTTGCTTCCTCTGAAGCTGTGGCTTCAGGTCATTCTGTTTAGAATCTATTTCAGCAGACTCAGTGAGGCTGGAAAATAATCACACAGTTCTCTTAATGGATCTTCCTTCCCTTTCTGTGGTAGAAAATCAAGGAGAGAGAGGGAAGACCCATTTAGGTAGTGGCTTGATGTCTTGGTTCTACAGGAAGCCCAGTAATGAGTGTCTTTGCCTGAGTTGAAACAAACTCTCCTTTACTGTAAGGGGAGGGGGGGTTGGCTATAAGGCCCTCTAACTAGGAACATTGGAAATTAAGTATTAAATTATTGCATTACCAGCTGTCTCCCAACATATGTGAATATGTACTACCACACAAATACAAATACACGTGTGATATTTGTGTCAGAGGTTCTATTGGTTCATACTCACCCAACCCCATTCACTCAAATTCAGGATATAAGTGGACATCAACTTGCTATTTCACTGAATGACAAGTCAGGACACTCTTGATCATTTTTCACAACATTTTAATACCTAAATTCCACCACCATTGTATGTATGCAAGTTAAATTTTTCTAAGTTATTTTCTGAGCTAAACCTAAGTGTAGAAACTTCTTTTTCTTAATGGCCTATATAATAATAAATGGATGAGGCCTTACCCTGCTCCATCACAAAACTTTTCACTGAACAATGGCTGAAATTGATCCCCATCCAAACCCAACTTTGAGGCCTACGCCAAATGGCTGTACTATCCCAGGCCCCCTGTGCCTTCTGCCGTCCCCAGGGGCCCCATCCCTGACTTACATGTTTTTCCCGTGAGAGTCTGTTCCATGGCTTCCTGCTGTTCCCTGTTAGCAGTGCCAGTCCTACAGCTCTTTGCTCCTAGGTTCACTCAGGACTGCAACCCCCCTCTTTTTTTTTGTACTGTCTAGTTATTAAATCAGAGTCTCTGAGCTCAAGCCCTCCCTTTTCGACTGCTCTCTGATGCTGGGGCTGGACCTCTGCAAACATCCTTGCCCCTTTGCCATTTGTCTCCCTGTTTGGCTCTGCCAGGAAGGGGTGCTCGATGGAGGCAGAAGCCTTGCAGACAGGACAGAAATTCTTCCCCTTTGCTTGCTGCCCTGTAAATGTCGTCCTGGCCATGCTTCCTTGCCATGGCAGCATTGCTTCCAGTAATAATTGTTCGCAGTTCCCAGTATTACTCTCCATCTCTTTAAAGATATCAGTTCAACCACCTGGCAGCTGCTTCCCCGGAGGTCTGAGCCCCAGCTCTGTGCATAGATTTTCGGTGCTGATAATGTCACTTTCTTCCATTTGCTCCTGCAGGCTTAGGAGGGGCATTGCTTCCACTTGCAATGATACCTCTATATTAACTCAGTCTTTCCTCCTTGTCTTCTCGGTCCTTTGCAACCGAGTCCCTATATTAAATTTTCTCTGTTGACTGGTGTTTCCTCCAGGGTGTCCTCCTTTCTAAATTGCATCTTGACAGGCACTTCTCTATTTTGATTCCTCAAGCATGCTACCTATCAATAGAAGGGACCGTGGAAACTTCACTTCCAACTTGTCCAAGGTTTATTATCCCCTCACTGGAATCTGTGTGCTTATATAAAATGGCCCCTGAAAGTCCACAAACACACACACACAAGTATTTCTATCATTGCTTTGTGACTCTTGCATGGATTGTTGTTGTTTAGTTGCTAAGTCATGTCTTGGCCACACACTAAGTGTTCTGCCCAATGATTGCCTTTGATAATTACTCAGAAAAACAAGCCTCCCTGCTGTGGAACCCCAACAAAGAGCCTAGAGTCCAGGACATTCTTGTCATTAATTCCATCCTTATCAGGATAAATCCAACTCTTTGCGACCCCATGGACTATACAGCCCATGGAATTCTCCAGGCCAGAATACTGGAGTGAGTAGCCTTTTCCTTCTCCAGGGGATCTTCCCAACCCAGGGATCGAACCTAGGTCTCCCACATTACAGGCGGATTCTTTACCAGCTGAGCCACAAGGAAAGCCCTTATCAGGATAAGCTGTATCTTATTCAGGGTCAGTCTGTTTTCCATTCTGACTGCTAGGAGAGAGTTGACCTGTCCACAGAGGGTCAAAGGATTTCCAGACAAGCCCTAAGATTCCTCATTTTAACCTCACAAGTCACTTCTCAGATACATTTACGTTCTTAAAGGTAAAGTAGACCTTAAAAATTATTTAATATCTATTCCAACCTTTCATTTTAGGGAGGATGACAATGGGGCAAGTAAAATAGACCAAAAAAGTTGGCTGACCAGATAATTCACAGAATTCTAATTTCCCTCTGCCTGATGCTGTAAAGCAGCCAAAATATTCAAAGGAAATCTTATAAAATACATTTAGATTGTATTTTGAGCTGTAACATGGGTATACATATCTTCAAGCATAGGATTACAGTCTCGACAAAGGCCAGGTTTGGCAACATGTAAATTTTATGGAAGAGTACTAAAGCAATTTTCCCATAATTATTCAGCACCTGTCATCCCTGAAAATTGTAATTGCAGTAAAATAGAATGTTCCCAGATCATGAGGGGAGGCAATGTTCTGTGATCTGGAGCATGTGATGCCAGTGAGGAATGTAGCATATAATCTGAATATCTCAAATATGAAATGAAAATATCACGAGGGCATATGAGGTCAACATTTTTCAGTTACTCAAAATACTTTATAATGTGTTGATCTCTTGTGTACCAGTGGTCATGTTTCATATGATCCCATATAATCCTCTATGTGTTCTAGTTTTGCTATTTGACTATGTCATTTTCACCATGATAAAAAAAATAACATGCTCATGTACATTTAAAAAGCACTTCAAAAATGAACTCTTTCTTTCCTCCATAAATGTAAAACTGTAGCCACAGTTGAAAATCAGGGATGACTCTCTGTCATTATGTTTGAAGGTCCTCATTCCATTCAGAATGGTAATGCTAGAGTTATCTGCTGGATTTCTATTGCTATATAACAGACTACCCGAAAGTTTAGTTTAAACCAGCAAGCATTTCTTATTTCACCATTTCTGTGGATCAGGAATTCAAGAGCATCTAAGGTGGGTGGTGATTCACAAACTTGTATGAGATTGTAATCAAGCTGTTGACCATGCCTGCAGTCATCCAGAGATTTGACTGGCGCTGGAAGATTGGTCTGCAGACTCACTCAAGTAGTTATTGGCATGCCTCAAGTCCTAGTGGGCTTTTGGCCAGAAGCCTCAGGTCCCCCATGGGCCTACTCAAAATATAGCAGTTTGCTTCCCTTGGAACGAGGAATTTTTGAGACCCTGCTTTCAGTTCTCTTGGATATATACTCAGAAGTGGGATTACTGGGTCATACGGTAGTTCTATATTTAATTTTTTGAAAAATTGTCATATTCTTTTCCATAATGGTTGTACCATTTTACATTCCCACCAACAGTGCACAAGAGTTCCAGTTACTCCACACCCTTACCAATGCTTATTTTCCGTTTTGTTCGTTTACATTAGCCATCGTAATGGATATGAGGTGGTATCTAATTGTGTTTTTGATTTGCATTTCTCTAATGGTTAGTGATGTGGAACATCTTTTCATATGTGTGTTGGCCATTTATATGTATTCTTTGGAGAAATGTCTAATCAAGTCCTTTGACCATTTTTAAATCATGGTACTTGGGGTTTCGGTTGTTGTTGAGTTGTAGGAGTTCTTTTTATGTATTAGATATTTATTCGTTATCAGATATATGATTTGCAAATATTCTCTCCCACTTTATAGGTTACCTTTTTACTCTGTTGATTGTGTCCTTTAATGCACAGATTTTTGAGTTGGATATAGTTTCATTTGTCTATGATTGCTTTTGTTTGCTGTACTTTTAATGTCATGTCCAAGAAATCATTGTCAAATCCAAAGTCATGATGCTCTTCCTTCTGTTGCCTTCTGGGAATTTCATAGTTTTGAATCTTAAGTTTAGGTCTTTAATCTATTTTGACTTAACCTTTTAAACATTTTATTGAGGATTAGTTGATTTACAATGTGTTTAATTTGTGCTATACAGCAAAGTGATTCAGTTATACATATATATGACATATATTCTTTTTTATATTCTTTTCCATTATGGTTTATCACAAGATACTGAATATAGTTCCCTGTGCTATACAGGGGGACCCTGTTGTTTATCCATTCTGTATATAATAGCTTGCACCTTCTAGTCCCAAACTCCAAATCCTTCTCTCCTCTCTTGAGAACCACAAGTCTGTTCTCTATGTCTGTAAGTTTGTTTCTATTTCAGATATGTTCATTTGTGTCATAATCTTTAGATTCCACCTACAAGTGATATCTAGGTGTCTTTCTCTTTCTGACTTGCTTCTCTTAGTATGATAATCTCTAGGTTCATCCATGTTGCTGCAAATGGCATTTCATTCTTTTTTATGGCTGAGTAATATTCCATTGTATATATATACCATATCTTCTTTATCCATTCATCTGTTGATGGGCATTTAGGATGTTTGCATGTCTTGGCTCTTGTAAATAATGCTGCTATGAACATAGGGGTGCATGTGTCTTTTCAAATTGTAGCTTTGTCTGGGTATATTCCCAGGATGGAATTGCTGGATCATATGGAACTCTATTTTCAGTTTTTTTGAGGAACCTCCATACTGTTTTCCATAGTGGCTGCACCAGTTAACATTCCCATCAATTATTTGTGTTTTTAATTTCTTTCAGCCGTGTTTTATAGTTTTCAGTATACAAGACTTTCCACCTTCTTGGTATTTTATTATTTTTGATGCTATTTCATATGAACTGTTTTTCTCAATTTCCTTTTCAGATTTTTCATTGTCAGTGTATAGAGACACAACTAACTTTAGTGTGTTGATTTTATGTCTTGCAACTTTGCTAAATCATCTATTCTGATATTTTTTGGTGTGGAATCTTTAGAGTTTTCTCATATAAGATCATGTCATCTGCAAACAGAATTTTAACTCCTCTTTTTCAATTTGGTTGCCTTGTATTTATTTTTCTTAACTGATTGCTCTGGCTAGGACTTCCAATGCTATTTTAAATAAAAGTCTTGATAGCAGGTATTCTATCTTGTTTGTGATCTTAGAGGAAAAGCTTTCAGCCTTTCCCCAATGAGTATGAGTTAGCAGTGAGATCATCATGTATGGCCTTTATCATGTGGAGGTAGTTTCTTTCTATTCCTGGCACGTTGTTTTTCTCATGCAAGGGTGTTGGATCTTGCCAAGTGGTTTTTCTGCATTATTTGAGATGATCATGTGGGTTTTCCCCCCCTTTGGTCCTTCCTTCTATTAATGTGTTATACTAACACTTACTAATTTTTATATATTGTACCACTCCCACATTCCAGGAATAAATCCCACTTAGTCATGGTATATAATCCTTTTAATGTGCTGTTGAATTGGGTTTGCTAGTATTTTGTTGAAGATTTTTGAGCATGACCTCATCTTAGCTAATTACATCTGCAGTGATCCTATTTCTAAATAAGGTCATAGTCTGAAATACTGTGAGTTAGGACTTCAACATGTCAAACCCCTGTGATTTCCGCCATAAGTACCCACATGCTTTATTGATTTTGAGCCCTACAATCCCAGAGATTTGCTTTTCATTGGTTATAGAGATCCTCTGAATGCAAACCATTTGTATCATTCCCTTGATTTTTTCCCTTCCTGTGGAAACCAGTCACTTTTGTACAGTGAGTTCATTTCTACTTTAGGAAAATAAAGAAAATAAATGATTGGTATGTAGGTCAGTTCCTAGTTCTGCCTTGGTTAGAAAACAAAGGATCAGGGCTCAGCTAGAACTTGCATAGTTCAGTTATTTCTTAATATGGCCTTTTTGCAGATGGCTTGAGGGCATTTCACCCTTCTCTTTCCTTATGACCTAGAGATAGTAAGCCTTCAAAGATCTGGCTAGATGCTAGGTTTAAAAGTCTCAATTTATTGTCTTGTGCTGTGCTTAGTCGCTCAGGCATGTCCAACTCTTTGCAACCCCACGGACTGTAGCCCACCAGGCTCCTCTGTCCATGGGGATTCTCCTGGCAAGAATACTGGAGTGGGTTGCCATGCCCTCCTCCAGAGAATCTTCCCAACCCAGGGATCGAACCCAGGTCTCCTGCATTGCAGGCAGATTCTTTATCAGCTGAGCCACCAGGGAAGCCCTATTATGTCTCAGGTGAATCTTATCTGAGTCTTTTGAGAATCTTCTGACCTCACTCAACCAGTTTGCTTTCTCTGCATAGACATGGATCATTTTTAAATGAACTTCATACGGTTATTTAAGAGAATGTGTTTTTCTGCCAGCCAGATGATTACTGTAAGATTTTAAGCATATTGTTGAGACTTTAGTACATAATCTCTCAGAATAGTCAAGGAATATATAGTTGCTTCGTGGTCCTTTCTCTCTTGGAAATCTCCCTGGTGCCCTGACCGCCCTCTCACCACACCCTCAAGCTCTGATGAATTTCCTACAACTTCAAGACCATTCCCATGCACCTCACTGATTGAGAACCTTCTACCCAAAGCTTCAACAGGTTGGAAATAAAGTTTCTACTATAGGAACATTTT